>CM072523.1:29599648-29847148 GCA_036898135.1 Oncomelania hupensis | reverse complement strand
GAAACTTGACCTAATTCGCCGCCTAAGGGACGCGAAGTTGGTGAAATTACCCCATTTGTACCTCGTACACGCATGTGTGTGTGTGTGTGTGTGTGTGCGTGCGTGTTATTTCGATTCTGAGACATATTCCTGGTGTTTTATCTTGGCAATAAAATTATTTGACTTTGACTTTGACTTTGACTTTGACTTTTAACGTGTTCACCAATTTCTTGATTTCGCCGATTACAGTTCTTTACTATTATGCCTACATGGCTAGCAGACAGTAAAACTGATACAGTTATGTGCTGTCTTGTTAAGATAGCCTATTTAGTTTATGATATTTTTTTTTATTATTATTATTCATCGTTTTGGGAGGGACCCTACCTCGCGCCTGTGTCATGAAGACGATAAGGAAGGCTGCAACTCCGGCCAGCACCAAGACGGAAGCGATGATGAAGGCGATCATGAACACTTTGTTGCGCGTGCTCTTCCCACCTCCTTCCTTCAGGTCAGTGTCAGATAGTGAGTCGTCGCCGTATTGCGAGCCATGTCGGGTGTCCACGGCTAACGCTTTCGGCGGAAGACCGTGGGCGTTGGGGTCGGGGTTGGAAGCTGGCTGGGCCCCGGGAAACGGGTCCTTACTTCTGTTGTGAGGATCTTGAGGAAAGCGACGGAAGTGGTCGCCCTTAGCGTAGCCGTGGACGCCGGGGACAGTATCCTGCGAGTAGTCTGGAGGTGAGGCCAGGTACGACTGATTGATCATCTCGCCAGCGTACGCGTTGTTCATAAAGTGGCCTGACGGCTTTTGGTGGGTGTCACGCGGAGCCCTGATGTCGGGCACGCTGTCGATGTTTTCGAAATCGCTGCCCAGAAGGTCTGGGGAGCTGCCTCGGTTTGGCCCGTAGTTGCTTGTCCATTTTTTCTGTGGACAAACAATTAGCAATTTGTTATTGATTCTGACTGATGGAGCACACCGAAATGTTACATTTTATTTGATGATATCAAAAACTAGTAATAATAATAACAGCAACAACAACAACAACAACAATAATAATAATAATAATAATAATAATAATAATAATAATAATAATAATAATAATAATAATAATAATAATAATAATAATACAGGATGCTATCACGTGCTTTTTCTTCGTTCGAACTCAAAAGTCCGAGTAGAAGTCAATTTTTATTTTTGCAATTTTAGATTGACTGCATCCAATACCATTATTAAAGAGAGGAAGGAAACCGGTGTACCTTGAGAAAACCCTCGATGTCCTTAAAAGTCTCGTACCTCTGTCACGTATGTTCGACCCACGCGGGGTTGGAACCCGCAACCTTCGGCATAGTAAAACCATCTCACTATGCACTGAGCTACAGGACCCCCCTGTATACACAATAATTACGGGACACACCGGACAGCTTGGTTTCATACTTAACAAACAGCGAATTTGGAAGATCTATAGCTAGCATTATAGCCAGCAAGGATCATAGTAGCTTGACGACGTAGTACGTTTCTCGAGAAGAAAGTGATGGAAAAGGTGAGAAGGAATGGAACAAGTTGGAGACGTAGAAGAGGAAGAAGTACGCAAAGATAGCAAAGAGTAGAAACCAAAGTTCAATATATAATTTGAGAAGGTGAGGGGAAATAATTATAAACATTCAAACGTGCAGTTGCAAAACTTGTCACTTGTTATGGAATCATCAGTAGTTCAGCTTCGGCCGAGTATTCATTAATTTAATAATTCTGAATGGGACCAGCAGCAAAATGTTTTTAGTAGGATTTTAAAGAGAATTTCTAGTAGTACTGTAGAACACGAAGAAGAAGAAGAATCACTGCTGATTTTTGGAAGGATGGATAGGGGTGTGAGATGGATGGAATCCCAGTTGTTGAAAATAGAAATTGTGTGACCACCCGATAATAGATTTTAGTTTAATTTTTGTGTTTACAATTTGAATAATATTGAAAATTGACAATTAAAAATGCGATTACACACGGCTTGTCTCCAGTTTGCTGTGTGAGTTTCTCCATCATCACGTCGGAGAACGTCACTGCGTCTCACCTAATTGTGGTTTAAAGAGGATGGCTTTTAGACAGAAGGATAATTTTCATGCGTATAGCAGAAAATTATGTGAAATGCACCTCCCCACCCTTCATTCCCACTCCCTTCCAATAAATAAATTAATAAAAACTAGAAGGGTAAAGCCCATATGACTCCCATGACTCCTTATGGAACTCGCAATATTTAACATGAAAATGAGAGCCCAGATAAAACAAAATGATACGGTGGCATTAAAATGCAAAGTAATACCGATTTTGATCTTTCTATGCAATTGACCTTGAAATGACATTGACCTCCGGTTCCAAATACATTCATGTACTATCAAATAAGCTACAGCAAAAGTTGCATTATGCCAAAAAACGGTGACCTTGGGATGGCCTTGATCTTTATTGACCTTGACCTTGTGATGACTTTGACCTTCACGTGAACTCTCATGCATGTCTAATCAAATAACCCAATGTTGTTGCATATGATGGGTTAAATATATAGCTATTCCACTGTACTATGACCTATTTTTTTGTATATTTTTGCAAGGCCTAAAATAACCTTGATCTTCAAGATCAACGCAAGTCAAGTCAAGTCAAAAGCCCTTTATTCCATAAAACCCCTTGGGGCATGTGGATACAACGAAAATGAATAAAAATAAACATACATGTAGAATAACCATAAAAATCGCAAAAACGGAACGTACATAAAAGATTCAATTCAATTCAATTCAAGATTTATTCGCCAAGTGACATACATACAGTTATAGTATACATGACACAAAGAATGCTTAAGATCAGCGGCAGGCATGCACAATATACATAACAAACAAATAAAGCATAGATCTAGTGCGACCTATGTAACCAATGTAACCACCCATTATACTAGACAGCAGACCCACGCCTGACTAGAACACTCATGTAGAACATAGATATACAGACATCAACAAACACCACCGAATTACAGATAACAAAACATGTGCATATTTAATGTACATCATCAGACACAGCAAATATACAGATGACTAAAATAGATTCGCACGCAGAAGCACCCTCCCGCAATTCATGACTAATATGACTATGAATATGACGCAATAAGGAGCAGCCTAAATAATTCTTATAATTGATTTAAGTGTCTGATAGACTACGGGAAGAAGCCATTCAGTGAGCGGGTGGTTTTGCTGGGGAGGGAACGGAGTCTACGGCCTGAGGGGAGCATCTGGAAGAGCACGTGGGCGGGGTGGGACTCATCATGGATAATATGTTTGGCTCTGCGTGTGACACGTTGCGCGTGTAAAGCCTCGATGGACGGGAGGGCCCCACCAACGCATCTTGAAGCCTGGCGCACAACACGGTCTAAACGCTCTTTATCTTGGATGTTTGCGTTGGAATACCAAACAATGAAAGAAAAGGTCAAAATGCTTTCTACAGTGGCGCGGTAAAAATTGGCCATGATAGCTTGGCTAACCCGAAACTTCCTAAGCTGGCGGAGAAAGAATAGTCTCTGATGGGCCTTCTTGACTGCGCCAGTGATGTGCTTTTCCCATCCTAAATCTGAGGAAATGGTTGTGCCGAGAAACCTGAAACTGTCTACTTGTTCTACTACTTCCCCGTTGATGGACAGGGGTTGCATGTTGTTTCTGTTTTGACGGAAATCTACCACTAGTTCTTTTGTTTTGGAGACGTTTAATTCCAGATTGTTGTCTATGCACCAAGCCACTAGCTCCTCCACTGCTTGCCTGTATGCTCCCTCGTCATTGTTAGAGATCAGACCTTCTACCGTGGTGTCATCTGAGAACTTTAATATGACTACCTTATCATGGTGCGACACGCAGTCGTTCGTGAATAGGGTGAACAAAAGGGGAGATAATACGCATCCCTGTGGTGCACCTGTACTCAGGGTCAGTGGGTCGGAGAGCTTGTTGCCTACTCTTACTGATTGGGGGCGGTTAAGGAGAAAATCTAGTAGCCACCTACACAAGGCCTGTTCTACTCCCATGCTCTCTAGCTTGCTATACAGCTTGTGAGGAATGATCGTATTGAATGCCGAGGAATAATCCACAAAGAGAATCCTAGCATAACTTTTGGGAGTGTCAAGATGTTGTAGAATGTAATGCAGTCCCAGAGCCACTGCATCTTCTGCGTTTCTATTCTTCCGGTACGCAAACTGATGTGGGTCCATCCGGCTCTCTGTAGCCCGCTGAAGGTGGCGGAGCACCAGGTGCTCAAACACCTTCATGATCACAGATGTTAAGGCCACGGGTCTGTAGTCATTTAGCCCACTGATGGTTTTCTTTTTAGGAATCGGGACAATAGTGGAGTTCTTAAAGCACCTAGGCACTGAGCACTGTTGGAGAGAAGCGTTAAAGATGTCAGTGAATACTGGGGCAAGCTGATTAGCGCATGATTTGAGGGCTGCTGGGGTTACACCATCTGGCCCAGGGGCCTTCCTAGCAATCTGCTTCTTAAACAGCGCTCTAACTTCGTCTTCCTTTATTGTGAAAGGGGCCACGAGATTATGATCAGGAGGAGGCAGGGGAGAGCTCAGGGTTACGTTGAGCATATCAAATCGCGCGTAGAAGTGGTTTAACTGGTCAGGGAGCAAGGGGTCGGGGTCAGGCGAGGTGAAATTCTTATCTTTGTACTGCGTGGCCTGCTGCATGCCTTGCCAAACCTCTCGGGGGTTGTTGGAAGCAAACTGCTCCTCCAATTTGCGACCGTACTCTGCCTTAGCTTTATGAATTGCCCTTTTCAGACCATACTTGGCTGCTTTGAAACGTGTTTTGTCCCCACTCCTAAACTCGGCTTCCTTTATCTTAAGCTTGTCTCTAACTTCCCTTGTGAACCAGGGTTTGTCTTTCGGTGCCACCGTGCTTGTTTTAGTTGGCACACAAACATTCGAACAAAAGTTAATGTATGACGTAACCGTGTCCGTATATTCGTCAAGAGACGGGCATGCGTCTTTGAAAACGTCCCAGTCAGTAGACACAAGGCAATCCTGAAGCATATCAGTAGCTTCAGGGGACCATTTTCTGCTTACCCTTACTACTGGTTTAGTACGTTTAAGTTCTTGTTTGTATGTTGGAATCAGTAGAATTGACTTATGGTCAGATTCGCCAAGATTGGGTCTAGCAACAGCATGATAAGCATTAGGAAACACAGTGTAACAATGATCTAGTGTTTTATCTTCTCGGGTAGGAATGTTGACATGCTGATGGTACCTAGGTAGACATTTCTTCAAGTTTACATGGTTAAAGTCACCAGTGATGATGATGGCACTGTTTGGAAAATCAGATTCTGCACTGTTGACGATATCGTAGATCTGTGGCAGAACCACTGATGGGCAGGCCTCTGGAATGACGTACATGCAGATTATAACCACAGAGGAGAACTCACGAGGGGAATAGTATGGCCTACAGTTCACGACAAGACTCTCAAGTTCGGTGGTGCATGACGAGGAGACCACGTGGCTGTCCGCACACCATCTGTTATTCACCATGATGCTGACGCCACCGCCGCGTACTTTCGCAGACAATTCCGGGCTTCTATCTGCCCTGAACGCAACGAAGCCGGGAGGGGTGACCACGCGGTCAGGCGTGACGGGCTGTAGCCATGTTTCCGTAAGGCAAACGAGAGATGATTCTTGGTACTCACGTTTGCTTGTCATCGACATTTGAAACTCGTCGATTTTGTTGTTGATGGATCGCACATTGGCGAGCAAGATGGCAGGGAGGGGAGGGCGATGGCAGCGACGCCGAAATTTGACTAGCGCACCGCCGCGTCTCCCTCTTTTGCGAGTCGAGCAGCGTGTTGTAGTTCGTCTGCTACAGCTATCGCCATGATGGGATGGAGCAAACCGGTCGGGAGCAGCCAAGAGAACATCCGATTTAAAATCCGTTGGAGCCACATTTGCAATGTTTGATGTTCGTAAGCTGAGAAGAAAGTCTCTGTCATATTTCAGGACACACTCACACGACGTCACAATGAGTAGAAACACAAATAACAATAAAAACATTCGCCAGCTGATCATGTCGCCCTGTGTCGGCGCCATCTTTGTTTTTCCGTTGATGATAATGATAGATGAATCTAACTACAACAAGTTTGGATTTTACATCTCTTATAGTTTAGGGTCAAGGTCACTTCAAATTACCTATACTAACGGACTTTGGACCACTCCAATGACCTTGACCTTGGAGTGAAGTTGACCAATTTTGCATAGGATGTGTGTTCATTATCTATTATGCCTCAAAGAATCATAAAAATTCAATATTAATACGTGGAAAAAAGGGACATTTTGTGAAAAATTGCCATTTTTGACTAACAATTGTTAACTCTTGACCTTGACCATTCATTCACTGATCATTTATGAAGTCTCATGGGTATACACCCTCTTACCAAGTTTGGTCGTAATAGTTGCAATAGGTTCTAACATATTAATCCACTTGCATTTTCTGCACAGCCAGACAGCGGACAGCGGATAGAGGCCGGTGTGACATCCTCACAGTTCCTAGTATCTTAGCTGGGCTGGGAGCGAATGGGAGCATTCTGATTGGTCGACGCGTTACAAAATTCGACGCATGCGCACAGTGCTATCATCGTCTTCGTAAGGTTTAGGGTTAAAGTTTGGGTTAGAGTTAAGAGTTTAGGGTTAGGGTTAGGGTTTGGGTTAGGGTTAGGGTTAGGGTTATGACGCCTAAGAACTTCGTGAAAAAGCCGGCCCGACATGACCTGGCGCATGCGCAAATGCGCTCGGATAAACTAGGAGACCCGGAACTTGAAGGATGTGACACCGGCGTTCGCACGACGGACAGACAGACGTACAATATATGTCATTTTTGGACTATTTAGGACTCACTTCGCACAGGTTTGAAAAATAACAGGATTTTTTTTGAGGGATGGGGGAGGGGGGGTAGGGAGTGGAAAGAGGGAGGGAGTGGGGATTACATAGACTCACATTGCTATGCGTGTGAGTCAAAAATAATAATGTAAAATAAATAAAATAAAAGAATAAATAAATAAATAACAACAACAACAACAACAACAACAACAACAATAAGAACACAACACACACACACACACACACACGCACACGCATACACACACACACACACACCCACACAAACACACACACACACACACACCCACACACACACACCCACACACAAACACACACACACACACACACCCACACACACACACACACACACCACACGCACACACACACACACACCACACACATACACACACACACACCACACGCACACAAGAGCTGAAAAATAAGCATTTTCCAAAGTGTTAATTTTCCTGGCGGCGTTGTGTCTCGGTTTTATCTTAACCAAACTATAGGAAAACAGGGAACGACCGGCCACGGTCTGAACTATCTGCACACCAAAATTTGTCAAAATCCTTTCAGCCACGTTTGAGATACAGCGCAAAACGTGTTTAGAAAATGGTGAAGCACTATGACCTTGATCTTTGACAAAAGTACACATATGAACGGTCTAACATTCTTCGCAGTAGTTCAAATATCCGCAAAATAAAAATGATGAATTTCGGTTCAGGTATTTTTAATATAAGGCAAAAAGTGTGCTTTGAAGAAAAATGAAAAGGTAAATTCGCAGCACCGGACCGACTGAAGGATGGCCCATGATTTGAAGTAGCTGTATACCAAAACTTAACAAAATTGTTTCTGCTTCAGCCGATTTTGAGATATTGAGCTAAACGTGTTTAGCAACAAATTGACCCAAGTGACCTTGATCTTTGCGGTAGAGCAAATATGATGGCCACTGACCTAGGTAATGTTCCTATAAAGTTTGGTCAAAATCCGTTCAGTGGTTCTTGAGATATGGCTTCCAGTGAACCAACCGACAGACAGACGGCCTGCACCCCGAATCCCCGTCCCCTCCTGACGGTGCCAAAGTATTTCTAGATCAGTCTGGACATACAAAAGTGGCGAGTCATAAATTTTACGATGTGCGAGTAAAAGATTGTGCAAACTCAGTTGGAAAGTTCTTAAATTTTCCAACACGGAGCGCATACATTCTGATTCCAAGCATCCCGTGAGGCCGTACACGGAGGCCGTAACTAATAACTTACGAAATACACATTTCTTAAACTGTTCTGGATGACCGAGGTATTGAGAATGCATCCTATTACCTCCTGGTGGGTCGTAAAGACAACTTACTACCACTTCAAACGATTTCAAACAACTGCAAAATCTACTTCGGTAAGTTCAGTAATAAGGTTAGGATAATGACACAAGCTTTCGCAAATGTTTATTCCATAATTATCAAACATATTCACACACAGACACAGACACACAGACACACACACATAATTACACACACACAGGCACACACACACAAAGGAGCGCGCGCCTATAGTGTGATATAAGACATCGCGCAACAAACACCAAACTTTAAATGCTAAGTTCGCTACCCGGCTCTCCGCTGCACCGGTAATGTAACGCTCGACATTGACTGAATAACTCGGAACATTATCTTGATGGATTGTATGTATCGAGTCTTAAAATAGCGCCAGTATCCATGCTCACAACACCGGATTAAGAACATTAACATATTTATCGGTTTTAATTATTTTATTTCATTTCACTAACCGGCAAGTATCGTTTATGAGTTCTTGTGTTAAAAGATAAATAATGAAAATCAATAATGAAAAGACGGTGAAATAATGTGAATGCTAAGAATAAAATGATATGCATGAACAATAATAATAATCTATCCTATCCTATCCCGTAACTCGGAGGTCGTAGGGGCAATAATAATAATAATAATAATAATAATAATAATAATAATAATAATAATAATAATAATAATAATAATAATAATAATTATTATTATTATTATTATTATTATTATAAGATGTTGATGATGATAATAATAATAATAATAATAATAATAATAATAATAATAATAATAATAATAATAATAATAATAATAATAATAATAAATTGCATATTGGTGTACTGGCAATTAAAGATAAATAAAGAAAGGGAATTGGATTCATGTTTATACTAAGAATAATAAGAGAAATATTATGTAGGTTTTTTCCCCCCTTAGACGTTATATGCATTTAAATGCACATATTCTTACTGACAGGCCGTGTAATGTGACCCTCGAACATTAAAAAAAATAATAATAAAACGGACTTTTTTTTTAAGGACAGTAATTCAGAATTATAGAGTAAAAGAATTAATGGAGCACATAGTTTCGTCGCACTGAACATAAACCTTATTCTCGCAGTAGACAGAATAAAACTGCGGCAATATTTTACTGCATGGAGATGCACACTAATCGTACAACAGCACCTGGATCATAGCCATTACATTATAGGTTGCTACAACATATACAATCTTTCATAGTGATAATTACTCAACACCCCATCTCCCACCATCTCCCAACCCCGCCCATCCCTGGCTATCGGTCTCTTCCGCGGAGGACGAATTAGGGAATGCTATTGATAAAATCCTTCTCCTTCTTCTTCTTCTTCTTCTTCTTCTTCTTCTTCTTCTTCTTCTTCTTCTTCTTCTCTCCGACCTAGTAGAACTCTCAACTATAATGGCAGGATTTTATATATTTGATAGAATCTTTGCCGCTCCTTTCTCCTTCACGAGAGCGCCGCCTGTCAGAAATCTGAACTTTTCAGTTTCACCAGACGGCAAGTCTCCTTTTCACCAGGTGACAGCGTCTGTGCCACAGCACAATAGGTATTCCTGTCCAACACTATAGACTGCCTGTGACAGCATTCGCTTACCCCAAACCCTTCCTCCTTCCACCTACGTGCATATCCTCAAGAGTCTCGAAGATTCTATTGCTGCAGTAAACAGTCTACAACATGCATGCACCAGATAAAAAAAACAAAGAGGAAAAAACAAACTACAATGAAAAAGGAAGTGACTCCATAAGGTCGAAACGTCAGAAATGACGCACCCAGACATTTAAAATCATGCATGGTTTCAAATCACAGACCTCCCGGGAAGCGATCCAATAATATTGGCAATGCAAATTGTAGATTGCTTAAAGTGCCCGAAAGACGTATTATTTACTTTATGATATTATGGCAGCCTTATCTCCTTATATTCTGACAGGTATGCATTGCATGTTTGTTTTATTTTGCTGACATGAATGATCGTAATACTCGGTGTCTATTTTGGTTTTCCTGGAACTTCTGCCATGACCTGTTTGGGCTCTATGCACAAGTCGGCGGCATGGTCACGTGGCGCGGGAATAACAAAGCGGTCATGGCTTCTTTTAGCTCGCTCGCGTGTACTCCAATGCTGCTTAAAATTTTTTAATTTACCGACATTTTGGGATATTGTGATGTTTTGAACATAGCACACTCGTGCAATAATGATTACAGAGCGATTTGTCAGACATTCAGTTTAGAGTTGACGACATGCAGTGCTTCATCATTTGCGCTCGAAGTGGAAATCGATGAAAGGAAATGTTCTTTTCTTTGCAGAAAGGTTTTACGTCGGAGATAGAGCATCCAAACGCAGCACAGTACTTCACCATTTTCAAACTCGATCATGCTGTGTTATTCCCGCAGCACGTGGCCGCCACGCCTTTGTGCATAGCGCCCAATCTGCCCAAACACTGTTTGATACAACAATTCTGATTGGCTGCTTCATTTACTGTTTTCAGTCAACAATATGGACTAAAGATTCATGAAATACTGACATGCAGTCCCACACTCCTCCCCACCTAGAGCCATCTGCAACAGATACGGAAGATAAAACGGAGGCGAATGCTGGAGCCTTAAGGTAAAATGGTTGAGGTGGTAAAACAGACACGGACATAATACAGTCATATTCAGTAACAGTCAGTGGTGATGAACAGTCGCCCTCCTTGCATGATATTTACTCATTTATCACAAACTTTCCACGATGAGTCGGGTGTCACGGTTGCAGATTTTAAGTGTTTGATTTCACTGCACTCCCAACACGAACGGCATCGTGCATTCATAAAGATATGGGTCTTAAATTGACTCCGCTAATTTATGCACAATTATTATGATGCTGAAATCGGGTACGGGGGGCCGGCTGTTGGAACCTGGAATTCTGTATTAGGGTTTTTGATTTGTCAGTGTTCTTTGATAATCATCTGTGGATGCCACTGTGTCTAACGCAGTAACTCCTGTTACAATGGCTGTCATCTCATCCGAATGCTTATTACGCCGCTCATTGTGTGCTTCCATGTTTATGTAATCTCTCTCTCTCTCTCTCTCTCTCTCTCTCTCTCTCTCTCCCTCTCTCTCTCTCTCTCCCTCTCTCTCTCCCGCACTCTCTCTTCCTGTCTCATTGGAAGGAGAGGTGGTTGGGTGGTTCAGAGGTCGGTTGTGATGGTGGTGGGGATTGAGGTGGAAAGGGAGAAGGAGGGAAACGAGTCTTTCTTTTTGCAAACAGGAACGTAAGAAGAACGAAAAGTGTATTAAAATTGTTGCACCACAAACCGCAAGAAGAACGCAAAATCAGTCAAAGAACAGGGGCGGATCAGTTAGTTTTTGGGGGGGGGTTTCCAAAATTCGTATAAAAAAATAAATAAATAATATATATATATATATATATATATATATATATATATATATATATATATATATATATATATATATATATATATATATATATATATATATATATATATATATATATATATATATATATATATATATATATATATATATAATAAATTTTATTTATTTATTTTATTTATTTATTTATTTTTATATATATATAGTATTTATTTTATGTTTATTTTTATTTTTATTTTTATAATTGTATTCTCTCTCTCTCTCTTTCTCTCCTTCTTCTTCTTCTTTCTTTTCCTTTTTTTTTTTTTGGGCTGGGGGGGGGGGGGTTTCCGGAAACCCCGGAAACCCCCCCCTCGTCCGCCCCTGAAGAAGAACCCAACGTATTTTATTATAGGAACCCCCTTTACCTAGCATTTTCAGACACTGCATTTATTGGATTACCTTATCCGTTGCATCTTTGCCTATCCATTGCTATGTTGGAAATGAAGTCTCATCCGTTTCAGCCCACTGCATTCCGCAAAAGAACAAGTCGGTTGTACAAGCTGTGTGCTTGTCCCGATCAAATAGCCATGCCTGCATCATGTTTCTCGTCGCAGCCAGTTTTTTTTAACGGTTTTATGGTCGTTCTGTAGCCAAAGACGGGCGTGAGACCAAAGAGTTTAGTATATATAGTAAAAATAATAAACTCTTTGGTAAAACATATCAAGAGCAAAGATTTAAGTTAAGGTCTGTATATATCTTTGCTGCTGACCAGCTGTGTAAAAACAAAAGGACGTCCTATCTGCGTGACTGATAATCCCCGAGTCGAACATTTGACAGCTTTGCTTGCGGGTATAGCGGTGTCCTCCCTCTTTTACTGACCTATTGACACACACTAACAACTGCTACGTAGCAGGTTTTCAATTCCACACTCGGCCATTGCTTCTTCAATACTACTGATCCGGTTTAACTTGTCAACAGCATCTTGGCCCATAGGAATAACTTTCTCCGAGTTGCTGAAGATGCGGCTAAAGATAAACGTGAACCCAACTTGCCTAAATCATTACACTAGCTGCAAGCTTGAGTACCGCGAACCGCCGTGGACTATAGAGTCATCTCAGTGTACCTGTAAGCGTGTTTACTTCAGCTTGTCATTAGTTCTCCGGCGGAAAGGCCGGGTGGGGTGGTGATGAGCGGGTGAGAATGTAACTCCTGCCAACAAGGAAGTCATATTACAAAGTCGATTTCTGCAAAATAAACTCCCTGTCCCTTTCAGGACTCGAACCCTGATCCTTCTTACGATGAGCCCCCTCCCCCTCTCCCCAACCCTCTCTCCCAAGAAAACTACTCCCACCACCCCCTTCCCAACGACGCCCTTTTAGCGACTATAGTATTGAGAGATTTAGTGGCACTTTAGAAGCCATAAATTTAATGCAGTGAATTCATCTACAGTGATTGGTCACGGGGATTGGCATAGTGTCAAAAATACTTGTATGTCGTTAAGATGACGAGGGGTTATTAAAGAGGTAGTGTTCCTTGATCAAGGGTCTTAATCTAGGCCTGATATCAGCAACAATTTTTAAAAGCTCCTCGTATATAAAAGGAGAGAGAGAGAGAGAGAGAGAGAGAGAGAGAGAGAGAGAGAGAGAGAGAATCCGACATCACTGTGGCCTCTGTGAGATGACTTGAGCGTGACTGAAGTCAATAAAAATTAAAATTTAAAATAAAAACTAGTTTTCAGCGCTGACGCACATCTATGCAATCTTATCCTCAGAACTCAAAACTCATCCAGGACTCGCCGAACTTCCGAGCAGTAAAACTAAACTTTCGGTACGGAGCGCAAGCCTCTGACTTCTCAGACACTTCTGGATGCAAGAACCCGACACCCATTCTTGAATTGCGCTGTTGCGTGTAATTTCTACTAACTGAGTGAACGTTTGGGTGTTATTTTTAGGAGTACTTTTTTTTTAACGATGGCTAAGGTGGTGCTATGCAGTTTTGTTTTACTGCTTGGTCATGAGTGTGTTAATGCGTCAATGTTACCCCAGTAAGGAAATGTTAAGGTCAGGGAGAGTTAACACTTTTATTCGGATTCGCTGTTAATAGAACTACTAGGCAGCGTCAGATCTTTCTATGTTTGGTTGTTTGTTTGTGTTCTAAAACATGTTCTCTTTCCGCCTGCCTCACTTTGCCAGTCATACAACGACAACAATTAAGACAGATGGTGAAGTTTACCAATAATGTTAGAAAATCCGCCTATTATTAAGCTTATTAAGCTGATCGTGGGGCTTTAATATCTAGAAGAAGAAGAAGAAGAAGAAGAAGAAGAAGAAGAAGAAGAATAAGAAGAAGAAGAAGAAGAAGAAGAATCAATATTGTATTACTTTTATTACGAGAAGAAAATAATTGTAGCATTAATTTGCTAATCTTACAATCAGTCTTTCTTTTAGTCGCTCACACATTTAGTTTAATCATACATCCGCATTCATTCATAAATAAACAAAGATTTAAAATTAAAGGAAAAACATTACATATCTTACTACGTTACAAGGAAACTAACAATACTTACATTACATTACATGGTTATTGCTTTAAACAATACTTAATATGAAACCTTTAACCATTTAATTTAATAAAGATGTACAGAGAAAGAGAGAGGGGCTTGAGGATCTTGGTGGGGGAGTGAGAAGTTTAGGGGGGGGGGAGAGGAAAATCAATTGATGCATGTTATAATGTATTTATCAAATTAACAAGAAATAGGTTGTAAATGTTGTACTTGAAGATGTTTATTGATGTGCAGTTGTTTTAGTTCCAAGGAAAGAGTGTTCCATAACAAGGGGCCTTTAAAAGAGAAGCTAGATTTGAACATGTCAATTCGTGGTTTTGGAAGTCTGTAATTTTCATTATTATATTGTGCAAGAAGAAGAAGAAGATGAGAGAAAAAGAAGGGAGAAGAAGAAAGCTAATTAACGTAACATGGGCAGAGGTAGTGGATACTTCATGGTGGTTACGTCATGTTGGGATGGAGTGAGGTGACGTGCGAGGGGAGAGTGAGGGAAACGGTAGTAAGGTAGAAAGACAAAAAGTCAACTAACAACACATGTTGTTCAACCCACCCACCCCAAATCTCTCTCTCCCTCCCCCCCCCCTCTCCTTCTCTCTCTCTCTCTCTCTCTCTCTCTCTCTCTCTCTCTCTCTCTCTCTCTCTCTCTCTCATTTTCTATACATCCTTTTGACAATGAGCCTTTCTACCTTTCTTTTTTTTCCCTCAAGAAAACTGCCAGATCATCTATCCTATCCTATCCTATCCTGTCCCATAACCCGAAGGTCGTAGGGGCACCACAGATGATCGCTTAACCAGCATACTCCATCTTTCTCTGTCCTCAGCAGCCCTCATGGCTTCGCTCAGTGTCAAACCAGTCCATTCTCGAATGTTGTCCTCCCACCTCTTTTTCGGTCTCCCCCTTCTTCTACCTCCTTGCACTGTGCCTTGCAGAATGGTCTTTGCAAGGCCTGATGATCTGGTGACGTGGCCATACCATCGGAGTTTCCGTTTCTTCACCACTGTGAGCAGGTCATCGTGATGTCCAATGGCTTGTGTGATGGTCTGTCGGACTTCATTGTTGGTGATGTGTTGGGTATAGGAAATGCACAGAAGTCTTCTGTAGCACCTCATCTCCATGCTTTGTATTCTTCGTTGGAGATCTGCTGTGAGGGTCCATGCTTCGCAAGCATATAGGAAGATGGAGATGACCAGAGAGCGCAGCAGTCTTACTTTGGAATGTAGACTGATGGTTCTGTCTTTCCAAATGGGCTTCAACCTTGTCAGGGCAGCAGTTGTTTGTGCGATCCTGGAGAGGACTTCCTGTCGAGACCCATTGTCTGACACAATGGCTCCTAAATATTTGAAGCTGTGCACTGTGTTGAGGGATTGGCCTTGTACTTTGATGTCCGTGTTGATACCATTGGTGTTGTTGGTCATCATTTTGGTCTTCTCTGCACTTATTTCCATTCCATAAGCTCTGGAGGTGGTGTCAAGCCTCTGTACAAGCTGTTCAAGTTCTTGTTCCTCTCCAGCCAATCCATCAATATCATCCGCAAAACGAAGATTGGAGATTGCTCTGCCCCCTATGCTGACTGTGCCTTCGTGATCTGCAAGAGCATCTGACATGATGCGCTCTAGGAAGATGTTGAAGAGTGTTGGAGAGAGTAGGCATCCTTGACGCACACCGATTGTTGTTCTGAACCAGTTCCCGATGACGCTGTTATGGAGGACTGCACTGGTAGCCTTGTCATACAGGCTTTTGATGACTTCTATAATTTTAGGGCTGATGTTGTAAACTTTCATGGTTGCCCATAGAGCTGCATGCCAGACTCGGTCAAATGCCTTCTTGAAGTCTATGAACACATGATATAGATGTTGTTGGTGCTGTAGGTATTTCTCACAGATTATTCTGAGGTTGAAAATCTGTTCAGTGGTACTTCGCCCTGCCATGAATCCTGCTTGTTCTTCAGCTATGATTTGTTCAGCTTGTGGTTTCAACCTGTTGAGTATTATTTTCAGGAGGACCTTGCTGGGATGGCTGATGAGGCTGATGGTGCGGTAATTTTCACACTCCTGAAGGTTACCTTTTTTGGGAAGAGTGATGACAAGCGACTGGGTCCATGGTATAGGCCATTTCCCACTCTGCCAGATCTTGTTACAGATAATGGTGAGAGCATCAGTCATCGCTTCTCCTCCTGCTTGTAGCAGTTCCGCTGGTATGTTGTCCACTCCCGCTGACTTCCCTTTCTTCAGCGATTGCACTGCTGCCTCAACTTCTTCCCGGAGAATTGGGAGGGTTTCTTCTTCTTCTCTGCTCTCGGGACATGCTAGAACTGATGGGTCTCCATTTGGTGTATGGTTGTAAAGGTCAGAGCAGTACTCTGTCCATCTGTCCAAGACTTCTTGTTCTTCTGTAAGGCAAATGCCAGACTTGCTTTGGATAGTGGAGACTTTGGGCTGTTTAACACTTGTCAGCCGCTTCACAGTCTGGTAGGCCTTCTTGCTGTTGTTCTTGTTCAGATTGTTCTCTATTTCCTGGCATTGAACTTCTATCCAGTTCTCCTTTGCTGTGCGCATGCCTTTTCGGATGTCATTGTTGATTTTTCGGTAGACATCAGCTCCCTGTGAGGTGTTCTTTTTCTTTTTTAACTCTCTTCGTTTATCACACAGATCCAAAAGTTCAGGTGTGATCCACGGCTTCTTCTTTGGTCGGTGCTTGCCAAGGATCTCAGTGGCGGCATCTGTTACAGCTGAGTTGAAGGTATTGGTCATGGTGTTGACATCTACTTCGCCTGCCCCCAAAATAAGCAGTGGTGCAAATTTCCCTCCAATTGTGGCCTGAAATATTTTTGCCACCTCCGGGTCTTGCAGTTTGTCCAGGTCGAACTTCAGCCTAGTGCACTTTGCTGTATTTACTCTCTTCAAATGGAGCCGGAAAGACATCATCACGAGATCGTGGTCACTTCCAATGTCTGCTCCTGGAAAAGTGCGTGTCCTGCCAATGTTGATGCTTGATCTGAAGCGTTTCTTGACCATGATGTAGTCGATCTGATTGTGATGTTCCCCGCCGGGACTGTGCCATGTCCATCGTCTGGATTTTTTGTGGAGACCAAGCGTGTTTGCCAGTACCAGATTGTTGTATCTGGCAAACTCCAATAGCCTCAGACCCCTGTCATTTGTCTCGTTGTTGCAGTGGGGTCCGCATGTGTCTCCCCAGTTGTGGTGCGCATCTTGGCCAACCTTGGCATTCCAGTCGCCTTGCACTATGACTATGTCCTTCTTCGGCACTTGGTCAAGGACCGCCTGTATATTTTCATAAAAATCCTCCACTTCGCTGTCTTCATAGTCTGATGTTGGGGCATAGGCCTGGATGATGGTAATGTTGAAAGGGGTTGCTCTCAGACGGATGGTAATGAGTCTACTGGAGACTGGGCGGCAACCCATGACAGTGGCTAGAATGTTCTTGTGGACCAAGAATCCAACGCCGTGTTCGTGCCTGTCATCTCTACCGCTGAAATAGAGCTTGTGGCCTTTGTCAGTCGTTGTTTCACCTAGGCCTTTCCAGCGCAGTTCGCTGATACCTAGAACGTTCCATCGATAGTGGTCCAGCTCGTGGGCCAGTTCTTCTAATTTTCCCTCCGCAGTTAGGGTCCTGACATTCCAGGTTCCTATGACGATGTTGTTTCTCGTGCGGATCTTGCTAATTTGTCCATCAGTAGCATACTTTTCACCTCCGTCCTGGTGGCCAACGGAAGGCGCGGTCCTTGTGTAGCCGGGCGACGACCGATCCGGCATGGAATTAGTGGATAGCCTCATCATGTGTTGTGTCTTGGGCAAAAAAAGACCTGGCAGGGCCCAATCCTCTCCAGGCTGTTGGCCACAGCCGAAATCCACGAATACAGTGTGGCTCGCCTTGGCCCTGAGCACGTGGTCGTTGAACCTGTAGTAACGTGAGGTTCCTCCGCCCTGGCCGGTGACTTCTGTGTAGAAGACTTTCGCCCAGTGATGCCGTGCTAACATCACCCCTGTTAGTCGCCTCTTACGACACGCCGGGAAACGTTGGGTCTATTCTATTTGCCCGAACCCACAGAGCATCTACAAAATTAAAATTCTAATTCCATGTATTGATCTCTTCTAGCTTATTCCGGTTCCACTTTGTGGAATAACTTTCCTGAAAATCTCCGCCGCGCTTCAGTATTAAATTGACATCATTTAAAACACGTCACTTCAAACACATTAAACATTAAATAAACGTTAATTGTTGTTGATTGATAATCACAATAATAATGTTATCTATCCTATCCTATCCCTTTACTCGAAAGTCGTTGGGGCGCCACAGATGAACGTTTAACCAGCCTACTCCATCTTTCTCTGTCCTCAACAACCCTCATGGCTTCGCTCAAAGTCAAGCCAGTCCATTCTCCAATGTTATTCTCCCGCCTCTTATTCTGTATTTCTCTACTTCTGTCTCTTTGCACCGTGCCTTGTAGGATGGTCTTTGCAAGGCCTGATGCTCTGGTGACGTGGCCATACCATCGGAGTTTCCGTTTCTTCACCACTGTAAGCATATCATCGTGTTGTCCAAATCGCTTGTATGATGGAATGTCGGACTTCATCGTTGGTGATGTGCTGAGTATAGGAAATGCCCAGAAATCTTCTGTAGCACCTTATTTCCATGCTTTGTATTTTTCGTGGTAGGTCTGCTATGAGGGTCCATGTTTCGCAAGCGTATAGGAAGATGGAGATGACAAGGGAGGGCAGCAACCTTACCTTGGAATGTAGGCTGATGGTCCTGTCTTTCCAAATGAGCTTAAACCTTGTCAAGGCAGCAGTTGTTTGTGCTATCCTGGAGAGAATATCCTGTCAAGACCCAATGTCTGATAAAATTGTTCCTAAATATTTGAAACTGTGCGCTGTGTTGATGGATTGGTCTTGGACTTTGATGTCCGTGTTGATGCCATTGGTGGGGTCATCATTTTAATCTTCTCTGCACTTATTTCCATTCCAAGGGCTCTGGAGATGGTGTCAAGTCTCTGTACCAGCTGTTCAAATTCTTGTTCCTTTTCATCCGCAAAATGGAGATTGGAGATTGCTCTACCCCCTATGCTAACTTTGTCTTCATGATCTGCAAGGGCATCTGACATGATGCGCATCTTACAAGATGTTGAAGAGGTATCCCTGACGTAGGCCGATTGTTGTTCTGAAACAGTTCCCGATGGCGCTGTTGTGGAGAACTGCACTGATAGACTTGTCATACAAGCTTTTAATGACTTCAATAATGGTAGGGTTGATGTTGTACACTCTCATGGCTGCCACAGAGCTGCATGCCAGACTCTGTCAAATGCTTTTACTTTGACCTGAAGTGTTGAAAATGATTTTTTAAATCTAAGGATTACCTTGTTTGTTTATTATTGTTCCATGATGTTAATGTTATAACATTAATTTGTTGTATTTAGTGTTACTAGCCCAAAGAACAAGATGTGAAGAAAGCACACCCAGCGCTTATTCCTTTACCCTTATAAAATAACATTCTTCTCTTCTCTTCTCTTCTCTTCTCTTCTCTTCTCTTCTCTTCTCTTCTCTTCTCTTCTCTTCTCTTTTCTCTTCTCTTCTCTTCTCTTCTCTCTCTCACTCATACTTACACACACACACACACACACACACACACACACACACACCTACACACACACACACTCTCTCTCTCTCTCTTTTACGCACACAAACGGTCTCACATACAGGTTGAGAAAAAAAGGCATGATAAAAATTAGACTTGTAAAGTTTCCCATTTAAACTTTTAATCTTTAACTTTAAACCTGGAAGCTTTGTTGTACTGGAATCTTTGACTAATTCTAAACCTTTCCTCTTTCACTTTGTTTTCTTTGTTTTCATCCTACTGTTCTTCTTTGTTTAGATTTTCTTTCTGAATTTCTTTCTTTCTTTCCTTATTTCTTTCTTTCCTTATTTCTTTCTTTCTTTCTTTCTTTCTTTCTTTCTTTCTTTCTTTCTTTCTTTCTTTCTTTCTTTCTTTCTTTCTTTCTTTCTTTTCTCTTCAACTTATTTTCTTTATTCCTTCCTACCGTCCTTTCTTTCTTTCTTGTTTTCATTGCTATCAATATCATTATCAGATTAGACTGTAACGCCAGAGTTCTAATTGATGCCAGATACGGTTCACCGAACTTCCAAGTCTATAGTCTTGATTGATGTTCTCATAGCTTAAGACATAATTAGAAACGCCCCGCATTACTATGTCACCAGCTTTTTGCACAGCGCAAGGCTAGAATTAAGTTCTTGGGTCTTACAAGGGCGTGGGTTCCAAAGGCTGTTTTTTCTTGAATTTAAACGTGCAGTTTGCTAAGTCCATTGTTAAAAAAACAACAACTTATCATACATGCCAATGTATGCTGCATGTGTTAACAGTTTCTGTAGTGTTGACGCCAAGAAGAAGGAAAAAGGCAAGAGTATGAACCTCATAACAAAATTAAATTAAAGTAGTGTAGATGGGGTGGAAAGGAGGTGAGGGGTGGTGGGAGATGGGTTTGGGGTGGTGGTGGCGGAGCAGAAAGAAAATGAGGAGGAATGAAAAGAAGAAAGCAGTAAGGTTAGTAGAGATTAATATGAAAACAGAGTAAGGTTTGTGATATTTCGGGCCCTTTGGAAGTCTGCGTGATAATCGCATAGCATGAAGTACAATGGAATTACTGGTTCGAAAAACAAAATAATGAGAACGATTAGTTTGTTCTTGGCACACCTTTGGACGGGTGCACCACGTCTAGTCGAAACTAGCTTCATTGAAGCGCGTTTAATCGAAACGCGTTTCATTGACAAACTGTACATCGTTCGTTTCGCCGAATAGTGTTTATACTCGAATCGCATACATGTGAGCGCTTTAAGCAGCAAAACTGTCTTTATAAAATAAATTATTATTATTATCATTGTTAGGTTAAAAATCTGTCATTCCGATAAAGGATTCATAACCATAATTTCTGCAATTTTTACGTTTTATTTATTTCGATCAAAAATACAATACAAATAAAAGAATACAAGTCACATACAATCTCTCTCTCTCTTTCTCTCTCTCTGTCTCTCTCTTTCTCTCTCTCTCTCCCTCTCTCTCTCTCTCTCTCTCTCTCTCTCTCTCTCTCTCTCTCTCTCTTTGGGCATAGACTTTATAATTATAAACTACCCCTCCTTCGCATTGATTTATACAAAAATAGCCTATCATTTAATGGAGTTATTGTATGGAACTCTCTCCCTCTGGAGTGTAAACATTGCACCACAATATTTTCTTTCAAAAATAACCTATGTAAACATCTACAAAATTAATTATAAAAGTGATATATTTTTATACGATAACACAGTTTTTCATGAAATTATTTTTATTATTTATTATATATGTATTTATTCATTTATTATTATTATTATTATTATTATTATTATTATTATTATTATTATTATTATTATTATTATTATTATTATTATATTAGTACAACTTATGTTAATCTGATGAATAAAATTTGATACAACAACAAAATTATTATTATTATTATTATTATTATTATTATTATTATTATTATTATTATTATTATTATTATTATTGTTATTATTATTATTATTATTATTATTATTATTATTATTATTATTATTATTATCATTATTATTATTATTATTATTATTATTATTATTATTATTATTATTATTATTATTATTATTATTACGATTGTTATTATTATTATTATTATTATTGTTATTATTTATAATAATAATAATAATAATAATAATAATAATAATAATAATAATAATAATAATAATAATAATAGTGATGATAATGGTGGTGTTATTAGTAGTAGTAATAATTATAATAGTGGTAGTGATGATAATGATGATGATGGTGGTAGTAGTGGTAATAATGGGAAAAATGATAGTAATAATGGTAATAGTGATGATAATAGTGATAATAATAATAATAATTATTGTTATTGTTGCTATTGTTATTATTATTATTATTATTATTATTATTATTATTATTATTATTATTATTATTATTATTATTATTATTATTATTATTATTATTATTATTATTGTTATTATTGTTATTATCGTTATTGTTATGATTATTTTTTTAAATTATTATTATGAGGGTGAGGGATAGAAAGGGGGGTGGTTGCCTAACATTGTTTAAAGATAATGATGAAGATGTTGGTGTGATTGTGTGTGCATGTGTGTGAGTGCATGTGTGTGTGATTTCTATGATTTCAAATGTAAAGGTTATGTTACTTTGTTAAGAGACAGATTGGAAGATTAGACTTATTAATTGATCTAAAATCTTTATCCCTAATAAAAAAAAGTTTCAAAGTTTTCTTTCCTGTCTGACGGCAATTTTTAAAAATGGAGATCTAAAAGTGAATTGCATAGGAGCAGCTGCTGAGCATTCCCAACAGAGTCTTTCTCCTTTTAGGAACTCCTCTTTGATACTTTTTAGCCGGATGTTCGCTCTGCGGACGGCTCTTCGAGGTTCTCGTCTCGTTTGTTGGCCCATGCAAAGCATTCCAAGTTTATTCTCAATTTTGATGTTTTCTTTTATCAATTGGCGCACAATTATAAAAATTTTGGGGTGTGCAGATCCAACTAGTACTTTGAAGTTTCTGTGCCAAGATCAAGAGTCCAATGCGTTGTTTGTCCTGATGTAACTTGGGAGATATGTCCAAAGTGGTTCCACAGAGGTCGAGGAAATCTGCTGTTGATGTCGTCAAACCAAGTTTGGACGAAATACTCGTTGAACACGGCGATTAGAGGTTGATCATCACCATCAGAGGCTTGCAGTTCAATCCAACCGTCGTCCTGACGATCCAGAGGTATGAATGCCAAAGCCGCGTACTTTCTTTTTAGATATGTGTAGACAATTTCATTCTAAAATAATCCAACTGTCCGACTATCTCCGTGTTGTCTGACTGGCAGCTTAAAATCTGTTAGCGTTTTCCGTTGAAAACGTGAACACGAAATCGCATGATAATCCATCCTATCACTCGCGTGAGTTTGAGTTTGAGATCGCCTGAAGAACTATTCACCCAATTCGATGAAAAGAGCTGAACCGCGTCGATGAAACGAGCCTACTGACAACAGCACGGTAAAGGAAGTGTGAATGATTTGGATACGAAGGATCGATTAAACGGGTTTCGACTAAACATGTGGTGTCGTTTCGACAGCGCCTTACAAACAATCAAAGTACAGATGACCATAATGCGGAAATTGTACTGAAGGCATTAAAAAATGTGAATGAACAACTCCAACCCTCCCTTCCCTTCCCCCTCCCCGCTTGCACCCGCTTTCCCATACACAATGCATGTTAAACAATTATTTATTTATTTATTTATTTTTATTTTTTTTTGTTGGAGGAAAATTAAAGAGTGGACAGTCTGGTACTGCGGAGTATTTGGACAGAAATTGATTCAGCCCCCGGTGAAAATTGACTTGATTTAAAATTAATATTCTGTATAATGAATATTAACCCACCCTCTGTCAAATTTGATTCGAGGTCATCAGTGTGTAGAATTGGTATTTAATTCTCCGGGCTTATAAGCTGGTTAAACGATCATCTGGGGTGCCGCAACGACCTTCGAGTTACGGGACAGGATAGGATAGGATAGGATAGGATAGGATAGGATAGGATGGGATAGGATAGGATCTGCGGGCCTTAGTGCACTCAACATGCTCATGCATTTAGACTTAGACAGTATTTGTTTGTTTGTTTGTTTGTTTATTTCATTTAACGTCTATTCACCGAAGTGATTTTAGACAAGTAAATAAAAGGAAGGTGGGGGGGAAAGGATATGCACTACATGGATGTGGGAAAGGAAATAACATTTAAACAAAATGGTACAATAACATAACATGAAATAAAATTAAATAAAATTTAAGTATTCAAACAATATTTTAAAACTCTTTAAAACAAATAAAAAATTACTATGGAACATGTCAAACTTGTGAAATGTTCATGTACAGAAAAGTCAATTTTGTGAGATTGTCATATACGAATCAGAATAAACTTGCAATTTTTATAACAAATGACCTACAGGACTATAAATTATAGATTTAGCAATGGTAATCCAATATTTACTATTTTTATTTTGAACATTATGAATGTTCTGTGGAATATATTGTGTTATTACCCTGCAATCATGAATGATATGATTTATAGTTAAATTTTCATTGCAAATGCAAACAATATCCTTGCAATACTTTGTCCTCCAAGAATTTAGAGCAAGACGATGTGCTAAAGAGGTTATTGCTCGAGGATACTGGGAATTATCACTATATATTATTTTTAAAGGAAATTTATTTTTTATTTTCTTTTCGATTATACTATAAATTTCTTTTGTTGATAAGGGGATGTCAATATGGCTAACGTTGTGTTGATTGTTCGCCCCTTCTTTTGCTTTCCTGTCTGCCCAATCATTATTATTTAAACCACAATGAGATGGTATCCAACAAAAATGAACATTTGTGCCATTAATAATTAAGCAATGTATAAGATGTTTTATTTCATATATAATATCACCTCTGTTTTTATAAATATTAGAGTCCAGACTCTGAAGAACAGATTTGGAGTCTACACATAATAATATATTAAAAAATGTCTTTTGTAGACTTAAGATTTTATGTAATGCCATAAGAATTGCGGTAAGTTCTGCAGTATAAATTGAACGATCTTTACCTAAATACAAAGATTCACTAATTTTTAAAGCAGGTATAACATAACCAGCCCCAGTTTGGCCTGTATCTAAAACAGAACCATCAGTATAAATTTGCAAATAAGAATAATATTTTTTATCTATATGTTCATAAGCTTCTGTTGCTAACAAAAATCCATTTTCTTTTTTCCGTATAGCAGTATATTCATAATCAAAGTTTGCTCGCTTAAATTCCCATATTGGTATAGGCATTTGTGGTATTTTTTTATAAATTGATTTAGGAAATAAATTTGATCCCTGTAAAAGTTCATTTGTATAAGTTGCTATTGTTTGTAAATAACTGATACCCTGTGCTCTTTTTGGATAATCTAAATCAGATCTTACTTCTAGTTCCGTATCAGTGAAATTTTCTACAGCAGAGGCTCTAACTATATATTTAGCGCATGATAATTTTCTCCACTCATTTAATGGTAATACTCCAGCTGCTTTATAAGCATCGTCAGTTTTTTAGACAGTATTTATAAATAGACAGTATTTATTCCCCTGTAGATTGAATCCATTCATTCGGTCGTTATTCAATAATGTACTTTGAGAGTGACACGAGCTTTTAATTTTCATTTTCAAAATTGCTTTCTCTTTTATATTCTTACAGAAAGGTCTGTACAGAAAGTTTCTCATTGTATTTCTTTAATTTTAGTTTTATTATTTTTTTATTATTATTTTTATTTATGTATTTATTCTTTTTTCCATTTTTAGCTTTTGATCAATGTTTTTGTTGTTGTTTTTTTGTCATTTATTCATTCATTTTTTCTTTCTTTTTCTGTCTGTCTGTTTCTCTGTCTCTGTCTGTGTCTGTGTGTCTGTCTGTCTGTCTCTCTCTCTCTCATTTAAATCTTTTCATCAGCCTTTTTTGTTGCGTTGTTTTGGATATTTGACTGGTTTAAAGTTAATCGCTGTTACAGTATGTTTAAGCCCAATCTTCATTCAACCTAATAAATAAAAGGTTTCTTGTGTTTTTTAGTGGGTTCAACTTTATTCGATGTCATCTTTGTATATTACGAGCTACGAAGCGCGCGAAACATAACTCCGTACCTTTCAAATTTTATTCTCCCTTCCTCCCCCACTCCCTACTCCTCCATCTGGTTTATTCCATGTATATTAGCCCCAGCATATTATAAGACGCACAATAGAAGTTAAGAAGACCGTCATAAATCTTGACTTCGTTCAGATTTTTAAAGTTGCTTTCAACGTGTCAGTATTTCGCACTTTGCGCTTAAACCGGGGATTACATGTAATTTCAAAAGGTGTGAATATATCACACTGAAAAATGACAAATCGTGATTTAATGATGTAAACTTTACAAAGTCAGAGTAACAAAATATCTCAACTACCCCCTAAGGTAAGACAGAAAACTGGACGTAATGCGCAGCAACAGTAATAAGAACTGGTTCTAAGCACATTCGTCTCTATTATTGCTTTGCAGGCATACTGTACACGTCAACCTTTGAGTGGCAGGGAGAGATTTAAATATGTTTATAGTATGAATAGAAGTATCAGTGCCTGAATATTCAGTTGTAGACCCTTTTCTTCAAATATACTCAACTAAGAGTACAAGTGCACGTTTGGCGAGGAATGAGGAAGAACGCCTAATTTTGGACATGAATATGATGAATGGATTGAAGTCATTTCTCCTGAATTCGTTGTCGATTTCAAAGCTGTCATTTTGTCTGTGTGTCTGTCTCAGTCTACCTCGATCTCTGTCTGTCAGTTGCCTATCGCGCAGCTAAAGAGCATATTCCTGAATACCTGTCCGAACTTCTAAATGTGTATGAACCATCTCGCAGCCTCCGCTCATCTTCCAAGTCTCTCCTCGTTGTTCTTGGGCACAAGCAGTGTAAGACTAGGAGCTACGGCCAGAGGTCGTTTAGATACACTGCACCGGCCTGATGTAATGCTCTTCCAGGAGGCATAAAGAGAGCAGACTATGCACACATTTCACAGAAACCTGAAAACACACTTCTTTTGTTCTTGCTAAGATGTATGCTTAACGATCTGGTTTCACATCTCTAAAATGTTATTCCCCGAAAGCGATTTACATTGAAGCTGGTTACACAACTGCTTTGGACAATATGTGGGAACGTCTCAGTATTTTAAAACAAGTCATACAATAATTTGTATGTTTTTTTTTTTTCGCAAACATTTTGTGCTATGCCTCTACTGCGATGCGAATGTTTCACAAAAATGGAACTTGTGGTACAAAACTTCTCTATTACTAATAATATATTGTTGTTTTTAATACAATAGATTTTGCACCTTTCAGACATAGCACTACTACAAAACTTGTTTGGCGTTCTCAGCGAAAATGCTTACTGCGTCTTTTTCTGTACAAAATACCCTTTCAAATAACTTGTTTGCTTTCTCCGCGTAATTTGCCCCACCACCGTAGCCCAGTGGTAGAGCGTTCGCCTGGCACACTGTTCACTGTCTAAGCAGTATGATTGCTCTGGTGGTTCAGTGTTGAGTTAGGTCCCTTTAGCCCTCTTCCGTGATATAGTTAACCCCGTCTGCCAAATTCTCAAATTGTGAAATTTCCTTGTGCTCAACATGGGGACAAAAAATTATCTTGTATCTTGTGTGCAAATTCGCAGCCCTCCTGCGGCTGTCTGTGCTAGTTCTTTGCCATTTACGTGACATTGCTTGGACGCTGCTGACTTAGATTCTAGATACAGGCTTCTACTTAGTTAACAAATCATATCGCGCATGCAGGGAAATGATGACTACCAGGAAGTCGGGTTGGGTGATTTAGCACTACGTGACGCTTGCCAATACATTTGTCGCCTCCACTACTTTTCTACCTACGCACCTTCACCCGACCCACTTTCCCTCCTATTCACTTAACGTTAAGGGTGGTAGGTTCACTGGCGTGACCCATCTCCACCCCTGCCTACGTATTCTTTTGTGTGTGTTGCTGTCTCTTTCTTACCCACCCTTTTCCGCTCTCTCACTCTCTCCCATTCCCCCTACCTGCTCTCTCTCTCTCTCTCTCTCTCTCTCTCTCTCTCTCTCTCTCTCTCTCTCACTCTCTCTCTCACTCTCTCTCTCCTTTTTGCACCTTCACACATCCTACCGACTTCGGAATTTTCCAAGACTAGCATAATCTAGAAGTGACTTTACTAATGACAACTGAGATTTTAAAACATTACATTACATTACATAATTGTTGCTTTAGGTCCAGCGGACTCTTCTGAGCCAAATCAGGACCGGACAACCCCCAATCCGCATAAAAGATCTGCTGAAACAACCCTAGTGGGAAAACTGAAAGCCCTCCACCAGCCAGTCACTTTACAATAAAGACATCCCACGCAGGGGACGGCTGAGGCTTCACCCCAACTTATCGAACCCCCGTTTACAAAAACAAAATAGAATACAAACATCATTATAAATTATCAACAAAACACATACATATAAAATGCCTACATTGCTAAATAATAACATCATAGGAAGCCCTAGTGACCACCTGGCAGAAAGCGTCCAATATTCCCAAGCTGATCCAACAGACCTCATACACAAACAAGGAGTCTTGTCCCGGAAGAGTTTTCAAGAAAAAAGGTAGGAGACTGGTCTAGCGAAGAAGACTGATTGATAGAACAGAGCAGGAATGAGAAAGAGCAAATGAGAAAGACAGCGACTGTGGGAATTTAAAGCACTAAATTTCCAGAAAGTGGGGATACTATTTATACTGAAACCCCCGGCACCCCAACGGGGGTAGATTTTAAAACAAGTTCATAGTATTTATATTAGTCATTATCCGCATTAATCTTAGGGTATCGTACTTTACACGGACTACAAGACGATGCTTCTTTTTCCTTTCCTTCCACTCATGGGTTTTATAGATACGTTGAGCCTTATATGTGGCTAAAATCTGTCTCAACGAAGTCAAGATTCAGTTCTAGTTTGTAGATAATAGTCACACGACACTTTCGCATATAGGTGACTACTGAACCGATTTATACTGACACCAGCGGGCCAGTTGTTGGTAAAGGGGAAAATAATATGATCACACGTTGACCAATCCGGGATTCGAACCAGCGACCTTTCGGTTACTAGCAAGACGCTCTTACCAACTGAGCTACCCGGCCCCACACCAGGATTCATGGCGGTCTTCTTAACTTTTATTGTGCGTCTTATATGTTGGGGGCAAATATATGTGATACATGGAATAAACGGGAGGGAGAAGGGGTGTGGGGAGGGAGGATAAAATTTGAAAGGTGCGGAGTTGTGTTTCGCTTTGTAGACCGTAATATATGTGGAGGAAATGGAGGCGACTGGTTCAAGCTTGGGAGAGAGGTTGTCTACCTTACATTGTTTTGCTTAGACTAGCCTTGGGTGGCTCCTGCTGTGCAGAAACCTTTGAGCTCGGCTACATATACAAAGATGACATCAAATTAAGTTGAACCCACTAAAAAAACAAAACAAAATTTTTATTTATTAGGTTGAAGGAAGATTGAGCTTAAACATAAAAGCGATTCACTTTAAACCAGTCAAATATCCAAAACAAAGCAACACAAAAGGATGATGAAAGGATTTAAATGAGAGAGAGAGAGAAAGAGAGAGAGAGAGAGAGACAGACAGACAGACAGACAGAAAAAGAAAGTAAGAGAAAAAAAAGAATGAATGAATTAAAAAAAACAAAACAAAAAAAAAACAGTGATCGAAAACTGAAAATGAAAAATAAAATGAATAAATAAATAAATAAAAATAATAATTAAAAAATGATAAAACTCAAATTAAAGAAATACAATTTAAAAAACTTTCTGTAAGAAAACAAAAAAGAAAGTTAGGGTAAGAAAACTGACATATTAAAATTAAATCAAGTTTGAAAATGATTAAGTATTTTTTTTAAAAATTGTATTTGTTTATTTATTTATTTATTTATTTATTTATTTATTTGTTTGTTTATTTATTTGTATGTTTGTTTATTTATTTATTTAATAACAACATCATCGTCATCTTTATCACTCCCGCCTTTA
Source organism: Oncomelania hupensis (assembly GCA_036898135.1). NCBI lineage: Eukaryota > Metazoa > Mollusca > Gastropoda > Littorinimorpha > Pomatiopsidae > Oncomelania > Oncomelania hupensis. Next base: position 29,817,334 of record CM072523.1, on the reverse strand, counting down.
GTACCATCACCACCATCACCACCACCTCCACCATCATCATCATCATCATCATCATCATCATCATCATCATCATCATCATCATCATCATCATCATCACCATTATTATTATCATCATAATTAATACAACTTTAGGTAAATCTGACTATTAAAATTTAATTTACCCCCACCCCCACCCACAAAAAAACACCCCCCCCCCAAAAAAAAAAAAAACCAACAACAACAACAACAACAACAAACATGAAACAAACAAACTAACAAAAACCACATAATATAATCATCAGCATCATCATGCTTTAGTATCATCGCCATCCACTATCATCACCATCGGTTTCACCATCGTCATCATCATCATCATCATCATCATCATCATCATCATCATCATCATCATCATCATCATCATCATCATCATCATCATTATCATCATAATCACGATCATCATCATGATCCTCATGATAATCATAATGATAAATCATTCAACCAAACAATAAATCAATTATCTCCTATCAAACAATCAATTACCTTCATTCAGTCAATTAATTAATCAATTAATCAGTACTCACAGCAATCTGTGGTCTGGGCAACTCTCCTACCGACCCTGCCGTCTTCATCCACCCTGACTGCCCTTGTCCGTAATAAGAGGCCATCGCTGCAGTTGATGACGTTCAAGATGATAACAAGTCGACGACTTACTTCACTATGCTCAAATGAGCGAAAAGAATCTGACTAGGAAGGACTTCTTGTTATTAATTTAAAGAACAAATAACAGTACCAAAACGACAGCTAGAGAGATATGGTAGTCGACGGGTGTGTGTCGGGTATTGTTGGGGCTGTTAAAATCTACTATTGATTATTTGATTACACTTCTGTGTGTGAAATTTAATTTGCATCCGTCACAGTTGTTGCTGTTAACTGCCTTCTAACATTTGGTGTTTTGTTTTGTTGTAAAAGTATGTGTGAGTCGTTCTCTCTGTAACCGATAGTCTCTAGTGTAAACCGTCCTCCACTGACACAGTTTTTGTGTGTGTTAATTTTCGCTTTTCTGATAGTTGTTTGTATGTGACAAGCGTCCTCTTATGAAGACAGTTCTTTGTGTAATGTGTCTTCTTAGGACGCACTGCTTTGTGAAAAGCAACTTCTTATGATGCAGTTCTTTGTGAAAAGCGTCTTCTTGTGGCAGTTTTTTGTGAACCTTGTCGTCTTATGACACAGTTCTTTAGTTCTTTGTGTAAAATCGTCTTCCGACACAGTTCTAAGTGTAAAGTGTTACCAAGGCAATTTGCAATAGTGCAAATCTCCGTTTCAGCTGGAACTGAGTTTATGTCTCAGCGAGTAGTAGCGTTCCCATTTTTGAAGCTTTTATTTCCACCACGTTGACCTGTTTAGTACAAAATAAATAATACAAATAATAAGTATGTAAATACGTAGGCCTACCTAAAAACCAAATAAGTAAATAAATATATAAATAGATAAATAAATAAATTAATTAATAGATAAACGAAATAATTGTAATGTTTCTTAATTCCGATTAATGCCGATATATGAACACTTCATTCGCCTAAAGCTGAAACTGTTTATGAATAAACTATTTGAGTTAATTTATTACGACTTATATTAATTAATTAATTAATTAAATTTAATTTTTTGATTGTTTGCCAGATGTGTAAACTAGTTTGTGTACTTACCTAAGCGTCCCAAACTGAAAAACTTCTGTTCAATTTCAAAAGTCGGGGGTCTCGTGTGCGATGGTCTGGGTTTTAAATCCCACAATTAGCAGAGGTTTCTCTCAAACACTGTGTGGCTATACTGTGTTCACACATCCGAAACGTCTGATGTGGACCAGCAAACCAAAGCAGGAAATCACACTGAAAGAAGTCTAAATATATCTATTCGCCGCTTTATATACGTCCAGAAATTCTTGGAAATTTGATAGCACCTTAGGGGTGGGATTAAGAATGGGGGGGGGGGGGCGGGCTAGGACAGCTGTGGTTAAAAAAAAAACAACTCCGTTCTAAACACAAAGGGTATACGAAACCCGACGTACTGAAATGGAGGTGGAGGGGATGTAGTACACTATATGAGTAACGTGTACCCAGGCAATACTATAGTATCCGGGTATAAAACAATAATTAAGCACGCGATAGGATGGGAGAAAGAGAGAGAGAGAGAGAGAGAGAGAGAGAGAGAGAGAGAGAGAGAGAGAGAGAGAGAGAGAGAGAGAGAGAGAGAGATCAAATCCATGAAACAGACGACTTGTCACTCTGCGAAGAGAACCTTTTTCTTTCACTATGTACCGCTGCAGCGACGCCTTGGGGTACGCTACCCGGATTTGACTGCATGGTTTACAAGGACTGGTTGACTTAATGTTACTGAGAAGCTGAGACCTTGAGAGCAACTTTAGACAGGGCATTCTAGCTTCCTCACAGCTGGAGATACTCCGTGTAAAATATGTCAATCAATTAGTGGGAGTGTTACAGAGGGGCAGGTTTCGTTATAATATCTTGCATTACGCATAGTGGATGTTGGAAGGCCATTATTAATGTATGTGCGTGTGCGGTATAGGCCTATGCTCTGCACTACCTCTGATGTTCAAAGAGGGGTTGTCATTTGCAGTTACCCCGGATGAAGCTTTTAAGGAAAAAGGTGTATTGAGCACAGTTATTTTGAGTCAGCTGCGTTTATATATATATTTTTTAAAATCTTGTTTAATAATTTATCGTCTAGGTGCGGTTTTTTGGGGCCTGCTTTAGGTGCTGACGGTATTGTATGATTGCCGCAGCTCTTCCTTTGTTTTATGCTGATTTTGTCTTTATGTGAATTTTATAATAGTAGTTACTTATGTGATCATCGTACGAAATATTTAAACGTGTTTTACATTATCAGGGTCCAATGGTTGCGCTTTAAATCGCATTATTATTATTATTATTATTATTATTATTATTATTATTATTATTATTATTATTATTATTATTATTATTATTATTATTATTATTATTATTATAAGATAAAATCTCTCTCTCTTTCTCTTTCTCGCCCTCTTTCTCCATTTCTCTTTCCCTCTTTCCACTTTGCCCCTTTCCATGATATCTGTATCGATTCGTGTAAGTAAAATCTGTAGCTTGGAAGTAAAGAAGGTTTACTCACTATCTTGTTTTTCAACAGAGATAGGTTGTGAAAATGTGCAATACCTCTTTTGTGTGTATAGCTATTATGCGCAATCTTGCGTTACTACGACAACTTGTATCTTTTTTGATTGATTGATTAATTGTTGCTTTAGGTCCAGCGGACTCTTCCGAGCCAAATCAGGACCGGACAACCCCCGATCCGCATAAAAGATCTGCTGAAACAACCCTAGTGGGAAAATTGAATGCCCTCCACCGGCCAGTCACTTTACAACAAAGACATCCCACGCAGGGGACGGCTGAGGCTTCACCCCAACTACTCGAACCCCCGGTTACAAAAACAAAATAGAACACAAACATCACTACAAATTAACAACAAAACACATACATATAAAATGCCTACATTGCTAAATAATAACATCATAGGAAGCCCCAGCGACCACCCGGCAGAAAGCGTCCAACACTCCCAAGCTGATCCAACAGACCTCATACACAAACAAGGAGTCTTGTCCAGGGAGAGTTTTCAAGAAAAAAGGTAGGTCATTGATCTAGTGAAGAAGAAGATAGTATAGCAGAGTGATAGGACAGAGCAGGAATGGGAAAGAGCAAATGAGGAAGACAGCGACAGTGGGAATTTAAAGCACTAAATTTCCAGAAAGTGGGGATACTATTTATACTGAAACCCCCGGCACTCCAACGGGGGTACTGTTGCCGCAGTGAATCGGTCTTGCCTATAAAGGAAAGACAGGTTTTCAACTGGGGGCTTTCACTTTTCCCTTTATAGGTTAGAACAATCTACAGTGGCAAGATTGCTCATGACCCCAAGGGGTCTTGTATCTTTTGGGATAAAAGCAAAATGGCATCTGATGTGATGTAACAGAAACAGGCGAGACGACAAGATTACAAGAAAATAGAACACACTAGATTAAAATGAAATTGGGTTTAGTAGGGGTTAAACGCAGGGCGGAGGAACCTCACGTTACTATAGTTTTAACGACCACGTGCTCGGGGCCAAGGCGAGCCACACTGTACTCGTAGGTTTCGGCTGTGGCCAACAGCCTGGAGAGGATTGAGCCCCGCCATGGTGAGGATGCGAAGGCCCAGTAATCCCCCCTTTCCCGGCACCTCCATTTTTTTTTTTTTTTTAAAATACGAGATGCAGTTGAGTTTAACTCCTGACCGGCTCCTAGTTTTTACCTTCTACGGGGAAAGCCGTAGTTGAGTTCGCTCCCGACTCGTCCCCCACTGTCCACCTACTCCCCTCTGCTCTGTTCCCGGGCACTGCAAGATGGCTTCCTTACCTCTTTGTGTGTGTGTGTGCGTGTGTGTGTTGTGCGCGCGTGTGTGGGGGTGTGCGCGCGTGTGCGTGTGTATATGTGTGTGTGCTGTGTCGGCTAATTTTGGTCCGATTGACAAGTTGTTCATGACGGTCCTGGCTTCGGTTGAGTTCCCTGGCCGTTCCCTGGTTATTATGTCTAATGGGGACAGCCGTAGTCGAGCTTGCTCCCGGCTTGTCCCCTCACTCCAACTTACTCCTCTTTGCTCTGTTCCCGGGCCCTGCGAGATGACCTGCTTCCCCCTCCCCTCCCCCCCCCCGTACCCCACCCCCTCTTTTTTTGGTTGGGTTGACTGACAACTTATTTTTAAAAGATTTTATGTTGCAGTTGAGTTTTATTCCTGACCGGTTTTTCCGGATGATAGATTATCTTTGTCTCTTGTTTGTTATTTATTTATGGGAGGTGCCTGTTTGTAATTTGTTTGTTTTTTTATTAGGCTCCCCTTGAGATGTTATTTTCTCGTGTATATAATAGTTTTGCCTATTTTTATTAATGATTAAATATATAGATTACATTTCCCCTTTTTAAGCGGGATTTTTTTTCTTCCTTTTACTGATTTTTGTTATTGTTGCTTGAACGTCGTGCTTTACCGCCGATTGACCTTTTCATATCCGGACCTTACGGAGAAGGACTTGGTCCAGCTCCTGGTCCGCTACTTAGGAAATTTGACGAGAGTTGGTTTTAACTGTTTCTTTTACATTTCTGCTCTTAGCAATTTTAAATTGGCACGTAATGTGTTGTCTATAATTGGCATGTGTAACCGATACCCTTTCTTATAGTTCCTTGTACGTATATTAGGTTGCCCCCATTTTTATTTATCTTAAATATTTTGTCCACATCCCATTTTAATCGGGAATTTTCTCTTTTATCAATTTTTGTAATTGCTGCTCTAATATGTTGACTTGTATCGCCGGTTGCCCCCTTCTCGTCCAGACTTGTACGTAACTGGTCCTGCTCCTAGTGTGTTCTTGAAGAGATTAGGCTAGAGTTGGCTCTAACTCCCATTCCATTAATTATTTTTTGTCCTTAGCAATTTTTAATTAGGACGTAAAGCATCGCTTATTGTATTAGCCCCGCGAGGTCTTTCTTGCCCAAGACATACTCGCCGTGCGGGTGCCGGGGGTTTTAGTATAAATAGTTTCCCCACTTTCTGGAAATTTAGTCCTTTAAATTCCCTCTGTCGCTGTCTTTCTTCTTTGTTCTTTCTCATTCCTGCTCTGTTCTATCAATCTACTATACTATCTTCTTCTTTGTTAGACCAGTCACCTACCTTTTTTCTTGAAAACTCTTCAGGGACAAAACTTCTCATTTGTGTGTGAGATCTGTTCGATCAGCTTGAAAATATTGGACGCTTTCTGCCAGGTGGTCACTGTGGCTTCCTATGATGTTATTATTTGGCAATGTAGGCACTTTATTTGTATGTGTTTTGTTGATATTTTATAATGATGTTTATATTCTATTTTGTTTTTGTAAACGGGGGTTCGATAAATTAGAGTATAGCCTCAGCGTATTCTGCGTGGGATGTCTTTATTGTAAAATGACCGGCTGGTGGATGCCTTCAGTGTTGCCGCTAGGGTTGTTTCGGCAGATCTTTTATGCGAATCCGGGGCGAGTCCTCTTTCAGCGAAGTTGTGGTCTTGATTTTGTGGTCCTGATTTGGCTATACTGGTCATGATTTGGCTCGGAAGAGTCCGCTGGACCTAAAGCAATAATTATGTAATGTAATGTAATGCCCAAGACATACCGTATGATGAAAAGAACCACTTACTCCATACAGGATCGATCATCGCCCGGGTCACCATGACCGCGCCTTCCGTTGGCCACCAGGACGGAGGTGATAAGGGGGTTACTTATGGACAATTTAGCAAGATCCGCACGAGAGTAAACATTGTCATAGGAACCTGGAATATCAGGGCCCGAACTGCGGAGGGAAAAGTAGAAGAACTGGCCCACGAGCTGGACAACTATGTATAGAACTATGGGAACATTTTAGGTATCAGCAAACTGCGCTGAAAAGGCCTAGTTGAAACAACGACCGATAAAGACCACAAGCTTAATTTCAGCGGGAGTGATGACAGACACGAACATGGACGAACATGGCGTTGGATTCTTGGTCCACAGAGACATTCTAGCCACTGTCATGGGTTGCCGCCCAGTCTCCAGTAGACTCATTACCATACATCTGAGAGCAGCAACATCCAGGCCTATGGCCCAACATCAGACTATGACGACAGCGAAGTCGAGGATTTCTATGAACATCTGCAGGCTGTCCTTGATCAAGTGCCGAGGAAGGACATAGTCATAGTGCAAGGCGACTGGAATGTCAAGGTTGGACAAGATGCGTACTACAACTGGTGAGACACATGTGGACCCCACTGCAACTACGAGACAAACTGCAACAACGAGGCAAACTGCAACAACGAGGCAAATGACAGAGGTTTGAGACTCTTGGAATTTGCCAGACACAGCAATCTGATAGTGGCAAGCTCGGTTGGATCCCACAAAAAAATCCAGACGTTGGACCTGGCACAGTCCCAGCGCGGAACATCACAACCAGACTGACTATATCATGGTCAAGAAACGCTTCAGATCAAGCGTCAACATTGGCAGGACACGCACTTTTCCAGGAGCAGACATCGGAAGTGACCACGATCTCGTGATGATGTCTTTTCGGCTCCACTTAAAGAGAGTAAACTCAGCAAAGAGCACCAAACTGAAGTTCGACCTGGACGAACTGCAAGACCCGGAGTTTGCAGAAATATTCCAAGCCACATTTGGAGGGAAATTTGCACCATTGCTCAATTTGGGAGCTGGTGAAGTAGATGTCAACACTATGACCAACACCTTCAACTCAGCTGTGACAGATGCCGCCACTTAGATCATTGGCAAACACAGTCTCGAAGAAGAAACCATGGATCACACCTGAACTTTGGGACCTGTGTGGCAAACAAATAGAGATTAAAAAGAAAAGAACACATCACAGGAGCTAATACCTATCGAAAAAATCAACAATGACATCCGGAAAGGCATGCGCACAGCAATGTAGAAATAAATGGATAGAAGATCAATGCCAGGAAATAGAGAACAGTCTGAACATGAACAACAGCAATAAGTCCTACCAGACTGTGAAGCGGCTGACAAGTGTTATTCAGCCCAAGGTCTCCAAGATCCAAAGCAAGTCTAGCATATACCTTACAGAAGAACAAGAAGTCTTGGATAGATGGACAGAATACTGCTCTGACCTTTACAACCGCACACCAAACGGAAACCCATCAGTTCTAGCATGTCCCCAGAGCAGAGGGGAAGAAGAAATCCTCCCAATTCTACGAGAAGTTGAGGCAGCAGTGCAATCGCTGGACAACATACACGCAAAATTGCTTCAAGCAGAAGGAGAAGCGACGGTTGACGCCCTCACCATTATCTGTAACAAGATCTGCCAAAGTGGGAAGTGGACTACACCTTGGACCCAGTCGCTTGTCATCACTCTTCCCAAAGAGGGTAAAATTCAAGAGTGTGAACATGATCGCACCATCAGCCTCATCAACCCTTCCAGGAAAGTCTTCCTGAAAATAATACTCAACAGGTTGAAAACCCAAGCTGAACAAATCATAGCTGAAGAACAAACATGATTCAGGGCAGGGCGAAGTACTGCTGAGCAGATTTTCAACCTCATAATAATATGCGAGAAATACCTACAGCACCAACAACATCTATATCATGTGCTTGTAGACTTCATAAAAGCGTTTGACCGAATCTGGCATGCAGCTCTTTGGGCAATTATGAGAGTGTGCAATCTCAGTCCTAACATTATTGAAGTCATAAAAAGCCTGTATTACAAGGCGACCAGCGCAGTCCTCCACAACAGCGCCATTGGGAACTGGTTCAGAACAACAATCGGTGTGCGTCAAGAATGCCTACTCTCTCCAACACTCTTCAACATCTTCCTAAAGCGCGTCATGTCCGATGCCCTTGCAGATCACGAAGGCACTGTCAGCATAGGGGGTAGAGCAATCTTCAACCTCCGTTTTGCGGAGGACATTGATGGATTGGCTGGAGAGGAGCAAGAACGTGAACAGCTCGTACAGAGGCTTGACACCACCTCCAGAGCCTTTGGAATGGAAATAAGTGCAGAGAAGACCTAAATGATGACCAACAGCACCAAAGTCATCAACGCGGACATCAAAGTCCAAGGACCCCCCTCCTCCCCCGCCCCCCCAAAAACGGTGCATAGCTTGATATATTTAAGAACCATTATATCAGGCAATGGGTCCCAACAGGAAGTCCTGTCTAGGAACGCACAAACAGCTGCTGCCCTGACAAGTTTGAAGCCCATTTGGAAAAGCCCAATAAGGACCATCAGTCTACATTCCAAGGTAAGGCTGCTGCGCTCGCTTGTTATCTCCATCTTCTTATACGCTTGCGAAAAATGGAATCTCACAGCAGACGTACAACGAAGAATAAAAAAAGCAAGGAGATGGGGTGTTACAGAAGACTTCTGGGTATTTCCTAAACCCAGAGCGTCACCAACGACCGAGTCCGACAGACCATTTCAAAAGACATTGGACAACACCATGACCTGCTCACAGTGTTAAAGAAACTGAAACTCCAATGGTATGGCCACGTCACCAGAGCATCAGGTCTTACAAAGATCATCCTGCAAGGCACGGTGCAAGAAGGCAGAAGAAGAGAGATATAGAAAGAGGTGGGAGGACAACATTCGATAATGGACAGGCTTGACACTGAGGACTAGCGAAGCAACGAGAGTTGCTGAGGATAGAGAAAGGTAGAGTACGCTGGTTAAACGATCATCTTTGGTGCCCCAGCGACTTTCGAGTTACGGGATAGGATAGGATAGTATATGATAGGAAATGCGCGCTTTAGGGAGCTAGAAGGACCAACGGCAAATTCTCAGTGATCGTATAGGCATTTCGGATTTTATCTTAGATCTTACATGCATTTTGTTGTTGTTTGTAGATTATAGTCACACGACACTTTCGCATATAGGTGACTACTGGACCGATTTATATTGACACCAGCGGGCCAGTTGTTGGTAAAGGGGAAAATAATATGATCACACGTTGACCAATCCGGAATTCGAACCAGCGACCTTTCGGTTACTAGCAAGACGCTCTTACCAACTGAGCTACCCGGCCCCTCTACATGCATTTTCGCAGACACCACAGCTTTATCAGGATCAGTTACAAACCAAGAAATAGGATGTAACAAAATATTCTGCGGTGACATCTTGCATATTATAGTCCTATAGCTTTGTTGTCAAATAATATGTGATCTGAGCGATCATTTTGTGGAATCACTTCGGAAGGCATTTCATTGGTAATCTTCTTCCTACTTTTAATATTAAGTTACCGACCCCTGATGTGGTGGTTAAACTCATCTGTCTATGAAATCATTTTTTGTGTGTTTGTATTTTTACACTTATCTGGAAATATTTGGGAATAGCCTAATATGGGAGCGACAACCAGCCAATTGTTTGTCGGTCTGTTGGGCGCCGACCCTTAAAAACCATTTAAAAGGTTTTGACCAAACTCAACAGCAACATTACCTAAGTTAGCGGCCAATCTTACGTCCACCGTATTTGCTTTATCGCAAAGGGTCAATAACTCACACACTGCTTAACCGCTTACTTTATTATTGTATTTTGGTGTACATCGATGTTTAGTGTACTTCAACTGATAGTCAATCACTCGGTGGCAGTCCGGTTGTTGTTCAGTCGATCGGTTGGTTGGTCCGTCGAGCCTAATTTTACTTGTTTGTTCAAACCACGTTGTGTGTGTGTGTGTGTAGGTGTGTGTGTGTGTATGTGTGTGTGTGTATGGGAACGCACAAAAGCGCACAAATGGGTAGCAGACCTTGTCTTTTCTAGTAACAAATGGGTTTATTTGCTTGGAACCCACTTTTTTCCAGGAACCCACTTTTTTCTAAGTGCGCGGGAGTGCTCTTTTAGTGTATGGGAGTGCAGTTGTAGTGCATAAGAGTGTTTTAAGTACATATGAGTGCTTTATCCGGGACGGAGAAAATACAGTGAATTTTTGGAAAAGGTTGAAGCAAAATTCGACCTACTTCGTCGCCTATCGGAGACGAAATAGGTCAACTTTCTAAAGAAGGGTTAGGGTAAGGGCTAGTTGCAGCGCTGCAACTAACCCTTGCCCTAACCCTTTTCCATCAAAAAAATTACTTTCCGATTCCTACATTCTTAAATGAACCCATTTCTGATGTATTGCAAGTATGTGGGTGGGTGTGTGTGCGCGCGTCCTTGTTTACACAGTATTATCTGGACAAAACAGTGAACATCTACATAACTTGTATTGACATGCCTACTTGTTTTGACGTCAGAACAATGACCCGTTAGGGTTAGGGCTGGGTTAGGGTTAGGGTTTGGGTTAGGGTTCGAACACTGCAAAGTACTTAAAAATGGGGACGAAATATGACCCATTGTCAGCACAACGTAGGTGGCGTTTCGGAAAAGTCATGATAATACTGTGTAACCTCGGCTGTGCGTGTGTGTGTGTGTGTGTGTGTGTGTGTGTGTGTGTGTATGTGTGTGTGTGTGTTTCTTATCTCAAGAATGAATGGATCAATTTTGATTATTTTTAATTTGGTACCTTAACCACCGCTCGACCTTTTTTGTCTTTGACCTTTGCTCTTTCTCAATTATAATATTTTTTTTTTTTAAATGTTCTGCGCTTCATCTCAAAATTGTTTCAATCGATTTTGATATTTTTTGCTTACAGATAGTTCAGATAGTTGCTTAACACTCCATTCTTTTATCGACATTGATGGATTGGCTGGAGAGGAACTAGATCTTGAACAGCTGGTACAGAGTCTTGACACCACCTCCAGAGCCTTTGGAATGGAAATAAGTGCAGAGAAGACCAAAATGATGACCAACAACACTAATGGCATCAACATGGACATCACAGTCCAAGACCAATCCCTCAACACAGTGCATAGCTTCAAATATTTAGGAGCCATTGTTTCAGACTTTGGGTCCCGACATGAAGTCCTCTCCAGGATCGCACAAACAACTGCTGCACTGACAAGGTTGAAGCCCATTTGGAAAGACAGGACCATCAGTCTACATTCCAAGGTAAGGCTGCCTTGTTATCTCCATATTCCTATACGCTTACGAAACATGGACCCTCACAGCAGATTTACAACGAAGAATACAAAGCATGGAGATGAGGTGCTACAGAAGACTTCTGGGCATTTCCAATACCCAACACATCACCAACGACGAAGTCCGACATACTTTCACACAAGCTATTGGACAACACATGACATGCTCACAGTGGGAAGAGATGGAAACTCCGATGGTATTGCCACGTCCCCAGAGCATCAGGCCTTGCAAAGACCATCCTGCAAGGCACGGTGCAAGGAAGCAGAAGAAGATGGAGACATAAAAAGAGATGAGAGGACAACATTTGAGAGTGGACTGGCTTGACACTGAGCGAAGCCATGAGGATTGCTGAGGACAGAGAAAGATGGAGTACGCTGGTTAAACGATCATCTGTGATGCCCCAAAGACCTTCGAGTTACGGGATAGGATTTCATGATTTTGTTTCATTTTGTTAGACTTGTGGTAAAATGTTTCTTTCAATACTGTCCTTTTACCGTAGATATTATTTAGCTTCATGTGCTTAGTTTATGTACTTAATAAATTAAGCAACCAGATGCCGACTTGGGCCTGCCCCCCCCTCCCCCCCCTCCTCCAAAAAAAAAATAAAAAAAATAAAGCATCCTCAAATAAACACAATAATTAATTTGGTTTTTGCTCTTCTTGTACCCGTGAGCGTGTATTCCATTTAAGTGCAGGCAGGAGGCTTTCCACTATTTACACTGTATTCGAGAGCCCAATTTGGGTTTGAAGTAAAAGCTATTTTGTCAGGCGATTTGGTTTAATACTTGTCACAATAATTAATTTGGTTATTGCCTTTCTTGTACCCGTGAGCGTCCGTTTCGTTGTATTCCATTTAAGTGCAGGCAGGAGGCTTTACCAACTATTTACACTGTATTCGAGAGCCCAGTTGGGGTTTGAAGTAAAAGCTAATTTTGTCAGGCGATTTGGTTTAATACTTTGTCTATTCATTTACCGCTACGTTACCCCGTATTCACCTTACCTTTTACATCAATTCAACCTCCATCCTGCACGCACGAGCACGCACAGAAACACAGCCACATAGAACCTCAGACGAAGAGACGTACACAGACACAAACACGCACAAACACACCCACACCCACACAGAAGCAAACACGCGCACGGACAGACATACACAAACTCACACACACTCACACACACACACATAAACACACCCACACGCACTCTCACTCAAAGAGAGAGAAACTGAAACTGAAACTGAAACTGAAAAACGTTTATTACATAAGGATAGTAGCTTTAGGTCCAGAGGTCCTTTCTTCCAGCTAGTCCTTAACACATGCAAATATATAATAGTTGTGAGTACATTGTAACAACATACATGAACTACAAATAAGTAGTATGTGTTACGTTGAAACGTGAACGAAAGTATGTCGGAAGCGCGCACAATAGATCTAATCGTTTCGTTTTGCAAAGTATTCAATAATGGTGTTTATTTACCTTTGATTTGAGTTTGCATTGTTGTTAGGAGAGGCTTTGTATAACGTTGATAATTGGCGTTAGTCGATATTATTTGAGAATCTTCTGGATATGCGTGTTTACTCTTGATAGAAATTTCCTGATACATGTAGAAGCAAGAGGTCGTTCTGGAAGATATAAAAATATGTATTGACGTAAGTCAGTGATGACGATCTTTTATTCGATTGGTGGCAGTACGTCATTTTCTACCATGTACGAAATCTTTCCGGAAAAGAGAGAGGTTATTTAATCGTGTGCAGAGTTGCTGTTGAGAGATAGTAAAGTTGTTGATAGTGATTTGGAAAGTTGCTGTGAAAGTTGTTGAGTTGAATTGAGAATTGTATGCAGTTGTTGGTGTGTGCTGAATAAAAGTGGAAAACTTCATACGTCGACTTTGTGACTTGTATGCTGTTTGGACGGGCTGTGTGAATAAACGAATCTGAGTTACACAACTATCAGGAATTCAAGCATCGGGGCTGAATCAGATACTGATGGAAAACACCAACATCAAACAGAGTGTAACATTTTGGGGGTCAAGCCGCGATTCACGCCATAGCCAAGGGTTCAACTGCTACAACTCGAGTCAACGTTACGAGAGGCAGTCATCGAGGGTAGCCGCCAACGAGTTGCGTCGAGAGGGGCCAACACACTGGGACTACATCACCGATAGGTTCGGGTTGACTGCAAGGGCGTGTAGTCGCCGAAGAGTTGCTTCGTGAGCGAACATCAGAGCGGGACTACGTAGCTGCCGCAGGACTACGTCGAGGGACAGTCTCGGAGCTACATCGCCAGTATTAGAGAGAGCGACGAGCGGACGTCGCGTCTACTTCAGCACAGGAGCGTATACATCAACACCAGCGTGGTGCAGCGTCGCATACGACGAGGACAGCGGGGCCTGCGTCAGCGAAGGCGACTAGTGACAAGCATCAGCGCTACTGCAGAAAGCGTGCTGTTCTAGAACAGTCTAGAAAGGTACAGCACAGTCAAGAACTTTCCAGAAAAAAGAACTCTACAGTCAAGAACTTTCTAGAAAAGAACTTTCTAGAAAAGAACTTTCTAGAAAAGAACTTTCTTGAAAAGAACTTTCCAGAAGCATCAAGATGGCTGACTTCTGGCAGAAAGGGGTTGAACTAAATCTAAAAGGCAAACAGCTGACAGAGTACGTCAAATGCCAGGAGAGAATATTGCGTGAAGAAAGAGAAGAACAGCGAAGGCGCGAAGAAAGAGAATTGGAAGAGAAGCGTCTAGAAAAAGAAATAGAACTAGAACAGAAGCGTCTAGAAGTAGAAGAGCAGCGTCGCCGTGAAGAACGAGAATTAGAAGAGCAGCGTCGCCGTGAAGAACGAGAATTAGAAGAGCAGCGTCGCCGTGAAGACAGAGAATTCGAGCTGAAGCGTCTTGAGTTCCAGCTAGAAATGGCGCGTATCCAAAACAATCAGCATGCGCCACAAGTCACCAACGACCATACGGCTCCTAAATTGCCAGCTTTCGTCGACGGGAAGGACCAGATCGACAGCTATCTGGCGAGATTCGAAAGGTTCGCCGAAAGCTCTAACTGGCAACCTCAAGACTGGGCAATTCGACTGAGTGCACTTCTGACGGGGCAAGCTCTCGAAGTTTACACCAGACTGTCGAACGATGACGCCAAAAACTACGACGTCTTGAAAGAGGCCCTGTTGCAGTGCTACAACTTTACAGAGAAGGGCTACCGTAAACGCTTCCGTGAATGCCGGCCTAAGTCAGACGAGACGCCAAAGCAGTTTGTGGAGCGCCTGTCGTCATATCTACACAAGTGGGTGGAGTTATCAGGCGAAACGAAGTCTTACGACAGTCTCCATGACCTGATCGTGAAGGAACAATTTCTCAATGCCTGTCACAAGGACCTAGCGACCCACTTAGAAGAACAAAAGCTGCAGACGCTTAAAGATGTGACTGAGGCTGCTGAAAGATATCTCATCGCTCATGGGAAGACCCTGGGGCCACCCAGCGCGACGAAACATTTTCAGAAGACGGCAAGCCATGGGAACCAGATCCAGGGGAGTCAGACGAGCCAGAGACACACGGAGTCCACGCCTCCCCCCAGGGAAGGGCATTCAAGAGGCTGTTTCACTTGCAACGCTACAGACCACAGAGCAGCTAACTGCCCTCAAAACAAAAGTAGCGGACAGCGGAGCAGTACGGACAACGCAGCGGCGGGCAACCGGCAGAGGCGGTTCTCCAATCAACGGCAAAACAGTAGATCTGACCATCAAGTGTGCGGCGGGAGCGTCATTCTTCCGAGTGAGACCAAGCGCACAGCTACTCCTGCGGACGTGCAAGAGTGCATGACCGATGGCCAACTTCTCCTTGCCAACGGAAAATCCATCCCCGTCGTCGCCAGCGCAGCTGTGACCGTCCAGAACATGCCAGTTTCGAAGGGACGCGTCGGAAATCATGAAGT
Organism: Oncomelania hupensis; assembly: GCA_036898135.1. Classification (NCBI taxonomy): domain Eukaryota; kingdom Metazoa; phylum Mollusca; class Gastropoda; order Littorinimorpha; family Pomatiopsidae; genus Oncomelania; species Oncomelania hupensis. The sequence goes on along the minus strand of CM072523.1, from coordinate 29,801,806 downwards.
GACTGTTTTAAGAGACTCTGGCTGCAGTGGGGTCATCGTCAGAGAAGACCTAATCGCTAAAGAACAGTTCACTGGCGATTCAAAATGGACACTTATGGCCGACAGCAAATGTGTGAGAGCGCCAGTTGCGAAGATTCATGTCAACACCCCTTTCTACATAGGCGAAGTCGAAGCGGTTTGCCTGAAGAAGCCGCTGTATGATTTGATGATCGGGAATATCGACGGCGCGAGACGACCCGACAACCCCGATCCAGAGTGGAGTCCTGCCTCAACCCAACGCGTCGAAGTTGTGGAGGAGGATCCATTGCCGTTTCCCGATGGAGACCTTACAGAGCTGCTACGGGACAATGTGGTTACTCCGGCTCAGCCCTGCCGACCAGAGATCGTCGGTGCTGTTACTACCAGGGCCCAGGCCAAGAGAGACAAGATGTCTACGCCACTGAAGGTCGCCGACAACTCCAAAGCTGCCATCGTGGACAGAGATAAGCTGATCCAGCTCCAGGAAGCTGATAGCACCTTAAACAAGTACAGGAACCGCCAAGACCACGTGACCAAAGGCAGTGGTACGGTCTATTTTGAGGTGAAGGCCAAGATCCTGTACAGAATCTTCCAGCATCCGAGGGTCAACGGAGGTAAACCACTACGTCAAGTATTGGTACCGTTACCGCTAAGGCGCCAGGTGATGGAAGTAGCGCATGACTCGATCATGGGAGGTCACCTGGGTATCAAGAAGACGTCAGACAGAATCCAGGCGGTGTTCTACTGGCCAGGACTTCATGCGGACGTCAGCCGTTTCTGCCGATCATGTGACATTTGCCAGAAGACCATACCTCGAGGAAGGGTCCCGAAAGTGCCTATGCAGAGGATGCCTCTGATCGACCGACCTTTCAAGAGGGTGGCCTTAGACTTAATCGGCGAAATAAGACCTCCGAGTGAAGAAGGTCATCGGTGGGTACTGACTTTAGTGGACTATGCGACTCGGTACCCAGAAGCAGTGCCACTGAAGAAGATTGACACTGAAACTGTAGCAGAGGCACTGGTGGACATGTTCAGTAGACTTGGAGTGCCTGAAGAAATTCTGACAGATCTCGGGACGCAGTTCGTCTCTGACTGTATGAAGGAGGTCAACAGACTGCTGAGCATCCGGCATTTGACTACGACACCCTACCATCCGATGTGCAACGGGCTTGTCGAGAAGTTCAATGCTACGCTGAAGTCCACCCTGAAGAAACTGTGCAGCGAGCAGCCCAGACAATGGCATCGCTACATCAACGCCTTACTTTTCGCCTACAGAGAAGTACCGCAGGAGTCCACCGGTTTTTCTCCGTTCGAGCTGCTGTACGGAAGAACCATCCGAGGGCCGATACACATCCTAAAAGAACTGTGGACGAAAGAAGTAGACACCCCAGAGGTGAAGAACAGCTACCAGTACGTGTTTGAGCTACGGGAGAAGCTGGAGCAGACTCTCGAGATAGCCAGAGAAAACCTGAAGAAGTCCCAGGACTGTGGAAAGCACTACTATGACCGTAGGGCTGTGAACAGGAAGTTTAAACCTGGCAACAAAGTGCTGGTGCTGCTACCTACCGATCACAATAAGTTGCTGATGCAGTGGAAAGGCCCGTACGAAGTGGAGACTGTGGTGGGGATCAACGACTACAAGGTGAAGGTCGGCCAGCATTCCAAGATATACCACGCCAACCTCCTTAAGCTGTACGTGGAAAGGCCATCAGAGACTGTGTACGCAGCCACAGCAGCTGTGACCGACGACAGCTTTGACAGCGAAGAACTGTTGGAACTGGGAGACTTCCACAACAAAGAAGGCATCGATGATGTTAAGCTAGGACCGAGCTTGACAGAAGGTCAAAAGATGGAGCTCGAGGACCTTATGGGCGAGTTTCCCCCTAACTTCAATGATGTCCCAGGCTCTACGACTTTGGTCGAACATGAAGTCCACACCCAGACCTGGAAGGAGCATCTGCAGACCTTGAGGGAGCAGTTCCACCGTCCCGCAGAAGCCAACCCGACCGTGAGACCCAGCGAATGCATTCTGGGAGCTGACAACGTCGACTGCGTCGGACATCCGACGGAAGAAAAAGACAACGGAGGATGCACTGACTCCAGGAAAGCCCACGTGATCGTCGTCTTTGACCCTGGGCCGATGACGACCGCAATTGACGAGGGCGCCGTTTCCTTGCGGATGAAAGAACATTGACTGTGTGGATGAACTGTGAACATTGACAATATCCAGATAGACTTGAAGATGAAAACCATTGACTCTGTGTAGATAAGCTGAGCGCAATTACAGTATTCAGAAAGTCTTAAATTAGTTTCAATTGAGGATTTTGTTTGTGCATTACGTTTCAACGTTGTTGAAAGAAATTGGGTAAATTTCTTCTTGAGTGGGGGGTTATGTTACGTTGAAACGTGAACGAAAGTATGTCGGAAGCGCGCACAATAGATCTAATCGTTTCGTTTTGCAAAGTATTCAATAATGGTGTTTATTTACCTTTGATTTGAGTTTGCATTGTTGTTAGGAGAGGCTTTGTATAACGTTGATAATTGGCGTTAGTCGATATTATTTGAGAATCTTCTGGATATGCGTGTTTACTCTTGATAGAAATTTCCTGATACATGTAGAAGCAAGAGGTCGTTCTGGAAGATATAAAAATATGTATTGACGTAAGTCAGTGATGACGATCTTTTATTCGATTGGTGGCAGTACGTCATTTTCTACCATGTACGAAATCTTTCCGGAAAAGAGAGAGGTTATTTAATCGTGTGCAGAGTTGCTGTTGAGAGATAGTAAAGTTGTTGATAGTGATTTGGAAAGTTGCTGTGAAAGTTGTTGAGTTGAATTGAGAATTGTATGCAGTTGTTGGTGTGTGCTGAATAAAAGTGGAAAACTTCATACGTCGACTTTGTGACTTGTATGCTGTTTGGACGGGCTGTGTGAATAAACGAATCTGAGTTACACAACTATCAGGAATTCAAGCATCGGGGCTGAATCAGATACTGATGGAAAACACCAACATCAAACAGAGTGTAACAGTATGAATACTATCAGGATAACATACGCATACACACAAGCAATCATACCCACAAAATTGAAATAAAAGTACTATATATATATATACAATGTACAACGTATCTCAATACAAATGCACATATACATGAGATATGCGGCATATATACTCACGCATGTGAGAAAGAGAGAATACATAATCGTGTCTTCGAAATTTTGTTTAGGCTTTTTACTTTATAACTAGTTCTGAATTAGGGCAGACAGACCAGCCTTAAACGAGGACAGGGAGTTTGCATATTTTAAATGTTGTGACAGGGAGTTCCAAAGCGATGCGCCAGAGTAGGAAATGCTCGTTTTAAACAGATCTAACCTGGGTGTGATACATACAAAGCTATTCCTTGAGTTGCTATAAGGTGAGTGTGAAGGCACGAAAAGAGATTTTAAGTATATTGGTCCGCCAATGGTTAACGTTTTAAACAAAAACACATATTTGTTGAACAAGAGCTGTTGGCTCAGTGGTAATATTCCTATTTTTTTAATCTTTTGATCGGTGGTTAGAGAAGGGTCTTGGAAAATAAGTTTTGCAGCTCGACGTTGTAGGCTGTTCAAACTCTTCAGGATATTATCGCTGCACCCGTCCCACACCACAGAAGCGTAATTAATATGTGACAGAATATGAGCATAGTAAAATAACTTCTTTGCATCCAAGGTCAGAATATTCTGAAGGCGTGAAAGTAAATATATATTACGGCTTACTTTTTTGCTCACATTGTCAACATGGACGTGCCAACGTAGGGATTCATCTATAGTGACACCGAGAGAGAGAGAGAGAGAGAGAGAGAGAGAGAGAGAGAGAGAGAGAGAGAGAGAGAGAGAGAGAGAGAGAGAGAGAGAGAAAAAGAAAGAGAGAGAGAGAGAGAGAATATGAAATGCATTTGCACCAAAGAATATAAAAGAATTCGGATGAGATTGCCAGTTACACAAAAGCACTGGGTCCTTTCTCGCCAACCAGTGTCCCCCAGGATTGCGCTCAGTCGTCTGGGTGTGAGACTATAGACCCAGTTGAATTAGATCCTGTATTGGCCAGCGCCTTGAGCAGCTCTTAAGCTGGAAAAGCGCTATATAAGATTGATTTAAACCTAACTCTGTTGCCATTATATCAGCTGCAAAGATTTAAACTTAATATAGTTGGTGAATTAAACAAGAAAACGAAATGAATGATTATTGAAGAAAAAAAAATGATTGAACGAATGGATGAGCCCATAAATAAATTAATTAATGCTGTAATTAATTAATTAATTAATTAATTAATGACAAAAAGGAATGAAAAAAACATAGAAAGAAAATAAAAGGACTACATATAAATTTAAACGAGCAGTTCAACGTTAAATAGATATCCTCATGCTAAGAGCTTTATCTTCATGATCAGGCTATTATCCACTGCTGTCTGTCAGTTGTCTGCGCTAATATATTGCCTCTTAACACGCACAGGTTAACATTCCTGGGATTTTATACCCACTGTATACCTACTTCTGAAAACTTAAAATAGGTATTTCAGAGTTCGGTTTCTTACAAGCAAAGTGATTCTAATAGTAACTGCGGATCTTTTTCGTATTTCCAGAATTTTACCTGGAAATATTTTGAAAAAGTCGGGAATTAGAACAGGGCAAATGTCGGTTCTTTAGTCAGTCGGTCGGTCCTTTTTGACGATATATCTCAAGAACCACTGAACGGAATTTGACCAAACTTTATAGGGACATTACCTGCCTCTCGTGTCATCATATTTTCACCCCCGCATTTTATTCCTAAACACGTTTTGTTCAATATTCAAAAAAACGGGCTGAAACGGTTTTGTTGAGTTTTGAGATACAGGTATTTAAAAACATGGGCCATCTTTCAATAGCATTCAGGTTGTCGACCAGTCGGCCGGTTCGTCGCTCCGAATTTCACTGTTGACAAAAATGAAAATGCTCTTTTTGCCTTGGGTCTGTGCCAAGAATAACTGGACCGAAATTCATAATTTTTACCTCGAGGATACTTTAACTACTGTTAAGCACAGTAGAACATTGGTATTTGCAGGGTTCAGCCTGACACAAAAAAGCTATGGGCCATTGGGCCCCTCAGATCAAATTTCAATGGGCCATGATTTCAGCAGTAATTTACGTACATGTAAAAGATAACCTGGGTATATTATTACAGAAATTAAAACAAAATAGATTATTGTGAGTGTGCATGTGTTGTGAAGCATGTTTACCAACAAAACACTAACCAGAACAGGGATCAGTATTTTGACTTGACTCGGGGCTCACACAATCATCTTGCGTAGGATTAGCGGCGGTAGACTGTAGTTTAACAGCAGCAAACGACAGTCTAGACTGTCCTACCTCAAGTTTAGGTATTTTGAGGGGGGGGGGGGGGGGGGGGGGCATTTTCAAAGCGCGCGGCACAAAGAAAAACACAAAATCCTCCTTGCACGGACACAACATACGCGCAGACGATAGCAAATTCTGATTTGGAAGAATCGTACAACACTTCTTATTGGCTGAAAGATCAACATCCGGGCCCTCATAGCCAATCGCTGAACTTGCCTTAGCAAAAGCACGTTTGTCGCCTCCAATACAGTGCACTGTTATTGTGGTGGCGCACTGGTACCAAAAATTGAAGCGCCATTCGGCCCCTGGCAAGAATTGTGGATGGGTCATATTTAATTTTTATGCGTCATTGGCGCAGGGCGCGCTAGTAAACTGATCCCTGTATTTGTGCTTTCTCAAAGATAAGGGAAATTCTTCACGTTTATTTCGCGGATACTTTATCTACTGCCAAGCACAGTAGAACATTGGTATTTGTGCTTTCTCAAAGATAAGGGAAATTCTTCACGTTTATTTCGCGGATACTTTATCTACTGCCAAGCACAGTAGAACATTGGTATTTGTGCTTTCTCAAAGATAAGGGAAATTCTTCATGTTTATTTCGCGGGTACTTTATCTACTGCCAAGCACAGTAGAACATTGGTATTTGTGCTTTCTCAAAGATAAGGGAAATTCTTCATGTTTACTTCGCGGATACTTTATCTACTGCCAAGCACAGTAGAACATTGGTATTTGTGCTTTCTCAAAGATAAGTGCTTCACCCACAGGCGCTTGTATCAGGACACGCCAGCGCCTATGCCTGTGACGCGTCTCCCTTTGGTTATCTATAATACCAAAGGGAGACGCGTCACAGGCATAGGCGCTCGCGTGTCCTGATACAAGCGCCTGTGGCTTCACCGTTTTCTAAACACCTTTGGCGCTGTATTTTAAAATTGCCGGCGTGAATAAATGTTTGCTTGCAGACAGTTCAGATAGTGGCTTATCATTCAACGTTTCTCTTTGGCTTCGATAGGATAAAGCAGTGTCAGAACACCGCCCAAAAAACCCACCAAAAAACACAAAAAACAAACAAACCACAACAAAAGAAAACATTTGAAAATGTTAATTTTTTTTGGCCCCCTATGAGTGTCTGGAAATACATTTGAATGACTTGCCATCTTGTTTGTTTCTTACGAAATGAAATTGTTATACGATTTGAATTAATATAGTTGTTATTGTTATCGTTTTACCTGCTCACGAGCTGCTCCTTTGTGGAAATAGTAAATAACTCTATAAACGTGAAAACAAATTTCGCTGATAGGAATTGTTTGCTAATTTTTTTTTTTTCGAAAGTAGTTAGTTTGGAAGGTGTGCGACAAAATCAAAATAATAATTTTACTACTTTGCGCGTTTTGCTTATTTATTCAGGACACAATTCTGCAGAGTATTCAGATCTTTTAGGAATGCTTATGATTTTTTAAAAATACAATAATTTGTAATTGTTTCATACATAAACGGTACCTAGGGCCTGTTTAATAAAACCGATTACGAATAGTGGGTTTATAAGTGAGGTAAAACACAAATCGGACTGTTCCCTGGAACGTATTATCTCCCTTGCCGCTCCTGGCCAGAATCATGGGCAAGGGAAGGCGAAGGTTTTTTCTCGTTACAGATCCCCAGATTTCTCGCTTACGACACGTCACTACTCCCTAAACCGCACACGCGTACCACCTCCGGGACGTCGCAACATCCGGTAGTCGGTGGGTGTTGCGGCTGCCCATAGCACTGAGACGAGGGTCAGAAAGGTGTGCGAGTGCCACGGTGAGGAGTCGTATGGTTTAAGCCGGAAAATCTGGCCAAATTTGTCTGTAACAACTTTGTTACATCTGTCCAGTGTCAGTTTGGGAGGGTTATTTTAATTTGCAACAAAGTTATGTGAGGTTTAAAAATATTGTGTATGATCAGTGTATAATCATGTCCACAGTTATGTTTTTTTTTCGATTACGTTATTTTGTAGTATTGCTTTGTGCCATATGACATTAAATAAACAACCATTATACATGTATATGTAGTTTTATTAAGTTCATTATTATTTAACCTTATTATTGAAATTAGAGTGTAGAGATTCTAAAGCAAAACTTATGTATGTCGATTGACGTCATCGTAGTAACGTCATTAAAATAATTGTTTAAAAAAAAACCCACAGTAGTTTACAAAAAAAATATACGAAATTTGAGCTTGAAAACTGTCTTTATGTTCTAACATGTTTTTATATTATTTAACTGCGAGTGATAGACGGTGTTGTGAGAGGAAAACAAAAACATTCTCTATTAACTATTCTTTATCTTTTTCTCTTTCACCATTCTCATCACACTCTTTCTCTTCCACATGTAGTCTCCATCAAGAAAGTCCATGTCTCAATTTTCAGCAATGGATACATATGTCGCTGTCCACCACGCTATACAATAGTCCATGTCTCCACCAAGATCGTCTATTTTATTGCGTCATCCACCAATAGGGACTGTGTCCTCCACAAGAGTCAATGTCTCGGTGTCCACCAAAAAAAAAAAAAATTGCAAATCAGGAACATTTGACTTGCATGCAAAACACTGATTAATACATAATTTTTTATCATAATGATAGTTATAGTAAATAATACCATAACACAAAAGATATATGAAATTATCACACAAAACAAAACAAAACAAACAAGTTGATCCACGGGTAACTTACAGCTAGTATTATATAAAATGAAATAACTTAAAAATGTTAACACTTGTCACTTTCAACCTTTTTTCATTCAATTTATTTTGCCGACACACACACTGTGCTTAAAGGGAGGGTATGTGGGTGTGTGGGTGGGTGTGTGCGTGTGTGTGTGTGCGTGCGGGTGTGGCTAGGTAGAAACGCCGTTATTCTGACATACACTTGAACCTCTACGTACTTTCTTTTGACGGACCCCGTTATTTTGACGTCAAAGCAGTGTTCCGTTAGGGTTAGGACTATGTTAGGCGTTAGGTTAAGGGTTAGGGTTAGAGTTAGGGTTAGGGTTAGGGTTAGCTTCAAAAAATGGACAAATTTGTAAAAAATGTCAAAGTAACGTATGTAGAGTTTCATGAAAGTCATTACAACGGCGTTTCTACACGGTTGTGTGCGTGCGTGTGTGTGTGTGCGCGCGCGCGCGCGCACAAAACACGTTAGAGACATTGCATTAAATAAAGAGGCGGTATGCAGTCTGTGACACATGTTGAAAAAAGTCCAATAATGTCACGGTACACAGCATTGCCTCAGGGGACATTTCCGAAGACACTCAAAGGGTATTAATTTCATTCTTTCGTTCACCAAATGTGCAGCGCGATTTCACATTTTTCTAACGTTCGACAGAGGAATGAAACTAACATATAAATTATGAATCTAAATTTGAAATAACTAATAGAACTGACCCACTTGCTTTGAATTTTGACAATGCTCTCTCTCTCTCTCCTCTCTCTCTCTCTCTCTCTCTCTCTCTCTCTCTCTCTCTCTCTCTCTCTCTCTCTCTCTCTCTCTCTCTCTCTCTCTCTCGTAAGATTAAGCTTGTAGCCTAAGCCCAAATCTCCAGCCGCGTTGTAATAAAATTATCCGAATTTCTTTTTTTTCTGTCTCTCCCCACTCCCCGCTGCCTTCCCCGTCCTCCCTATCCATTCAGTAGATTTTGAAGTCGTTAGCATGTTTTCTATGTGCCCGAAGCATGCAGTGATAGCATGGGTTATCGGACCTTTACGAGTGACCGTCAGTCAAGACAGTGCGTGAACATTAAATGAATGGACCTTGAAGTCCACACCCGCCATTGGCGATACGGCAGAGGGGGAGAACCATCCCAGGGAAGAGGGGGATTGATTGATTGATTGATTGTTGCTTTAGGTCCAGCGGACTCTTCCGAGCCAAATCAGGACCGGACAACCCCCGATCCGCATAAAAGATCTGCTGAAACAACCCTAGTGGGAAAATTGAATGCCCTCCACCGGCCAGTTACTTTACAACAAAGACATCCCACGCAGGGGACGGCTGAGGCTTCACCCCAACTACTCGAACCCCCGGTTACAAAAACAAAATAGAACACAAACATCACTACAAATTAACAACAAAACACATACATATAAAATGCCTACATTGCTAAATAATAACATCATAGGAAGCCCCAGCGACCACCCGGCAGAAAGCGTCCAACGCTCCCAAGCTGATCCAACAGACCTCATACACAAACAAGGAGTCTTGTCCAGGAAGAGTTTTCAAGAAAAAAGGTAGGTCATTGATCCAGCGAAGAAGAAGATAGTATAGCAGAGTGATAGGACAGAGCAGGAATGGGAAAGAACAAATGAGGAAGACAGCGACAGTGGGAATTTAAAGCACTAAATTTCCAGAAAGTGGGACACCATTTATACTGAAACCCCCGGCACTCCAACGGGGGTACTGTTGCCGCAGTGTATCAGTTATGCCTACAAAGGCAAGACAGGTTTTCAACTGGGGCTTTCACTTTTCCCTTTATAGGTTAGAACAATCTACAGTGGCAAGATTGCTCATGACCCCAAGGGGTAAGAGGGGGATAAAGACCTAAATCAACACGGAATCCTACCAGGGCAAATCTTACAGCTAAGGTAGACTGTGACAACACTGCCACCCTGCACGACGGGATTCGATCCTGGGCCATCGGTGTGCCAGGCAAACGCTCTACCTCTGAGCTACGGCGGTGGGTCAAGTGAGAGTAACGCTGTCACGTCGTCAAAGTTCCGGGTGTCTTACTTTAGCCGGGCTCATTTGCGCATGCGCCAGGTCAAGTCGGGCTGGCTTTTTCACGATGTTCTTAGGCGTTGTAACCCTAACCCTAACCCTAACCCTAACTCTAACCCTAATCCTTATTAAGACTACGACTACGATAGGAATGTGCGCATGCTCCCAGTCGCTCTCAGCCCAATTCGTAAATTTGACGACGTCACAACACTTAAGCGCAACAAACTGGGAGTACGTAATCGCACAAGCAAAATGAAACTTACAGGTCAACCAGGAACAGAACTGGTTTACGTATAATAGTCTACGAGCTCTATTATTTTTCAATTGTCACGGTAATTTGGATTGGCCTCCTCTTCTTTTACAAATTGTGTAGGTTGTCTCCGCATTTTGTACGTGCACATCTCACATGCCTTTCTTTGAGTTTTATGAGGATTAAAAAAGATTCCGATTCTTGATTCTAATTCTGAATCAGACTCATGGCGTACCGCTCTTTCGCTCAACGCAAAACGATTGCAATCCGTGCACTTAAAAAAAAAAAAATATTTTTAAAGCAGGATTTCCAGGTCAGCGGTTTCCCCCCTGCCACTAGCCTATCCTAAAAGTAGGATACTTCTGATACACCATAAAGGGGAAATTTAAATGTAAAAGGTTATAATATAAAGTAAGACGGCTGTGAAGAGTGTGGGCACTACAATAAAACCTGGTCTTCGAGAAAACATTCCAAACCATTTCAACTGTAAAAATGAGAAAATTGAGAATTTGACATCTTTTTTTTCCATCAAAATTTATTGTGTGGTTTTTGAGGAAGCACTGATAGAATGAGCTGTCTTTCCTTATTATTGTTGTTGGGGTGTGCAGAATCTCAGTACAAAAGAACGGCGAAAGCAGCTTGAGTTGGTGAGTTCTATTTATGTTGACAAGTAAAAGGTTTGCAGGGACCCTGTGGTGGGGCCGGATTCTACCGAAACTGGCCTTCCCGCGCGTCCGCTGGCTGCCGCCCTGGCTCAAGCCTGATCTGGCGCAGCTCTCTTTTTAACCCGCTTTTAATCTTATTCGAACGTATTTTATCTTTAATTCTAGACTAGTTTTGTTTTTTTAAAATTTGATTGCTTTTTATATAATTATTATAGGCCAGATTCTGTTGTGTGCAATAGCCTGGCAGACCTGGTCTGTCCTCATATATAAATTACTTATATTCTTCATAATATAATAAATTACCCGCTTCTCCATGCCCTTTTAGTCGCCCTTTGGCCCTCCTCCCTCCCTCTGCTACACCTTCCGGCTGCCTTGTCTTGGCGTCCCTTGTCTTGCCACACCTTCACTCTACAATATTGACGCCGCCTTCCTCCTGATTCAACGCATCTCTCTGCTGGTTGTTGCAGCAGCTTTTGCGCTCCTTCTTCATTTGACTCTATTAAGCATAACGACTTATTATTACATCGGCCCTCGTTCATCCAAGTCCCCTATATGCTTATGTGTCTGGGGACGTTAATCTACATGCCTGCTTGTTTGCAGGAAAAAAAAGTATTATTATAAAGACCATGGCGCATTTGCTTCAAGTGAGGGAAAAGGAGTTCCTCCATGAAAATAGTCTATGCATCTCGGCTAAAGTCAGCAGCGCTGGTATAAATATTGCATGCTGTTATGTGATCATTCTGCCGTATGACGATGACAAAACAAAGCAAGTCCATTCACGTCAACCATTGTATATTATGACATCCTCATAGAGAACATACCGCGAAGCAATTTGTGAATTTTGACTGTCATTAGATTGCGAGATTCAGACAAATCAGCAAATCCCAAGCAGACAAGTTAAAATAAGTAATCCTAATACAAATTTCAGACAAGCGAGTCATCAAACAGACAGAGAAAGTCATCGGGACTTACAATTCTGTTTTTTTGTCCAACCTAGTCTCGTTGGACTTGGCTTGTTTTGTCATCGCACTGCAGAAGCGACACTATTGGGTTACCGGTAGTTCAAAAGGTTGGCACGTCTCTGTATCTGATCCGTAATTGTAATCTCAACCTTGAAATGAGGAGGCTACCCATTAAAAACAAAACATGGCACGCTTCCATTATTTTCGACTCCTCGTGCTATAGTATTATGCAACAACAGTTTGTTGTTGAATTGGGACACCAATGTTTTGGTTTTGTGAATAGGCCAGCGATTATATCTTACCTGCGGCAAATAAATCAATGTGCTGATCGTGGTTGTTCAACCCAAGAGAAAGCACATCAGTGCTAATAAGTCAACACCCTTTCCGTAATAATATCCGAAAAAAGGTGGAATAAAAAAACAACCAAAAAAAATCCTTTTGTTATTATTATTTTTTTTTATATTATTATTCGTTTGCCCGGGCAAGTTAATGCAAACCAAATTATATACCTGCTTACAGTTTCAACTATTTTGTAGAAGATAATAATTTGTACTACTCATTGTTAACTATAATACTAATATAATCGTGCACATGCCACCTCTATTCGAGGCATGTTTTAGCAACCATCATAATCATCATCATCATCATCATCATCATCATCATCATCATCATCATCGTCGTCGTCGTCGTCGTTGTTGTCTTGTTTTTGCTCTTGCATCACCCACCTTCCTCTTCTTCTGTATAAGCCTGTTATCACATTCAAAGAGGAATAACTGATTTTATTAGTTAGCGGTCGACGAGTACTCAAAATTGCGATTGCCTCCCTTACCCAAGTTACTGTCTTGTTCAGCAACCGGTCCCTGCGCTATAGTTCCTAATCTATCCCGTAACTAGAAAGCACCACAGATGATTGTTTAACCAGCGTACTCCATCTTTCTCTGTCCTCAGCAACCCTCATGACTTCGCTCAGTGTCAAGCCAGTCCATTCTCGAATGTTGTCCTCCCCTTTTTCTGTCTTCCTCTTCTTCTGCCTTCTTGCACCGTACCTGATGCCCTGGTGACGTGTCCATACCATTGGAGTTTCCGTTTCTTCACCACTGTGAGCATGACTTCGTGTTGTCCAATTGCGTGTGTGGTGGTCTGTCGGACTTCTTTGTTGGTTAATGTGCTGGGTATAGGAAATGCCCAGAAGTCTTCTGTAACATCTCATCTCCATGCTTTATATTCTTCGTTGTATATCTGCCTTGAGGGTCCATGTTTCGCAAGCGTATAAGATCGAGATGACGTAGGAGCGCAGCAGCCTTACCTTTGAGTGTAGACTGAGTTTCCTGTTTTTCCAAAATGGGCTCATTTGACCTTTTCAGGTCACAGTGAGTGGGAAAACAAATAATCAAAGACGACACAGACATACAGACAAGCACACACACACGCACACGTTCAAAGACAGGGAGATAAGCTACAGGAAAGAAGAACAAAAAATTAAACAGGAGGCAGTCGGGGAGAGGTCTGGAGAGGGGTGAAGGGGGGGGGGCGAAAGGGGGTAGAAGAGACAAAAGAGAAAGAAAAAACGAAGAAGAGGGGAAGGAGGCGGAGCAAAAAAATGAGAGAGAGAGAGAGAGAGTTTTATTGATTGATTGATTGATTGATTGATTGATTTATTGTTGCTTTAGGTCCAGCGGACTCTTCCGAGCCAAATCAGGACCGGACAACCCCCGATCCGCATAAAAGATCTGCTGAAACAACCCCAGTGGGAAAATTGAATGCCCTCCACCGGCCAGTCACTTTACAATAAAGACATCCCACGCGGGGGACGGCTGAGGGTTTACCTCACTACGGCGCCCCCCGGTTACAAAAACAAAATAGAATACAACCATCATTACAAATCATCAACAAAAACGTATACATATAAATGCCTATAGTGCTAAATAATACAATCATAGGAAGCCCTAGTGACCACCGGCAGAAAGCATCCAACACTCCCAAGCTGATCCAACAGACCTCATACACAAACAAGGAGTCTTGTCCAGGAAGAGTTTTCAAGAAAAAAGGTAGGTCATTGATCTAGCGAAGAAGAAGATAGTATAGCAGAGTGATAGGACAGATCAGGAATGGGAAAGAGCAAATGAGGAAGACAGCGACAGTGGGAATTTAAAGAAGGGGGGGGGGGGGGGGGACTGTTGCCGCAGTGAAACTGTCATTGCCTACAAAGGCAAGACAGGTTTTCAACTGGGGCTTTCACTTTTCCCTTTATAGGTTAGAACAATCTACAGTGACAAGATTGCTCATGACCCCAAGGGTGCGAAGAGAGAGAGAGAGAGCAAAGAGAGAGAGAGAGAGAGAGAGAGAGAGAGAGAGAGAGAGAGAGAGAGAGAGAGAGAGAGAGAGAGAGAGAGAGAGAGAGAGAGAGAGAGAGAGAGAAGATGGCAACAACATGTACACACGTTTTTTCGATCATATTGCACTTTAATGAGATTTGGCGCAAATACTTCGATTTGAAGATAGTCTCCAATATACAAACAGCATCAAGACTTTTAATGATAATTTGGACGTGTAAAATTCATGAGTGAACTTTAATAATTATAAAGACTGTGGCAAACATGCAGGACACTTGAACACGGATCCTATATTTGATTTGATTTGATTTCTGGCGAAACAATATCTATATAGGTGTAGATGTGGCAATGTAAAACCCAAGTTAGAGGTATTTGAACTTAAACTTAAAATGGAGATATAATATTGAGAGATATAATTGAATGTATGAATAAATTGAATATAAATGCTAAATTGAATCAGAAATAACCTGGATTTGATGCTGCATAGTTTTATTATAAGTAGTTGATGTAATAATGACTGCAAATACGAATCTCTCTCTCTCTCTCTCTCTCTCTCTCTCTCTCTCTCTCTCTCTCTCTCTCTCTCTCTCTCTCTCTCTCTCTCTCTCTCTCTCTCTCTCTCTCTCTCTCTTTTTCTCTCTCTTATTCTCTCTCTATCTCTTCCAACTCTCTTTCTTTCTCTAGATCTATTACCTTATTTTTAAATTTATATGCTCTTTAGTTGATGGAATGTTGTATTGGAAAAAAACTAAAAATAAATGCTTAAAAAAACACAACATGCAGCTATTAGATATCACAGATCATAGCTATTAGGATCATAAATATAGCTATTACGTTTTTGTTCAGTATGAACAAACTGCATTTTTATGTTAATGAGTATTCAGCTGTGTATATAACAGCACCAATATTATGCGTTAACTTGATCAGAATATAACATATCTCATGAAATGCATTTGATCATCGTTATTATAATTAAAATACAAACACAAGGTACCTGGCCCATAATATGAGAGTCGTGTAACTATGAGAGTCAAAAGACAATATGACGTTATGAACAACAGCAACAACAAAACAAACAAACAAACAACATCAAAAAGCGTTGAACAACACAATACTTAATGCATTAACTTATTATGTTATTAGCAAACTATGCATACATGTACCAAACATTGAAGAACAGTATCTTATCATTCCCATGGATATTATCAGGAAACAATTTGTATAATATAGTGTACTGTACACAAGTAAATTTGATTACCCTAATACCGATGGGGATTTGAAACCACCTTTAAATGGTAAAACATGCAATAAAAATCGCAAATGCTCACTACAATGCGGCGAAGGGAGGTTGGCATCATTAGAATTTATAAAATAATTGTAACATCATTATGGAAATGCAGAGCAATACAAAACTTATACATAAATAGCGTGATACACATATTATATAATAGGATATTAAAGTAACATTAGAACTATTTATGGGTTATAATACAATGTATCACATAACAGATATGTAACAAAGTTCTTTTGAAAAAACAAAATATAGGACGGAAGGTTATGTTGCAATGAAAGTATAAAGCATAATACTATGTCCCAGCGCCCATTATCCTAGGTAACTGCAGTCTAAAAATGTTATCATGAGCACAAATCGAACCCACATCACAAGACAAATACATCCGAGACATAGCCCTTGTATCTTAACTTGGCAATAAAAATTATTTGACTTTGACTTGACTTGACAACTGGTGCGTTAGTATGTGGTATTTTGGACTGTAAGAAAACGCTCCAGTGCATAACCCAGTTTTTGCGATTCAGAGTTTTAAGTTGTCACTCGTGACATTTCCTTCCTGTCACAGTCAAAATAATGAGAACCGGTCAGCACACACGCACAAAAATCACACTTTCCATACATGTTATGATAATCGTCCATTCAACACTTCACCTCCCACCCCCCACCCCCCACTCCCCCTCACCCCACCCCTCCCACCCCCTTTAAAAAAAAGACAAATCTAGTCAAGGTAGCGTATTAAATTTCACATGACACCAAAATCTGGAGTAATAAACATTATATTCATTATTATGGTATTTATATGTCTTTGCTGACACTCTTCTGTGAGGGAACGTAGATGTTCCATTAATGTTTGGCTGGTTGACAGAGATCTGCGCTAGCAGAGGGAATAACTTGCATTCTTTGGTGCTGAATATATCACGATTCACGCGACGAATGTCCTCACATCAGCCAGGATATTTTTTTTGCAGACAGGACAGGCGTGGAAGGAAGACCCACATTCCACACAGAAACAAAAATGACCGCATGGCAGCAAGGTCAAGGCCGCAGGACGAAGATGACATTGGCGGCACGTGCTTTTGGCCTTCAGCCGTCGGTTCTCTGACTTTAGGGCTCGCAACTTCTCTAGCTCTCCACTTCTCTTCCTGTCGTCGTCCTGCATCGTTCTGTATCAATCAATCAATCTTTCTTTTAATGTCTGTTCACACATTTTGGTGATATTAGACATTTAAAAATACATTTAAAAGAAAACAACATTAAGTAGTCTTTAAAAAAAAAAAAGCGCAGAATTACATTGTTTTGGACTGAGCTGTGGAAGACGCAATTTCAGCTTCAGATGTTGCTGCTGCAGCTGCTGTTGTTGTCGCTGTAGCTGCTGTTGTTATCGCCGCCGCTACTGCTGCTGTTGCTGCTGACGATGATGTTACTGAAAAAGCAGCAGTTGAAGACGACGTCAATACTGCATTAGCTGTGATTGGGATCTCAGCTGAAGACGCTTCGCTTTCAATGGGAGAAGGACTTTGCTCCGATAAAACGAAGGACGACGGCGCAAAGACACGACGATTGACTGCGGAAGCGCTGTCCTCTTGCAAGTCGTAGTTGTTCGCTGACGCACTGGACCCGTCACTCCATGCTGATGATGGCGTAGGAGATGAGGTCAATTTTGCTTCCAGTGACCTCATCAGCATTAATGCGCTGACGTCTCCTTCACCATTCGTGACCCCTTCAACGTCACCGGACGCGCTGCCAATTATCGCGTCCTCATGGCGGCTAAGGCGAGGAGGATGGGTTCGGTATTCCGAGCGCAGATGTTTGTAGATAGAGATCACTTGCTGTTCGTTGAAGCCTAAGTCGAAGTTCATGACGGCCTGAACAGCTGCCGGAAGCTGCCGTGGCCGCTGATGCTGACGATCCTGAGGGCCATGGCACGTGCTGACTTGTGGGGCAGTCTGTTTGCAGTGACAGTTGTTGTGGGAACACATCTTGGCTGCGTTCTAAGACACAAAAGCAGCGGGGTTTAATGATAATAACAACGACTACTTTGGTGATAATGATGATGTTGAAGAAGAAGAAGGAAGAAGAAGAAGAAGAAGAAGAAGAAGAAGAAGAAGAAGAAGAAGAAGAAGAAGAAGAAGAAGAAGAAGAAGAAGAAGAAGAAGATGATGATGATGACGATGATGATGATAAACAAATAGTATTCGTTTGTTATTTTATCTAATCGTTTTTATATAGCGCTTGTAAAACTCAAGAGCTGCTCAAGGCGCTGGCTGATACAGGATCTAACTCAAGCCGCCCGACACGCCCACTTGCAGCCTTTGTCTTACGTGGGCGCATCGTCTGATCTGATGCCCAGATGACTGAGCACAATCCTAGGCGGCAGGAGATGGGGAAAAGAGACCTAGTGCTTTTGGTGGGTATTTGTGTAGCTGGCCCTCACCCGTCTACGACATGCCGAGTGTCAGGATCTTTAAAGGCTGTGCGATGGAATGCATGCGTGCACAGACTAGACCTCGGTTCATACTCTCATCCGAAGTACTACTACTTCTACTACTACTATTTAACTGCTATTGTTACTACTACTATTACTACTACTACTTCTACTTCTGCTACTACTTTACTAAAGAAGAAGAAGAAGAAGAAGAAGAAGAAGAAGAAGAAGAAGAAGAAGGGAGACCCATCAGTTCTAGCATGTCCCGAGAACAGAGAAGAAGAAGAAATCCTCCCAATTCTCCGGGAAGAAGTTGAGGCAGCAGTGCAATCGCTAAAGAAAGGGAAGTCAGCGGGAGTGGACAACATACCCGCGGAACTGCTACAAGCAGGAGGAGAAGCGATGATTGATGCCCTCACCATTATCTGTAACAAGATCTGGCAGAGTGGGGAATGGCCTATACCATGGACCCAGTCGCTTGTCATCACTCTTCTCAAAAAAGGTAACCTTCAGGAGTGTGAAAATTACCGCACCATCAGCCTCATCAGCCATCCCAACAAGGTCCTCCTGAAAATAATACTTAACAGGTTGAAACCCCAAGCTGAACAAATCATAGCTGAAGAACAAGCAGGATTCATGGCAGGGCGAAGTACCACTGAACAGATTTTCAACCTCAGAATAATCTGTGAGAAATATCTACAGCACCAACAACATCTATATCATGTATTCATAGACTTCAAGAAGGCGTTTGACCGAGTCTGGCATGCAGCTCTATGGGCAACAGTGAAAGTGTACAACATCAGCCCTAAAATTATTGAAGTCATCAAAAGCCTGTATGACAAGGCTACCAGTGCAGTCCTCCACAACAGCGCCATCTGGAACTGGTTCAGAACAACAATCGGTGTGCGTCAAGGATGCCTATTCTCTCCAACACTCTTCAACATCTTCCTAGAGCGCATCATGTCAGATGCTCTTGCAGATTATGAAGGCACAGTCAGCATAGGGGGTAGAGCAATCTCCAATCTTCGTTTTGCGGATGACATTGATGGATTGGCTGGAGAGGAACAAGAACTTGAACAGCTGGTACAGAGGCTTGACACCACCTCCAGAGCTTATGGAATGGAAATAAGTGCAGAGAAGACCAAAATGATGACCAACAACACCAATGGCATCAACACGGACATCAAAGTCCAATGCCAATCCCTCAACACAGTGCATAGCTTCAAATATTTAGGAGCCATTGTATCAGACAATGGGTCCCGACAGGAAGTCCTCTCCAGGATCGCACAAATAACTGCTGTCCTGACAAGGTTGAAGCACATTTGGAAAGACAGGACCATCAGTCTACATTCCAATGTAAGACTGCTGCGCTCCCTTGTCATCTCCATCTTCCCATCTCACAGCAAATCTCCAACGAAGAATACAAAGCATGGAGATGAGGTGCTACAGAAGACTTCTGGGCATTTCCTATACCCAACACATCACCAACGACGACGTCCGACAGACCATCACACAAGCCATTGGACAACAGTGGTGAAGAAACGGAAACTCCGATGATATGGCCACGTCACCAGATCATCAGGCCTTGCAAAGACCATTCTGCAAGGCACAGTGCAAGGAGGTAGAAGAAGAGGGAGACCGAAAAAGGGGTGGGAGGACAACATTCGAGAATGGACTGGTTTGACACTGAGCGAAGCCATCAGGGCTTCTGAGGACAGAGAAAGATGGAGTATGCTGGTTAAACGATCATCTGTGGTGCCCCTACGACCTCCAGGTTACGGGACAGGATAGGATAGGATAGGATCAGCTGCATGTTGATTTTACCAATGTCCACCTTATTTTTACGTATTATTTACACCCTACCCCTCACCGTCCTCTCACCTCAGGCTTCTTCCATCCCTTTCCTCTTACTAAACAGTAATAACAAATTAATGCCCTATATTTACCCAGAACCACTGTTTTACATCCTTTTCTACTCACAATGAAAAGACAAGGTCACGAGAGGACAATCTAAAAATAACACCACGTCATTAAAATCGTTCTACAATCATTCTTATTTTTGCATCTTATGTCTCCGGATTGTATGCCTTCGAGCCTTACTCACCACCCTCTAATTAATAGTTATTCCCGCAGTAAGCTACTGTGTCGCAAGTTAAGCACCGTCCAGTGCGGTTAGCACTTGGATGGGTGACCGCAAAACGTGAAGCGACAAATAACAACGCCCCCAGTTGACTCAACTGTGACTGAGTACCTACCCTCTTAAGGGTGGGGAAGGTAAAGCAGCGAGGGAGAGAGATGGGCATCACCCTCATTACGCTGGCCCAAGATAAGATTGATCTCCAACATCACGCTCCCCTACAGCCACAAGGCTATGGGACTACCTTTACCTTTACCCTCAGTAAGCACAGACAATTGGATGCTTTTAAAAAAGGGAGAAAACCTCACTACAAATTAATATTAGTATTATATTTTCCTGTTTTTACAGTTTTTCGGGGTAGAACTTTCTGAAATGAAAACAAAACAGAACACCACCTTACAAATGGTAGTATTTATTAATATTGTTTATTGTTTTTACACTTTCTCCAAATTTGTCTTATCCGTCACAAGGCTGGAGAAGACGTGGAACTACAGAATAACCACGAAACAATTTTGTTATGTGGTAGATCTCCATTCAACTCGGATTATTCTTCAATGATTTTGCTTCATTCATTCCCGCTTATTTATTGAGATATGATCTGAGACCACATGTGAATGGTTTATTTTAGTTATTATTATTATTATTATTATTATTATTATTATTATTATTATTATTATTATTATTTATTATTATTATTATTATTATTATTATTATTATTATTATTATTATTATTATTATTATTATTATTAATATTATTATTATTATTATTATTATTATTATTATGAGAAACGGAAATTCTATGTTATGGTATTAATAAAATGTAGTTACTGGTGTGTTTATTGCCACTATACCCCTTGGGGTCATGAGCAATCTTGTCACTGTAGATTGTTCTAACCTATAAAGGGAACAGTGAAAGCCCCAGTTGAAAACCTGTCTTGCCTTTGTAGGCATGACTAATTCACTGCGGCAACAGTTCCCCCCGTTGGAGTGCCGGGGGTTTCAGTATAAATAGTATCCCCACTTTCTGGAAATTTAGTGCTTTAAATTCCCACTGTCGCTGTCTTCATCATTTGCTCTTTCCCATTCCTGATCTGTCCTATCACTCTTCTATACTTTCTTCTTCTTCGCTAGATCAATGACCTACCTTTTTTCTTGAAAACTCTTCCTGGACAAGACTCCTTGTTTGTGTATGAGGTCTGTTGGATCAGCTTGGGAGTGTTGGACGCTTTCTGCCGGGTGGTCACTAGGGCTTCCTATGATTGTATTATTTCGCACTATAGGCATTTTATATGTATGTGTTTTGTTGATGATTTATAATGATGGTTGTATTCTATTTTGTTTTTGTAACCGGGGTGTTCGCGTAGTTGAGGTCAACCCTCAGCCGTCCCCCGCGTGGGATGTCTTTATTGTAAAGTGACTGGCCGGTGGAGGGCATTCAATTTTCCCACTAGGGTTGTTTCGGCAGATCTTTTATGCGGATCGGGGGTTGTCCGGTCCTGATTTGGCTCGGAAGAGTCCGCTGGACCTAAAGCAACAATAAATCAATCAATCAATATTGCCACTATGAAATCCTGTCTTGTCTTGCAAAGCGACAAACCACATTTTTCTTTCTGAGAAATAAAGAATGCATTGACTTGACTTGACTGTTTCCTTTTGTCGAGTGATAAATTTACATTGTAAATGTGTGTATCCTTAACTCGCCTAATAAAACAAATGCATACTATATTTAATCATACTATTAGCAAGAACTAAATACTAACAATTGACTTTATAATGCGTGTCTTTCATAATAATAATAATAATAATAATAATAATAATAATAATAATAATAATAAGAAGAAGAAGAAGAAGAAGAAGAAGAAGAAGAAGAAGAAATAATAATAATAATAATAATAATAATAATAATAATAATAATAATAATAATAATAATAATAATAATAATAATAATAATAATAGGTTCAAGTTTAAACAGAGGGAGAGGATATAAACATTGCCCTCGCAAAGCTGGCCTTACGAAAAGAGTGAGCTAACTCTTCTCCGCAGCGGCGGCAAGGTTTCAAGAAAAGCATTTACATTTTTTTCCCTAGAAGTATATACAAATAAATACGTCACTGGTATAGTTGAATATGTGTTTAAAAAAAAATAAAAAGATGTTGAGCCTATGAAATTCGGTCACCGACTTTTAAGATAATCACTATTTTTAAGGAAAATATATACGTAGAACCAATCGGTCCATAGTCCAAAAAAGACAATTACATCTGTCTGGTAATTTTAAAAATAGAACCACGTCTTTAACGTGACAGTTTGCATGTCTACGCAGACCATTCGCTGGCTCTAATTAAAACAACAACAACAACAAAAACTTTAATTTAACGTTGATGCAGTACTCTGTTAAGCTCCTTATCTATTTAAAAATAAATTAATGTTGGTGTTGTACTCATTGTTTACCTCTGTATCTGAAGTTTGATTTGAAAGAGATAGCCTATCTCTGTTATTTGTTGTATCGAGTTATCGTTACTGTAAATAACCTGCTGGAATTTATTTGAATTTAAATTGCCTCAACATGAACCAGGAACATGGTTTTTGGTTTTTGAGGAAGTGGTGGAACAGAGAGGAACAGATGGGGAGAGATGGCGTCGCTAATGCTATGTACTGGTGCATGATTAGTATAATTATATTTAAGCTTTAGCACAAAAGCCGCACACAGGGCGAATGCAATTGCAGCAAATGCTCTACGTCAGAACGGAGAAGTTCACCGCACTAACTGGAGAGAGAGATTGAAAGATTGTGTTATTGGAGATGTGGTGAGAAGAAACGAAAACATAAGAATATCCACAAAACATACTTCGGTCAATTCGTGACTTTTTATCTTTTAATTTAAAAGAAGTTATAACACGAAATAAACCGCTAGACAAGATGATAGTTAAAAGCTACTTAAAGATCTTTCATTTTGGGCAGTTTAAGGACTACATTCTCTAGAAGTAAATAAATTGATTAATAATGAGCTTGAGGTAAAAGTAACGGAAAAGAAAAGGATGGTCTGTCCAGTCGAAGTCTGCAGGCCGGCTTCCTCTGTGTGTGTTGACAGCGGGCCAAGGTAGCTGGGGGTCCGGCTAATCTCATCTGGAGCAGGGAAGCCTGCAACACTGTCCGGTGTTTGTGAAAGGAACACAAGCAAATAGATATGTAGTAACTAGCAAAAATGTTTTTAAAAAACTCTCTCTCTCTCTCTCTCTCTCTCTCTCTCTCTCTCTCTCTCTCTCTCTCTCTCTCTCTCTCTCTCTTTCTCTCTCTCTCTCTCTCTCTCTCTCTCTCTCTCTCTCTCTCTCTCTCTCTCTCGCTCCCCCTTTTCTTCTCTCTCTTCATTTTGTATTGCATACAATTAACGACTACTACTACTACTACTACTACTACTACTACTACTACTACTACTACTACTACTATTACTACTACTACTACTACTATATAAATAAATAATCATAATAAGAATACAGGTCCCACTGCCCGCTTTCACGCACATTTTCTTCAGTCAAATATCTGAGTTAGTTAGTTAGTTAAAATAGATTAACGTCCCCGGACACATAAGCGTATAGGGGACGATTTTTGTTGCAAATATCTGAAGAGATCGCAAATATATAAGACAGAAAATGTATCGCTTATGCTTGAAATTAATTACTTAGGGATGGAAGAAACTGTAGTAGAAAAATTTGTTAAAAAAATTAATTTGAATTTTTTTTAAATTTATAAAATAGAAAGGGACATAGCACCTAAAAGTGAGTCTGTCATTACCCTATTTCACATGCACACCACCCACACACATTTTTCTTTCGAAGTAAACAAAATGCTACCGGTTTGTATGTTGGCGTATTGCATGCGTTGTATAAGGTTTATTGCTCTTTGTAAATAGCTTTTTTATTTTTAAACCTTTTGTACATATATCCCCCCCCCCCAGCCACCCACAGCGATATCAAGGTGTTTGAGTCCTCTTTGACTTCAATGTTTTATGGACTTTAATAAAGATATACTACTGTATTAGTCTACCTGGAGAAATCCCTCGGTGACCTGATAAGCCGGCCATACTTAAGTTAATCATTTCGCATCCTGCGTGGTTCGAACCCAAGCCTATTTCCATTCGGCACTGGAAGCGAGCGCCCTGCCTCGACGACGCCTATTTCCATTTGGCACTGGAAACTTCGGCATTGGAGGCTAGCGCTCTACCTCGACGCTAACAGGCCACCCCTATATTTAAAACAAGAGAAGAGATCAATAAATAAACATACACAAATAAAAATCGATGCAAAACAATGGACACTACCACGCGCGCGCTTGCGTCTTCTCTCTCTCTCTCTCTCTCTCTCTCTCTCTCTCTCTCTCTCTCTCTCTCTCTCTCTCACACACACACACACGCACACACGCACGCACACATATTCGTACATAAAAAAAAGTCTAGCAGCCTGCAGAATTCCTGCAGCTTGTTATGACCCTACTTTGCTGTTTACGTGTGCGCTTTTGTGCTCTCAGGATTTAAGATGTAAGCCTACTACAACACCGCTGTACTGCACGACATTGAAATAAACGTGAGACTAGTATAATTATGGATAATAAATATGGATTATATCTGTCTCGCTAATATCTCAATATTTCGTGTTATAAGCTGTCCTTACTTTATAATATCCGGTAACTGATTGAGACTAAACAACTAAACTACAAAAATTGGAAAGACAGCGCATAATCGCTGCAAAACAACAACAACACTAGTCTATACTTCCTTAATAGAGGGAAACACTAATCCACTAATAAAGCATCCGTCGATTTTGGTTTTACGATAAAGTTACAAGGGCGTTTCCAGCTTAAGGAGCCGCTCAAGGCGAGCGCCCTTGTGCAGAATGTCTAGTATTAATATATAATGATGAATCAATCAATAGCATTCAGTAGACCAGGTTGACTTGATAAATTTTAAACAAAACAGTTATTGAGCTATGCTATAGGAAAACCAAAATCCAGGCAAAAACAATAAGAGCGTAACAGTTTAAAAAAAAAAGTTACAGTAAATAAAATGAATTAAAATAGAAGGAAGTAGCGCTAAAAGAATTGAAGAAAAACAAACATCAAATTGCACAGTTATAGTCGTCATTGTACATTTTGAAACAAATAAATCTATACACCAACTAACATGCATATCTCGACAGCAGTAGCCTACATGTAAGTGAACCATTATTATGAACATAAAGAGATAATAATTATAAAAGTACTTACCAGGTCTACAAAAATCGTTTTGTTTCACTGCACTATGAACACAATTTTATCAGTATGTTGTTCAACCAAATATTTCTCTTTCTGCAAAGGTATTATAGGAAAAATCCAAGTTCCAAGGGAGAAAAATCAGATGAGAAGAAAAAAATCTGTTACACAACGATGAACTGTTTACAAGAGCTAAGTATGTATGCTTAGTCTATATCCCGTACCACTAGGTTTGCTTGTAAACGAATCCTTGCAAAGTTTTCCAACAAATGACTCCAGTTCGCGTGCACCAAAGTATTTATAGCAAACTTCACAGTGTGAAATTATTACCAAAGAGCTTATTACCAATTTATTGGTCACCCGTTTTTTTGTTACTCGAAATGGTATTTCCCGTTTCTTAAAATAGTAACACTTTGTCCTAACTACGTAAACAAGCTGCTGACAGGACTGCAAGTTGTATACCCAAGCGGAAGCAAATTAGCAATGTGCTGGCACGAATGTCCATGATTTAGGCTAAATGTATTAAAATGCTGTATTTTTCTTATCTGTAATGTGCAGAACGCAAGGACTACTACACACATTTGAGATGTACACAAAAATATATTTCAAGGGAGCGCCTATTGGCAATCGATTGCCTTTAGGTTTTCAACGCTATTGGCAATCGATTGCCTTTAGGTTTCCAACGCTATTGGCAATCGAGGCTCCTGTGCAGTCAGAATACTGTTGTATTCTACTTAGATCACGTGTTGCAGATAGTAAACCTATTCAGTAGCCAGAGATGTGTGTGTGTAAAATAAAAGTAAACAACGGTTATTCCCACTCGATTACGTCACCACTCACTGAATTTACCTCCCTTGTGGTTAGAAAACGCACAAAAATACAATGCATAATTAATTAAGCTGGAGTGGCCACTGCATCTCGTTTGGATGCTACAGCCTCTACTACTACTACTACTACTACTACTACTACTACTACTACTACTACTACTACTACTACTACTATTACTACTGCTGCTACTACTACTACTACTACTATTTTGTATACTGTTTTTCTTTCAGCAGAATTTATTTAAATATTACTTTATTTTGTTTAAAAATTATGTTTGTGTGTTTTATTTGGATTTTCTTGTTAGAAAAGTAATATTAAGGAATTAAAATTATTAATATTAACAACAACAACAACAACAGAAAAAGAACAATATTATTATTATTAACACTACTACTAGATATATATCTACTACAATTTTATTTTGCTTTTTTTTATTTTATTTATTTATTTATTTCTTAGGCCTATTATTATTATTATTATTATTATTATTATTATTATTATTATTATTATTATTATTATTATTATTATTATTATTAATTAATTAATTAATTAATTTATTTATTTATTAATTTTTAATACTGGTTTTCTTTCTGCATTTTGTAAAAATATATATTTTATTTCATAATTATGTTTACATGTTTTAAATTGATAGAAATTTGAGAGAAATCACTTTCTTTTATTCATATTTATTCAAATAGCACTCCATCATCGCGTTCTAACTGTTTTAGGGCTTTTTGAAATTCAACATAGGACGCAAACGTCGATCCTTCTTGGATGGCAGCCATTTTGGAATGAACGTCGAAAGGAAAGACAACCTCAATTCCGTGAGATTCTACATCCGCCGATTGCCTAGGCTATTTATAGCACGCGCCGATTGCCAATAGGGTTTGAAACCTAAAGACAATCGATTGCCATTGCCTAGGCTATTTATAGCACGCGCCGATTGCCAATAGGGTTTGAAACCTAAAGACAATCGATTGCCAATAGTCACTTCGATATTTCAATTAGATTCAGCCGTTGCTGAGATACAAACGTTTAGTCTGTCCCCTTTACGCTGATGTGTTGGGGACTATAATCTATAAATCGTCCATCGTGAGATACAAAATAGAATGGAAATTGGTCGAGAATATTGTAGTTATTTTAGCTCAGATCACTACGCGAAATCGACACGAGGTGTCGCTAAAAATTGACTACTCGGCCTGCAAGTCAGGGGGTTCGACGCGAAAGCACTCGCCTTCGCTAGCAAGCACTGAAACTGTGTATGTTCTGCCAAGGACTACCAGACAGCTTCTATAATGGGACTACTACAGCGTCCTGTGTGTAGTAGTCCTTGGCAGAACATACACAAGGCAAGCAGCGGTACGTGCGTGCGTAAAAATGCTTCTAGGCAGGCTTCATGTGATGTAGCCTACTTTTGTCGTCTGTGATTTACATAACTCCGTGAACGTTATAGAAATATGTGTTCTGGTTTACATGCTGTGCCCCCCGTGAGGGTGCCGGGGGTTTCAGTATAAATAGTATCCTCACTTTCTGGAAATTGAGTGCTTTAAATTCCCACTGTCGCTGTCTTTCTCATTTGCTTTGTCTCATTCCTACTGCGTTCTAAGAGTTTGCAGGCGCATACTTCTTCGTAAAGAAAGGATTTCCCTGCCTATTTTTAGCTGTGTGACGTACTTGCACGAGCGGGCGCAGCCTTTCTACGAAAGCGCCTTACGAATTCTTCGCCGGAAAGGCAAGTTGTACGAAGGTTATTTACGTTCGCAATTTCACGCGTTTAATCAAGAAAATTGCAAAGAAATGATCATGCTTTGGTTATTTTATGATATTACAAGACTGAATACATGCATTTTTGAATGATGCCGTGCCCTACTTTTGTGTATTTGTGCCATAGTGTGATTAGATCAGATTAGTCAAACAGCTCGAGGCGTGCCGTAGTATTTGTGCCGTAGTGTGATTCGATTTAGTATTTGTGATCAGTGTAGTCAGTGTGATTAGATTTAGTATTTAGTGATTAGATTTAGTATTTAGTGATTAGATTTAGTATTTAGTGTGTAGTATTTAGTGATTAGATTTAGTACTTACAGTGAGTAGTGTGATTAGATTTAGTATTTTTATTTTATTTTTTTATTTATTTGTTTTTTTTTTTTGTTTGTTTGTTTTTAAATAAACGCTCGACAATGGCTTGATTCAGGGATTGATTGATTGTTAATCGACTGATTGATTTTATGATTGATTGATGATATTCTTACCTTATTTTCTTACATTAATGTTTTTATTTGAGTTAACTGTTTAACTGTCGGCGGTTTTTGTGATGTGTGTGTGTGTGTGTGTGTGTGTGTGTGTGTGTGTGTGGGCATGTAAAAACGACGCTACTTTGACATACACGTGAAACTCTACATGGTTTCTTTTGACTTTTTTTGACGGCCCCGTTATTTTGACGTCAAAATAGTGCTCCGTAGAGTTACAGCTGTTTTAGGATTTGGGTTAGGTTAAGGGTTAGGATTTGGTTTAGGGCTAGGGTTAGGATAGCTTCAAAAAATTGAAAATGTCAAAATAATGTCAAAGAAATAGAAAGTGTGTCAAAATAATGTATGTTTTTTTTCACAACAGTAATCACAACGTCGTTTCTACAAAAATGTGTGAGTGTGTGTTGTGTGTTTGGTTTATGTTTGTATGGTAGGACATGTGCTTATGATATCGTGTGACAATGTGGTACATTGTTTTACATTTCACTGTTTTTAAACTTCTTGTAAAAAAAAAAAATAATATGAGCTGCTTCAAAAATTTGTAATTGATAAATAAAGTTGTTTTTGTATTGAATTAAATTGAATTGAATTGAATTTGTGCCGTAGAATTTGTGCCGTAGTGTGATTAGATCAGATTAGTCAGACAGACAGCTCGAGGCGCCCATTTTGTGATCCATTTTCACAGTAATAGAGGCCTTATTTGTTTGTTCGAGGTGCTTGCGCCTATTGATGTCAGATAAATCTGCAGTAATAATGTCCTGTTCTTTTGCAAATGTCATCTCAACATGATGATTGTTTTGTCGACCTGGCTGTGCCCAATCGTTCAGTCAAACAGCAGCGTGGTATATCGTAACTTATTCTTAACAACTTCTGGTACATCTTCAATCATTCAATGAGTAAAAATAGATGGAAATCACACACATTTTGACAGGAAGCACACAAGGGAGAAAACCCGCATTGCGTCAAGGAATGAATGAATGAACATTGAGGTTTAGCGTCTACACCCACCATTGGCGATATGGCAGACGGGGATAACCATCCCAGAGAAAGAGGGGTAGGGACATGAATCAACACTGAACCACCAAAGCAATCATACTGCTAAAATGGACAGTAAAAATGGCCACATTTTATATCGCCCACCACGGGATTCGAACCTGGGTCATCGGTGTGCCAGGCCAACGCTCTACCAATTGAGCTACGGCGGTGGGACGTATGGCGTCAAGGAAGGCTATTTCAGCGAACTTGAGGCCACCACGTATCGCCGCGCAAACCTGACCCGCGGCTTGCTTCGTGGGAAGCGACTTCGCTGCGCGTGACGTCACCAATAGGCGAAGTATTCCTTCCG
Organism: Oncomelania hupensis; assembly: GCA_036898135.1. Classification (NCBI taxonomy): domain Eukaryota; kingdom Metazoa; phylum Mollusca; class Gastropoda; order Littorinimorpha; family Pomatiopsidae; genus Oncomelania; species Oncomelania hupensis. Next base: position 29,771,943 of record CM072523.1, on the reverse strand, counting down.
AAGTAGCGTTTGCAAACTCTCCCTATGCTATACACTATGCTGTCTTCTTCTTCGCTAGACCAGTCACACCTTTTTTCTTGAAAACTCTTACGGGACAAAGCTCATTTGTGTGTGAGGTCTGTTGAATCAGCTTGGGAATATTGGACGCTTTCTGCCAAATGGTCACTGTGGCTTCCTATGATGTTATTATTTGGCAATGTAGGCATTTTATTTGTATGTGTATTTTTTCTTCATATTTTATACTGATGTTTGCATTCTATTTTGTTTTTGTAAACAGGGGTTCGATAAATTAGAGTGTAGCCTCAGCGTCCCTTGCGTGGGATGTCTTTATTATAAAGTGATCGGCTGGTGGATTGCTTTCAGTGTTACCACTAGGATTGTTTCGGCAGATCTTTTATGCGGATCAGAGGTGTGAGTCCTGTTTTAGCGAAGCTGTGGTCTTGATTTTGTGGTCCTAATTCGGCTCTATGCAGTCCGCTGGACCCTGTAAGCAATGAATAACTAACTAACTAACAAACATGCGGTGTCTACTTTTAAGGAGTCTTTACTCTTATAGGACCTACTGAACTGATGTTCCGTTCTCTTCTGTATCTTACCGAACAACAGGGATTGTGTGAGGTAAAGGTCGTGAAGATATGTGCTGGTTTAGTTCTAGGTTTGTGCTCTGAAGAGGAAATGGAAGACACATTTGCACGGGAGACACTTGAGTCCTCAATGTTCTTTCATAATACTGAAAAGACCTTCGGTTTTGACACCTTCGTGTGGTTTCGGGTGTCGTGACGCATAGTGTCGCCTCCCCCCACCCCCCCTCTCTCTCTCCCTCTCTGTAGGTGTGCGTGTGTGCGTATGTATGTGTGTATGTGTGTGTATGAGAGAGAGAGGCAGAGAAAAGAGGGAAACAGAGAGAGAGAGAGAGGGAGAGAGAGAAAGAAAGAGAGAGAGGTGACCAGGAAGGTGTGCTCTTCCCAAACCAATAACGTTCTCTCTGAGCAACTTCTACCATCCCTTTTCTTTATCTGGCAACTAGCCAACGAAATACACACATTATTTGACAGCCAAGCTTCAGCTGCACGACGAATGATAGGTATGCTACAACAACAGTGATTAGGCCTATGATAAAGGCCCACCGCGTACCACGGACGTTTGTTTATTATTAGTTTTTTTTTATTTTTATTTTTTTATTATTTATTTATTTATTTATTTTTTGTAATGACAGCGAGTTTACTGGTAATAATGGACCATCCTTTCTCAAAGTGACCAATAAGCTTTGAATTGTAGGCGTCGCTTCCTTAAGTAAACCAACAACTATGCCTATAATACACACTTTCGCTGCGATGTGCTATTTTTAGAATCGGCCTTGATGCTATTAATAAATTTATAAACAAACGAATTTCTCGATGTTATGTCAAAGCCGTGGTTTTGAAAGAGTTTTTGTTTTTTCGGCTTAATCCTATTTCTTCTAATGGGGCAACACTCACTGTGATATCACAGGCAATAACATTGAAGCCTGTACAGGCAGTGGTTCAAACCCCGTTGAAGGCCTGAAGTAAAATAATAATAATAATAATAATAATAATAATAATAATAATAATAATAATAATAATAATAATAATAATAATAAATTAATAAATTAATAAATTAATTAATTTTAATTTTTTTAAAAGAACAGTAAAGTAAAAATTACCCTGAGACACTGCGCCCCTACTCCTTCGGAGGAGAGTATAAACCGAGGTCTAGACTGTGTACGCACGCATTCCATCGCATGGACATTAAATATCCTGACGCTCATGTCCTAGACGGGCGAGTGCCGGCTACACAAAAAACACTCAGCACCCTTGATTATCGGCCTTGAGCAGCTCTTGAGCTGGAAAAGCGCTAAATAAAAGTGATAAAATAAATTCATTAAATAAATTTAGAAAGATCATTGACGGACGCTGAAATATGTAACCTTGGGGCCCTTTAAATATGATAGATTTTTATGTTGACGCGGCTTTTGATTTGATCAAGTTGATGTTGCTGACGTTGATCTTGATTCCTTACATAGCGGATTCAGTTCATGCTTTATTCATAGCCTGCTCGTCTTCCTCAGTATTAATACGCTTTTTAGTAACCTGATCCTGAAACATCAGCATCGGATTTACAGATAAGAGTCAGCATTCAGCAAAGGGGAATCGATTAACACTTTGTCTCCTATGTTTATTTTGTTTGGCACTGTCTCATATGTTTAAGTTTGCATTGTCTCATACGTTGAGGCCTATTTGTTTCGCTTTGCATTGGACTGAGTGGTTATTTGGTTTACATTACTACTGTGCTTATTTGTTGAGGTTCTGTTTTGGTTGAGATTGAAAAGCTGGAATGCATTAGGTCTTACGTGTCCTTCGTGCCCTTTAGTAACCTGACCCTGAAACATCAGCATTGGATTTAGAGATAACAGTGCGACCGGTCAGCATTTAGCAAAGTGGAATCGATTAACACTTTGTCGAATTGTCCAGCGTGCTTCTTTGTTTCACCTTGTCTGGTATGCTTATTTGTTGACGCGCTGTCTAGTATACTTATATGTTAATACGATGTCTAGTATACTTATATGTTGATGCGCCGTCTAGTATACTTACATGTTGATGCGATGTCTAGTATACTTAATATGTCGATGCGCTGCCTAGTATACTTATTTGTTGATGCGCTGTCTAGTATACTTATAGGTCGATGAGCTGTCTAGTATACTTATATGTTGATGCGCTGTCTAGTATACTTATTTGTTGATGCGCTGTCTAGTATGCTTATTTGTTTTATATTGTCTCATGTGTTTATTTGTTGTTGTTTTTTTGCATTTTCTAATATGTTTATTTGTTTGCATTGGTCTAACTGGTTATTTATATGTTTTGCATTACTAATACTAGTACAATGCTTATTTGTTGATCTTCTGTTTTTGGTGAGCCGAGAAGCCTTCGCGGCTTCGGTAATTATTTATCCGTATATTTTGCTCATTGCATAATTACAGTACCTGCGTTCCATCGCTTCTGTAATAATTCTTTCATGTTAGTGTATCCTTGTTTAGATAACAACGATTGTGTTATGGATTTGCAGGCAATACATAGTGACTGAGAGAGACGGGTTGTCATGATGGAAACCGCTGGCGCTTCTCGCTCTCCTTCATGTAAGTTATACTTTGTTGTCGTTATAGTTATGTCGTCATTGTCATCATCATCATCATCATCATCATCATCATCATCATCATCATCATCATCATCATCATCATCATCATCATCATCATCATCATCATCATCACCGTCGCCGCCGCCGTCGACATCATCATCATCATCGCCGCCGTCGTCGATATCATCATCATCATCATCATCATCATCATCATCATCATCATCATCATCATCATCATCATCATCATCACTATAGGCCTAAACTTAGCTCCTGAGTAGTAGAATATAAAGTAAGCCTTTAGTGTTGCATTAAGTCAAGAAAGCAACAAAAAATGTGTGAAATTTTGATCTGTCGCTTACAATATTCAAATAACCACATGCAGGCACCCACACACATACACACAAAGGGCAGTCTCAAAGCTACATTTAAACAAAAAAATACACATATACACACAAGAGCAGTGAAAACTATAATGCAACATGGAACAAACACATTTGATATAAACAACGTTTACCATTGCTTTGTGCATGATACTCATGACAACCTACGAGGTTCGGCCGGCTAGATTTTAGATTTTATCCTTTACTAAGCTTATTTTGTCCCGTTCCACCTGCATGCAATACAGCTACCGCGCATCAATATAAAACATGTTTAGTTTTCTATGGTGGACTCTTTTCATTCATGACCGTGTGTGATTACGTTGTTCTCAATAAAAACTGAACCTACATCTTCCACCCTCTTGTGGGGCCGGGTAGCTCAGTTGGTAGAGCGGCTTGCTAGTAATCGAAAAGTACATGGTTCGAATCCCGGATTGGTCCACGTGTGACCATATTATTTTCCCCATACCATCAACTGGTTCGCTGGTGTCAGAATAATGTGACCAGTAGTCGCCAATCCGCTCCGGTGTCGTGTGACTATAATCTACAATTAACCTTTTAACCTTTTAATCCATCCTCTTGATTTGAATACACACATACACACAAGAGATGTGACAACTATAATGCAACATAAAACAAGCACACGTAAAAAAAAAAATACACGTTTACATTTACACAAAACAAGACTTGAAATGTGCATAAAAAAAGAAGTAATAAGTTAAAATAATGGGGTAACAAATACATTGGTTTAAGTAGAAATGGACACATCAACACATTCACATCCCTCCACCCATCTTACACACACATCTCTCTGCACCACCAACCCTTCTTCTCAAATAAAAGGGGTTTTCGAGTACTAACACCCCTCTTTCCTCCACTCCTAAAAAAACCATACATACAGGCATTGTTCTAATGGCTTGTTCATGTTTGGTATCAACAACTGCTGTTGTGCATTATACTACCATCATGCCTCATGACAACCGATTTATTAACCTATGGGTTCGGGCCGCTAGATTTTAGACTTTTCCCCTTAAGGCCCCGCCACACATACCGGTTTGAAGGCCGATTCTAGATCGGGTTTCGGATCCGTTTGCGATCGGGCCGGACTACAAAACCGATAGCACTGCCACACGTTTCCGATCAGGTCGACCCGAAACTTCCACACAATGTGCATTGTTTATATTCACTTTCACTAGTGTCAGTGTACACCATCCCCAACCCCATCCAACAGTTTACCATCCCCATCCAACAGCTCACCATCTTGTCTGAAACCACAGCAGAAATCTCTACATGCAACAAAAACTATTTAAAAATAAAAACGTAATGGGAAAACCAAATCAAAACCATACAAAACATCGCGGGTTACATCACAGGCTCTGAAGTCTTTATTAATTTCGTCTTTGTAAACTCGTGGGCCTCCTACATAGGTACGTAGTATAGTAAAGTATGTATTTGAGGCCTACGAAAGACGAGGCTTCCCAGCCTGTCACCTGTCACCTGTCATCAGCTTCGTTTGTGCCGCCAAGTTGACAATGAACACGGGACGCATTCTGATTGGTTGGAAGTTTACAATCGGGGCCGATTTTGCACAGCAGAATAGAACAGGCTCTAATCGCACGATACCGAGCCGATTGTCATCGGACCGCAGGGCAAGTAGTAGTTCTGACGTCATCACGTAGCAATCGGGATCGGATCGCAAACAAAATCGTTGCACAATCGGCATGTGTGGCGGGGCCTTTAGTAATCTTATTTTGTCCTTTTTCTCCTTAAGTACAGGATCTACAGCTGCCGCGCAACAATATAAAGTAGGCCTTGGTTTGGTTTTCTGTGGTAGACTGTTCATTCATGTCGATGTATGATTACATTGTTCTCAATCAAACTGAGCCTATATCTTCCACCCTCTTGATTTATCCAGTATCTGTCTCACGTACACAAAATTCACACATTCACACACACACAGACACACACACACACACCCACACACACACCCACCCACCCACCCACCCACCCACACACACACACACACACACACACACCTACACACACACACACACATACACGTGTAAGCTTTGGCAATACACCTGGGGTTAAGGTTACTAAGTATAACGTCGTAAGCGTACCATATATTATATGGTACGCTTACGACGCTTGACCGACAACCGAACTTCAGATTATCACTCGTTTTGGGACACATCTTAATCTATAGGCTGATAGTAGTACTATTGATAGAAAATAAACCATTCATTATGAATAGAGCAACATTCGTGTTTAGTCCCTTAGCCAGTCAGATCGTCGGGGTAAATGAGGGAAGAAGCAGCTTAGACTCTCCTCTTCTGTAAGGTCGGTTAATTGCTTTTATGAGCAGGTCTAGCATTGGCGTACATTCAAAGCTGCCTTTTAAACCTGTTTCCAATATTTTCATGGCATGGCCTTTTGATCTCATCACCCTTAGGGATGGACAAAGTCTTCCCTCTAAAACTTCACACATGTTTTTCAGAGAAAAAAACCCACCCAAGATCAAATCAAACAAACGTGTGCATTTATGTGTTTTAATAGTCGTAGTCCAACTATTGATTATTCGAGTAGAAACAAACAAATACCAAATGGCCAGACATGTTGTTTTGCCTTATAGTATTCATATTTGCACTTTTTCCCCTGTCAAAGTCAGTAATGCGATCTATTACCTACTGATTTCTAATTTAACCACACCATATTAGCACTGATAGGAGTCAATCGTTGCTATGTACTATTTTTCTATGTATACATTAAATAGCGTACTAAAAGTGTAGGATTTTTATCGACGGAATACGAACAGTGCGTCAATCGTTATACAGTACATGCAGACGTTTGGTGAGAAGCTACTTTGATCCTTTTACCAGCTGTGGCGAGTACATTGATGACAGGACAGTACGAGTACCGAGTACTTCGCCTACTTTCAGTACTTCGCCTACTTTCAGTACTTCGCCTACTTTGATTGGTTTTCACTGTAGATTAGCATTCGATTTGAAGCGCTAGTACAATGCAGTACAACAGACACACACACACACACACCCACACACACGCACACACCAACCCACCCACACGCACGCACGCATACGCACACACGCACGTACGCGCATGCACACGCACACACGCTCACACACAAACATAAACACACACACGCGCGCATGCACTCATACGCGCGCACGCACGCATGCACTCATACTCGCGCGCGCACACGTGCATTTAATCCCGCACGCACGCTCTCAAGAATCCGACTCTAAGACGGAAATGCTATTAATTACTACATCATCTGACTTTTTCCATCCATGATTCTGCTTCTGCTGCTGATAACATGATGATAATGTTGATGATGATGATGATGGTGATGACTTCGGTTGTGTTGATTATGATTTTGTTGCTGCTGATGACGATGACGATAAGGATAATTAATCAATTTTCCATTCTTTTTTCTTTACAGTTAAAGTGTTGGTGACAGGAGCTTCCGGGTACATCGGAAGTCACGTGGTCAGAGAACTTCTGGAAGCAGGTCACGTGGTACGAGGGACCGTGCGCAGTCTGAATGACCACCAGAAAGTTGACCATCTCATAAAATTATGTCCCAGCTCTGAAAATACCCTCGAGCTGGTGGAAGCGGATCTTACAAAGGCTGAAACATGGCTGCCGTATGTATATTGCTTGTCTAACTTACAAACAAACAAACAAACAAGCAAACAATCGAACAAACGAACGAATAGGCGTACTGACAGATGGACTCACGGACGATTAAGGGAAGAACGAAGAAACTAACACTCTAACTTACCAATAGCAAAACTAATTAATAGAGATACATAAATGCTGCAACAAAATCACTTTTGTTGGGAGTTTCGGTTGTAGTACGTCACACATTTTTGAAGGTCACGTGACTTCCTCCTTTACGCGATACGACTTTCATTCCAAGAAACGAAGCCACTTTCGTGAAAATCCTAAATTACACGAAAACCATTTCGTCATTATTTTTTTAAATGTTATCTTGGTCAATTAACATCATCTTGTTCTAAGAAATACTTAGATTAATAATCGGACCATTGATTCGCGCGTCTTATACCATTCAAAATGCTGTTATGAGGTAGTAGGCATTTGTTGACTGATGAATGTGTTGAAAGCCTTGGAAATGAGAGATCCAAAATGGCGACAAGAGGAACCCCATCGTTTGGCATTTTATTCCGGCTTCTTTGCTCCAAAGTGATATAACATTTACGTCTAAGTTGCTTTTACATGTAACTTATTGTTTTTATTAATGGGAAGAAATATATAATTCAAATTCTTCCACACCATCAGTATTGTGGGCCTTGTTGTAGTATCCTGTTTGGCAGAGCACATAGGAACTCGTATGTGCTCTGTCCCTTGGAAATACGATTTTTCTTGTTTCACTATACTCGAGAGTTACCTCAAGGGAATCAATAAACAAAAAAGGTTGCGTCCCTTATTTCAGCGACGCGAGTTCGTTTCCGTCTTTCTATTCACACTTTTCTGCTATCCTATGCACCAACGGGAATCCCCTCAATGAAACATACTTCCGGTTTCTTTCTCCGCGTGTTTTAGTGAGTTATTTCCAAATATTCGAGAATAATAACATGTGTCACTGGCCACCAGTATCGTACCCTCACTGCGACGCCTCACTTGCTGCACTTTATTATCCCTTTCTATCGCCAGTGGCGCGCCTAAACCCTACCTACCTAACATTATTTGTGAATTTTTGAAAAATATTCGGAAAAACATAACGCCCAGATGCTGGCTCGAACCCACACCTGTCAGGCGCCATTGTTTTCTGGCTTGTGGACAAGGCAAGTTAGTCCCGCCTTAGCCCACTTGGCCACAACGCTCGCCTAACATAGTCAACTACTTCGTGTTTTGTGAAGGTTGCGACGGCGAAGCTATGGAAAACTACAAGAGTCTTCAGCTCCTGTTTCACTTTCTGTCGATGATCGACGCACCTCCGAAGTCGCCACAAATACAGACCTCTACGATTGTTTTTTGCATCCTTTCACTGAGCATGTACTTTCTCCATCGTTTTTATACTTATCCCACTCGTTTTCTGGCTCTAACAATCGTCGTTTTCGGCAATTTGCCATATTTAAAAGTCACGCATCAAGCTTTGATAAAAGCAAAACAAGTTAGACCGGAACTTGGTTTCATTATAACCTCGTTTTAATGTATAATGGCGATACCCACGAGTTTTTATGAGAGGTGCCGGAAAGTTGTGAATACTGCTAAAGTTATACGAAAGCGGTTGAGTTGGCTGCGCGCGCATCTTTCATGCAACGAAAGATTTACGAAGCGAAACTTCAACGAATTGCGATATATATTTATCTAATAAATGTTTTAAACCGTTATGTATTCTGCATCCTCATCCTCATCCTCATCCTCATCATCATCATCATCATCATCATCATCATCATCGTCGTCGTCGTCGTCGTCAGCATCGCCATTATTACCTCTCCCCACCATCGTCATAACAATGTTTGACCAACAGGGCTGTGGAAGGAATGAACTACGTGCTCCACGTGGCCAGCCCATATCCCAGCTGTCTGCCAGAGACGGAGGGAGAGATTGAGGAGCAACTGATCAAGCCCGCTGTCCAGGGAACGCTCAACGTCCTTGAGGCCTGCGCCAAGGTCACCACAGTCAAGAGAGTAGTGCTGACCAGCTCCATCAACGCTATTGAATGTAAGATCCATTTGTTTTTTGAATTCAACAATAAATGCATATGTATGTTACATCCGTACGTTGCAATTTTGTATTTGGAACTTTTCAGTTTTGTTTCCCGAAATCGTTATATTCAGATGTCGTGACCTTGTAGGTTGTCAACGAAAGCATGGTAGCTATAATGGGCGTGTTCCCACGCGAGTTAAGTTATTAATGTGAGTGTGTGCTATCTTGCTGTGCGTTGAAGATAGTTAATTGTTATTGTGCGTGTTTTCATAGAATTTTGTGAGACCACTGTATTTGCATTTTTCACGAGTGTTGTGGAGTCTATTATTGATGATGATGATGATGATGATGATGATGATGATGATGATCATGATGATAATGATGATGATAAGGGTATTTATAAAGCGCTTCTTCCTGAAAAGACTGCTCAAGGCTCTGTATCGACGGCTATTTAAAACACTACGAGAATTAACGTTGCCATTACTAACTAGCAAACTAAGTAACTAAGCCTAAACTAACTGTAACTACCCAAACCTAAAACTAAAGTAACGAAACTAAGGTACTGTCTAACTGTAAAAAAAACCCAACTAATTTAACTATGTAATAATGTAACTATCTTAGTATGAGTTACTATTAGGAGTTGTTTTTATATAGCGCTCTTTCAGCTCAAAGAGCTACTCAAGGCGCTAGCCGAGAACGGGATCTAACTCAAGCCGCACGAGATGACAACTTGCTGCTTGCTGCGCGACGTCTGACGCCCCAAACAAGGGAGCGATCCTGAGCAGTCATGGGGGATAGGACCTAGTGCTTACTGGCTGTGTTCGAGCTAGCTAACCAGCTGACTGAATACATACAGTTGAAGACTGATTTACTGGCAGTGTGGTTCACGTTTGCTTGGTGCAATTGAGTTTCTTGGACACAGTGCAGATCAGAGCGTTCGATCCAGACATTAGCAAATTAATCGGAGGTTGCTGGATCTCTTCCGGGCAGTGCCTTGAGCATCTATTTTAAATGGGTAGGCGTGCTGTTTGAGCACAACTAATTGTGTGTTTGTGTGCCTGTGTGTGTGTATGCGTGTTTGTGTGTATTATGTGCGTGTTGTATGTGTGTGTTGTGTGAGTGTTATGTGTGTGTGTGTGTGTGAGTGTTAGTTGCGTGTGTGAGTGTTTGTGTACGTGAAAAAACGCACAAATAGGTTTCAGACCTTGTCTTTTCTAGTAACAAATGGGTTTATTTGCTTGGAACCCACTTTTTTTTCCTAGAACCCACTTTTTTCTAAGTGCGCGGGAGTGCTGATTGATTGATTGATTGATTGATTGTTGCATTAGGTCCAGCGGACTGGCGGGAGTGCTCTTTTAGTGCTTGGGAGTGCAGTTGTAGTGCATGAGAGTGTTTAAAGTACGCAGGAGTGCTCTATCCGGAACGGAGAAAATACAGTCAATTTTCGGAGAAATTTTGAAGAAAACTCGACCTATTTCGTCGCCTATAGGAGACGAACTAGGTCAACTTTTTAGCCAAGGGTTCGGGTAAGTGTTAGTTGCAGAGCTATCCCTAACCCTTGCCCTAACCCTTTTCCATAAAAAAATGACTTTCCGATTCCTACATTCTTAAATGAACCCATTTGTGATGTATTGCAAATGTGTGCGTGCGTGTGTGTGTGTGGGTGTGTGTGGTACCCACAAAAACGCACAAATACGTTTAAGACCTTGTCTTTTCTAGTAACAAATGGGTTCATTTGCTTGGAACCCACTTTTTTCCAGGACCCCACTTTTTTCTAAGTGCGCGGGAGTGCTCTTTTAGTGCATGGGAGTGCAGTTGTAGTGCATGAGAGTGTTTTAAGTACACAGGAGTGCTCTACTCGGGACGAAGAAAATACAGTCAATTTTGAAGAACATTCGACCTATTTCGTCGCCTTTAGGAGACGAACTAGGTGAACTTTTTAGACGGAAAGAGACAATTTTGCATTAGATTCTTACATTTTTAAAAGAAGTTTGCGTTCTTTCCGTCAAAAAATCACTTTCCGATTCCTACTTTCTTAAATAAACCCAGTTGTGATGTATTGCAAGTATGTAGGTGTGTTTGTGTTGTGTTGCAGGGCTGACCAAATGTACAGACGTGGTGCACACAGAAGACCACTGGAGTGATCCTACCTCCGTTGACGCATACTCCAGAAGCAAAACGCTGGCTGAAAATGCAGCGTGGGACTTCATTGAAAAGCTCCCAGGTGAGAGAGTTACAGTGGTTGGGTAACTGGTTAATGGGTGATTTGTTGTACGGTGGGCTGGTTGGTTGGTTCGAATGTATGTGTTTGTATCCAATTCCTTCCCACCAGCCCTGCGATCATGCCTTTTGGCGTGGAGATATTTATGCGATTTACAGAGTATTAATTCATTCTTTCCCTATGTATGATTGAAGGACTATTCGTTTTTAAATCATGGGTTAAACCTGTATGGCGCATCGTGCCGTGTCGGTGCGTATTAAATTATATTATACCTTGTCGTATCGTGTCATATCGTGCCGTCTTTGTTGGAGCTTAGCGTATCGTATAGTTGTGTCGTGTCCTGTCGTATCGCATGTCGTATTGTATTGTATTGTATTGTATTGTATTGTATTGTATTGTATTGTATTGTATTGTATTGCATTGCATTGTATTGTATTGTATTGCATTGTATTGTATTGCAGCTGAGAGAAAACTGGAGTTGGTGGTGCTCAATCCTTCAATGGTGATGGGGCCGCCGCTACATCGAACGCACGGAACCAGCACAATGGTATATATGGCTTTTTTTGTTGTAGGAAGTGTTGGTGATTACATTACATTACATGATTATTGCTTTAGGTCCAGCGGACTCTTCCGAGCCAAATCAGGACCGGACAACCCCCGATCCGCATAAAAGATCTGCTGAAACAACCCTAGTGGTAAAACTAAAAGCTCTCCACCAGCCAGTCACTTTACAATAAAGACATCCCACGCAGGGGACGCTGAGGCTGTACTCTAATTTATCGAACCCCCATTTACAAAAACAACATAGAATACAAACATCATTATAAATTATCAACAAAACACATGCATATAAAATGCCTACATTGCTAAATAATAACATCATAGGAAGCCCTAGTGACTACCTGGCAGAAAGCGTCCAATATTCCCAAGCTGATCCAACAGACCTCATACACAAATAAGGAGTCTTGTCCCGGAAGAGTTTTCAAGAAAAAAGGTAGATGACTGGTCTAGCGAAGAAGAAGATAGTATAGCAGATTGATAGAACAGAGCAGGAATGAGAAAGAGCAAATGAGAAAGACAGCGACTGTGGGAATTTAAAGCACTAAATTTGCAGAAAGTGGGGATACTATTTATACTGAAACCCCCGGCACCCCAACGGGGGTAGTAATGGCGATGTTGCTGTTGTTATTGGTGATGATGGATATGGTATATACTGCTACTACTACTACTACTACTATTATTATTATTATTATTATTACCACTACTACTACTACTACTACTACTATTATTATTATTATTATTATTATTATTACCACTACTACTACTACTACTACTACTTCTACTACTACTACTTCTACTACTACTACTTCTATACTACTACTTCGGCTACTACTAGGGAGGTACAGAAAGCCGAAAGTAAATTTGTTTCGTTCGACGTTTCGTTGCGCGCTGGATTCTTGCGCCACACGTACGCGCAAGAACCACGACGAAATTGGCAGTGGGTTTTAGAGGGTTTTTTTTGCCTTGGTTTGCTTTATGTTTTGATGTAAATCTACCACAGACATAGCTCTGGCTAACTCAACTGGTCGTGCTCTGTCAATTAACAATTTAAGAGATTTTATTTTTCACAATTTATGCGTGCGAATTTGAGATGCATGCTATCCTTTTTGCTGGCTGTTTATCAAAATGTCTTTCAATGAAAACACTGTCACTTGGATTGGAGGGATGCTTCCTTGGAGACTCAAGACCGAGTGTTGGCAGTCTTTTAGTGAAGGCTTCAACTGACTGAGCATCTCACTACCTCCTGTGGCAGTTTATTAGTCGATTATTATCGGAAGGGAGAAGGTGTACTATCTAAGTTTAATGGATCTGCCTTGCAGATCTAAGATCTAAGATCTGTCTTGCAGGACAACTGTCATACGATCTGCTGTGCCCTCTACGTTCATGCTCGTGTCTGCTGTGAGGAAGTCAATTCCTGAGAGTTGACTTGCAGCAAGACCAACACTGATCTTAAACAACATTTTATAGGCCTAAATACTTGTGATACTAACTAGAGCGGGATATGGAATTCCATTTGTAAAATATTTATTTGCGATATATTTTATTGTTTTTTTTTTTACAACTTTCAGCTAAATAATCTTTATATAGAAGCATATTTTCTAAATAATTATTTGTTTACAAACAATGAAAGATTTCTTTAAATAATATATTTTCTCCATAAATAATTTATTATTTACCTAAACAACACGTTGTTTACGTTAATAATTTATGATATATTTAAATAAGATATTGCTGCTAAATAAATAATTGTTTACCTATATAATGCATTATTTAGCAGATTATGTTAAATAATGTATTATTAAGAATTGTTTCTAATTGCAATTTTTTATTATTTAGGGGATTCCAGGATTTGCTTGAAAACTTAATTTCTCCAAGTTTTCTTGCTTTCTGTAATTAAATGCAAGCTCTTTCCAAAGGTTGTGTTAATTATTTATTTGTCAGCATAAATCACTCCATAAATTCGAAAATAAAACGTCTGTCACATCTCAAACATAAACGAAAGGTCAACGTCAGTTTTATGTGGGATTGTTCAGTTTTTGAACATCTCTGTCAGAAGAAAAAAAAGCATTTTTTGTATTTATTTACCCAAAAACAGTTTGTTATTTTGAGTTGAAGTATGTTTTAATTTGTAAAGATGAAGTTTCAGCTTATTCGAAACTACCAGGAATTTACAAGAAACATGGCGGAAGTACTCTAAAAGGCAAGGGCGCCAATTCTGAAAAAATACGGGGCCGGGTAGCTCAGTTGGTAAGAGCGTCTTGCTAGTAACCGAAAGGTCGCTGGTTCGAATCCCGGATTGGTCAACGTGTGATCATATTATTTTCCCCTTTACCAACAACTGGCCCGCTGGTGTCAGTATAAATCGGTCCAGTAGTCACCTATATGCAAAAGTGTCGTGTGACTATAATCTACAAACAAACAAAACAAACAATCTGAAATAATGTTGGAACCCTCTTTTCTGGAGCCGTTACCGTTCCAGTTTCGTATATTAATACTGCTGCGAACGAATAAAAAAAATTGAAGAAAAACAAAGTATGAAATAAAGCATTTGACTCATTTTAAATCGCAAAACAGCGTAAAAGCGTTTTTGCAATTTTCTTTCTCTCTACCACATAACCTCACGTACCTGCGAATCCTCTAAATTATAAAAATTGCAGTGAATTGCTTATGTAAATAACGCATTATTTAGCTACATCTTCTAAATAATACTTTATTTAGCAAATTTTGCTAAATAATGCAGTATACAGGTAAACAAATCATTATTTACAAAAATTTCTAAATAATACATTATTTAACGCAATCTCCTAAGTAATGCAACAATGCCTTATTTACCTATATTATGATTTATTTACTTAAACAATATAATGTTAGGGTAAATAATAAGTTATTTACGGAGGAAAATATATTATTTAAAGAAATCTTACATTGTTTATAAACAAATGATTATTTAGAAAATATGCTTATAAATAACGATTATTTAGCTGAAAGGGATGAAAATAAATATTTTACAAAGGGAATATTTTAGGGGGATGCAATTTTATCAGTAGATTACAGATTACTGTCATCATAACTACCCAATAATTTATATTCTCTTGTTTATTCATTAACTAAGCCATCAGGGTTGCTGAGGAAAGATAAAGATGGAGTACGCTGGTTAAACGATCATCTGTGGTGCCCCTACGACCTCCGAGTTACGGGATAGGATAAGATAGGGATAGGGAAATGTGTTTTATGTACAGTAATATTTTTAGACCGCTCCCTAGATTTTGATTCAGCAAGTCTAAACTATACAGCCACAATAAGCGCCACGATAGCTTCAGCGAGTAGGCCTACCTATTTTGGGCAAGCCCATTGTGCGTGTGTCCATTGCAGATACATATCTTATACTAGTGGTTTTGTACCCTGGCAAGCCAGGGTACACAGGTTGCTGTTTAAAATGTAGACAGAGAGACAACTGTTGTCTGCGAGTTTCATTTGGACGATGATACCTCCCCATATCCCCCTTGATACCTCACCATACCCCCCCCCTGATATCTCCCCGTCCCCCCCCCTCATGATGCCTCACCATACCCCCTGGATACCTCCCCGAACCCACTTGATACCTTCCGTACCCCCCTGGTAACCTACCTGTACCCTCCTTGATACTTCCCCGTTGATCGTTTCGCAGGTAGGGATGAAAGGAATCGACCATTGTTTGTTTGTAGATTATAGTCACACGACACTTTCACATATAGGTGACTACTGGACCGATTTATACTGACACCAGCGGGCCAGTTGTTGGTAAAGGGGAAAATAATATGATCACACGTTGACCAATCCGGGATTCGAACCACCGACCTTTCGGTTACTAGCAAGACGCTCTTACCAACTGAGCTACCCGGCCCCACTGAATCGACCATCACCATACCCCCTAATATATACCCGTATCCCCGTTATGCCTACCCATGCCCCTTTAAACCTACCCGTAGCCCCCTTTTACCTACACGTACCACCCCATCCCGATCCTTGGTAATAATAATAATAATAATAATAATAATAATAATAATAATAATAATAATAATAATAATAATATTGAATATAGAATATAGAATAATACAAATAGAAATCATAAAAAACACCAAGGTTTTAAAATAAAATTTGATATAAGATATTATAATTATTATAATATTAATAATTATTATTATTAGTTTATAAATAATAATAATAATAATAATAATAATAATAATAATAATAATAATAATAATAATAATAATAATAATAATAATAATAATAATAAATAAGTTAAAAGTAAAAAGCCTAAATTAAAAAGAAAAATATCCATATTGTAGTGTAAAAAAGAAAAATAACATAAAAAAAATATGACTCGCGGGTGATTTGAACTTGGGTCGCCTGCACGGTAGGCGAACGTCTTACTAAGTGCGCTACCAAGGCTTCGTATAAAGACCATCAATTTTTTGGTCTATATGGGAAAACATGCTGAAACTTCGATTCGATTTTTAATCAATCAAATTTAATTAGTTAAACACAAAATTGTTTAAAATTGGTGACATGAGTGCAAAAATGTTTTGAATGGAAATAAAACAAAATTTGCAGTATTACAGAACGGCATGTTCTTGACACGGGTTGAACGGCAGCGCTGCGGAATGAGGCTATTGCAGTTTGTGGACATTTTGTTTATTTATTTATCTCAGAAACGGTTAAACGTTCGGTAAGGAAATGTCGGCTATAACGATTTCGCGGGTTTTTAGCGCACAGCAGGCCGATCCGCAGCGCCCAGCACCTGCCCAGATCAGCGTCCATACCGGACAAACTTTACAGTAGAGGCGAAGAAGGACTTCCGGCTAAGCAATTTATATATATAGATTGACGGAAATCGGAAATATAGTACAGTACTAAATGTAATAATAAAGTAATTAAAAAGCTACATGTAGTATATTAAATATAAATATGCACTCACGAAGTTAATTTCGTTTAAAGGGCCTTTTCTACGAAGTTTCGTTGATCTGCACTGCAAATATTCATGACCTCTTGAACCGGATGCACAAAAGTATCTACGTCATCAACAATAAAAAGTCTCCCCACCACGAAACAAAGTCCGTGGAACACATTCTGTAACTCCCTAATAAAAATGGTGGTGGTGTGATTGTGGTTGCTGCAGATGTTGTTCCTGTTGTCTTTGGTAGTGGTGATGAGGGTGTAATTGATGTTATTGGTGTCGTTGTTGTTGCTATTGTTATATTTGTTTTAGTGGTGGTGTTAGTCGTGGTAGTGTTAGTTGGTACAGGTTGTTTGCAGTGGTGGATATGGATATGGTGGTGGTCCTTGGGAATGGTCTTGTGCTAAGTTACTAAAGTTGTTCTTGTTGGTGTGATATTGGTGGTCATAATTGACGTAGTGGTCTTGTTGTGGTTGCTGTTAGTCTTGTTGCTGTTTTTGTTAAAATCAGTAGGAGGTGAGGAGGTGAGGGATGGTGGAGAACAGAAGAAAAGAGAACAATTTTTGTAGGCTGAATGACATCATACACAGGTGATGCAGAAGCTTCTTGATTCGCTGATTCCTGGTGTGCCTAAAATAAGCTACCCACTTGTTGACGTCCGGGATGTGGCCCTTGCGCATTTTCGAGCGATGACATCACAAGAGGCTGCAGGTATGACAGCTCAAACTCAATTTGTTGTTGTTGTTGTTGTTGTTGTTGTTGTTGTTGTTGATGTTATTGTTGTTGATGTTGTTGTTCTTCTTCTTCAGTATCGTTCTCCTTAATCATCATCATCATCGTCATCATCATCATCATCATCATCATCATCA
Source organism: Oncomelania hupensis (assembly GCA_036898135.1). NCBI lineage: Eukaryota > Metazoa > Mollusca > Gastropoda > Littorinimorpha > Pomatiopsidae > Oncomelania > Oncomelania hupensis. Next base: position 29,754,132 of record CM072523.1, on the reverse strand, counting down.
TCATCATTGACAAAAAATACAATAAGGATAACAATTATGGCAAAAGCTTGTTTTCAACAGTTGTAACTGTGCCACTGTAACATTTACAACAATCGGCCATGGATTATATATTAAACAGCCCATACAGTGTGATGAGAGCAAAATTAACGTACAAAATCAAACACAAATAAGTAAGTAAGTAAATATATAAATGAAATATTAATAACTCCTCCTCCTCATCATCATCATCATCATCGTTATCATCATCATCATCATCATCATCATCATCATCATCATCATCATCATCATCATCATCATCATCATTTTCTTTTTTGTCATGTGTTACTCCTCCTCTCTAAACCCCCAATTCTCCCCAACCCCCAATTGTTTCTCTTCCTTGATCCGACTTGCTCCGTACTCTCATCATCATGCATCATTCTTCTCATTTTAAGTCGGCTATTGTTTTGATAACTGTCTTTAAACTCTTTATGGAAGAAAAGGGGCGATGGTTGGAGATGAGGATACTATAGGTGAGGAGGGAAAGGGATTAACAATAATAATAATAATAATAATAATAATAATAAGAAGAAGAAGAAGAAGAAGAAGAAGAAGAAGAATAACGTTAATGGATACTGCATACGCGCTTTCCCCCCAAATAACCAATGGGGCTCAAAGGGCGGCGATCTGTACCAACGTACACGCTTACATGCTACACGCTCTCACATCTCACATGCACAGCATACATCTATCAAAGATGCGGTGTAAAGATATGGAGATGTTTAAAGAAGACGAAAAGGAAATCGATTTTATTTTTGTGTGTGGACATTTTAGATTGACTGCACCCAATACCATTGTTGAAGGGGGTTATTTAAAATATTTTGAAGACACAAATGAATGATTATAGTGAAGTATAACTGTAAACTGTTGCAGGACTTCGGATTATTGTTCACAATACAAATGTGTGGATGGTGGACATGGCTTTATTGGTGCGTTCCGTCTTCAAATCTAGAGGTAAGACGATGGCGACCACGACGACAAGGACGATTATGATTATGATTGCTATTTAGATCTATTTCGTTCATTTATTTGTTTTTGATCATAATGATAATGAGGATAAATATGAAAATGATGGCGACTACAGTGGTTGAAGGGTCGATGTGGTAGGGAAGGTTGTACCGCTAGCAGCAGAAGTTTATGGAAGGTTGAAGACGATGTCATGAAGGTAGTGGTGATGGCGTTGTTACTGGTACTGTTGTCGCTGGAACTGCAGCAGCTAACTAGCTTCTGCTGCTGTTGTTGTTGCTGCTGCTACTGCTGCTGCTATTGATGATTATGATGATAACGACGACGACGATGATGATGATTGATGATGAGGACGATGATGATGATGATCGACGACAAAGATGATGAGGATGTTGATGACGATGTGACGACGATGATGATGATGACAACTTTGATGATGATGGTGATGATAATGGTGATGATGACGGTGATGATGATGATGACGGTGGTGATGATGATAATGATGATGATGATGATGATGAATTGACGACCACAACAATGATGATGACGATGATAATGATGCAGGCTATGATATTCCACACATCGTGGCCCCCAATTCCGTACTGAAGCTTGCCAGTAAGACGGACAAGAGTTTGAAAGCCATTCTGCCGCATCTAGGGCTGGTCCATATCTACGATAACACCAGGGTAAGCACCAACATGTTGTTTCTTTCTCTCCACAGACGACTTGTTGGTCAATCTTCATATAGACTCACAGTAAAGAGTGCTTTGAAACGGGGAACTGCTTAATATGGTAGGATGTGACGGCCTGATGAAGAGCATATTGCTCGAAAATGTGATTCTTTTTGTGATGTATTATCTCGTGCCTTTTATTTTAACATTTTGATTACATTTAATTTGTCCAAAAGTGTTTGTGTATTTGGGCGTTTGTTAGTTCGTTTGTTTGTTTTTGGTTTTTCTTTAACATTTTTGTCACACGGTATAACAATGGAAGTTAGAGGTGAGTCTGTAATCTGTGATGTCAGCTTTGTATGATGTACGTCATCAGTTGCCATAATAAATTAAAGAATTAATATAATATTAACATACTGACGTTTCTTGTGCCTTTAGTTTCTTCCCTAGATCTATTTTCTCCCTTCTTTCATCCTTCTCATCATTTCCGTCTTAGTCATCGTCTTGTAAAAATTAGATCTCTCGAACTAATTAACTTTTCCTGTCATTAAAATAAACTCTCACATTTTCTAGCAATTATCAGGCAGCCACAGGCAACTTTTTTTTAATTTTTAAATTCTCTCACATTTTTAGATGAAGACCATTTTGGGGATCGAACCCAGGAACATCAGGGACACAATCATCGACATGGCACACGGGATGATTGCAAACGGGCTGGCCCACAAGGAGCCCAAATACCGGCCTGCTAGCCCGGAGGACAGGGAAAAGTTCATGGCCGTCAAATTCAAGAAGCTGAAAGCCCAACTTAAAGACGCACCCGAGGACACGGCTGACGCGTAGAAATCATCTAACTGTAAATAATGTTATAGAACGCATTTCGGCGTGTTGTGTAGTGCGAAAGCGCGCGCCATTTCTTGAGATGTTTACCAATAAACACTTAAAACAGTCCCGTGAATAAATAGTTGAGATCGTCAAGCGCAGAGGTGCCAACCAGTACGGATTGACCGTATTTAATTCCGGCGAAGTGAATTAAATACGGAAATACGGTAGCTTTTATTAAAAAAATACGGAGGAGAATTTGCCGATCGTTTATCTTTGCCAGCGGTGTCTCTGTACTGGTTTCTGGTCTCATAATAGTACTCCTGCACTCACTGAACGTCGCTGTGTTCAACAAGCTGATTTTCATGGTGATTTTAGAGTAAAACAAGTGTGGTGTTCATCAAGCTGATTTTGATCGTGATTTTAGAGGACTGAAAATAGCCTGCTGTTTCAGAGTGAAGCCTGTCGTTACTTTATAGTGTCATAGGCTGGGTTTTGTGAGAAAAAAAAATACTGACAAGTGTAAAAAAAAAAAATACTGACAAACGGGTCCGGAATTACTGACAAGAAGATGAGGGGGTTGGCACCTCTGCAAGCGCCACCCCACCCCAACGCGCCCTTTCTCCCACCATCCGTCTTCCCCTTCCACCACCCCATGTAAGTTCCATTTCCACTTCCCCTCACTCGAGCAGATATTTGTGCGGGTCAAGGCCGTAACGCATTAAGTTAATTCACATCCCTTTCGCTCCCCACCCTTCACCCTAATCGCGAGCGCCTTTCAAGGGACGCTACTGATTGGAGGCTATATCGGAAGCCAGTTAAACCTGTAAAAGTTAGGTCCCTTGCGTAACGAAACTAATCCAACTTCTCAGTACTACACCGACAATCAAATTTTACGGATTTGTTTTCGTGCTCCTTCTGTTTTATTGCTGGGTAAGCCTTGTCTAGCCGTGTTAATCGGGTCTTACCATACTAATCCAAAGTTCCATCATTCCCCTCTACATCCCCTAACCCACGCCCACCCTCATACTCTCACACAGCCCACTTCCCTTCCCTGATCAATACTCAACTGTGTGTAATCTACTCAAATTCAAAATCATTGCAGCATTTTTGAAATAAACATTACTTTTGTTTGCGCTTGCAATATTGTTATATTTGTGGTTGGACTAAGCAAAGGGCGACACTAAAATAATATGACACTGCTAACGAGGTTATCAGTGTGATTGTCATATTTGTACCATTTGGTATGTCCCACTCAGCACATTATGCACCTTTAATAATGTATATCTTTCACATTATTCCTTTGTCACTTTTCTTTTCTAAGTTTTTGGGTTTCTTTTATTGTATGGATGGTCAAGTGCCACTACCCTTTCTCTCTCACTTCACACCATTCAGTTCTTTTTTCATTATTTATTTCAATTTTACCTTATATTTGTATTTTATTTTTCCCCCGTTGGGGTGCCGGGGGTTTCAGTATAAATAGTATCCCCACTTTCTGGAAATTTAGTGCTTTAAATTCCCACTGTCGCTGTCTTTCTCATTTGCTCTTTCTCATTCCTGCTCTGTTCTATCAATCTGCTATACTATCTTCTTCTTCGCTAGACCAGTCATCTACCTTTTTTCTTGAAAAACCTTCCGGGACAAGCCTCCTTATTTGTGTATGAGATCTGTTGGATCAGCTTGGGAATACTGGACGCTTTCTGCCAGGTGGTCACTGGGGCTTCCTATGATGTTATTATTTAGCAATGTAGGCATTTTATATGTATGTGTTTTGTTGAAAATTTATAATGATGCTTGTATTCTATTTTGCTTTTGTAAACGGGGGTTCGATAAATAATTAATTAGAGTACAGCCTCAGCGTCCCCTGCGTGGGATGTCTTTATTGTAAAGTGACTGGCTGGTGGAGAGTTTTCAGTTTTACCACTAGGGTTGTTTTGGCAGATCTTTTATGCGGATCAGGGGTTGTCCGGTCCTGATTTGGCTCGGAAGAGTCCGCTGGACCTAAAGCAATAATCATGTAATGTAATGCAATGTATTTTATTCATTAGTTGCCGTTTTCCAAGCTCTATTTTCATTAAATTTATTTTTCCAAACTGTATTTAATAATATTTAATGACATGTCTTGGTTTTTGAAATAATAATAATAATAATAATAATAATAATAATAATAATAATAATAATAATAATAATAATAACAATAATAATAATAATAATAATAATAATAATTATTATTATTATTATTATTATTATTATTATTATTATTATTATTATTATTATTATTATTATTATTGGATGTTGTTTTTGCTGATTAAAAAAGTGAACGTCTTTATTTTATATTTTAAATTTGTGTGATTTCTTGGGTCATTTAATTGTACATTTAGACCAACTACTACAGTCGTTGATATATTGGAAGCCAGGGTAACTCGTAAAAGAGGTTCACTGTACAGCGAGTATCTTGACCGGCTGGTGGAGTGCCTTCAGTGTTACCACTAGGTTTGTTTCGGCAGATCTTTTATGCTGATCAGTGGTGAGTCCTCTTTCAGCCAAATTGTGGTCTTGATTTTGTGGTCCTGATTCGGCTCTTTGCAGTCCGCTGGACCCTGTAAGCAATGAATAACTAACTAACTGAAGTATCTTGCAACAAACGGTAATGTCCCTGCATAATAAGTGAATGTATGCTTGCTTGCTTCATAGTGGTACACTCTGTGTGCGTTTGTATGTGGGTGTGTGCGTGTGTGCACGAGTGTGTGTGTATGTGTATATATGTGTGTGTATACTGAAGTGAATTTTGCCGTACAAGAAGTGTAAAAGGAACGTTCAAACACCATCAAACCAATAAATGAAACCAACTTACTGATAAGGATCACCAGCAAACAATAACAAGCGAAAAAAAAAAAAAAAAGACCAATAACAAAACACTTAATTCACGCACTCAGTTTGTTGTGTTTGATGACAAAACAAATAAAGTCTATGGGTGTGATTGTTAAGAAAACCGACAGCTAGCGTCCTGATGATCACCATTGTATAATAAAGTTAGTTGTCTTATCCATACACGTGGCTTATATACACCCGGCAACCGACATATTCTTTTACAGTACAAATATGCTTGCACCCGAGCTAAATGCCTACTTAGGGATCGCCTGCAGGTACTTTACCGGTTTTTTTCCTCGGACAAGACGACACAACACAAAGACGACACAGGTCCGAGTGGTCACAGTAATGTATACAGCTCCCTTCTTTCTTCTCAGGTCATCAACTCCGATACGACTAGAGGACGCTGACTCACAGGACCGTCACAGCAGGACGACACACTGCTTGAGATAGGCGGCAAATAGACAACCTACGCCAGCACAATCCCTGCTAGCACTAAAATACTTATCTTTTCAAAGTCTTCTCTGTGACTAACCAAATTAGCTTCGTACAGCAGTTTTATTTGCTCGCACTCTCAAATTTAGTGCGCACATCTCTGACTGCAAAATTGTGCACGCCACGTGAAAATACACGCCTGCCCTCATACCCATATAGCGGCAGTCTTGACTAGTTTAGGGTAATGAAGCAAAACTAACTAAACAATGCACGTGTGCAAACATAGCAATAAACTTTAATTAATTTTTTTTTTTATCCCACCCCTTGCACAGGTCATCACAGGTTTAGAAAACCGAGTCGTGACAGACCAAATGTAATCGAACATTTCTGACCACTCACATGCAAACAAACATGATGAAGTCAAAGCGTTAGCTGGTGCAGATCTCGCAAAGTCTGCATTCCTGACTTTATACCGGGCCTACTTGAAAATGAACTACCCGATTCTTCGTTCACCCACCGGTGTCCGGCTTTTACATCTGCTCCGCAACATTATGAGCTCAAACGCTGAAAGCAAGAATCATGCATACGGACTGTTATTGGAATAAGCGCCCGACCTGTGCAGAATCTGAACTCTCAGAAAAAACACATCTTGGGCCTAGTTACAATACTGTTGAACATCAGTGCGTTATCTGTGCGCCTTGCCGCCTAGGTCAACAGTAAACATCGGCAGATAGAGTAGGCAGCGCCGCCTATCGTCCTCCAAACAGAGCGTGACTGTCGTCGTCCAGAGTCCTGTGAAAGGAGGCATGCTCTACTTACTCACCCTATCCTGAGAGGCCATAGACGTTTTCAGCAAAGTACTAGGAGCATGACCGTACTTGTTGCAGGCACGCATTGCCAGTGTCGGATCTACACAGTCCAGCCAGGGTCTCAGGTCTACCCTAGTCTGATGATACATGACGATAACGAGGAAACTGACCAGCGGAGAATCGCGTGCCTAACAAAGAGGCGCCAGAGCTGTCACCACATCCCACGCCACACCGTCTGGCTTCAACGCGTGCTCCATGACAAAAATGCCCACACCTTGGTCGCGGCACTGACCCAGCTGAGTCGTGACACTTTCCCAGTCTGACACCCACACTGAAAATATAACTCTCCACTGCATGCAGTAAAGCTGGGTCATCATCGAACAGCGGGACCAAAGCCGTGCGGTCTTGCTGTTCAAGGCTCTTCAGCCCAAAGTATATCTTCAATGGAAACTGGTCAATCCGTAGTGACTAGATGGATCAATGCTGCCACTGCCGTCCTCCAGTGCTTCCGCTCAAGTGCGAAAGCCAGCGCTTGAAACAACCCCTGTAAAGCCAAACAACGTCCTGATTGTTCCAATAGGGCTGAGAAAGGAGAAGTGCAACTTTTCTCTTTCAGGGTTTGGTAAAAGGCTGAGAAATGCAGCAAGGTTTCGGCGGAAATGTTTTAAACACCAAAACAGCCCTTTCACAGATTGTAACTGATGTCACTGCGTTGGTCTCAGAGAAAAAAAAATCAAACAAGTCTTATTTTTCTGCGTTGTAGCTTCTTGACTGAAGATGAATAGCAGCCATTTTTCCATCAATGGAGTTAACACCACTTACGTCTCTCAGCGAAAGATCATTCGTTCAAAGCACCAATGAGACCTTATTCGGAAATGGGAGGTAAATTGTCTGTTTGTTTTGTTTTTAATTACAAGAGTTATCCGGGCGTACATATCGTCTCAGAACACTATGAAAGCTACCTCGAGCTGAAAGCTTTCATTCGGGAGGGGGTAGGGTGGTGGTGATTGCCTGGCAGTGCAAGGCCGATCGAACTAGTGGAGCTAGTGAGGATTGCAACTGAAATCAACATTTCGGTTGATCCGGAAGGTTTGATGGAATACAGAACAGAAATTGTAGGCGAGAAAATGTTCGTTTGCAAAGAATGTTTGCACCAACGTTAGACAACTCTGGCGTAACATGCGGGCAAGCGGGCCAAAGTTGTTTCTCCGCTTATTTTCGAAAATGGTCTATTAAAAAGCTGGTATTTCGTTTTCAAAGTCACTATCCCAGACATCTGCTTTTCCAGAACAATCTTCCGAAGATCGTCCCAGTCTCGTTTGAAGAAGACTTATTTCACTGCTGTACGAATGACAACAGACAGAAACTGCTGCGTTCGCACTACTGACGGCAGAGTCTCGAGAATATTCAGTGCTTGAATCAAGGCTTGTGATGTGAACACCATGCGACGACCCTGAAACTCCACGCTGACAAACCTCAAGAACACCAGTGACTGGCAATATTAGTAAATAAAATAACGGCAGGATGACAGTTGGTAATGTTACTATTCTTCTTCTTTCCAATCACAGTTGTCAAGAGATTAAGTCGATGTCCAAAAGGTTTTATCATATGAAGAATATCAAGACGTCTATCTTCCCAATAATCTTTGAATTTACCAAAGTTAAAGGCAAGTTGACTTCAACACCAATTTCTGAGTCAAATGAACCTCCTGCCGTGACGAATGAGATTCTCTTAACAAGAAGACTTCTAATTATGTCAATAAAAATATCAAGATCATTAGGAATTAAATGAGTGATTAATCACTCGATTGTGAAAATGTATATGCGTCGGGTACATTTCGTGCACAAATGTATGTCCTCATACAGCATAATAATACATTTATAGGACCTTTTACGGGTGACGTCTGAGGTACGAGGGATGGGGAGTGTGGATTTTTCAATAAATGGATAGTTTGTACATCCGTGGGAGTGGTGGGATAAGGGCGTCTCAAGCGAGAGAAATATATGACGGTCTACTAGCGCCAAAGCCGAGAATTACCAGTATCGCGAGATATTTGAAATTAACACGTGTTCTGTTTAATTTTGCAGAGATACCGGTAATCCACAGTACGTGTTAATTAATAATTATCGGTATTTGCCACACCTTCCTAGCGCCAAAACCTGATAATTACAAATATCATGAAATAAATACAAATATCATGGAATAATTACAATTATGAAGGGATTATTACAATTGTCATTTAAAAATTACAAATAGCTTCGCGTGATTATGTTTAATTTTCAATTTTGGCTCCAGCAATCCGTCTAAAATTGCGCCAAAACCGAAAATTGTCATTTTCACTTGATAATTACAATTTGTACGTGTTAATTGTAAACATGTCGTAGATATTTGTAATTATCCCATTATATTTGTAGTTATTAGGTTTTGCCGCTAGTAGGCCGTCATATGTGTGAATTACACAGTACACGTGTAAATTACTATTTTCACTGACACCTGTAAAAGCAAGTTTTGACGCTAGTAATCCGCCTGAGTTAGAAAATAAGCATGATCACGTAAAAATTGTAATTATCAAGAAAAAATGTAATTATTATGTGATAATTACATTTTTCGGTTTTGGCGCATTTCCAGGCGTATTGCTAGAGCCAAAACTGAAAATCAAACATGATCACACGCAGATATTTGTACTTTTGCAATGATAATTGTAATTATCTCTGAATAATTGTAATTATCCCATGATATTTGTAATTATCTCACGATACATGTATGTGTACTTATCAGGTTTTGGCGCTAGTGGGCCGTCATAGAGATAGAGAGATTTGACATATGTGTTGCAGCATGAGAAAACCAGGCTAAAGTGTCAAAATATGAAAAATTACTTATTTATTTATTAACAAAGTACTAAAAATAATCTTCAAAATGCAAAAAAAAAACAGAATTGTTTTATCTTTATTGGTTGATGTTTTATGATTTTTTTTAATATTTTATTTTCTCGGGGGCTAATTTCCAGAAATTGCTTTCAAAGTTTTGAATTGTAAAATGATCATTACTTCACAACCAGAATTTTCCCATGCATGTATTTGGTATCAAAACAATCAGGAAGATGGCAGCAATATGGCAGTGAGTTGAGATAAGATGAGAAAATTCACATTATACACCATTCACACAATACTGAACATAAACAAATTAAAACAGTACGCACAATTTTATTCTGTACCCATCCATAATGCATAGTGTTTTTAAACATATTAGAAATAAAACAAGTGTTTAGCAAGTCTATAATAACTCAAACACATAATAATATATCAAGAACATGGCCTGAATCAATCATTTTTCTAAAATAATACCCCCTCCCTCCCCCCACCCTCTTAAATCCCTCGTCCGTCAAGTAATCTTTTGTTTAATTGCAAGCAGCTACATCAGCTCAGTTCAAATAGTCAAACAAAGATTACAAACCTAAAACAAAAGTTTCATTAGGTAGTTTTCAGTCCTAATAATCAAGCTTTAATAATTTCCGGATTCTCCACTACCTTCGGCACGTCGAATAAATCTGTCACGTCACGGGTGTAAATCAAAATAACATGTCATTTTGCTCTATAAAGTTTAAATAAACACAAATATCAAAGCAAATACTAATTACTAGTAATTTGGTAAATAGTCCTCATGTTCATTTCCTAAAACAGACAAACCAACAATAATAAATACTGAGAACATAGTCAACTTGTCATGCTAGTAATATTGAATGCAGGCCAGACTACTTACCTTTTCAACCACCCTATCCCACCTCCACCCAACAAAATATACTACTGAAATATTTTCCACACTCCTACTGTAATTCTTTCACTGATATCGCCTTTTCAACCTTTACCTAAATCTATGCAAGTAGAATGACGGATTATTAAAGACACGCCAATAGCGAAGAGGCCTACGAAACATGAATCATTGAATGAAAACAAACAGTATCGTTTAATAACGGGATCAAGCTTCTGCTCGTCAGAATCATAATCCTCATCACAGTTCCCACTGGCACCATCATAAAAATAGTCTGAAAGCAGGTCTTGGAGCTCTTCAGAAGCAAAACCGGGTCGATTCAAGGCCCTAGCTACTCTAGCAGACGACACATCTACTGACGCTGGAGACGAAGCCATCACTTCCTGTTTCCAAAAAGAATCGGTCACTTACTTTGACAAATTGTTTCTAACAAATGCAACATAAATATTGCAAGAAAACACTTGAAATAGATGTATGATGAGTTTATCTACATTAAAAAATTCACTTTGAACTAAAAATCGTCGAAAATCTATAGGAAACACTTAAGTTTTTCACGATCCGGCTAGAGACACATTCGAACACAACTTGTGTCACAAGCAAGCTTCGGAACAAGGAATTTCATGAAAAATTCATACGCCACACACTTTTATGTACAAAAACGTAGTACCAATAGGGACTTTTCACTCTCCAGACGTTATATATCAATCCACATTGGGGATTTCCCTTCATAGTCGGACAAGAAAAGTTGGGGTATCGGAGGTCAATTAGTGCCATTGTTTTAGCAAGGTGTGATCAACACCCTTATCAAAATCAACAAAATAAACAATGTTCTAGTAAGTTTTGAACAAAATCCGTTTGGGATATTAAAGAAAAGTCTTAAATAAAGACAAAGAGGCAACAATCTTAAAATTGATGGGGTAGCCTATTTTTAGTGTTTTATGGCTGTAGCAGCGAATCAATCCTGGCGTCTTTAGCCGGGTTTTGTCATGCGGCAACACATATTAGGTTACAGAACTATTCACGTCATTTTCCCCCTAGTAATACATCATAGAGTGACGTATATTTCAGCGTAGGAGAAAAAGGCCCTACTCTGCAGGAATGGAGACCCTATTCCCTTTTTCAGTGATTCTGACCAAATTTCGGTAAAGTGTAATTATTTTCATGCAATGTAGATGGAGCTTATCAACTGTACCAATATTGTTCGCTTTGAACACGTATGCAATTTGCAATTTTCTGCAATGTTTTACGAAGAGCTTAGCGTTTTCTCTAATCAACATTCTCTACTGGTCAAGATGAGTGGTTGGTCGTGACCGACTGTTTTGTTGTTGTTGTTCCCCCCTCCCCCTCCCCTCTCCCACGCTTCATTATTATCTTTGTCGTCGTCGTAGCCGTAATCATTATCACCATTATCAATCTCCTTCTCCACCTCCTCATCTTCATCATTACTAATGTCACAGGCATCAAAACAGCTACCACCATTATCATCACCCTCCTTCGCTTATCTTCATAATACCACCACTCCCCGATTCCCACCACCACCACATCATGATCATGATCATCATCATCATCATGATCATCCACCCATTGCACATAGCTACGATCGAAAGAAAGTATACTCCAGGCACACGCTGCGCAGCAGCCAAAGTATGTCCCTTGAAGTTGTAAAGTGACTGGCCGGTGGAGGGCGTTCAATTTTCCCACTAGGGTTGTTTCAGCAGATCTTTTATGCGGATCGGGGGTTGTCCGGTCCTGATTTGGCTCGGAGGAGTCCGCTGGACCTAAAGCAACAATAAATCAATCAATCAAATAAATCAATGTCCCTTGAAGGGATACTTTGGCGAGGTTAGCAGCCTGCTCAGTTACAGTGTCGGTGAAAGACTACAAACGGAAAAGTAAGTTTCGTCTCCTCTAGGCGACCAATTAGGTCATGCTGCATTTGTTTCTAGGTCAACTGTCTTTTACCAACCGTTTGAGAATCTTTTCGAACCGTTTATTGACGCCGGATAGTGTCCTCACTTGGTTTCAAACAATTTAAGAATCCAAGAAGGCAAAATATGGGTTTTTGGGACGAAAAAAGAGCATTTTTGTAGAGAAAAAGGTTAGAGCAAGTGCTAGGGATAGATCTACAACTAACCCTTACCCGAACCCTTGTAGCAATATTCCGCTCTTTTCGTCACTTTTAAACTGTACTGCGGTTCGCATCCGCGGCTAGCAGCGAGCCCAAAGTATACTTTGAAGGGATGGAGGGAATACTTTCACCTGCTGCTAGCGGGAGTTTTGGCGATACTTTGTACCGATCGCACCAATGTGTATTACCTCGATCATCATCATCGAGGTAATACACATTGCTGCGATCGGTAGAAAATATCGCCAAAAAAACTCCCGCTAGCAGCAGGTGACAGTATTCCCTCCATCCCTTCAAAGTATACTTTGGGCTCGCTGCTAGCCGCGGATGTACTGTTTAAAAGTGACGAAAAGAGCGGAATATTGCTACAAGGGTTCGGGTAAGGGTTAGTTGTAGATCTATTCCTAGCCGTTGCCCTAACCCTTTCCTTTACAAAAATGCTCTTTTTCCATCCCAAAAACCCATTTGCCTTCTTGGATTCTTAAATTGTATGAAACCAAGTGAGGACACTGTCCGGCGTCAATAAACGGTTCGAAAAGATTCTCAAACGGTTGGTAAAAGACAGTTGACCTAAAAACAAATACAGCGTGACCTAATTCGTCGCCTAGAGGAGACGAAACTTACTTTTCCGTTTGTAGTCTTTCACCGACACTGTAACTGAGCAGGCTGCTAACCTCGCCAAAGTATCCCTTCAAAGGACCAGGGACATACTTTGGCCTGCTGCACAGCGTGTGCCTGGAGTATACTTTCTTTCGATCGTAGCTATGTGGAATGGGTGCATCATCATCATCATCATCATCATCATCATCATCATCATCATCATCATCATCATCATCATCATCATCATCATCATCATCATCATCATCATCACCATAAAGCAAATGTAAGCTTACAAACATTTCTATTACTCTCTTGACAATATATGACTGCGCAGCTTGTTGAACTGTAGGTATACCGGTGGTGCCTCTCATTGGCTGAGGTCGCGTACAAGGACGTGAAAGGAAGGAAAGGGCAGCATTTCTTGACACAATTTGAGAAGTTGAAGGTCAGTATTGGTGCGTAATTACGGCTTAAAATTACATTTAGCAAACGCCTCTTTGATAAAGATATAATTTTAACCTACACGTCACGCTATACTACATGCACAACAACGCCTTGGAGCATGTTCGTTATGCGTTGATCTGTTGAGCTCCGGTACCCCTATTCCAAAGGAAAGAGGCCATTTACTGCTTATAGCTGACGATCTTTTGAAATGTCGGACACAAAGTTTAGATTCAATGTTCGCCAATATTAGGCACCAAAAATGTTTTCCAATATAATTATGAACAAATAGTCATTTATTAGTGTGAATTAGACCTTTGATAAGAGTTCGCGCTATGGTGTTCTCGACCGAACACCTATATATAATGATATATTGTATGCAAGCACAAACCCCCGTTGGGGTGCCGGGGGTTTCAGTATAAATAGTATCCCCACTTTCTGGAAATTTAGTGCTTTAAATTCCCACTGTCGCTGTCTTTCTCATTTGCTCTTTCTCATTCCTGCTCTGTTCTATCAATCTGCTATACTATCGTCTTCTTCGCTAGACCAGTCTCTTACCTTTTTTCTTGAAAACTCTTCCGGGACAAGACTCCTTGTTTGTGTATGAGGTCTGTTGGATCAGCTTGGGAATATTGGACGCTTTCTGCCAGGTGGTCACTAAGGCTTCCTATGATGTTATTATTTAGCAATGTAGGCATTTTATATGTATGCGTTTTGTTGATAATTTATAATGATGTTTGTATTCTATTTTGTTTTTGTAACCGGGGGTTCGATAAGTTGGGGTGAAGCCTCAGCCGTCCCCTGCTTGGGATGTCTTTATTGTAAAGTGACTGGCTGGTGGAGAGCTTTCGGTTTTACCACTAGGGTTGTTTCAGCAGATCTTTTATGCGGATCGGGGATTGTCCGGTCCTGATTTGGCTCGGAAGAGTCCGCCGGACCTAAAGCAATAATAATGTAATGTAATGTAATGTAATGTAATGCAAGCACAAATAGCCGAGAGAGAGAGAGAGAGAGAGAGAGAGAGAGAGAGAGAGAGAGAGAGAGAGAGAGAGAGAGAGAGAGAGAGACGCAGGCAGACAGACAGACGGACAGACAGAGAGAGAGAGACAGAGACACAGAGACAGACAGAGACAGACAGAGAGAGACAGAGACACAGAGACAGAGACAGACAGACAGAAGGAGGGAGAAGCGGGGGTTGGTGATGGGTAGGGGTGTGGTCGAGATGGGTCAGAGGCGGCTAAACAGCGCGTTTGTATCGTCTAAGTTGCATAATAATAACAATAATAATAATAATAATAATAATAATAATAATAATAATAATAATAATAATAATAATAACAACAACAACAACAACAACAACAACAACAACAACAACAACAACAACAACAATACAACTGGACGCGATATACGTGCTTTTCTCAAATCAACCGTCAGGGTCAAGGCTAACTGAGCAGATGTGTGAGTTTATTATCTTATTTTTTGTTTAATAAATAAATAAATAAATAAATATAGAGTGTTTTAATTTATTGTATTTCAGATAATCTTTCAAGATGTCGGTGTCAACTAGTGATATACCTATGATGGTAAGGCGATACTTTTTAGCGATAATAATGATGATGATGATGATGATGATGATGATGATGATGATGATGATGATGATGATGATGATGATGATGATGATAATGATGATGATAATGATGATGATAATGATGATGATGATGATGATGATGATGATGATGATGATGATGATTGTTACACTCGATATGATGTTGGTGTTTTCTATCAGTATTTGATTCAGCCCCAATGCTGAATTCCTGATAAGGTGTAACTCAGATTCGTTTATCCACGCAGCCTGCTCACTCAGCAACAAGACACGGAGTCGACGTATGAAGTTTTCCACTTTTATTCAGCACACATCAACACTGCATACAATCGCTTTCCACTTTCAACTTTTTTACTTTCCAACTCACTATCAACAATAATAATTCCTCAAAATAGTGCAGCACATAATTATATAGTCTCTCTCTCTTTTCCCGACCAATTTAGAACACGGTAGACTAGAATGACGCACTACAGCCAATCAAATAAAAGATCGTCATCACTGACTTACGTCATACATCTCTCTACACATACCCGGAACGTTCTCTTACTTCGACATTTATCGGGAAATTTCTATCGAGAGTAAACACGCAGATCCAGAGAATTCTCCAATAATATCGACTAACGCAAATTATCAACGTTATACAAAGCCTCTCCTAACAACAATGCAAACTCAAATCAAAGGTAAATAAACTCCATTATTGAATACTTTGCAAAACGAAACGATTAGATCTATCGTGCGCGTTTCAGACATACTTTCGTTCGCGTTTCAACGTAACATAACCCCCCACTCAAGAAGAAATTTACCCAATTTCTTTCAACAACGTTGAAACGTAATGCACAAACAAAGTCTTAATTCTGGACTTTCTGTGCTCAGTTCATTCACACAGTCAATGTTTTTTCATCCGCAAGGAAACGACGCCCTCGTCAGTTGCGTTATCATCGGCCCAGGGTCAAAGACGATGATCACGTGGGCTTTCCTGGAATCAGTGCATCCTCCGTTGTCTCCTTCTTCCGTCGGATGTCCGACGCAGTCGACGTTATCAGCTCCCAGGACGCACTTGCTGGGTCTCACGATCAGGTTGGCTTCTTGAAGACGGTGGAACAGCTCCCTCAAGGTCTGCAGATGCTCTTCCCAGGTGCGAGTGTGGACTAGCAGGTCGTCCCAGTAACACACGACGTTGTCCATCCCATTGAGCATCTTCCTCATTCCTCTCTTCAGGGTAGCTCCGCTGTTGACCATGCCAAAGGGCATCCTAAGGCACTCGTACTTCCCATCAGGAGTTATAAAAGCAGTCTTTGGTATGTCCTGTTGACTCACGGGGACTTGCCAATAACCCTTGCTGAGGTCAATCTTTGAGAAGATTCTACTCCCCGATAATTGGCGGAAGAGGTCTGCTGCGGTAGGCATCGGCTCAGGGTCGAAGACGGTGATCTTATTAACCTTCCTGTAGTCGATGCATACTCTGTTGCTCCCGTCCTTCTTCTTCACGACCACGACAGGGGACGCGTAGGGGGAACTGGACTCCCTGATGATGCCCATCTTCAGGATCTCATCGATGTCTTTCTTCAAGGATTCACGGGCCTTGAAAGGGATCGGGAATGGTTTGGATCGAACAGGGATATTCGAAGTGAGGTGGACTTCATGTTCGACCAAAGTCGTAGAGCCTGGGACATCATTGAAGCTATGGGGAAACTCGCCCATAAGGTCCTTGAGCTCCAACTTTTGACCTTCCGTCAAGCTTGGTCCTAGTTTAACATCATTGATACCTTCTTTGCTGTGGAAGTCTCCCAGTTCCAACAGTTCCTCGCTGTCAAAGCTGTTGTCGATCTCAGCTGCTGTTGCTGCATGCACAGTCTCTGATGGCCTTTCCACGTACAGCTTAAGGAGGTTGGCGTGGTATATCTTGGAATGCTGGCCGACCTTCACCTTGTAGTCGTTGATTCCCACCACTATCTCCACTGCATACGGGCCTTTCCACTGCATCAGCAACTTATTGTGATCAGTAGGTAGCAGCACCAGCACTTTGTTGCCAGGTTTAAACTTCCTGTTCACAGCCCTACGATCATAGTAGTGCTTTCCACAGTCCTGGGACTTCTTCAGGTTTTCTCTGGCTATCTCGAGAGTCTGCTCCAGCTTCTCCCGTAGCTCAAACATGTACTGGTAACTGTTCTTCACCTCTGGGGTATCCACTTCCTTCGTCCACAATTCTTTCAGGATGTGCATCGGCCCTCGGATGGTTCTTCCGTACAGCGCGCGAACACGCTTACACGAGAAATTACCTTACAGGATAACTTAAATGATATATGTATTATTTGTCACTAGACTGACTCTCTCTATTTCTCACACACAAACACACACACCCACACCCACACACACACCCACATGGCACACATTACATTACGCATCATTGTCCAATAACATCTCTACGCTAAAGCACAGCCAACCTTTTCAAAATAATATCCGCCCACTATTTCTCCGACCCATTCATTCATTCATTCTCAAACATAATATTTCTCAGATCCGTTCATTTATTCATTCGTCTATCAGCCCATCAATCAATCCATTCATCAAGCAAATGAACCTGGTTTTTTACTCCTTCGGATGAAAGTATAAACCGAGGTCTAGTCTGTGTCGCATACATTCCATCATAACGGACTTTAAAGATCCTGACGCTCATGTCCTAGACGGGTGAGTGCCGGTGACAAGAACACACCCAGCATGCACCTAGGTCCTTCTCCCCCATCCCTGGCTGCCCAGGATTGTGCTCAGTTGTCCGGGCGTCAGACCATGCGCCCAAAGGCTGCGGGTGGGCGTCTCGGGCGGCTTGAGTTAGATCCTGTATCGGCCAGCGCCTTGAGCAGCTCTTGAGCTGGAAAGCGCTATATAAGAACGATTAAATCAAATTAAATTAATCCACAGGCACATGCAGTGCCCATCGCCAACAGGTTGGTGCATTATCGCAGGAACAGCATCATTGAAGAACTTGGCCATGTCAACGAAAGGCTTCACAAGGTGAGCAAACAAACAAACGGTTTTAAAGGCCCCAATTCAAAGACTTTATTTACTTTTGGCCAAAATGAGTTTAGCCTAAAATTTGCATTGTTCTATCTATCTATCTATCTATCTATCTATCTATCTATCTATCTATCTATCTATCTATCTATCTATCTATCTATCTATCTATCTATCTATCTATCTATCTATCTATCTATCTATCTATCTATCTATCTATCTATCTATCTATCTATCTATCTATCTATCTATCTATCTATCTATCTATCTATCTATCTATCTATCTATCTATCTATCTATCTATCTATCTATCTATCTATCTATCTATCTATCTATCTATCTATCTATCTATCTGCAGCCGGATGCGCATAGCCCTATGTGATGGTGTCCTGCTATGACATGATGGCATGTTAAAATCGGGCGTCGAAAGTGCAAAACGATTGGATGAAAACAAAAATTAGACCCTTTGGATCATTAGAGTCGTTTGCAGAAAGTGCTGTCTGCTCGGTGTAACTGTGCATTGATACCTGTTTGTCTTTGACAGTTTTTCCACGAATGGGAAACGAAGGACAATCAGCCCAAGCCAGACGTAAGTAGACATCTCTGTGAATTGTCAACCAACAATTTAATGTTTCTTTAAATGATGATGATGATGACGATGATTGATGATTGATGATGATGGATGATCGATGATGATGTCTATAGGCAATTCTTGTCATCGTTTAAAAAGAAAGTGTAAGGTTTCTTATGCAAGCAAGTGTTTTTTTAAAAACCTGGCTTTTCTCAAATCTGATATGGGCTTCTTTTGAGTGTTGTACAACCACGTGCATATTTGGCTAGCACCGATTACAGATGAGTTCAATAACATCAAGGGTAGTAACGCAGTTACACGTTTAGGCCTGTTGCTGATGACGCCTGTGTATGAGTATGTGTACGTGCATGCAGTTTGGCGAGCAGACAGAAGGATGGCAGAAGGCTGTGGACAAGAAGGCGATGAGCGTTACACGCACCAAGCACGAGCTGCTTACGGTATGGTCAGTATAAATGGAGGAGTGAATGCTCTTGTGGATGATTGAGGGGCCGGGTAGCTCAGTTGTTAGAGCGTCTTACTAGTAACCGAAAGGTACCTGGTTCGAATCCCGGATTGGCCAATGTGTGACCGTATTATTTCCCCCTTTACCAACAACTGGCCCGCTGGTGTCAGTATAAATCGGTCCAGTAGTCACCTATATGCGAAAGTGTCGTGTGACTATAATCTACATACAAACATCTTGTGGATGATTGAGGGGCCGGGTAGCTCAGTTGGTAGAGCGTCTTACTAGTAACCGAAAGGTACCTGGTTCGAATCCCGGATTGGCCAATGTGTGACCGTATTATTTTCCCCTTACCATCAACTGGTTCGCAGGTGCTAGAATAATGTGACCAGTAGTCGCCTATACGCTTCGGTGTCGTGTGACTAATCTACAGTTACTCTTGTGGATGAATGGATGAACGATCTGCGAAACGGAAAAGCAGCATCAGGCGGATGGTTGAGTACACCCGTTAATGAATGAATTGTCGTAGGCGTTTGACAGTGCGCTTGATGCTGCAAATTGACGCCTTGCGTATCTCTTGAGCGCCATGAGCGGCTCACTGAGCTGGTACGTGCGCTATTTAAGCACATTTTACCGTTCAGTGGTTTTTTTAGGTCGGACCGACAGACCGACACTTGGCTCGTTGGGATTCCCCCCGACTATTTCAAAGTATTTGCAGATAAGAAATGCAAAAATACAAAAATACACTTAGGCGAGTTTAATAGAGTGGGACGGGGCCGGGGAAGTGAATGAATAAGTAAATGAATAACGTGATTGACGACATGAGGGAGGAAAGGAAGTAGATGTTGTTACTGTTTGTCACAGTTGGTACCACAAATGAATTGAACAATGGCCTAGATAAGTTTTTGTCTAACATAATGTATGTACTCCACTGACTTGGGTGGTGTCTAACATAGTGTATGTACTCCACTGACTTGGGTGGTGTCTAACATAGTGTATGTACTCCACTGACTTGGGTGGTGTCTAACATAGTGTATGTACTCCACTGACTTGGGTGGTGTCTAACATAGTGTATGTACTCCACTGACTTGGGTGGTGTCTAACATAGTGTATGTACTCCACTGACTTGGGTGGTGTCTAACATAGTGTATGTACTCCACTGACTTGGGTGGTGTCTAACATAGTGTATGTACTCCACTGACTTGGGTGGTGTCTAACATAGTGTATGTACTCCACTGACTTGGGTGGTGTCTAACATAGTGTATGTACTCCACTGACTTGGGTGGTGTCTAACATAGTGTATGTACTCCACTGACTTGGGTGGTGTCTAACATAGTGTGTGTACTCCACTGACTTGGGTGGTGTCTAACATAGTGTGTGTACTCCACTGACTTGGGTGGTGTCTACATAGTGTGTGTACTCCACTGACTTGGGTGGTGTCTAACATAGTGTATGTACTCCACTGACTTGGGTGGTGTCTAACATAGTGTATGTACTCCACTGACTTGGGTGGTGTCTAACATAGTGTATGTACTCCACTGACTTGGGTGGTGTCTAACATAGTGTATGTACTCCACTGACTTGGGTGGTGTCTAACATAGTGTATGTACTCCCACTGACTTGGGTGGTGTCTAACATAGTGTATGTACTCCACTGACTTGGGTGGTGTCTAACATAGTGTATGTACTCCACTGACTTGGGTGGTGTCTAACATAGTGTATGTGCTCCACTGACTTGGGTGGTGTCTAACATAGTGTATGTGCTCCACTGGCTTGGGTGGTGTCTAACATAGTGTATGTGCTCCACTGGCTTGGGTGGTGTCTAACATAGTGTATGTACTCCACTGGCTTGGGTGGTGTCTAACATAGTGTATGTACTCCACTGACTTGGGTGGTGTCTAACATAGTGTATGTACTCCACTGACTTGGGTGGTGTCTAACATAGTGTATGTACTCCACTGACTTGGGTGGTGTCTAACATAGTGTATGTACTCCACTGACTTGGGTGGTGTCTAACATAGTGTATGTACTCCACTGACTTGGGTGGTGTCTAACATAGTGTATGTACTCCACTGACTTGGGTGGTGTCTAACATAGTGTATGTACTCCACTGACTTGGGTGGTGTCTAACATAGTGTATGTACTCCACTGACTTGGGTGGTGTCTAACATAGTGTATGTACTCCACTGACTTGGGTGGTGTCTAACATAGTGTATGTACTCCACTGACATGGGTGGTGTCTAACATAGTGTAGGTACTCCACTGACTTGGGTGGTGTCTAACATAGTGTATGTACTCCACTGACATGGGTGGTGTCTAACATAGTGTATGTACTCCACTGACTTGGGTGGTGTCTAACATAGTGTATGTACTCCACTGACTTGGGTGGTGTCTAACATGGTGTATGTACTCCACTGACTTGGGTGGTGTCTAACATAGTGTATGTACTCCACTGACTTGGGTGGTGTCTAACATAGTGTATGTACTCCACTGACTTGGGTGGTGTCTAACATAGTGTATGTACTCCACTGACTTGGGTGGTGTCTAACATAGTGTATGTACTCCACTGACTTGGGTGGTGTCTAACATAGTGTATGTACTCCACTGACTTGGGTGGTGTCTAACATAGTGTATGTACTCCACTGACTTGGGTGGTGTCTAACATAGTGTATGTACTCCACTGACTTGGATGGTGTCTAACATAGTGTATGTACTCCACTGACTTGGATGGTGTCTAACATAGTGTATGTACTCCACTGACATGGGTGGTGTCTAACATAGTGTAGGTACTCCACTGACTTGGGTGGAGATTCCCTTACCCCACCTCCCTCTGGTAGGCAACATTCATAAGGCAACCGAAAGCCTGCCAGTGTGACAGGTAACACGTGTGCTCTTAAATGCACGTCTATTTAGAGGACAAAAGGCTGATAGCCTACGATGCCGTCACTACTATACTATACTATACTATACTATACTATACTATACTATACTATACTATACTATACTATACTATACTATACTATACTATACTATACTATACTATGCTATACTATACTATACTATACTATACTATACTACGCCATACCACACTACACTATATTACACTACACTACACTACACTGCAGTATACAAGTCAAGTCAAGTCAAAAGTGCTTTATTCCATAAAACCCCTTGGGGCACGTGGATACAACGAAAATAAATAAAAATAAACATACATGTAAAATAACCATAAAAATCATAAAATACAATATAAAATACATATGTACATATATTACAAAAATAAAAGTTAATCTTTCACACTCGCGTTCTAAGAGACATAATAAACATTTACAAAATACACATTCATTATTATCACACAACACAAGCATACTACATAAAACTTATGTCCACACAGACTGATCACAAATCGCACGCACTCTCTCGCAAGATTGGGTGATAAAGAAGGGGAGAAGGGAGGGGGGTACACACTGGTATTTAATATTCATATTGTCATTATTGAAAAAAAAATCCCTATTATTACTATCATTAATATTACAAATCATTATATTACGTTCTAAAGCTATCCATTATTATTTTCATAAACCTAGCAAGTTTCAGCAGAATAGTCTTATTTTTCGTTGAAAATAAATTAGAAAATTTAATAGCATTGGGTCGCACATAGAAAAACCTTTTAAGCAGCTCATTTCTATCATCGTCGAAATGTGGACATATAAAAAATAAAATGAAATTCATCTCCTAACTCATTAAAAGTACATTTATTACATATTCTGTCACATCTCTGGATTCCAAGAAACCGTCCCCTTTGCACTGGTAGCTTATGGTTTAAGGTTCTAAATTTTATGACAACAGCAGCTAGGCTGGCGGGCAAAATTGTCAAATATTCTTCAAATTCAAAATTTTCTTTGAACATTCTATAATTATAATATAAATCCTTTGTGTTAATTTCTGAGTGCCAGTTTTGTACATGTTGATCCTGCAGCCTTTTCTTTATCTCTTCTTTAAACCCTTCGGCAGAAAAATTCGAGCCTTGAGACTGATCATACCAGACATTTCCTAACCCTAGTTTTTCCAGAGAATTCCTGACACAGTCTAAATAATCATGTTTGTACAAGTTTAGTTCGTACATCTTCAGCAGAAACCTGTAAACCACACACGATAATTTAGTACTATTTCTGTCAAAAGCAAGCTTATACCAAAAATTTAACATACGGCATTTTGCTAAGATATCTAAAGGGAACTGACCTACTTCTCCTAAAACCATACATGTCGGTGTACTTTTACCAAGCTTTAAGATAAACTTATAAAAACGTAGTTGCAATTTGTTTACCAGGTCAGTCATCTGAGGACACCATACTTCCGAACCATACAATAATATAGGTACAACAGTTTTATCAAAGAGTTCAATTTGCATGTCAATAGGTAAAGCCAATTTTCTAACTTTGCGGAGTAAAGCAAACATCGCCTTGGTGGCTCGGTTATATAGGTTTTTCTGAGCTGGCTTAAAGCTTCCATTGTAATTGATTTTTATTCCCAGATATTGAAAATCGTACGTAACCTCAATTTGCTCACCATTGTACATGAAGATTGGGACATTTCTTACTTTACCTCTGGAAAAAATCATAACCTTTGTTTTTGCTACATTAAATTTAAGTTTCCAGAGCTGACAATAATCATACATTGAATCAAGGGCTATCTGTAAAGCATCAGGCGATTCAGCAAGAATAACAGTATCGTCTGCATATAATAAAATAAATAACTTGTACAAAATATCTATATCTATTTGACCTAATTGTGCCTCCTGTGATGCTAAATTCAAAGTTTCAAGTTTGGATCCAGAGTTACCAATAAAAGATTTTAAATCATTCAAATACACTGAGAACAACAAAGGTGATAGATTTTCTCCCTGACGGACCCCGGTAAAACAACCAAAATAATCAGAAACTTGGGAGTTACACTTTACACATGATTTTGCTTTACTGTACATATCTTGGATAACAATTAACAACCTTCCTTTTACACCAGAGTTTAACAATTTCTGCCAAAGCATAGCTCGACTGACAAGATCAAAAGCCTTTTCATAATCAACAAAAACAGAATACAATCTTTTTCTTTTAAACAGAAAGAAATCAATAATAGCTTGTAACGTAAAAATATGGTCCATCACGCTATGTCCTGATGTAAACCCTGCTTGTTCACTCCCTATTGTATGTCTTAAATTAAAAAAGGTAGTCAACCTATTATTAAGTAAACTAGAAAAAACTTTACTGAAACAACTCAAGATTGTTATACCTCTATAATTGTTTGGATCGCGGTCATCACCTTTGTTCTTGTAAAGCGGTTTAATTACACCTATTGTCCATTCTTCTGGCACCTTACCAGACACTAAAATTAAGTTAAAGAATTTAGTGAATAGAGGAAGAAGTCTAGTAGAAGCAGCCTTTAATAATTCATTAGTTAAACTATCTAATCCACATGCTTTATTATTATGTAGACCTTTAAGTACATATTTTACTTCCTCTTCAGTAAACCGGCCATTTAAGTAAGGGACATTGTATTCAGGCTGATCATCTAACTCATTAGGAGGAGAGTGGTCAGGGCCATCATTATTAACATCAACTGGGTCACTAAGCTTTTGAAAATGTTGTAGAAAAACCTCGCAGGAGATTTTAGAAGTTACTTCCGCCTTTTCACTAACACATCCGTTGATGATTTTCCAAAATACCTTAGGATCAGAACTCTTTAAATTACGGATTTTTTTAAAATATAAATTTAGTCTTATATTTCTTGAAGGATAATCGAAGTTGTTTTTTGTATTCTCTACTAGCTTTTTTTTTGTTGCTCTTTATAAAAGTTTGACCTAAATCTTCTCGTTAATGTTTTAGCTTTGAACAATTCTTTTCTTCTTTTCTCACACTGTGCATCGAACCAAGGGAAATTCTCATTACTTCGATTTGTACTCTTATGTGTGGGCGTTGTCCTAAACAAACCTATTTCTGACGCAGGGTTTTTCATAATATTTCCTAACTGAGTACATATCAAGTCTATTGTGGCTTGAGGGGCCTCGTCTCCACTGGCAACTAATTCATTTAAACGTTTATGTAATGCATTGATTTCCTGCTCATAGTCATTCAATTTATCACAATATTTACTATGACTATCGTTAAACCACTTAGGCCTAGAACAAAAGCTACGGTTATTAATAAGAACATGATTTTCCCGATTATTATTACCAGAAGGCTGCATATTATAGTGAGCGTTACTTACATCGGCCTTCTTGAGTACGTTCAATGCAAGATCAACAGAAATCGGACAGTGGATATCAGAATACAGATCATTAAATTCGTGTACATGAAAATCGGAAACAATATCAAACAAAGATAAAGATACAATAACATAGTCAACCACGCTGCATTCTTTAGATGTAAAATTTCCACTGTTACCCGGGTGCCCACGGCGACCGTTTACAATACAGACTTGCATTGTTTTACAAAAGTCAATTAAAGATAAACCAAGGCTATTGGTCACATTATCATCAGAACAGCGATCAGGCAAAACAAAATTATTCTCATACGCTTCAAAGGTTTCATTTTCATTAGTTGTATCAGAATCCCAATCCCTTAAGTTTGCCGTTCTGGCATTAAAGTCGCCTAATAGACAAAAGGATTCTGCATTCAAATTAACCATATCATTTTCTGTGCTGGCAAATGCATTTCCATCAAAATAGTCGGACCCTACCGGTGGGAAATAAACACAGCCAAATAAAATATCCCTATCTATCAACCTGCGATCTAGTTTAAAATATAACACATTATTACATAACTCGTGATCAACAAACTTATATTTACTTGCTAAAAGGGGATCAATACATGCCTTTCGATCACATGATTCAATAATGGTGATATGGTTACATAATTCATTCTTAACACACAACAGGACGCCACCAGACTTTCTTTTAAATTTAGTGCGGTTTTTATAAAATACAGTAAAGCCAGGTAAGACGATTCTGTCAAGGTCATCCAATTTACTCTCAGAAACTGCTACTATATCGTAATTATCCAAAATCTCTGCAAGATCGGGACTTAACAATTTGCTCCGAATTCCACAGACGTTAAGTGCGACACATTTGAGGCGAAATTCATTAGTTAATAACATGTTGCTAGAATTATTGTTTTGGACAGAACCATCATCATCACCATAATCATCAGCATGCTTCATCATCACCATCATCCGAGTGGTTTCTTTCACAGACATTTTCAGAAATATGAGTTAGAGCATCAGAAAGGGTTTGCACACGGTAAAGAGTTGTATTGACATCATCAACAGCATCTTCAGAACGGTTTGGGGTATTAAGATCATCATCAACAGCATCTTCAGAACGGTTTGGGGTATTAACATAGTTTTCAGTACTCGGAAAAAGAACCACAGTGGGTTGTACACAGTAAAGAATTGAATCAACATCAACAGCATCGTCAATATCAGTATGGTCTAGAGTATTAACTTCATTTTCCGAAAGCCGTGTGTAAGTAATTGCATCAGAGAGGGTTTGTAAACAATGGATTGGGTGAATGCCATCTTTATCCCCACCATTATCCTCAGCCACATCAACATCATCAATACCCTCATCACAACTGTTATCAACACCATCAATAGTAACTTCAGTGAGGTTTGGCGCATTAATACCACCAATAATTATGAGGTGTATGAGCATCGGTGTCACAAAGTGTTTGTACACGATAATCGGTATAAGAAATGCCATCACAAACATCGTCAACACCAATATGATTTTGATCATTCATACCAATTCCGCGAAGATATATATTTACATCTGCCTCAACAAGAGCGAAATGTTCACCATAATAACTGTTACTAGAGGAAATGTCCTCAGAATCATTACCATCAAAAAGGGGCTGTCCACAATCAGGAATATAAGAAATATCATGAACACCGCCAACACTATCACCACCATCAACATTTATAGAAGGCTTATAATCAACAGAGAAGTCAGCCATATAGCTAAAAGAACATTCATTCTCCTCTAAACATGAGATATTATCATTTACATTATTGAGACTCAATATAACATCATGGCTTGAGTCTATGCCATTTATGTAACTCTCACTGAAATTGCATGACAAATTGTTTATATCACGGTTAAAATGATAGAAGTCATAAGAGCTAGAAAAAATATTGGAATAAAAATCAGTATTACAGGCCTGAGCATGTTTGTGATGAGTACTGTCGACCTGGCATCCAGGCTGGGAAGAGCAAGATACCCCCGTTACGTGCTAATCACGCTTAGTGTCCAAATCAACAGTGCTCCAGTCAACCAGCCCCAGCTGCTCATAGTCCACGCTGCTAAAACCGGCCTTAAACAGATCGTCAGGTGTTTCTACGATCAAGGGTTTCACGCTTCTGTCAGGTTGTGCACCAGGTGGAATCTTCTTGCCGCAGTAGATTTTCCCATCTACTGTCCACACGGGCCCGAACTTGCCGCTGCTCTTGATGTATTTCATCAGCCTGGCACGCAGCGTAGTCAGGTCATCATTTATGAAGATGTTTTTAAACTCCGCACGGTCTTTGAGGGTTTTTCTTGCCATCATCACCTCCTTCTTCTTCCGCCTGGAGACAAACCTGGCCAGCACGTGTCGATTGACACCCGGCTTTCCAGCCCGGTGGACGGTGGCCATATCTTCAGCACCGACTTCAACTCCCGTCGCTTTAAAGAGGGCCAACACTTTCTGTTCTAAGTCCTTTTCTTTCTCTTCTTTCTCTTCCTTCAGACCGATAATTCGGACACTTTCTCTGCGTGTATACTGCTCCAGTCGGTCATTCTGGTACCTGAGGGACAGCACATGGCTCTGGAGTTTCGAAACTTGCTGGTCTTCCATCTGTTGCTTGTGTTCAGAAACAGCGCCGAGGTGTGTACGTAGAGCACTTGCCACTGCCTCCTTCACCGCTACAGCGATACATTCCACGAGTACAGGAACTATGTGATGCGTAAGTATCTTCATCGTAGCTTTAAGCGTTGTCGTTTCAGCATCGCCGCTACCACCACCACCACCGCCGCCGACAGGACCAAGTGCGTCTTCCAGCTTTAGGCTCTGGTTAATTCTTGCTAATAAGGTTGCCTGGATGTCTTCTAAGTCGATGTCTATGCTGTCTTTATTCTCCTGTTCTGTGTCTTTCGTCGTTGATGTGCTTCTTCTTCTTTGCTGCATTTTGCCTTTTCTCTTCTTCCTGTCTAATGTACAGTTGACAGGCATTATTTCACTATACTGACGACTATAGCACTGTGAAATTGTGAAACTTTTCTAAGTTCAAAAAATTCAAACAGTGAACAATGGTACTTGCAATTATAGAAGCAATTATAGGATCGAGAGCGATTGTAAAACACGTCCGCACTCGACGAGTGTTCACTAAACACTATACTATACTATACTATACTATACTATACTATACTATACTATACTATACTATACTATACTATACTATACTATACTATACTATACTATACTATACTATACTATACTATACTATACTGTACTATACTACTATACTATTATACTATTATAATACTAATACTATACTAATACCAATACTATACTGTACTATACTACATGTATGCTAATAGTAATACTATACTAATACTACACTATACTAATAGTACTATACTATACTATGCTAATACTATACTATACTATACTATACTATACTATACTATACTATACTATACTATACTATACTATACTATACTATACTATGCTAATACTATACTAATACTAATACTATACTGTACTATACTACATGTATGCTAATACTAATACTATACTATACTAATACTATACTATACTAATAGTACTATACTATACTATACTATACTATACTATACTATACTATACTATACTATACTATACTATACTATACTATACTATACTATACTATACTATACTATACTATACTACACTACACTATACTATACTATACTATACTATACTATACTATACTATACAATACTATACTATACTATACTAATACTAATACTATACTATACTATACTATACTATACTTAACAAAAGCATGAGAATCCTCGGTCGCCCAGGATTATGCTCAGTCGTCTAGGCATCAGACTATGCGCCCAAAGGTTGCAAGTTGCCTGGGACTGCTTGAGTTGGAACCTGTTTCGGCCAGCGCCTTGAGCAGCTCTTGAGCTGGAGGGGCGCTCTGTAAGAAAGAGTAAATAAAATAACAAATACGTGATTGAAAACTCGGTGGACATTCTTTTTTTTTCTTTTCTATATTCATTGATTCATCTATTTATTTGTTTGCTTTGTTTATATATCAATTTATTTATTTAGACCTGTTTGATTTACAGGAGAAACAGTCAAAACTGACCTACGTGCAAAATCTGATAAACACGAAGGTTCACATGCCGGAGGTATGTATTTTATAAAGCATTTTATAGCATAAATAGGAAATTTGAACACACAATCGATGTCCTAAATAAATGATACCCCACCCCCAAAAAAACCCCAAACAAACAAACAACAAAACCTAAA
This sequence comes from Oncomelania hupensis, assembly GCA_036898135.1. Lineage (NCBI taxonomy): Eukaryota > Metazoa > Mollusca > Gastropoda > Littorinimorpha > Pomatiopsidae > Oncomelania > Oncomelania hupensis. The sequence goes on along the minus strand of CM072523.1, from coordinate 29,724,387 downwards.
ATAAAATAAAATAAAATAAAATAAAATAAAAATAAATACACTTGCAAAACTGATGAATAAAGATGGAGTTTTGTGTGGTGAGGGTTCAGTGAGGGGTCTTAAAGGGGTGGGGTGGGGTGGGGTGTGGTGGGGGGAGACGGGGTTGGAAGAAAGCGTAAACTTGAATTCCTCTCTTTTTAGACAGTGGTGAGATGTTTAAGTTATAAAAAAAAAATAAAATGAATCTTCCCCAAGAAGCACACGTGCAGTGCGGATTTGCAAATACCAAACCATTTTGAACTAGGTCTTAAGAAAGGCACATTGCAAGTGACTAATTTTGTTTTTATTAGTACCCATCGCGAAGACGATCTCTTGTTTCAGCCCAAGGCCGTTCTTCTGGAGTTCCTGGCCAAGTACAGAGCACAGGCACAGTACGTGGACACTGTGACACACGCCGCTGCTGAGTTCAATGTAAGTATCGTTTTATTATAATCGAAGTCAGATTCAGTTCCAGATCTTAATTTTTCTACTATCATTAAGTAGAAACTATCCCTAAACTCCTACATAAGGTAAATGTAAGCGGTATAAGATTGCTTAAACCATGTATTTTTGACTCACATATACCATAGTAATGTGAGTCTATGTACTTGCACCGAATGAATGGCTTCTCTTCAAAATCAAGGTCACAGGATTAATAAATGGTAATTTTAAAAAAAAAAAAAAAGACAATTTTTCGCAAAATTTCAAATTTTTTCCATAGTTATCAATATTGATACGTCACCAGATCATCAGGCCTTGCAAAGACCATTCTGCAAGGCACAGTGCAAGGAGGTAGAAGAAGAGGGAGACCGAAAAAGAGATGGAAGGACAACATTCGAGAATGGACTGGTTTGACACTGAGCGAAGCCATCAGGGCTGCTGAGGACAGAGAAAGATGGAGTATGCTGGTTAAACGATCATCTGTGGTGCCCCTACTACCTCCGAGTTACGGGACAGGATAGGATAGATAGGATCAATATTGAACTTATGATTCTTTGATGCATGATAGATATTCATGAGACACACATCCTATACACATTTAGTCAACCTCATTCCAATGTCAAGGTCACTGTAGCGGTCCAAAGTCAGTATAGGTACTTTGCAGTGACCTTGACCATAAACTATGAGAGATATAAAGTTCAAACTTGTTCTACTTAGAACTGATAGATTGATCTTTCGTATATGTTTTGATTTTTGCGTTGATCTTCAAGGCCAAAGTCATTTTAGGCCTTGCAAAAACATACAAAAAACATGCCCTTGTACAGCGGAATGACTCTATTTAACCCGTAGTTTGCAACAACATTGGGTTTATTTGATCATACATTAGCATTAAAGGTCATATCAAGGTCAAGAACACAGAAAGATCAAAGTCGATATTACGCCACTATTTCTTTTTCTGGGCACTCATTTTCATGTTAAACATTGCAAGATCCATAAGGAGCATGTGAGTCATATGGGCTTTGCTCTTCTAGTAATAAAATATCCTGCATCAGCCTCTGATGTTATTTTAATTTTATGGACAAATAAATTAAAGACACAATAGGATTTACATGGCTTAATTATTTTAGCTAAAGAGAATTGTTTACTACCGCAGAAGGGATACGGCTGCGCCATATTGTATGATTTTGTACTTGGTAAGCTCCGAAGAGATTGGTCGATCCTATTAGTAAAGAACGTTTTTGTGTTATTAGAGAACAATTTGAATAAAATATCGTTATAGTTATTAGAATTTATGTTGGCTTCAGGTACTTGCTGATGTGATGGAGGTACGTATTTGTTCTTGTTTATAATTTTGATTGCAGCTCGTGCACACAAATGGGTGTGTTCTGTTTTTTTAATTAGAAAAAGAGTGCCAGGCTAGTAAGTCAGTGGGTCATTGTTTATAGGGTCCAGCGGACTGTAAAGAGCCGAATCAGGACCACAACTTGGTTAAAAGAGGACTCGCTACCGATCCGTATAAAAGATCTGCTGGAACAACCCAAATGTTAACACTGAAGGCACTCCACCAGCCGGTCCCTTTACAATAAAGACATCCCATGCAGGGGACACATGAGGCTGTCCTCTGATTTATAGAACTCCCGTTTACAGAAACAAAATAGAATATAAACATCATTATAAAATATAAACAAAACAAATACATATAAAATGCTAAATAACAATACCACAGAAAGCCCTAGTGATGATTTGGCAGAAAGCGTCCAATATCCCCAATCTGACCCAACAGACCCCACACACAAATGAGGAGTTTTGGGAGAGTTTTCCACACACACACACACACAAAAAGTAGGTGACTAGTCTAGCGAAGAAGATAGTAGATTGATAGAACAGATTAGGATCGAGAAAGAACAAATGGTATTGACAGAAACAGTGGGAATTTAAAGCACCAATTTGCCACAAAGATAGAATATTGGGAGTTGTTCGGACTGTTACTGCTGAGATAAATACGAATGATACTGCTATGTTTGTTGTAATACTGTTTTCAAATTACTTTGTCGAGCACTGTCATTGTTATTGTATAGAACTTACAAGATGTGTGCATGTGTATGTCTGAAAGAGAAAGGGAGAGACAGAGGATGGATGGGTGGGTGGGGGTGGGACCGTGTGGTCTACAAGGTCAGAGAATTTGGATGCGAGTTTGCGTATTTGATTGTCTTCGGAGCTAATGGCTTTCATTGTTGTTGCTTTCAGTGGTTGCAAACGGACGGCCTGAAATTGGTATTTACTTTCTATTCAGACCATCATTTTAGCTATATTCACATCTAGTTGTCAAAGATATTTTTCATCGACATGATGTTGTTATTCCTTTAGAATTTGAAATCACAGTTTCTCATCCTCAACCTCATCCTCATCATCATTATCACCATCACCATCATTTTTATTATGATGACCATCGTCGTTGTCGTCGTCATCATCATCATCATCATCATCATCATCATCATCATCATCATCATCATCATCATCATCATCATCATCATCTTCACTACTGTTTAACCTCCGTCTGCATGAGTACTTGTCGTGTTTTATCATTCAAAAGTCCTGCGTTGTTGTTAAAATTGTGTACTGATTTTACTTCTCTCTCTCTCTCTCTCTCTCTCTCTCTCTCTCTCTCTCTCTCTCTCTCTCTCTCTCTCTCTCTCTCTCTCTCTCTCTCTCTCTCTCTCTCTCTCTCTCTCTATCTCTCTCTCTCTCTCCCTCATACTCACCCCCCCCCTTTTTTTTTCTTTTTTCTTTTAAGCAAAACATTGAGAGTTCACACATCAGTGAGGCAATGGAGGCGCAGGAGGCTGTCATGTAAGTAATTAAAATATTGCACTGCATTATCTCGGGGTGGTAACTAGTCAACTAGTCTACCCCAAACATAGGATCCATAATTATATCTACTAAAACATGTTGCTCTCCTTTTACGTCATTTCTTTTATTATTTTTTGCGTAGGCTGTACACCTATCGCAACTGTCTCAATGCCGGAAAACAAATGTCCAGCTTCCTTCATTTCAAAACAGGGGTCTGGCTAATTGCATTTGATACCATAATCAGGTTTAGTAGAGTTTAGGTCAGGGTTTTATTGACTCGCATGCATAGCAATGTCAGTCTATGTACTCCCCCCTCTCCCATTACCCATCTCCCTTCCCCCCATTCGCCCTCTCCCTCCCTTCCCCCCTTCCCTCTCTGACCCCCTTCCCCCCAAAAAAAACATGTGTTCCAAACTTTTGCAGATGTGTGCGAGATGAGTGCTAAATAGTCCAAACATGATATCGAAAAACAAATGCCCGTCCGTCTGTCTGTCCGCCGTCGCCGTCTGTCTGTCTGTGTAAAAACTATAAAGTGGCTAAGTACTCAGAACCTAGTTCAACTATCACAACCAAACTTGATAAGATGGTGTATACCCATGACACTTCATTAAAGATCAGTGAATGAATGACTTCACTTCAAGGTTAAGGTCACAGGGTCATCCAATGTTAGTGAAAAAATGACAATGTTTAACAAAATTTCAAATTTTTGTTAAAGGTTATCGCTATTGAACTTATGATTTTTTGATGCATGGTAGATTATCAATGAGACACCTATACTTTGCTAATAATGTCAACCTGACTCCAAGGTCAAGATCACTGGAGCTTTCCAAAGTCTGTTTGTATAGGTACTTTGAAGTGACCTTGACCGTAAACTATGAGAGATATAAAGTTCAAACTTGTATTTAGAGATGATAGATTGATTTTTAATATATTTTTAATTTTTGCGTTCATCTTGAAGGTCGTAAACACATGCAAAAAAGAAAAGATCATCGGACAATGGAATGGCTGTTTATTTTGCCCATTGTATGCAATAACATTGGGTTATTTGATTAGACATGCATGAGAGCTAGGGATCACTTGAGGGTCAAAGTCATCCGAAGGTCAAGGTCAGTGAAGGTCAAGGTGATCCCAAGGCCACCTTTTTGTTTTGTGTGCATTAAGCAACTTTTGCTGTACTGTATTTTATATTACATGAGTGTATTGGGAGCCGGAGGTCAGTGTCATCTCAAGGTCAAGAGCATAGAAAGATCAAAAGTCGGTATTACTTTGCATTTTAATGCAACCATAATTCTTTTTCTTTCTTTTTTCTTCTGAAGACTCACTTTTATTTTAAATATTGCGAGTTCCATAATGGGCATGATAGGCATATGAGCTTTACCCTTCTAGTTTCCATATAAAATTGATTCAGCCTTCGCGTTTGTTTATTGTAGAAATTGAATGGTAATGGTTGCGGAGATCACTTTTATAACGATTAATATTCGTGTGTATCAGGATGATGATGACGCAGTCTTGTATATCGCTGATACTGCGTCAATAGACATGCTCAGTGCGCATGAAGGAAGAGAGATTGATTTTTTTAAAACACACCCAAAAAAAAAAAACACTATTATAAATGTCTTTTGTGTAACCTGCACACAGTGACCGTTACATGGCAGCCATATCGGGCATGCAGAAAATCAGCGACCTCAAAGCGGAGTTGGCAGAACTGGCGTCACAGCAACGGCAGAAGAACATGCAGAGTGTTCTGAAACTTAAGTAAGCCGCGCTGTATCTGCTTTAGTAGCATTAAGATCTAAATGCTTTTTATTTCACTCTAGCGAAGACAGAAGAATATCTATAGTATTCTGAAACTCAGCCTCGCTGGATTGTAGCATATAAATCTGAATACTCAATTTAGACCTGAATGAGAATTACGAATGCAGAATTATCAATTACAAGAGTAGAGCTGAATGTTTACACTGAATTATCAATCTGTGGTCTACAATTTTTAGTATGTTGTTTTGTTTTGTTTAAAATGACTCTTTCTAAAGTGCATGATTGATTGATTGATAGTTACTTGTAAAGCGCTGATAATTCCATGCTCAGGGCGCTTGGGGAAACACGGTATAAAGACAGGCAAGAATACAGGGGGGGGGGGGGGAAAGTGCCAGAAAATTGTCATCGTTCAAAACAGTTGAATGTTCGGCCGCTGCTTGAATGACTCCTTTGTGATGGTGCATGGATGGTTTAGAAAACTACTTGCTGTGATTGAATGATTTGTTGACAGTTAAAACCGATGGCGACTCATCAGCTTCCGGGAATTTAGACTGTACATTTCAAAAAGATGTTTTTAGAGCACTGTGTTAACTAAGTCAGCAATAATAATAATAATAATAATAATAATAATAATAATAATAATAATAATAATAATAATAATAATAATGATAATAAAAGTCAGTCCCTGAATTAGTCAGTCAGTCCATTAAAATCAATTTGATCAACAAATTGAATGAATGTCATTGCAGGCCAGATAAGAAAAAAGACACTGCACTTGGCCTTGACCCACTGGCTATGCTGGAAGGTAAGTAAATCCACACGTTAAAATGATGATGATGGGCAGAACAGACTCAGTCATTTGACCATACTGACAGGGTAAATAGTATGAAAGAGTTTTCAAGAGAAGAACAAAGAAGAATAGGAGGAGTAAAAGATAATACAATAATTTTGTTCTGTAGCTCTGTCTCTCACTCTGTGTCTCTCTCTCTCTCTCTCTCTCTCTCTCTCTCTCTCTCTCTCTCTCTCTCTCTCTCTCTCTCTCTCTCTCTCTCTCTCTCTCTCTCTCTCTCTCTCTCTCTCTCTCTCTGCATAGCCTAATTATCGGTAACGTATCTATGGAGTGCCACGTAGCACTACAAGGTGCTTTTTGACTCCACATGCATAGCAATGTGAGTCTATGTACTCACCCAAACAAACACAAATTGCAAAAATGTTTGCAAATCTATGCGAGATGAGTTTTAAATAGTCCAAAAATAACATCTAAAAACTGCTTGACCGATATCAATGAGACACACATATTGTACAAATGTGGTCAACCTCACTCCAAGGTCAAGTCACTGGAGCTGTCAGTTAGTATAGGTACTTGGAAGTGACCTTAATCTTAAACTATGAGAGATATAAAGTCCAAATTGGTGTATTTAGAGATGATAGATTGATCTTTCATATATGTTCCGTTTTTGCGTTGATCTTGAAGGTCAAGGTCATTTTAGGCCTTGCAAAAACATACAAAAGTTAGGTCATCGTACAGTGGAATGGCTGTTTATTTAACCCATAGTTATGCAACAACATTGGGTTATTGGATCAGACATGCATGGGAGTTCACGTGACGATCAAGGTCACCCCATGGTTAAGGTCACTGAAGATCAAGGTCATCCCAAGGTAACCATTTTGTTTGCATAATAAAAGTTTTTATGTAGTTTATTTGAAAGTACATGATTGTATTTGGAGCCGAAGGTCAAGGTCATCTCAAGTTAAGAGCGTAGAAAGATCAAAGTCGGTATTATTTTGCATTTTAAAGCCACCGTTACATTTAGTTGTTTTTTTTTTTTTTTTTTTTTTGCTGCCACTCATTTTCATGTTGTGAGTTCCATAAGGAGCAAGTGAGTCATATGGGCTTCGCCCTTCTAGTTTTGTTTTTGTTACCACACGTTTCGTTTAAAATCATTTATTTTGGATTAGTATTTGCTGCTACCAGGTTCGTACAACTTTGCAACGGCGTCGGAGAGTTCCAGCGGTAGCGGGACAGGGATTAACCCTTCAGACATGATTAACGACCTCAACCACATCCTCACCACCACTGCTGACGACTTTTCGCCCCGTAAGCGTGACGCTTTAATCTATCCCTTGGTCCTGATTTGGCTCGGAAGAGTCCGCTGGACCTAAAGCAATAATCTTGTATTGTATTGTATTGTAATCTATCCCCCTGATGACGGCGCATGCTGGACTTCCTCTCTGTCAACGGGTAGCGTAGTTGTTATATAAGACAGTATGTAGGCTTAATCAAAAAAAATAGTGTGCCTGTACTCTTTGAGAAGCGCGCTATTATAGCAGTCATCATCATCAGCAGCAGCACCAGGAGCAGCAGCTTCATCAGCTTAGGCATGCCAGACCCGTTCCTTTTGATTTCTGTTTTGTTTTTATGTGATTTTTGATTGTTCTATGTGCTTATAGTTAAGTTTGTATGTTTTGCGTTTTTCTGCTTGGCAGTAAAATAATGAATTTATGGCGACGATGACGACGATGATGATGATTGATGATAATGATGATGATGATGATTGATGATTGATGATGGCTGATGGCTGATGATGATGTTTTGTCAACGACAACAGTGGCATTAAACACGCTGAGGTTGAGGATCGATGAAATTGAAAAGAAAATCAACCAGGATCAGGAGACTATGGTCAGGTAAACGAGTCGTTTTTTCATATTTTGTGACTCACATGCATAGCAATGTAAGTCTTTGTATTCATTTATCCCCTAACCCCCCCCCCCCCCCACCCACCCACCCACCGAACTTCCCCACCCCTAATTAAAAAAAGTTATTCAAGAATGCTACGAATCTGAGCGAAATGAGTCCTAAATAACCCAATAATTATATTTTAAAAAAATGTCTGTATGTGCGCTGTCCGTAGGACCGCCATCCATCTGTGTAAACTTGCAAGTGGCATAATTTTTTTTTCAGAATCTAATTCATCTATCCAACCAAACTTGGTAGGATGGTGTATACCCTTGAGACCTCGAAAGGTCACTGAAGGTCAAGGTCATCGCAAGGTTTCATTTTGGACATAATACAACGTTTTCTGTAGTTTATTTGATCGTACATAAATGTGGAGCTAGAAGTCAAGGTCATCTCAAGGTCAAGAGCATCGAAAGGTCCAGTCGGTATTACTTTACATTTTAATACCACCGTTTGATTTCTTTTTTTTTCTTTTTTCTGGGCACTAATTTTCATGTTAAATACTGCAAGTTCCATAAGGAGCATGTGAGTCATGTGAGCTTTGCCATTCTGGTTCAAATTGCATGCTAGATCCCGTCATACCCCATCCGTTATTTTGAATTATTAATATTAACACCACTAGCAATCCATTCCTTTTCAGTGGTTTTGTTAGTACGGTTTGTTTATGACTGTGTGCTTGCCAAGTACAAACAAAAAATGGCAACATAACAGCATTGATATCCCACCTCGTTTCAGCAAAAAGGTTAATACCAAAAGAACACCTTCATTCCCTTTTGCTACACTCCACCATAAACTCGGGCACATTTTTGATCTATAACATGCATGATCAATAAGTACTTTGTCTTAAGACAGTTTTCCTCTGTAAATACTATTTTAATTGTAAAAAATACTAAACGCACAGTCGTGCTTCCTATCATTCCGTTGTCTTACATAGTAGAACTATCGAATGTAATTCGTGCTTCCATATTACTGGCGCTAACATTTTTGTTTGTTTCAGTCTTCAGACGGAACTGGTGAATTTAGAAGTTGTGAGTATGCTTTGATGGCCATGCTGTGTATTGTTGGTTTTCACAAAATGATAATATTGCCGTCGAATATAATAATCATGATTGAATTACAGCAGACGGCCTATTATTTCCCGGCCGGCGAACTGTGATGTTTAATGGTTGTGGAAGTTATGGTGTTGATTTTGTTTCTGCTGCTGCTGATGATGATGGAGACCGACAAAATCCAGCCAACAGTCATTCATAGGATCGAACCCGCGGAGAATTTCACAGTCTACCCAACTGTGTTTTGGGTACTGCCTCTCCTTAGAAGTTGAGCTGGTGACAATCACTCATGTAATTTTGTTGTCCGTGCACGTGTAAATGCCGTTCTGACTATTGTGCTGCAAACAGGATTTCAAGAAGGCCAGCCTGAACCACGTCAACTTCAAGAAGGACATGCTGAAGGTACAGATGCGTATCAGCGAGCTGGAGGAGGCCAGGAAACAGAAAGAACTTGATGCTCCTCCGAAGGTATTGTAATTGTACTAATGAAGTAAAGAGCAAAGACGAAAAAAAAAAACCCACTGAAATAGGCATTATCCCTAAATAAACCGAAAGTAGGTTGCTTCCCCTGAAATGCGGTTACACAATACATGTTGACAGCATAAACCGAAAGTAGGTCAATGAGAGTTGCTTCCCCTGAAAAGCGGTCAAAATACATTTTGACAGCTATTTAGGAAGTACTCCTAATAGGCCAGCAAACGTAGGCCTATTCAAAACGGTTTCCAGCATATATTATATTATATCGTCGTATCTAGGGGGAAGTTTGAGAAGTGCCGATGGGCATCATTCATAATGTGCCAGGTAAAGTATCGTGCAACATCGTGTTAAAACAACAGGAAGAAAATAAGATTTTGTTGTTGTTGTTTCAATTTTCATTCATCAGATCAACGTAAGTTGTACTGATTGATAATAATAGAAAATAAGAAGGACATAGAAAAATAAAGAAGGGTTTGGAGGATACAAACTGTACAGCCTGACAGAATTTGAAAAGAAAGTGGAAGATAAAAGCGAAGATGCGAGCGCGGCGAGAAAGGAAAGTTCACGCTATCAGATTATAACATCCGCAGTTAAGAGTTGCAATGTGGGACTCTCACTCTCAGTGTTCATTTTTATGACTCACACGCATAGCAACGTGAGTCTTTGTACACCCTTCACCTCCTCCCTACCCACCCACAGCCCCCTCCCCTCCCCCCCCCAAAAAAAAAAAAAAAAAAATTGCAAATTTTGCAAATCTGGGCGGGATGAGTCTTAAATAGTCCCAAAAATGATATAAAAAAAATGTTCGTCCTCCTGTCTGTCCACCGTCCGCCGTCTGTTTGAGCAACAACTGTAAAGTGGCTAAGTACTCAGAGCTTATTTCAACTATCACAACCGAATTTGGTAAGATGGTGTATACCCATGAGACTCATAAATGACCAGTGGATGAAAGGTCACAGGGTCATCAGATGTTAATTTAAAAAAAACATGTTCACAAAATTTCACTTTTTTTTCCTAGGTTATTAATATTGAACTTAGGATTCTTTGAAGCCTGATACTTTTGTAAGACACACAAACTGTGCAAAATTTGATCAACCTCACTCTAAGGTCAAGGTCTCTGGAGCTGTCCAAAGTCGTTTAGTATAGGTTTTTGGAAGTGACCTTGACCCTAAACTATGAGAAATATAAAGTCCAAACTTTTATTTAGAGATGATAGATTGACCTTTCCTATATTTTCTGTTTTTGCGTTGATCTTAAAGGTCAAGGTCATTTTAGAACTTCAAAAACGTAAAAACTAGGTCATCATACAATGGAATGGCTGTTTTTTTTAAACCCTTAGTATGCAACAACATTGCGTTATTTGATCAGACATGCATGACAGATCATGTGAGGGTCAGAGTCATCCCAAGGTGAAGGTCACTGAAGGTCAAGGTCATTCCAAGGTAACCGTTTTTTGTGGGTATAATACAACTTTTGCTGTAGTTCATTTCATAGTACATGAGTGTATTTGGAGCCAGAGGTCAATGTCATCTCAAGATCGAGAGAATAGAAAGACCAAAGTCGGTATTATAATGCCACCATTTCAATTTGTTTCTCCTGGGCACTCATTTTCGTGTTAAATATTGAGTTCCATAAGAAGTATGTGAGTCTTCTGAGTTTGACTTCTAGTTTTCAAAATGTTTGCAAATCTGTGTGAGATGAGTCCAGAATAGTTCAACAAGGAAACTTACAACAAAATAAAAGTCTGTCCGTCCGTCTATTTGTGCAAAAACGATGAAGTGGCTATTTACTCGAAACCTATTTCATGTATCACAACCAAACTTGATAGAACGGTGTATATCCATCCATAAGATCTCTAAAACAATAGGTAGATGAATGACTCCACTTCAAGGTCAAGGTCATAGCGTCAACAAATGTTAGTCAACAAATGACACATTTCCCTAAATTTCACTTTTCCCCTGAACTAATGGTTGAGGCATGACAGATATTAATGAGACACACTTACCGTGCACATTTTGTCAACCTCACTTCAAGGTCATGGTCACTGGTATTGTCCAAAAATCGGTTCATATGGGTACTTTGAAATGACTTTGACCCTAAACTACGAGAGATAGAAAAGTCCAAACTTGTTGTAGGTAGAGATCATATCTTGATCTTTCAAGTTTATTCTGCTTTTGCGTTCATCTTGAAGGTCAAGGTCATTGTTACCCTAACAAAAACAAAAAATGGTCATGCTACAGTGCAATGGCTCTATATTTTACCCATAATATGCATCAACATTACATTACATTACATGATTATTGCTTTCGGTCCAGCGGACTCTTCCGAGCCAAATCAGGACCGGACAACCCCCAATCCGCATAAAAGATCTGCCGAAACAACCCCAGCGGTAACACTGAAAGCCCTCCACCAGCCAGTCACTTTACAATAAAGACATCCCACGCAGGGGACGCTGAAGCTGTGCTCTAATTTATCGAACCCCCGTTTACAAAAACAAAATAGAATACACACATCATTATAAATTTTCAACAAAACACATACATATAAAATGCCTACATTGCTAAATAATAACATCATAGGAAGCCCTAGCGACCACCTGGCAGAAAGTGTCCAATATTCCCAAGCTGATCCAACAGACCTCACACACAAATAAGGAGTCTTGTCCCGGAAGAGTTTTCAAGAAAAAAGGTAGTTGACTGGTCTAGCGAAGAAGAAGATAGTATATCAGATTGATAGAACAGAGCAGGAATGAGAAAAAACAAATGAGAAAGACAGCGACAGTGGGAATTTAAAGCACACAATTTCCAGAAAGTGGGGATACTATTTATTCTGAAACCCCCGGCACCCCAACGGGGGTGCATCAACATTGGGTTATTTGATCGTACATGAGCATCATAGGTCATTTGAAGATCAAGGTCATGGAAGGTCAAGGTCAACCAAAGGTCACTGTTTTTGGCATTATAGAATGTTTTGCTAGTTTATATGATCATACATGAATATCCATTTGGATCCGGAGGTAAAGGTCATCTCAAGGACAAGTTCATTGCGAGATCAAAGTCAGTATTCACATTTTGATGCAACAGTTTTGTTTTTCTGGGCACTCATTTTCATGTTCATTTTCGAAAGTTCCATAAAGAGCGTTTGAGTCATATGGGCTTTACCTTTCTAATTTCTCTTGCACTGCCTTTTTCTTCGGGGTCGAGGTATTGACCTCTGACGATTTGGTGAATTTATGAACGAAACTGTGATTAACGATTTTTTTTTAAAAGTTCAGAGAGATTACTTTATTTTATTTCACTGGCAGAAATAGTGTGAAACGGTACCTCAAGTTTTGGGAGAATGTACATTAAATGATGATTTGTATGACTTTACTAGAAGCTCGGAGAGGTCGACTACGTGGACGCGTTCACACAGACGCTGCATGACTTGGAGTTCGGCAGGTTGAAAGATGACGACGGTCAGGAAGACTCGGCCACTTCTGTCATCAGCATTGGGGTAGGTAGCACACTGCTCTTGAAGACTCGCATCGACATGCCGTAGAGATAGTATGTACCTCCGTAGACACCCAGACAAGCGATTAGATCAAAGCAGAGAGAGAGAGAGAGAGAGAGAGAGAGAGAGAGAGAGAGAGAGTATGTGTGTGTTAGAGAGAGAGAGAGAGGAAGAGAGAAAGAGAGATAGAGAGAGAGGGGGAGGAGAGATAATTTGGGGGAGGGTAGTACATAATACTTATGTTTGCGTTCATACACGGAAGATCCCCCAAAATCACTGCTTGGAAATAGTGGGTAATGTTTTCCATTGTCATCCTCCAGATGGGTTCTGTGGAGGCCGGCCATGGCGTGCAGTCACGAGACAGGCATCCCTCGCAGGCACGCGAGTCGAGCTCTGGGGTAGGTAGCACACTGCCCTTGAAGACTCGCATCGACATGCCGTAGAGATAATTATGTACCTCCGTGGACACCCAGACAAGCGATTGGATCAAGCAGAGAGAGAGGAAGAGAGAGAGAGAGAGAGAGAGAGAGAGGAGGGGGTGAGGGAGCGTATGTGTGTGTGTTTGAGAGAGAGAGAGAGAGAGAGAGAGAGAGAGAGAGAGAGAGAGAGAGAGAGAGAGAGGATAGATAATTTGGGGGAGGGTAGTACATAATACTTATGTTTGCGTTCATACACGGAAGATCCCCCAAAATCACTGCTTGGAAATAGTGGCTAATGTTTTCCATTGTCATCCTCCAGTTGGGTTCTGTGGAGGCCGTGCAGGAACGCGAGTCGGGCTATAAGGTCAAACGCAAAGGTTTGGAGTCAGAAGGGAAAGGCGGCATTTACAAGCAGCCACCACCCTTACTCCCTTCCTCTTTTGTGTCCGGCGGCAAACCCACCAAAGCCGGTGGCAAGTCACCGCAGTCCGCACCTTCACCAGACTCAGGTGAGGTAGCTTGTTTTTATGGATTTGTTGCCGTTGGTTGTTGCTGTTTGTGGTTGTGGCTGGGGTTGTTGTTTCTTAGGGAAACATGATGAAATGTGTTGTAGCGGGCAGAAGGGCCAAGGAGCAGCAGGCAGAAAGAGGGAAGGTGGATTTTGACGAGACCGACACAGACACGGACCAGAAATCGCGGAAGCCCAGTTCCATCGCCAAGAAGGACAAGGAGGCCACCAGCAGTTCTCGGGAAAGCGGGTCAACCAGCAGAAAATCTTCCGACGTCTCCCCGAAGGGGAAGCCGAAGAAAGTTACCAAAGCCAAACCAGCCCCTGTGAGTTGTTCCTGTTATATCAAAATCAGAGTAGAGAAGCACTATTATAATCTTCATTTTTTTTTTAAATTGCCCAAGTAAATTGTGCTCTGTTACCTAATACAGCAGTAGCTGTTGTTGTTATTTTTTAACACAACGCCTGCAATAGGTAAGTATAATGTTTTTTTTTCAAGTGTAAATAATTTTTGTGGGTACTTCCTGCGTGGTCTTCTGGCGTGCTTTTTATTTTGGGCCTATGTAGGCGTACATGATCTAGCCCTGATCTAGTCTGCTTAGAGCTCAGCATTCTCTAATACTGAGTGTGGGAGTCAATGGATATGAGAGCGATTCAAGCTAACTTCTTTATTATTCAGGGTAAACACCACAGTGTACAGTGATTCATTTCCTGTTTTACTGTAAAGGTTGTTGCAGGGTATTCCGCGTTTGCGGTGGGGTTAATAAATAGGCTACAAATACTAAGGGGAAAATATTAGTTCTTGGGTCATCAAGTTGCTTCTTCGGTTTGCTCGGTCTTTGAGAAGTTCTTATGTTGTGTTTTTGAGCCTACGCAGAAACAGTTTGTCGCAAGTGTGGAAGGAGGCCCTACCCACGAGTTCAGAACCATCCTTGAAACCTACATTTCCAGTAATGTGGAATACGCTGACAACTTGCTGCAGGTACGCATTTTAGCTTTGCCATCCTCTTACTTTTCTTCCTCCTCCTCCTCGTCATCAACATCGCACAACTCCCCGCCAGCAGCAACTGCATAGGGGGGCTATCAATAAAAAATACTTTTTGGTGCACGCGATGAATAGCCAGAATCCTGTAAAAGAAAGAGGTGCGTCTGAAGATGCTTTTTGAAGCAGCCTATACTGTGGTCACATTCTCAGGTCAAGAGGAGGTGCATTCCACATCCTGGGCCCCAGAATTGCAGCAACAAAGGTTGCAAACTGCATTGGTTAATGCCGTATGAATTGTTGAAGCGCTGCAATAATTTGAATATTCATCCCTGCACATTTTGTCCCCAGGAAATTCTGAACCAGAAAAGCCATGGCAAGGCTGAAATCGACAAAATCCTTTTACTGGTATGCGTGTCTTTATAAATCATTATTTGGGGCTTGTCTAAACTAATGTAAATCTTTAGTAGAAGAATCGCATTAATGCTCCTGTTACAACGAGTGTGTTTATCTGTAAGTTTATTAATGTAAATTTTGAATACTGCTAGACAATAATTGAGTCATTGCTGCTGCTGATAATGATGATTGATGAGTTGTGGTGGTGGTGGTGGTGGTGGTGGTGGTGATGATGATGATGATGATGATGATTGATGATGATGATGATGATGATGATGATGATGATGATGATGATGATGATGATGATGATGATGATGGTGATGATGATTGCAGAATAAGCAGCTGAAAGAAATCCAACAAAAGATGAAAGTGTACAAGAAGCAAACATTCGAGAAGGAAAGAGTCCCCGTGTATCAGAATATTGAGTAAGTAGGCATTTTCATTCCCACTACTGGATTGACTGATCATGATAACTCGCAGACCTATCCTATCGTATCCTATCCTATCCTATCCTATCCTATAACTCGGAGGTCGTAGGGGCACCACCGATGATCGTTTAACCAGCGTACTCCATCTTTCCCTGTCCTCATCAACTCTGATTGTTTCGCTCAGTGTCAAACCAGTTCATTCTCGAATGTTGTCCTCCCACCTCTTTTTCGGTCTCCCTCTTCTTCTACCTCCTTGCACTGTGCCTTGCACAGCGTACTCCATCTTTCCCTGTCCTCAGTAACCCTGATTGTTTCGCTCAGTGTCAAACAAGTCCATTCTCGAATGTTGTCCTCCCACCTCTTTTTCGGTCTCCCTCTTCTTCTACCTCCTTGCACTGTGCACTCGCAGACGCTTTCAAGCATTGTATTAATATATTAGAGAGGTTTGTCGTTAAAGCATACTATTCCATGTGCGTAGTATTCGTAATCTATCAATCTAATTGAGTGACAGTTTGGCTGTGTAAAAGAAATGTGAGGGATGTTTGAGTGTTATAATTTACTTATATTTTACTGTATGTATATATCATTAAATTTTGTAGCATTATTACATCTGTTAAAATAAATGTTTAAACGTTGAAATATTTTACTGTACTGTTTGATGATTTGTTGACTCATAACAATGTGAGTCTATGTACTCACCGTCCCAAAAATAAAATAAAATAAAATAAAATAAAAATAAGATTTTTGCAAATCTGTGCGAGATGAGTCCTACATAGTCTGAAAATGACATCTAAAAAATGTCCGTCCGTCTGTCTGTCTGTCTGTCAGTCCGCCATCAGCCGTATATCTGTGCAAAACTTGTAAGTGGATTAATATCTCAGAACCTATTTCAGCTATTACAACCAAACTTGTTAAGATGGTGTATACCCATGAAATCTCATAAATGATCAGTGAATGAATGGCTTCACTTTCAGGTCAAGGTCACAGGGTCAACAAATGTTAGTAAAAAAAAAAGACTGATTCTTTGATGCATGATAGATATCAATGAGACACACATAGTATACAAATTGGGTCAACCTCACTCCAAGATTAAGGTCACTAGAGCTGTCCAGAGTTGATCTTGAAGGTCAAGGTCATTCTAGGCTTTGTAAAAAACACAAAAACTAGATCATCGTACTGTGGAAGGGCTGTTTATTTAACCCATAATATTTAACAACACTGCGTTATTTGATCAGACATGCATGCGAGGTCACGTGAGCGTCAAGGTCATCCCAAGGTCAAGGTCACTTAAGGTCAGGGCCAAACCAAAGGTAACTGTTTTTTGGCATAATTAAATTTTTGCTGTAGTTTATTTCAGATTACATGAGTGTATTTAGACCCGGAAGTCAAGGTCATCTCAGATCAAGAGCATAGAAAGATCAAAATCGGTATTACTTTGCATTTTAATGCCACCGATTCATTTTGTTTTCCCCACCCCCGTTGGGGTGCCGGGGGTTTCAGTATAAATAGTATCCCCACTTTCTGGAAATTTAGTGCTTTAAATTCCCTCTGTCGCTGTCTTTCTCATTTGCTCTTTCTCATTCCTGCTCTGTTCTATCAATCTGCTATACTATCGTCTTCTTCGCTAGCCCAGTCTCCTACCTTTTTTCTTGAAAACTTCCGGGACAAGACTCCTTATTTGTGTATGAGGTCTGTTGGATCAGCTTGGGAATATTGGACGCTTTCTGCCAGGTACAATACAATACAAGATTATTGCTTTAGGTCCAGCGGACTCTTCTGAGCCAAATCAGGACCATTTCTGCCAGGTGGTCACTAGGGCTTCCTATGATGTTATTATTTAGCAATGTAGGCATTTTATATGTATGTGTTTTGTTGATAATTTATAATGATGATTGTATTCTATTTTGTTTTTGTAAACGGGGGTTCGATAAGTTGGGGAGGATCCTCAGCCGTCCCCTGCGTGGGATGTCTTTATTGTAAAGTGACTGGCTGGTGGAGAGTATTCAGTTTTACCACTAGGGTTGTTTTCAGCAGATCTTTTATGCGGATCAAGGGTTGTCCGGTCCTGATTTGGCTCGGAAGAGTCCGCTGGACCTAAAACAATAATCATGTAATGTAATGTAATGTAATTTTGTTTTCCCCGGGACTCATATTCATGTTAAAAATTGCGAGTTTCACAAGGATTATCTGAGTCATATGGGCTTTGCCGATCTTATTTTTCCTTTAAGTCATCATTGACTATTTTACTGAATTATAAATGTATAACATGTGCTCGTTTTTAAACCTAGTAGATGAAAACTATGATAATACGTATTATAATAACACTAATCATCCCCTTCGTTTATTACCATTTTATTTTATGCGCTGTTAGGCTATTTATATCTATATCTATATCTACGTGGCCATACCATTGGAGTTTCCTTTTTTTCACCATTGAGAGCAGGTCATCGTGTTGTTCAATGGCTTGTGTGATGGTCTGTCGGACTTCGTCGTTGGTGATGTGCTTGGTATAGGAAATGCCCATAAGTCTTCTGTAGCACATCATCTTCATGCTTTGTATTCTTCGTTGGAGATCTGCTGTGAGGGTCCATGTTTCGCAAGCATATAGGAAGATGGAGATGACAATGGAGCGCAGCGGCCTTACCTTGGAATGTAGACTGATGGTCCTGTCTTTCCAAATTGGCTATATATTATGTTGGAAAAAATTGTAAATTTTATTTATGAGAATTGTTGACTGATAGTCTGGAAGCTTGCTTATGTATGGTCTAGTGCGTGTCTTTGGGACCCAAAGTGAACGTATTTGATTTTACTGCACTTCAGTGCAACATTATATTATGTATACGATATAATTATACAAATAAAATGCTCAGAAGTCTTTTGTAGCACCTCATCTCCATGCTTTTTATTCTTTGTTGTAGATCTGCTGTGAAGTTCCATCTTTCGCATGCGTATAGGAAGATGGAGATGGCAAGGGAGCGCAGCAGCCTTACCTTGGAATGTAGACTGATGGTCCTGTATGGGCTTCAACCTCGCCAGGGCAGCAGTTGTTTGTGCGATCCTGGAGAGGACTTCCTGTCGGGACCCATTGTTTGATACAATGACTCCTAAATATTTGAAGCTATGCACTGTGTTGAGGGATTGGCTTTGGACTTTGATGTCCATGTTGATGCCATTGGTGTTGTGGTCATCATTTTGGTCTTCTCTGCACTTATTTCCATTCCAAAGGATCTGGAGGTAATGTCAAGCCTCTGTACCAGTAGTTCAAGTTCTTGTTCCTTTACAGCCAATCCATCCATGTCATCCGCAAAACGGATGTTGGAGATTGCTCTACCCCCTATGCTGACTGTGCCTTCGTGATCTGCAAGGGCATCTGACATGATGCGCTCTAGGAAGATGTTAAAGAGTGTTGGAGAGAGTAGGCATCCTTGATGCACCCACTTTGTTGTTCTGAACCAGTTTCCGATGGCGCTGTTATGGAGGACTGCACTGGTAGCTTTGTTATAAAGGTTTTTGATGACTTCAATAATTTTAGGCCTGATGTTGTACACTCTCATGGTTGCCCACAGAGCTGCATGCCAGACTCGGTCAAACGCTTTCTTGAAGTCTCATGTCTTTATTTTTGTTGATTGGAAATTGTCACGCCACACACTATATTTCCTTGTAATTTATGGGGACAATAAGTATATTTTGAATCATGAATTAAGGCTTGTGTTGGCGTATGCATTAGCAGTCGTGTATACTCTGTTATTACTTTTATTCTTACTCAGTATTATGGTTTCATTCTGAAGATGTTTTGGAAGTATCATTCTGATTCTTCTTTGGTTTGTGATTGTCTGCCCGAGGAATAGCTTAGCATTGTATTGTTGTTGTTTTTTCTTGTCCTAATTAGTATTGTTTTTGTTTATGTATCCAGCTGTTTTTGATGATTGTATCCATTAGTGATTTGGCGCTGTTCCGAAACCTGATTCCCGGCAACCACGACTGTCCTTTCTGTATGTGCCACGATGTCCAAGAGCAAGTTCAGGCACTCTCTTCATTGGTCAGTTTGTTACGATGTAGTGGAGGTGGTGGTGATGGAGGGTATGATAATAATGATGATGATGATGATAATGATGATGATGATTGTGACGACACGCTAAAATTATGCATGCTGAGTCAAGATGTATACAGTGTACAGTTTCATATCTCTGAGAGTGCTGTGCGCAAATGTTGAATCAGCGGTTTGAAATGCGTTGTGTATGCTAGGAATTTAGGTTTTTCACGTGGGATACTATAGCTCGATAGGTATTAGGAGCCTGAACAGAATTCTGTGCCTTGTACTGTGGGCTGGAGGCAGCGTCGAAGTGGCAGAGTCAGGTTGGATACTCCGTTGTGATCAGATGACCATTGGGTAGGCTGTGACTGCCACTATCATAGGATAAGTATAGGGTCCGTTTATAAGGGTTGTGTTTTGTGTTTGGAACCACCCAAGGTCTTGTTCCTTAATTAGGGCGAAAATGACCAGTTTGTTGTCGAGGCTGTGTTAATAAAGTACTTTTACCACAGTTAGGAGGATTTTTGCTGCCACAGTGCTGTGTGACCTCTGTGTTGAGCAACTTTCTAAGGGTGTGTGCTCTTGGTTTAAAGACCGCCCAAGGCCTAGGCGTTTCGTAGACGCTAGGATATCTGTGACTAACGGACCAGTTTACCCTGCTTACTTTACTATTTAGCCTTGTTTAGTCAATGTAATCTTAGAATTTTAATGTTAGGCTGTAGCAGACGATGGAAGTAATCAGGCGTAGCAATGGTATAACTGAGGTACACACACTGCGAGCTTGACGCAAACAGTGTAGTGACGTCAGCACTGTGTGTGTTGAATCGGCAGGCAATGATATCATCGTAGCTACGTTAGGCGAGTCGATTACCAGCCAATGAGAACACAGGTTATAATGGATTCAACCAGGTCTGGCTGATTTAAATAGAGAGATAGAATAGCAGTTGTTTTTGAAACGAGGAGCAGTATACAGCTACACAGTTAGCAGTAAGATCTCTCCTGAATAGACCAGGAAGCAGGACTTGAGAATCTTAGAATTCAATCAAGTAGCCACGTGCCTGACTTTGTCAAACAGGTAAATGAACATACTTCTGTTTCATCGTGATATATTTATATTATTGTTGAAATTATGTTTGTGGAATTTGCTATGCATAGATGTGAAGTGTTAATCCGAATTTGCGTGACCACGTGGCGAAACACGACCGGTTGCGCCGCCATGTTGTATACCTGATGGAACCACTGTTGTTGAACCTATATGTATGTTTGCAGACCAGTGGCTGTACCAGTGAATGTTTATAATATTATTAATTCTTTATGTGTATAATTAGCCACGAGTTATATTTATGTATGTATAGGAAATTAGAGTTGAGATTCCAGTGGACCATGGACGTAGCAGAATGTTCGTCGCTTATGTATAGAGATGTGGAGCTATCACTGAGGGCTACTGTGGCTTTCAGTGAGACGCTCTGCACAGACCTATTATTCAAGGTTGTGCAGAATTTCGTCTCTTGTGTTACAGACGAGCAGGCGAGATATCCCGTGCGCCCAACTCACCAGAAAACACGAGTTGGCTGTTTAGCCTCTACAGCACAGGACTGAGAGAGCTCCCCTGGAAAACACTATCCAAGACAACACAGATTGTCAAGGAACCAAACTACACGACGACCCAGCGTGTACCAGAAGCTACCTCATCAAAGGGCTTCAAACCCGCTACACACAAGCTAAGTGCCCAGGAATCAGTGCACTTAAAACTGGTAGCAAAAGGACCACAGTAGTCCACTCTTCAGAAACTATAGTAAAACGGACCACAGTAGTCCAATCTACATGAACTCTAGTAGCCAGTGCCCTATGAAGACATAACAGCTGCCTAGACTATCAGCGATCAAATTATTTGCATTGACTTATGACTTTTTAAGGTAGATTAGTACATCAAAGATCTTGTATAGAGTAGAAGAAATAAATGTGTGATTTTAACTGTTATCAAGTGGCTGGACTACATATGATTCATAGCCGTGTGAAAGCTAGTGTGACAGTGATCTTTTACCATTTTTCTATCTATCTCTGTAACCCAGCCTTAACACAGACCGAGCTAAACAAATAAATGTATTAAAGTAATTCACCGGGTGACTAACTAGCGGTTCCCATAGAATAAAGCGTGAGGGTTACAGCATTCCATTGTGCAGAGCCCAGCAACCCATAAACCCCACGTTACAATATCCTAGATCATAATAAGACAGTAACGAACCTTCTACTCTCTACAGACTGTGTTGTGTTGTGGTGTGGTGTTGGTTTAAACAATGTTTTATTCAGTTACATTTCTGATCTGACAAATACATAAATACAGTAACAGGAATACACAAAAGGCAAAGCTTAAGTGAGTGCATACCTGGATAAGTTACAGTGCACTTAAAACTGGATTAATTAAGAATGATGATAAGAATGGATGTATATATATGGATACATCTGTTTCAATTTAGGCGTACTAATTATATCATTGGGATACAAATACATTGCCATCAACACAAGAACAATAACAATGATAAGGAAAGCATAATCATTACATTACATTACAAATGAATTAAAAAAGATATACACAAATATAATAACAAATAAAAACAGAAACAATTAGAAAAAGATAATGAAATAATACAAAGTAATAGCGAGAGATTCACTAGGAAACAGTTGCAGCAAGGAGTTTGCAGGAGGTAGCTAGTTACCACGGAAGAAACCAAAAAAAGAAACAACAACAACAACAACTATCTTTAATATACCAGACAAAAAGACAAGTTAACTACTTACTATTAGTGAAAACGGCCTGACAGTCGCAAAAATTCGTGAACAACAGTCACTATAATACTATTCTCCTGCACGGACAAGCATTCGTTGCCATGAAGTAATGTTATAACATCTTGAGATTCAAGATTCAGAGTATGTATTGTCTGTGTTCTTGCATTAATAAATAGTGGACAGGAGAGAAGAAAGTGTTCTGATGTCTCGGCTGGATAATTACAGTTACAAGTTGGATCGTCCAATAAATGGCGGCGGAACAAGTCATACTTAAGGTCGCTCATACCGAGCCTCATTCTACAGTGCAGAGCCTGTTGGTCGCGTTGACCATAATAATAATGAAGTGGGACTACAGGATCATCTCTTGTGGTGTGGTGTTGTGTGTGTCTGTACTTCACAGGCCGGGAATTGAAAGTGAGTTGGTGCCCAGTATTCTAGTTCTTTTGGTGACTATATACTCTGAGCATGCGTACGTGAACGAATGATGAAGAATGAGGGGGAAATGGATATTTTGATAGACAGTATTTTTTATATGATTTTCTTGTTTAAAATGTAAAATGGAATAATGTTGTTGGAGTTGTTGCAAGAACGAGGTCAAGAGTGACGATTTATGATAGTGCGCTAGAGGGGTAATGAATATGAGAGAGGGGTGATGAATATTAGAGAGAATGAATCAGGATTGTTGATCAGGAATGGATGTATAATGCATTTGTATTTGTATAAATAAGCAGTTCATGAGAATTTAGTATAAATTATAGAAGAATTATGAATTGTTGTAATGCAAAAATAAACAGGTCAAGATGACGGACGGCAGAAGGAGTTATTTCCCATGTTATGTTTACATTGTAGAGATAACCTAGTAAGATGGTTTATGTTGTTGACCAGATTGGGCTTACTATTTTTCTTCTACCTATCTGTTTCTACGTACTCTTACGTCTATTTCTACGTGCTACTACTGTTGCTGGTCTGGTGCTGGATGCTGTCGCTCCCACGCTGGTGTCGTATGGTGCCGGGCTAAGACGTTGCGCGACCATTGCCACCTGGGCGCTACAAGACCCCTACGACCGGGAGGCTGCCGCCTGGGTTTTCCATGCTCAGGACCACGCACACTCACAATCATACATACAACCTTACACGCACATAAACATGTATATTAAACAGTGAACATTTAAAATAGTGACTCTTTGCAGTCTGTGATAGGTTGTATCAGTTTGGTGATTTTCTGAAAATCAATAGTTAAACGGCAAAACACTTGGAATATTAATTTCAGACAATTTAATTAAGTTTGTATTGAAGAACGAACAGTTATACTGTGTTTAAAGAGTTTGATATTAATTAAATACATTTCTTCAAATCTTGGTGATTGTATATTAAGCTATCAGTTGTAGTACTTCATCTTTATTTTCATATTGTTATATCTTGATTGTGTTGGCATCTTGTGTCCGGTGTCAAAGGGGTTACGGATTGGACAAAGGAGGTAATTGATTGCTAATTGTTGGGGTTGTGAGACCGATTAAGGGTTGGGATAGGGTTAGAATTCCCATTTTCCTGTGTGGTTGTGTGTTGAATAAAAGAGTGTAAATGTTCATCTGGCATTTGTGTTAGTTTTTTTAGTTTGAGTTTGTATCCCTGCACTCGCTGTTGAGCTGATCCCATTCGGGTGCACGTGACAATGATGATGATGATGATGATGATAGATGTAATAATAGTGAAAACGACGACGACAGTGAGAGGATTATAATGATGAATGAAAAGGTGTTGTCGATGATAAGAATGACAGAGACGAGGTCGACGAAGATGTCGATAAAAATAATAATTTTTGCGGCATTTAATGACGATATCGATGATGCTGACAAATTTATCTGTTTTTTTTTTTAAATCCTAATCTCTATATCAATGTCTATTTGTAAAGCGGGGAGAAAAAAATCGTTGTCGCAATTGTTGTCTCAAGGGCTCGCCAGAGGAGCTGGCCGAGGTGATGCATCATTGCAAGTGTTACATCCAAGTGTTCGGTACAGCAGAGTCCACTCTCTGTGCCACTCACGAATACATGGCGCCGCTACTGGCTCAAGTGAGAGCCCTACAGGTGGTTTCATTTTCACTCTACCACAGTTTAATCTGTACACATATAGGCTATATTAAAAATGAGGTGTTGTCATTGGCAGAGACTCGTCACCGCTCTTACCGTCGCTACAACCACCACGTGTTCTCGCGTTGTCAGTCTAAAGAGGAAACGATGCGATACGATATGATACAGTCCGATACGATACGATGCGGGGTGATTTAGCACGATATGACACGACACGATACGATACGACGTGATACACTATGATATGTTACGATACGATACGATACGATACATTACGACCGTGTACCGTATTTAGATTTACTGTCCCCAGACACAGTGGCATATAGGGGACGATATTAAGATTGCATGATTAAAATTTCAGGACCACGGGTTAAAAACAGATAATGTACATTAATGGTTGGGTCAGAAGTTATTGGTAAAAGCAGTATGGGTAAGGAGAGGCAGAAAAGAAGGAAATATGATAACACATTATAAGATTGGTTAAAATCCATTTAAATAATCTGATTCGCGAGAATCTGGGAAGGAGGGGACTAGACCAATAAAACGAGCAGCTTCACCAACCATTCGTAAATGGCGATGAATAAGGGAGGGAATACATCATCCAACAATAAATATGATAAATCGGAGATATGATTTGCGGGCAAAAATCAATAAGGTTTAAAAAAAAAAAAGAAAAAAAAAAAGACCCATATACTAGGCATATTAAGTTAGAATGAGTCAGGGTGATAGTAAAAACAGGTGGACGCCCACCCACCATGATAAAATTACATGATATAATGGTATTAGGCGGGATATTTGTTTTATTTTAGTGATCAAGTGCCTGTCATAATTCCTTGTAAGAGGTAATAAAGATTTGTTGAATTGAATTGAATTAACATCAGGCTATATACCTAGTCAGAAATAATAGGAATTGGTCAACACCAGACAATGTGCAAGGTGGGCCAACAAGTGACCCAGCATATAGCAGAC
Source organism: Oncomelania hupensis (assembly GCA_036898135.1). Taxonomy (NCBI): domain Eukaryota; kingdom Metazoa; phylum Mollusca; class Gastropoda; order Littorinimorpha; family Pomatiopsidae; genus Oncomelania; species Oncomelania hupensis. The sequence goes on along the minus strand of CM072523.1, from coordinate 29,698,957 downwards.
CAAAAGGTACTGTACAATAATTAAGAGGAATAAAATCGACCGGCTGTGCTAGGTAGGCTGGCAACTGCCCGACCGGCCCGGCAACTAGGCCATCGTGTGGCGACGGGTCTGGCCATCGGAAGCCCCCAACTAGCCACAGGGCATAAAATGTACAATCTCGGGCAGCAGCAACTGGCTATATCGAGGCCCGGTGACCACCCAGGGCCCGGCAACTTGGCCATACATCTGGCGGCTGGGTGGTCATACATTACGATACGATACGATACGATACGACTTTATTCATCTCACATGGGACACAATACAATGAACTGAAAGAATTGCCTCAATCTCTGAGCATGAGAATGTACCTTCATTATTGTGTCACATATAAACATACTCCTCATTCTTGATCATATTCATTACCGTCATCTTCTCCATTCTTGCTAACAGAACCACCATCTCGCTGCCACCACTGGTCAGTATCATAATCATCGTCATCATCATCATCATCATCATCATCATCATCATCATCATCATCATCATCATCATCATGTTCGCTACTATCACAACCATAAAATATAATTATCGTCGTCGTCAGTATGGCTACTCCTTCTTTTCCCTTCAACGGTTGTACTTAAGGTGATGTGGGAGGATACGAACGGACGGGGTGGGAGTTGGGTGCATCAGATTCTTGGTAGAAGCCGTCGCCGTTAGCACGCACCTATCTTATGGTACTCTCCCCTTCCCCCTCAATCTTCGCCACCTCATCCTCTATCCACTTTTGCCCATCCCCCATGCAAGACAGTCGCCTAAGTACTATTTCTATGGCACACGCTGCGCCAATTTAATGAATGAATGAAACTGCTTTGTTTCAGGGCGCCAAGAGTGACCTTGGAGAGATTGATGAGAAACTTCTCCAAGATAAAAATGAGCAAGACGTAGGTAGCTTTTATTTCAGCAGTCCCATAGTTCTCTCTGTCTAGTGGGATTGTGCGTTTATTTCCGGCAGTTTTGTTTTTTGTAAACGGGGGTTCGATGAATTAGAATATAACCTCAGCGTCCCCTGCGTGGGATGCCTTTGTTGTAAAGTGACCGGCGGGTGGAGTGCCGTCATTGTTGCCACTAGAGTGTTATATCACCCGTAGTTTCCTTTTGAAAGGAGAAAAACCACCATGGTGCTTTGCATGTGACAAATCCTTTTCCGTTCGCCATTTTATGTCTGAAGGTGCTGATCTGGTTGATGAAAGATATAGATATTTTGGTTCAATACCTTTTAATGAGATTTTTAAAGTATGCAGTAGTCAACACCTGTTTCAATTTGTACATGATGTTGGTTGGTTTTGTCGCATATAAATCATATCGTCTTGTTTTATATTCTTGGTTGGATTTTATTGGTGAGACTGATTTTATTTACATCTTTTATCATATTTAAATGTTAACAGTTTATGTTGATTTTACTTAATTTTGTGTGGTCCTGATTCGGCTCTTGGCAGTCCGCTGGACCTTGTAAACACTGAGTATCTATCTATGTTTCTGCAGATCTTTTATACAGATCAGGGGTGAGTCCTTTTTCAACCAAGTTGTGGTCCTGATTTTGTGGTACTGATTCGGCTCTTTGCAGTCCGCTGGACCCTATAAGCAATGAATAACTAACTAACCAACTCATTGCAATAGACTGGAGATCGTTTACCGAAAAAAAAAACCCAAAAAAAAACATTTGACGTCTGTTTTCTGATTTCTGACTTGACTTTTGACTACACACGCACTTTGTGTTGACTTTGCAGTTGATAAACATGGCGAAGTCTTTGGACTCGATACCGTACGACACACAGAAGATGTTTTTGCACGCCTGTCTAACATCCGACGTCATGGATTCACTCATTAAGGCAAATAATCTAGCTTTAAAAAACACACAACCTGTAAAGTGTATCTTGGTTTCACATCGCCGCGCTTTGAGTCTGATTTAGGAATAAGGCGCGTTCAGCATCCATTATTATTATTATTATTATTATTATTATTATTATTATTATTATTATTATTATTATTATTATTATTATATTATTATTGTTGTTGTTGTAAAAAACGAAGAAGAAGAAAAGAGAAGAAGTATTAGTAGTACTTAATAACCGTATTAAAGAAGAAGAGGAGAAGAAGACCAAGAAGAAGAAGTAGACATTTTAAGGAAGAAGAAGAATATGTTTTTTTGTGTATAAAAAATTGTACGTGAAAAAGAAGAAGAAGAAGTTTCTCGAAGACGTAGTAAACATTTTAAGGAAGACGAGGAAGTCGTAGTAAACATTTTAAGGAAGAAGATGAAGAAATAGATAAAGAAGAAAGAGGAGGTGCGAACATTTAAACCAAATGTGTCTTGGGTAACGTGAGTGTGGACAGTGATTTTATTTCTGTGAACGAAAAATGTCTAATTGCTTATGACATTTTTAAAGTGGTAACCCCTGCGGATTGGTATATTTTCATGTCATGAACTGTTGGTCGCACGTGCATGCTTGCTTCTTGACAGGAAATGGTCATAATGCAGAACAACACGAGACTGAGGACTGCTCATATCAACGCAAAGGTAATACGGAACGTTTTAAATTTATTTATATTTAACATCGATTCGTGCATATTCGAGTGCACAGTTATGCAGTTACATTGTTTCTGTAATGCACTTAGGTATCTTGTATTTTTTGTTCATTTTATTAATGGTCGCTGCTAGTACTAGCCTACCTCTGCAGTCATCGCTGGATGCTGCTGAGAAGATCGAGCTAGGTTGCTTTTTAGCGTTCCTTAGTTTCCATAATAAACGAACCAATTAGTGTACAAACTCTTACTATAAGCCTTTTTTCGTCTTTATTCTTGTAGCGTGTCGCGTTGTTTGCTGTCATGTTTCTGAGGTATGAGTAAACATGAAAATAATTATAGGTCGGCATTGACCCTTCTACAGATGCGGCGCGTGCGGCAACTGAATGCGTTGACCCCGAGACCTGAAAACCGAGGACTGGGCAGCGAGTTTCAAAACTTGGACGAGCTGCTTGCGAGGTGAAGTAACAACAACACAGGCGGCGGAAGCAGGGGGGGCAGGGGGGCCATGCCCCCCCCCTAGAAAAATGTTGGAGGGGGCAGCCTTATATATTGCCCCCTCCAATAATGAGTAGTGCTTTTTTTTTTTTTTTTGCCAGGGCATTAAACGATTTTTTTTCTTCAAATGGAATCAAGCAATACAAGTGTTTATCATCATAATCATCATCATCACCCTCTGATTAGTAAGAGAAGTTCGTCCCTTCGTCATCATTTCCTGTCGACGCGTCATAATCGTTAGCCTTAGCGTAGATCAAAGTGACCGACAGTTTTCGACATCGTGCACATCACAGTCGCGTTTTGAAAACTTTAATTAATTTGCTGTCAGTTTTTACAGTCTACCGTTTTCAATATCAGCAATTTTCTCGACTACAAGTGAAGAAGTCAGCAAAATGGCAAATGCTTTGACAATTGGTGTTATTGTTCCTCGTCAAGCATCCCGACAGACTCTTCGTGACAACCAACCTGCGGCCACTTCAGAAGAATATTTCAAGATTAGCATTGCCATTCCTTTCTTGGAACACCTGTCAACCGAATTGGACTCGAGGTTCAAAAATGCTGGTCTAGCAGTTGATGGTCTATGTCTGGTGCCAAGCACTTTAATAGACAACCAGGATGGTTTCATGCAGGTTCCAGAAGGGGTGATGCTGGCAATGTTGTGGGAGTCTGACCTACCAGACAACGCTACCCTTGAGGCAGAATACCAGCAACGGTGGGTTTGCAAATGGCGAAGTGCTGCTGAGAATGCGACAGCTATCATCCCATCCACGGCATCAGAAGCACTGAAACATTGTGACGGATGTTTTTTTATCCCAACCTGTTCATCATGCTTTAGAACCTTTGCACCCTACCTGTCACTACTGCCGAGTGTGAGCGTTCAAACAGTCATTTGCGCAACCTGAAAAACTACCTGCGCTCTACAATGGGGCAACAGAGACTAAATGGACTTGCTTTACTGAAAGTGCACAGGGATGTTGATACTGACTTCAAAGAGGCAGTGAACTGTTTTGCCAGAAGATACAATTCACAAATGGTACTAATGCCGAGGAACCTAGTGCAGCAAGACTGAATTAAGTGAAAGCAGGGCGGTGATGTTCATAAACTACAAGGTAAAGCTTTATACCGTTAACGATCAACAAAAAGTAGTGAATAATAATAGTATACAAAACATCTCTGCTGATAAATAAATGTGTGTGTGGTTGTTTTTTTAAGGGAGGGACAGAGGATAATTTTTGTACCCCAGAGTTTGTCAGTTCAATTGTTCAAAAAGCTCAAAGTCCCAGACCATCACAGATGGCTTTTTCAAGGTTCAGATTGCACCAGATTGCACCATTTTGCATCCTTGAAAAAATAAATTTCCGGGGGGGCATGCCCCCGGACCCCCCTAGAAGGCTCGGCGCATCGCGCCTTCGCTGAATCTGTAACCCCCACTCCCACCCTCGACTTTTCCCAGGTCTGACCCTGATGTCAGTGAATAGTGTGTGCCCCCCCAATCCTGAGCAGCTTCCGCCGCCTGTGCAACAACAACAACAACTACAACATCAACTCATGACGCTAGCCGTTAAGTGCTTTTTCCTCAAAGAGCGACGATATAAGGAGACCGATTTTTTTTTTTAAAGCAGGAATTGGTTAATTTATTAAGATTGGTTGTTTACATTTTAATTTCTTTTAATTTAATTTGATGGGCAGAGACACTTCGGTGAAGGTGGCGAAGATCGTGAAGGGATACCTGTGTCCATACTGCAGTTGCGAAAACTCTCTCATGTGTGAGACTGGCGCTTACTTGGTACGTCCCTTGACTGTTTTGGTTGTGCGTACAATACTATTAATAATACTAACGATTAACAATAATAATATTAATCGTAATAATTTTTTTTTTATCTAGCCTAGCCAATCCTATCTTGTAACTCAAGGTCGTAGGGGCACCACAGATGATCGTTTAACCAGCGTACTCCATCTTTGTCTGTCCTCATCAACCCTCATGGCTTTGCTCAGTGTCAAGCCAGTCCATTATCGAATGTTGTCCTCCCTCCTCTTTTTCTGCCTCCCTTGTCTTCTGCTTCCTTGCACCGTGCCTTGCAGGATGGTCTTTGCAATGCCTGATGCTCTGGTCACGTGACCGAGTTTCAGTTTCTTCACCACTGTGAGCAGGTCATCGTGTTGCCCGATGGCTTGTGTGATGGTCTGTCAAGCTTCGTTGTTGATGTGCTGGGTATGTGAAATGCCCAGAAGTCTTCTATAGCACCTCATCTCCATGCTTTGTATTCTTCGTTGTAGATCTGCTGTGAGGGTCCATGTTTCGCAAACGTATAAGAAGATGGAGGTGACAAGGGCGAGCAGCAGCCTTACCTTGGAGTGTAGACTGGTGGTCCTGTCGTTCCACAAATGTGCTTCAACCTTGTCAGGGCAGCAGTTGTTTGTGCGATCCTGGAGAGGACTTCCTGTTGGGACACATTGTCTGACACAATGGCTCCTAAATATTTGAAGCTATGCACTGTGTTGAGGGATTGGCCCTGGACTTTGATGTCCGTGTTGATGCCATGGGTGTTGTTGGTCATCATTTTGGTCTTCTCTGCATTTATTCCCATTTCAAAGGATCTGGAGGTGGTGTCAAGCCTCTTTACTAGCTATTCAAGTTCTTGTTCCTCTCCAGCAAATCACCAATGTCAAAACGGAGGTTGGAGATTGCTCTACCCCCTATGCTGACTGTGCCTTCGTGATCTGCAAGGGCATCTGACATGAGGAAGATGTTGAAAAGTGTTGGAGAGAGTGGGTATCCTTGACGCGAGCCGATTGTTGTTCTGAAACAGTTCCCAATGGCGCTGTTGTGGAGGACTGCACCGGTAGACCTTGTCACACAGGCTTTTGATGACTTCAATAATGTTAGGGCTGATGTACACTCTCATGGTTTTATTTATTTTATATAGCGCAAAATCAGACAAAATGTTTGTTCAAAGCTCCTTTTACACGCATTCACTCGGACAAAAATCTAAAACACATCAGTACGGTACAATACAATACAATAAGACAGTACAATACAATACAATATAATACAATACAATACAATACAATACATCTGTTACCTTAAAGAGCCCCAAGATCACACTTTTCAGTTCCATAGATCCTTTCAACTTCACAATAAGTTTTACAGCAAACCAAGATTAATGCACCAAAAATATCTATGTGCCTACTAATAGCATCAAAGTTTATTATAAAAAATAGCACCGCTGCGAAGGTGTGCATAGTAAGCACTGTTGTTTGTTGAGGTAACAAAGAAGAGACGACTAAAATTGCAAGCTTGACGGTTGTTTGAACAACCATTACCCATTATGTCAAATTTTAAAGTGGCAATTTCCCAACATATAAACATAGGATTAAAACAATTCTTGGTACCTTGGCCTGTTAGGAAGGAATTGATACAGGTATGGATGATGACGTTAGGGAGGAGAAAGAAGGAGAAGAGGAGGAGGACGACGCGACGACGACGATGAGTATCAAGGGGGACGGTGATGGTGATGATAATTATGACGAGATAGAGACTGTCATTTAGTGGTTTTTTTTATGTATATGTACTTCAGTGATGTTTCGTTTTCAGACGGAAGCTCATCTGACTAAGCACACGCTGATCAATGACGTAATAAATGTTCTCTCTCTCTCTCTCTCTCTCTCTCTCTCTCTCTCTCTCTCTCTCTCTCTCTCTCTCTCTCTCTCTCTCTCTCTCTCTCTCTCTCTCTCTCTCTCTCTCTCTCTCTCTCTCTCTCTCTCTCTCTTTTTCCTTCCCCATTCCTCCCCCACCCCCTTCCCCACGTCGTTGCCCCTCTGTCTGTAATAATAGGTTATAAACCTATAATTATAATAGATGTTATAAATAATTAGGCTGGTTGTAACCGCGTAATTTAATGTTGAAGAGTTTAGTACCGCCATGGCGTTTCATGACTCTGCGTGAAATTGAAGTCGACTCGAGTTCAAAAGTTTTAATGTAAATTATACATTTCTCTCTCCCTCCCTCTCTCTCTTCCTCTCTCTCATTGTTTAGGGACCGCAATTTTAATTATTTAAGGGGTTCCAGGATTCGCTTGAAAACTTGGTTTTTATAATTTGACTGCTTCCTATAATTAAATGCAAGGTCTTTCCAAAGATTGTGTATCCAAAATATGTGTTAATTATTTATTTTTCAACATAAATCACTCCACAAATTCGAAGATAAAACCTCTTTAACCTCCCGAACACAAACCAAAGGTCAAGGTCGGTTTTGTGCTGGAGTGTTCAGTTTTTGGGTATCTCTGTTGTAAGAAAAAAAAAAGGCTTTCTTTTTTGTATTTATTTACCAAATAAATTGTGTTGAGACTGTGTTTTCGTGTTGTTTTTTTAAATAGTTGAATTATGTTTTAATTTCAAACAGAAAGTTTCAGCGTATTCGAAACTTCCAGGAATTTGCAGGGCGGACTGACAAGAAACATGGTGAAGTATTCTAGAGACAATGTCGCGAATGCAGAAATAATGATGGACCCTTTTCCGGAGTAGTTACCGTTGCAGTTTCGTATATTAATACTGTTGCGAGCAAACACAAAATAGAGTGAAATAAAGCAGTTACATCATTTTAAATCGCAAAACAGCGTTAAAACAGGATTTAGCAATGTTCTTTTTCACTACCACATAACCTCACAGTAATTCGACATGTACCAGCGAAATTCCCCCAAATAATAAAAAGTGCAGTTTCTAAACAATGAATTGTTTCGTAAATAATGCATTATTTAGCAACATCTTCTAAATAATACATTATTTATCAAATTTTGCTAAATAATCCGTTATACAGGTAAACAAATCATTATTTAGAAACATTTCTAAATAATACATTATTTAACACAATCTGCTAAATAATGCATTATATAGGTAAATAATTCCTTATTTATCAACAATGCCTACAGAGAAAATATATTATTTAGAAAAATCTTACATTGTTTTAAACAAATTAGTATTTATAAAATATGCTTCTAAATAAAGATTATTTAGCTCAGATTGGTGAAAATGTATATTTTTCAAAGGGACTTCTATAGAACTAGGCTGCTTTAAGCATCGTCAAGTCGAAATGCTGTGTCTTAGCCACCACTATTGTAGTTAAAAAAAAAAAATCAATTTATTACAGGTTGCAACACTGAACGAGTATATGAAACATGCGATCGGCATTTTGGACGTTCAGGTAAAAATACGCACCTATGCACAGATACACACACGCGCACGCATGCACGCACGCTTAAACACTTCTGCAGTCAATAATATTTTTTTTTTTTTACGAACTCGATGATGATGATGATGATTGATGGATGATGATGATGATGATGATGATGATGATGATGATGATGATGATGATGATGATGATGACACAGATTCAACTTGCCAACAAAACGGCGAAGAAGGACGAGTTGACTCCCCTAATGGTGTCTGCTGTGGAGAACATGTGGAAGGTTATTCGGATGCTGGTGAGTAAATGATTTGCTTCGCTATCTGGTTGGTTAGTTGGTTTATTGATTGTTTGCCAATGTTGTCTGTAGAAAGATGGCATGAGTGCTTTAGATGCTTTGGGAAATTTTATCACTGCAATCGTAGTCGTCGTCGTCATCACCATCATTATTATTATCATCATCATCATCATCATCATCATCATCATCATCATCATCATCATCATCATCATCATCTTCAACTTGGTCTTCTTCTCCCTGTCTTTCGGTCTTTAATTCAGTCTGTTTTTCCGTCAGTCTCCCCTTCTGCTTCCATGCGTTTTTCGCGCCCTCTTTCTTCTCATAGTTATATAGGCTATCAGTATCAGTATACAGGCTGTGCACAAGCACTTGAAGCGAACTGGCTGCTGCTGCTGCTGGCTGACAGAGATGGATAACAATAGAATATCCATGATCATCGCGCTTTACAGCTTGCAAAGCTGGTCAAATCACTAGTCAGCGAGACTCATAAGATTCAGATAATTGGCTAGAGCGCGGCAAACTAGCATAATTATATTAAATCAGGAGTTTCATGAGGTGTTAAATCTGACTTAAGATAGTTGGCCACGCCTCTCCAGACGCATACGCAAGCAGATGGACTGTTTAACCCCACGAACAACTAAAACCACCGCAAGTAGCCGCCGCTAGGTGTTTTGATGCGAGCTGGAATGGCAAGACTTACCCTATTGTGCATGTGGTCGTGGAGACTTCCAACGAATTAACGGATTAGGCACTATATAATCCCATGGACTTTATGTTCCTATTGACTGCTGAGGTGGCAGTGTTGTGCTTCTCAAGATTCAAGATTCAAGATTTATTGACTTCATGTGAAGAATTTGTTTTGCGCATATGGGAATACATCAGAATATAGGTTATAAGTTCATACGCAATACAATACATTACAGCACAGTGCAAGCAGACACATCGCTTTCTCACATTTACGCAAAATAGGCTATCAAAAGTAAACAATCAGACATCACACATCAGGCAATCAGATCACAAAATAGAACCGCAAACACTGTCAATATAATTATATCATGTCACCTAATATGTAATCGCGTCAAGCACCCACATCACAGTCTATACGTCAGTTAATAATAATAATAAATAATACAGGATGCTATGTAGGCGCCTTTCCCAAAGGCTCAAAGCGCGGCGATCTATACCAACATACACGCTCACCTGTCTCATTTACCCTCACACACACCAAATACACATACAACAGGTGGTGTAAAGGAAGGGAGATCGCTATTAGAAGACGGAAGAAAATCGAATTTTTATTTTTGAAATTTTTTATATTGACTGCATCCTGTACCATTATTGAAGGGAGGGTGGAAACCGGAGTGCCCGGAGAAAACCCTCGGTGCCCTCAATAGTCTCGTACCTAAGTCACATACGTTCGCCCCTTGCGGGAATCGAACCCGCGACCTTCGGCATAGGAAACCGGCGACTTATCCACTGCGCCTCACAGTTCACATTATTCTCTGTTCGTATTATGTCTCTGTGTCCTTGGAACTGTGGATTAATATGGTTACCCCTTGGGGTCATGAGCAATCTTGTCACTGTAGATTGTTCTAACCTATAAAGGGAACAGTGAAAGCCCCAGTTGAAAACCTGTCTTGCCTTTGTAGGCATGACTAATTCACTGCGGCAACAGTTCCCCCCGTTGGAGTGCCGGGGGTTTCAGTATAAATAGTATCCCCACTTTCTGGAAATTTAGTGCTTTAAATTCCCACTGTCGCTGTCTTCATCATTTGCTCTTTCCCATTCCTGATCTGTCCTATCACTCTGCTATACTTTCTTCTTCTTCGCTAGATCAATGACCTACCTTTTTTCTTGAAAACTCTTCCTGGACAAGACTCCTTGTTTGTGTATGAGGTCTGTTGGATCAGCTTGGGAATGTTGGACGCTTTCTGCCGGGTGGTCACTAGGGCTTCCTATGATTGTATTATTTCGCACTATAGGCATTTTATATGTATGTGTTTTTTTGATGATTTATAATGATGGTTGTATTCTATTTTGTTTTTGTAACCGGGGTGTTCGCGTAGTTGAGGTCAACCCTCAGCCGTCCCCCGCGTGGGATGTCTTTATTGTAAAGTGACTGGCCGGTGGAGGGCATTCAATTTTCCCACTAGGGTTGTTTCGGCAGATCTTTTATGCGGATCGGGGGTTGTCCGGTCCTGATTTGGCTCGGAAGAGTCCGCTGGACCTAAAGCAACAATAAATCAATCAATCAATCAATATGGTTTTCACACCTGCTTTGAATGTTTCATCGTCCTTGGAACTAGGGATATAGGCTGTTTTTCAGAGCTGCTACCAATGTTTCATTAACCTTGAATCTACTGATCACTGATCTGAGAGAAACTGTCACTTTAAGCGCTGAGAATCAATTAGAGGGGTCAGTTATCTGGCATGTTCACGTGTCTGTTTCGATTGTATTTGTGATTGCGCTCAATTCACGACAGTAACCGGTACTTTCTTTTCATGCGGCCCGAGCATTTCTGGAGTTGCGCGCCATACAAATGGACATTGGAGGGGATTGGCTTGATTGCAAAGTAAAATCTGTATTTTAAACAACCCACAACACTTTCAGTTAAACTTAAGCTCTTATCCATTGTGTTTATTCCTCATTCCCCTTCTCAGCTCTGTTCAACTGTCCACTAAATTCCCCCTACAGCGGAACGTCTCTCTCTCTCCTCCCCTCCCTCCCTACCTATCCCACTTTTCCTCTTCCTTTCCTTCCTCACTCTCTTCCTCCCCCCCCCCACCCCCATGCTGGTTTGAAGTTTGGTCAGAATAATGTAAACATTCGAACTTCTGTCAACAGAAAAGTTACAGGTGCCCTATCTTCTAGGCCTAAATCAATACCCCTCGTCCACACCCCCGCCTAATAAATGATTTTGAGGACTCTTGTTTTAAAAAAATACTGATAATGCGTTACAGAAACAAACACTTGGGACTCTAACGTTAAATGCTCTTGAACCACGCTAGAGGCTCAACGTGTAATGCTGTGAAAAATACTATTAGTAAGGCGTTTAAAATCCTGCCTGCTGTTGAAGTAGATTAAACGCTGCCCCCCTAACCTGGCGATCACATTGCAATAATAGGTGTTGGGGGCTGAGAGCCAATAATCAATAGCCAGAGACCCCTGAACTGCCGATAGTTTAATGAGCCTGACACCCCTTGTTTCCGCTGTCACCAACCCTGGACTTGCGACACCATTTGTTTTACGGTTTGGCTGCAATAGCTGCAATGCGGGTGGGCGGTGTTGTGTGTGGAGGAGGAGAGAGGAAGTGAAGGTGTGGGGATGGGTGGAGGAAGCGGTTACTTGAAATTGTAGCAAAACTGTAATATGCCCAAGTCAGTTGCTACACCGAACTAAGAGAACTATGAACACACACACACACACGCCCACACACACATACACACACACACACACACACACACACACACACATGCGGTCATTATTGTATAGTTTGGCAAATTTCTTCAACTTCACACCAAAAGACGGCTAACAGCAGTGTTACACTCGTTAGTTGATTCAGCCCCAATGCTTGAATCCTGATAAGTGTAACTCAGATTCGTTTATCCACGCAACCTGTTCAATCAGGAACAAGGCACGGAGTCGTCGTATGAAGTTTCCCAACTTTATTCAGCGTACATCAACAACTGCATACAATCGCTCAATCACTTTTTACTTTCTCAACTTCCAACTTTACACAGTGCATCAATTATATAGTTTTTTTTTCTAGACTCCAGATAACGTCAGAATGTTCGAGCGTGACACATTACAACCAATCGGAATAAACTTCGTCATCACTGTCTTACGTCATACAACATTCTTCATCATAAAAGAAGCTCTCAGCTTATAGTGGATCTATCTAGATTCTTCGATGATAGTAAACAAGCAACTCTAGAGAATTCTCCAATAATATCGACCAACGAAAATTATCAATGTTATGCAAAGCTTTTTCTAACAACAATGCAAAATCAAATCAAAGGTAAATACACTCTGTTATCGAATGCTTTGCAAAATAAAACGATCAGATCTATCGCGCGCGTTTTACACGCACCATCGTGCACGTCGCAAACGTAACAAGCAGATGAATAGAGCTACAACGATGTCTTTTCTATCACTTCCTAGAGGACAATTAAACCTAACTAATAAGCATGGTCATAATCAGTAGGACTTTGATCCTTCAAGACGTTGCACTAGCATGTAAAAGGGAGAAGATATGTTGTTGAGCTTTGGGGTCGGAGTACTACACTATACTATTACAGTGATTTATTACTGATCTATATTCCGCGTCTCACATTGAAGGGGATAGTCGGGTTAACAGGCCGGAGATTTTACAGTGACCGGGGGTGATTTATTTCAGTGCCCATTGACGAGCACATATCAACATACGCTTTGGGTGGCCATGTTGTTAGGGCCTGTATTGACTTGTATGAACGATGTTGTTACTGGATTATTTATTGACAACCAACTGTACACTATAACCTAAGAGTTCATAGTTTAGTTTCGGGTCCAGTCGATTTATTATTGCGAGAGAGAGAGAGACTTTGACTTTGACAATTTATTAGCACGTTGGTCATAGACCCACATGCCCACACGCACGCGCCACATGCGCGGACACACACACCACTCACACGCACGTAATCCGAGCATCGGCCAACGCATTGGGAAAATAAACGTAATGTAACACTGCGAATATATATATATATATATATATATATATATATATATATATATATATATATATATATATATATATGTATTAATAGATATATATAAGCTTACATATACAGTATATATAAGATTTTTCCTTAAAAACAAGGCTTCAATATGTGGTGTAGTGCACACATACAGACGAAATAGAAAAGGTTAAACACTGCTTCAAATGGAAGTGTGATGATTGTCATGCAAGAAAGGGACAAATTGATATAATATGTATACATTACTTCAACGATTGTATCAACATTTAACGTCTTGAGAATGCGTGGTATACAAATTTACTTAAGGATCGTACGTAAACAAGGTCTTTCCTTTGAATTAGGTTTGTTATACATGCAGGTCGATTAGACAAAAGACGAGTTCTTAGATCATTATACGAGGGGCAGATATACAAAAAGTGGTTTTCATTCTCGACGATGTTTTTACAAACAATTCAATTTCTAGCTAACACGTCTTTATTGCATCTAAGAGAGAGAGAGAGAGAGAGAGAGAGAGAGAGAGAGAGAGAGAGAGAGAGAGAGAGAGAGAGAGAGAGAGAGAGAGAGAGAGAGAGAGAGAGAGAGAGAGAGAGAGAGAGAGAGAGAGAGAGAGAGAGAGAGAGAGAGAGAGAGAGAGAGAGAGAGAGAGAGAGAGAGAGAGAGAGAGAGAGAGAGAGAGAGAGAGAGAGAGAGAGAGAGAGAGAGAGAGAGAGAGAGAGAGAGAGAGAGAGAGAGAGAGAGAGAGAGAGAGAGAGAGAGAGAGAGAGAGAGAGAGAGAGAGAGAGAGAGAGAGAGAGAGAGAGAGAGAGAGAGAGAGAGAGAGAGAGAGAGAGAGAGAGAGAGAGAGAGAGAGAGATTGCTATATGTTCACGTGCGCTGTTCCTTATGTGGTTCATTGTCTAGGTTCGTGTCTAATCGATTTAGTACTACCACATTTGTACTATAATACGTACGCTATACAATCAATTTATTGCCTCCGAACTAGGGTCTATACTTCATTGTATCATTTCAAATACGAGGTACAGAGTATCCATACAGCTGAAGCGTCGCTCTCAAAGCCTCAGATACACAGTAAAACCAATAAATCAACTGATATTAGAGTACCTTGCGGTGTGATCTACTGATTGGGTTTCCACAGTGAATTGTAAAGGAGAAATGTATGTGAGTTATTAAAACATTCAACAATAATAATATTGGCATGGTGTTTTGGAGGGCTATATGCCGTTTTGACATGTTTGTATATTTAATAATAATATTTGTACGGGGCTTTGTGATAGATTTTGACATGTTTGTATATCCGATAAATAATACTTGTACGGTGCTTTGTGGGGGAGGTATGCTATTTTGACGTTTTAATTTTTTAGCGCATTCTGAGGTTGAAAGAAAAGACCGCCTTCCAAACGAACGTCCATGTACCCTTTCAGTAGGTTGTTGCTACCGTACGCGGCCAATAGCGCGTGACAAATTAAGGTGAATGAAATTATACCTTTACCATCCGCTTAAGTGTGGCACCGGGATTAATTAGGAGTGGTCCTTAAGAACACGTTTCGCAGCTGTTAGTTTATGGTGATCGTAACATTAGACTACTAGCGATTAATTTAGTTTATACCTGCAAATGTTCACACATTCAAGCAGTGTTGTGTTGTAGTGGCTGTCAGAAGTGATTTTGTGCATAATGTAATGTGGTCACTATTTTGAATGTGGTGATTGTGCAGTGATCTTTAAATAAACTGGCGTTTTGTGACTCTATTTTTGTACTGCAGTGCTGTAGGATAGTTTGTTGTCTTGTTGTGACTGTAAGCATCGACCTTTTGCATAACGAATCAGCTTATTGTCCTGTGATGATTTTGTAGCATTGTTTTGAATGATATGGCGTTTCTTCATTGCGATGGTAAAGTATTTTACTGGTAAAAAGGAACTGCGCTCCTTTCAAAAGTGGTTTTGTTACGATATAGGAAGGGATTGATCTTTTGCATACTGATTGAATTGTTGATCGACATAGATTTTCACTGATATGTTCGGTAGAGATATATGCGCGTTTTACAGTAAAAATTGCCGTGTGCTGCTGTAGCAAACAACGATTTATAATATCTAACTGCAGTTGTCCAAAACCTTTGTAGCGATCTTTCACAAGTGTTGTGATGCCGCACACGTAAAACTATGTTTTTCTTCATAATCAGTCAACGGTCTTTTGTTGAGATTTATTAGCGTGTTATTATTTTATTTGAAGTAAAGCGGCATTATTGATATTTCTTCATAACGATAGTATTGCGTATAACTATATTGGTTACTGGCTGCTGTCGTTCAAAAGTGTTCTGTTGTGCTGTAGTTCGTGTCAGAGATGACTCCGTATAAGGAATCAATGAAATGTACGGTTGCGTGATTTTTCTCTCTGCTTGTGAAACGTTTTTGTAGCGGTGAAAATATTAAATTGCCCAACAAAACTTTTTTTTAATCTAAAAAAAAAAAATACAGCCATATTTTGAGAGTGTTGCAAAGTTAGAATTCTCATTGCTTAGAATTCATTTAAATGTTAAGTGACGTTCATCACACATGTAGGCCAAGAGCATGCTGTCCAGCAATGCCATGTTCATTTCGTTGTTACATTACAAAACACACACATTAATTTGGCAATTTACATGTAGTTCGAGGAAAGAGGGGAAAAAACAACTGGGGTAGAACTGTGGTCTAAATTTATTGTTCTGCAACTATAAACTGAGGTCTGATGTGGAACAATAGACTAGTTAATTAATTTATTAATTAAATCAATACATTACTGCCTATTTTCATTTATGGAGCGAAGTACCAAACACGGTGAACATATTTTGGGAATAGGCTGTTACGGTGCAGACAATCTTTTCAACAATCATTGTAGGGCATAGGAAAGAACTTGATGAGCTAAAACCAGTTTCGTTGAGGCATATCCGAATTCCGCTAAAGAATTAGCACACTTGTTGTCGGTAGTATGAAATAAGTCATACAAGAAAAACAGTGTTGCTTGTAATTATTGTAACCAACGAACACGCTCTCTGGACAGTGTGTTGGTAGTTTAACACAAAAAATCATAAAAGGAAACTATGTAGCTTGTAATTATTCTAACCGACGAATAGGATCTCCGTCTTCATCTGAGTCATGAATGGAAAATAGTGCAATCGTTTTAGTGACTTGCGAATATTCTATTTAAAATAATTTTCCTAGTCTAATACGGTAGATCATTTTCATAACGCGTTGATGGCATGACATAGATGATATGATATACTTTGTTCCACTGCAATGCAACAATTGTTGTTTTTTTCTTTTAGTAACAATGTAAACCTATCGCCTTCGACCATTCCACCCCACCCCCAATCTTACTCTCCCACCCCCTACCACCTCCACCCCCACTCTCCCACCCCCATCCCACTCTCTCTCTCTCTCTCTCTCTCTCTCTCTCTGATATTGAACTGAAATGTATTGAATGCATCTGGCTAGAGGTAAGGCCATATACCAATATGTCTATTCTTATTTGGATTCATCTTCAGAAATCCTGCCAGCAATTGCGATTGGTTCAATAATTTCTTACAAATGATGGACACAGTCAATGTTTGCAGATTAAACTTTATTATATTAGAGGACTTTAACATTAATCGTTTACAGTCTCAGTCACACCGGAACACAGTAACAAACTTGCTTGGTATAACTCAGTTTATTCAAGAACCAACAAGAGTAACAGATACAAATTCAACCCTTCTTGATCATACATACAGTATCAACAATAATATAATTTCTGCTGCTTTCACGTCTGACGTGTCTGTCAGCGATCATAATGCCATTATTTACAAATGTTCATGCCAGCTTCCAAAACCACAGTTTAAAGGACATACCTATGTATAGAAATTTTAAGAATTTTGATGTCCGCATATTTACAGGACTTAAGTTTGATTGATTTCTGCAATTTAAGAGCATATAATAACCTTAAAGAAACAACCGAAATATTTGTAAAACTACTGCTTTCTGTCGTTGATGCGCATGCGCCAATCCAGAGGAAGAGGGTAAAACATGCATCAGTTCCCACCTGGATGACAACTGAAATTAAAGCTGATTTGTCCTTGCGTGACAGAGTTAATAAACAAAAACAGTTTGATCTGTATAAAAAGCAATGTAATAAAGACTTTACCCTCGTATTTTTAAACTTTATTATCAACTGAAAACACTAATATCAATTTTATTTCGCAAGCAATGGACGAATTTTGCACACAAAAAAATCTAGAAGAAGAAAAATAAATCAATTTAATTTTTCTAATGATGATTTAATAAATATTTCCTTTCATTAACTGACTCTATTATTAAATCTAATACCGCAAATACAAACACATGTACAATGTATGATAAGATCAACCAATTTTGCAGAAACACACTTCACGAATCTGCCTCATTTATTATACCTCCGTTAACCGAACATGATGTAACTTCTGTAATATTAAAAATGAAAAATAAAAAGTGTATGGACCTTTATAATCTAAATGCATTTATTATAAAATTGTCTCTTCCCTATATCAATTAACCTTTAACCTACATCTATAATCTATGCATTGATCAAAGTCAGTTTCCTTCAGTATTTAAAGAAGCTAAAGTGATACTTTTACCTAAAACAAGTGATACTTCAGTTCTTGACAACTTTCGACCAATTTCCATTCTGCCTGTACTATCTAGACCCCCTGTATGTCTCATTTTTATTATGCATCGATTATTTGGTGTAATGCCATTGACGCTCAAATAAAACATCATAAAAGAGCAATCAAGATACTTTATAAGTCTTATAATATAAATACAGATGTTACAACTAATGAAAAATATAAAGAACTCCAAATATTACCACTTCAAAAACAATTTATATTTAGTACAGCTATCCTTATGTTTAAAATCACACACGGAGAAACACCTGCATATCTTGATACATTTTTTACTAAACCAGTTGATGGGCATAGACTAACTACCATTCCCTCGCATTGATTTATACAAAAATAGCCTATCATGTAATTGAGCTGTTGTTTGGAACTCTCTCCCTCTGGAGTGTAAACATTATGGTGCACTGTTTTCTTTCACATGTAAAATATGTAAACATCTGCGAAATTAATAATATTATAACAGTGATGTATAATAACACATATGAGAACAAAGTCATTCATATATTTATTTATTTATTTATTTATTTATTTATTTATTTATTTATTTATTTATTATTATTATTATTATTATTATTATTATTATTATTATTATTATTATTATTACTGGTGAGGCATGGGGAGGTGAGTGGGTGTCTAAGTTGGTTTAAAAATAATGACGAAGATGATGTTGTGTGTGTGTGTGTGTGTGTGTGTGTGTGTGTGTGTGTGTGTGTAATGTGATTTCCAAGTTAATGTTAAAGGTTCTTTATTATGTTAACTTGTTAAGGGACAAATTGGAAGATTAAACTTATTAATTAGTCTAAAATCTTTATCCCTAATTAAAAAAAAAGTTTTAAGTTTCTCTCTCTCTCCACACACACACACACACACACACACACACACACACACACACACACACACACACACGCACATGCATAATATATTTGATGCTTCTGCTTCAGGGTTTGTTGTTGCTGTTTCCAAACTCTTTTTACCCACCCACCCCCACGCCTCGTCACAACATCGTTAGTAGCATGGAATCTATCGCACTTCCAGTTGGTGTTGCAGACGTCTCCCTCTTAAAGTGCTATCACAACAAAAATCGATAACTTGTCTAAACGAACAGTATAATTAGTAAACCTTAATGGAATAGTTAAAAAAATTATACTCGAAATATATAATTTTATATTTTGACAAAATTAGTAAAGTCCGAATATTTAGCTTTTAAAAAGCACCTCCTCTCGCGCAAGAGCTCGTGACGTCACCGACTGAACACATGCAAAATATGGCGTCGAACAGTGAAGTAGAAAATGCTGTTCAGGCTCAAGTTTCATCTAAAAAACGAAGCGTTGGCAGATACTGTGCAGTCGCAGGCTGTAGTAATAGACATGGCACTGGCCACACACTTCATAAATGGCCATCCGACGAAAAAACAGGTCGTATGTGGACCAAATTTGTGTCTACATACCGCGCTGACTTTGGTCCAAGTTTCGGCACACCAAACAAGTATTCAGCTGTATGCAGTCTTCACTTTGAAAAGTCCTGTTATCCCATGCTCTGGTAGTTGTTGGTGATTGTAATTACCTTTGTGAAACGCCAAGCTAGTTCCTACAGGTAGCCTACGCATAACGACTGCACCTATGTTTTGAGGCACACCTGTGGGACCCTAGCACGAAGCGGGCATTTGCAGTCACTGATTGTTGTGTTAGACCTCATGCCGTGGACAAGGAACAAATCGTTCCCGTTACGTTGTTGTAAAGACTGATTTACTGTGGTGCTAGACCTATTTCTACCCTGTGAATTGCAGTAGGCCTACTAATAGTCCGCACACCAAGATGATTTACGCGCATAACTATTGTTGCTGCTAGGGCCTAGAACTGTTTAGGCACTGAAGTCTAACATCTGTTAGTAGTGGATGTTTTTAGTACATTTTAGTGTATGTGTGTGTATGTGTGTGGGTGTGTTTGTTTGTTTATGTGTGTGTGTGGGTGTGTGTGTGTGGGTGTGTTTGGCTAGGTAGAAACGCCTTTATTCTGACATACACTTGAACCTCTACGTACTTTCTTTTGACGGACCCCGTTATTTTGACGTCAAAACAGTGTTCCGTTAGAGTTAGGGCTGTGTTAGGCTTAGGGTTAGGTTAAGGGTTAGGGTTTGGGTTAGAGTTAGGGTTAGGGTTAGCTTCAAAACATGGGCAAATTTGTAAAAATGTTAAAGTAACGTCTGTAGAGTTTCATGAAAGTCATCACAACGGCGTTTCTACACGGTTGTGTGTGTGTGTGTGTGTACTGCTCTTTGAGATTTAAGTGATCACGTGCTCTGTGTCTAGTGCTTTTAATATTTGGTAATTGCCGAATGATGGAAAAATAAAATAGTCAATCATTGGCTCATCAAGTTCTTTTTTCAGACGTTAAACAGCAATTTCAATGTCTTTGTGTGTGTGTATGCATTAGCTTATGTGTGTGCGTGTGTATGTATGTGTGTGTGTGTGTGTGTGTGTGTGTGTGTGAGGGAGAGGTGGAGAGAGAGAATAAAATGTGTAATCAGTGTATCAGATTGTGTGCGTGTGTGCGTGCGCGCGCAAATGTGTTAGTCTGTTTGTGTGGCCTAGAACGAATACAGAGATTTGGACTATGTATAGCAGTTCAGTAAAAATTTCTTTACATAGACATTTTTATCGACTTTTACAGGAACGTTTCACCACATTAATAATACTTTCCTGAATTGGATTCTATACCGCAATAATTCCTTTCAATCAGTAGCTATAAAAGTCGTAATAAAACATGGTGTTATCACAATATTACTCATTACAGCGATCGCTACTCTTTTTGCTTATCAGTCAGGTAAAATGACAGGTAAGCTTATATTCACTAAACAGTTCTGCTATTTTGTGCATGTTTACTTGCGAACTTCAAAGCAGGGGAGAAATAAAATCCGCTTTATACGATGACACATTTGTTTGTCTGTGGCGCTTCAATGGCTTGCACGCACGCGAAGTGACATTCTGTAGGAATGACTGTATTATTAGAAATAGTCGTGCCGCAACTGTTTTTGAAGATCGATTTATAAAGGCCACCCTCGTCACGTAACCAAGTACAGTGCATCCGCGATAGCAAAAAAGAAAGTAGATCCTCGATCGCGCAGCGGTAGGTACAACAAACCCGTGTGCAGTATAACATGAATGGGAAGGTCGGGATCAGACTTCGTTTTGGGCCGCCCAGACGGTTTATTCTCAAACCGCGTGAGAACGCACATGTAATCGTTTCTTAAATCGAAACGATATAGGTCTGTGATTGGTGAAAGTTTCGTATATGATAACATATACATATATCAACGTCTTCCAAGTTATTCACAACTTTCCGGCATCTCATAAAAACTCGTGGGTATCGCCATTATAAATTAAAACGAGGTTAGAATGAAACCAAGTTCCGGTCTGGCTTGTTTTGCTGTAGACTGTAGATTTCCAGGTTGGGAATAAAGCGTTTGAGCGGCCGATTCCTATCTCCAAAGACGTCGTCTGATCTTAACCTTTTGTCTATGATACATGGGCTGTAGTATATTTCTACCGCTATGCTATTGAGTCCATGCTATCGCGGATCCAACTTGGTTACTCCATGCCTTGTCTACGTTATAAGATGGAATCCACAAGGCCTATCAGTACTTAGGGATTGTTACCCCCCCCCCCCCCCCCCCCCCCCCCCTCCAATGTCGCTTGAACGTGATTGTGCGACTGAGACTTTCAACTATCATTCAATAGACACGATGGCACATAATTTTATGTCTGGCGCAAGAGACCGTTTAAGCGTTGTTTGGGAATGTAAGTGCCATTGAAAATGTAAGACGCATAACTAAACAGTAAATTGCATCGTAAATCTCTCAAAGCTCATCCAAGTTTAGTAAGAGTGCTCCTTTACACACGTTAATATAGCAGAAGATATATTAGATACAGTAGCAGTTATCTAGCTAGATACGGTAACAAAGACCGATTTATTTAACATCTACCTCATGCTGGCACACGTAGCAGTCACTAACGTATTGTGCCCAGGTTCAGGATAAAATCTAGCTTAAAAGCAGTAAAAGCACATAAGCAACATTGTCCATACTTCTTGTTTATTTGCCTACATAAAAACATAAGCTTACCTACGCTACGGGTTTATTTTCGTTCCAACATACGCTACTGGGGTTTGTTTTTTATTTGAGTAGGTGCGCACTAACATAGGCTACCTGGACACATACCTGTTATTATATAATTATTAGAATTGTTTTAATAGTCCGTTTAACCAACCCAAGAGCTGCTTACTGCGCTGACCGAAACAGAATCTAACACAGGCGGCCCAAGGTGTCAACTTGCCGTTTTACGCGCACCGTCTAACGCTCCAGACAACTGATCAATCCTGAACCACCGAGGACCTGAGCGTCAGGATCTGTCCGTGCGATGGAATGCTTGCATGGACAGACTAGTCCTCGGTTTATTCTCTCGTCCGAAGGTGCCAAATACGAAATATAGTCTCGTACCGACCGACACCAGTATAGATATTCCCGGATACCTAATGCTTGCTTTAAGATCCCCAGGCGTTCATCGGGCCTTACATTGCAACAGCGACGGGCATACAATGTTATGCTTTATTTTGGCATAGAACTTCTTTGTGCACACCATAGCCAGCTGTCAGGACGTGAAAAAAAGGGGGAAAAAAACCAACTGCAAAGATAAGACCTTGATGGCAGCACCTCTCAGCGCCATTAGGCACATATCGATTGTTGGATAATTTGAGAGATTAGGGCTTGTAATGCATAGTGGCGGCTTTAAACCTGTTTCAAGTGAGCTCCCTCTGTACTGCATTCACGACCTATCAGTAGCACGGGGCTTCTTCGCGTTGTATTGGTTTGTAGGAAGGAGGCTTCACAGCGGTGGTTGTTTTCAGTTCGTGGTGGGCTTTATTTTGATATTATTTCACAAGTGTATTTATCTCTGGGACGTCAGAAATATTATCGATGTTTGTTTTCATCCTTACATTGTACATGCGAGTGGAAACATTAAACAGCGACTTTCATAAAATTAGTAGCCACAATTATTGATATTTGTTTAATTGAGTTGTGGAGTTCATTCAAATAGAACATTGAATTGTACAATACCATTTACAAATGATAGAACTTAAACATTATTTTGTCAAAAGTTCGCATTCTTGTATATTTATTTTAAAAGGGAGAGGGGTATGAGGAGAGGACGGACGGGGGCAGGGGGAAGGATGGGAGGGGGGGGGGGGGGAAGACTTTTGTGATTTGAATGTAGAAGTCTGTAGTGATCAATAGCGTTCAGTGCTGGAGTGCAATGTTTTTTTGATACTGGACACAGATTATTGGCGAGAAGGAGAATGCAGTTTGTTCGATCTCTGTGATTGATTGGAAGATAATAGAATGATCAGTAATCCGCTAACTTTAGTGAGACGTGTGTATTGGAATATTCAGTCATAAGAAAGCTTAGAAAACATGTGTGGTATTTACTTATTTTCAGTATCCAGTTATCTCGAAGTTACAATACCATGAAACAGGACGCGTCGCCGCTAGCTAGTCAGTGGTATGGATTTCATGATACTTTGAGTGAGTGACTACAGTGCAGTGATTTCGTAATGGAAGTGTGGACGCAGACATCGATGTGTGGCTGCGACAGCCGTAAGAACTCCACCATCTCCATCGCCAACAAACACTACAACGGCCACCAACACCATCAACACCAACACAACAACCGCCGCAGCTCCAGCCTTCGCCCCTTGCAGCCAGTAGAGATGAACGACGGAGAAGAGGCGGGCAAGCAGAGCTTGTCGCTCACCGCTCTCCACATCCATGCTATCAAGATGCCCACATCGGGCGCAGACGACGAGTCCAGCGTGGTAGCCAGTGAGGCAGTGTCCCTCACCCTGCCTGTGCAAAACGGTGCGCACCACGACGTCGCTGACGAGAACGAAGGCGATGAGGCCAACGGTGCGAGAAACCGAGCTCACGGTTCAAGACAGCTTGATAAAAGTTTTGGTTTGAACTCTCCCAGGTCTGGAGGCGCCACCCCGCCGAGAAATGGCGGCCACGTCTATGTATCTCAGCCGTTTTCTCCTCGCAGTCTTCCGGTTCAACCAACACGCCAACCACTCAGGGACGTCTCTTTGCGCCCCGGCGTCGAGGCTTTGAGTCGCTCCAACACGGACCTCGTCATCACGCACGGACATTTCGTTGCGCGCCGCCCGCCTCCGGGAAGTCGAAGCAAAAGTGACGTCACGCGCAGAGCGGCGACGAAAGAACGATGTCGCAGTGGCGCGTTTTCTAGCCTGGATCAGAGCTCCAGCGGCGTCTTCGGTGGCGGTGGCGGTGGCGGTGGCGGCGGAAGTTCCGCAGTGCGTGCCAGACGAGGGAACAGCGCGGGAGAAGGCAGATATAGCGGTCGTCTATGCGACGCTTGCAGCCTACATCAGTTCCGAGACTGGGTCAAGGTGAGGGCATGTGATGGTCATTGCCAAGGTTTAGGTTAGTTGGGCTGTGGGTCGTAGTAACGGAGTGAGTCGCAAAGTACGGGGTAACGAAATAGAGAAGATGTCAGTGGTGTGTCATTAACATGAAAAAGGGTTTACTATAAGAACTCAGTTTCGGCCATTGTCGTCAAAATCTTCTTCAGTGAATACAATCGTCCGGCCATTTATTTCAGCTGCCATCTTCCTTCTCGTCCACCACATTACCATCACCATCATCATCATCATCATCATCATCATCATCATCATCATCATCATCATCATCATCATCGTTGTCGTTATCCTCGTCTTTGTTATAATCCTGTGTTGGATACTACAAGATCATCCACCTCAAAATATAGGCACACAAATCATACGTAGTGTGCATCTTTTAATTTGCTATATTATATTATAGTATATTATATTATATTATATTATATTATATTATATTATATTATATTATATTATATTATATTATATTATATTATATTATATTATATAAACTAGCCTATAGTGTGATCTCCGCCTGAGTTAAGCGTAATCTGCTGGTGTTTTTTTGTTTGCAGGAAAAACAGTTGGAACGCCATGAACAACGTCCAGAGGTAATGAAGACTGCGCTGTTATTTTCCTGTTCACACACACATTTGTGTGAATGGAAGAAAGCGACGAGAGAGAGAGAGAGAGAGAGAGAGAGAGAGAGAGAGAGAGAGAGAGAGAGAGAGAGACAGAGACAGAGACAGAGAGAGAGACAGACAGAGAGAGACAGAGAGAGACAGAGAGACAGACAAACAGACAGAGCAACCTGTTTCTTCGTTTTTACTTCTTCTTCTTCTTGGGAACGCATTCTATCCTATCATGTTCTATCCTATCATATTCTATTCTATTCTATCCTATTCTATCCTATTCTGTTCTATTCTATTCTATTCTATTCTATAATTCTATTCTATCCTGCCTACGCACACGTTATCGTTGTTATCATCACTGCGACGTTCTTTTTTTTTTTTTTTGGCTTAACAGAGGATGTACATATTGGACAACGGCCGTTGGTTGAAGCTGGGAGAGAATGGACAGCCCGAGATGGCGATGACCACTGTGTCCCCAGCGGGCAAGGGTCTGCCCAAGCTGACCGGTCTAAAGCACGAGATTATTGACCCCAACTACTACGAGAAACACCGAGCAGGTCAGTCAACACGCACCGCTGGGCAAAGAGTTGATGAACGATATTATTATGGAGAGCCCGTTCTGGCTCAAGATGTTGTTGTTGTTGTTGTTGTTGTTTGTAGATTATAGTCACACGACACTTTCGCATATAGGTGACTACTTGACCGATTTATACTGACACCAGCGGGCCAGTTGTTGGTAAAGGGGAAAATAATATGATCACACGTTGACCAATCCGGGATTCGAACCAGCGACCTTTCGGTTACTAGCAAGACGCTCTTACCAACTGAGCTACCCGGCCCCTCTTGGCTCAAGAGCTGCTGAAAGCCTTTAAGTAGCGTATGTCTCCCCATCAGCATCGTCGTAGTTCGTGGCTAATGGCGAATTAATACTATTATCGGTTCCTGTCATCGCTGTTCATAATAATAATAATAATAATTATAATAATAATAATAATAATAATAATAATAATAATAATAATAATAATAATAATAATAATAATAATAGCGGTTTTTTATATAGCGGGTACTCCAGCATATGGACAGACTCACCACGCTTTACATAGTCATTACATACTAGTGGTTTTGTACCCTGGCAAGCCAGGGTACACAGGTTCCCATACCCCCCCCCCTTCCCCTTGATATCTCCCCGTCCCCCCCCCCCCACCCCCCATGATGGCTCACCATACCCCCTTAATACCTCCCCGAACCCACTTGATACCTCCCCATATCCCCTTGATACCTTCCGTACCCCCCTTGTAACCTACCTGTACCCTCCTTGATACTTCCCCGTTGATCGTTTCGCAGGTATGGATGAAAGGAATAGACCATCACCATACCCCCTTATATATACCCGTATCCCCGTTATGCCTACCCATGCCCCTTTAAACATACCCGTAGCCCCCTTTTACCTACACGTACCACCCCATCCCGATCCTTGGTAATAATAATAATAATAATAATAATAATAATAATAATAATGATAATAATATTGAATATAGAATAATACAAATAGAAATCATTAAAAACACCAAGGTTTTAAAAGAAAATTTGATATAAGATATAATAATAATAATAATAAGAATAAGAATTATTATTATTATTATTATTATTATTATTATTATTATTATTATTATTATTATTATTATTATTATTATTATTATTATTATTATTGTTATTATTATTATTAGTTTATTAATAATAATAATACTAATAATCATCATCATCATCATCATCATCATCATCATCATCATCATCATCATCATCATAATAAATAAGTTAAAAGCCTAAATTAAAAAGAAAAATATCCATATGGCCCGCGGGAGATTCGAACTTGGGTCTCCTGCACGGTAGGCGAATGTCTTGCTAAGTCAGCCACCAAGGCTTCGTATAAAGATCATTATTTTTTTTGTCTATATGGGAAAACATGCTGAAACCTCGAATCGATTTTTAATTAATCAAATTTAATTAGTTAAACACAAACTTTTGTAAGATTGGTGACATGAGTGCAAAAGTGTTTTGAATGGAAATAAAACAAAATTTGCGGTATTATAGAACGGCACGTTCTTGACACGGCCGGGTTGAATCGGAAGCGTGCGGAATGAGGCTATTGCAGTTTGTGGACAATTTGTTTATTTATTTATCTCAGAAACGGTTAAACGCTCGGTAAGGAAATGTCGGCTATAACGATTTCGTGGGTTTTGAGCGCACAACAGGCCGATCCGCAGCGCCCAGCACCTGCCCAGATCAGCGTCCATACCGGACAAACTTTACAGTAGAGGCGAAGAAGGACTTCCGGCTAAGCAATTTATATATATAGATACATACATGCACTCGATAAAACATCACTTGTGCTACAATACACCAAAAGACGGAACAGTAAAGGTACAGACTATTTACAACTATGTACATTACAAAAAAAAAGAAAGACAAAAATAGACTATTTACAACTATGTACACAAATGACAAAAACAACAGAAATAGAGTAGCAAAAGCCTATTCACAGCTATTTATATGCCCGGTTAGGCCCAGGAAGAAAAACAGTATAAATATTTACAGCCGTGTATACACTTACGGATCAGACATAGACGAAAGATGAGAGAATGGCAGCGGGATACACATCAATCTGAATAATGCAGTTTGAAGAGGTGGGTTTTGAGGGCCTTTTTGAATGCTTGTGTTGATTGTATGTTGCGGATATGGGAGGGAAGGGAATTCCACTGCTTAGGTGCGGAGTAAGCGAATGCACGTTGGCCGTATGTCTTAGTGCGGGTGACGGGAACCTTGAGTGTGCGAGTGTCAGCAGAAGATCTTAAAGTGCGTGAAGGGGAGTAGACAGACAGTAGATCAGCAAGGTAGGAAGGACAGGAATCTGTGAAGAAGTTGTGACAGAGAACAGAGAGTTTGTACTCTATGCGTGCTTGCACAGGAAGCCAGTGAAGGGAATGTAGTAGAGGTGTGATGTGATCGCGTTTCTTAGCTCGGAATACTAGTCTAGCTGCTGAGTTCTGAACCTCCTTCATCTCCGTCGTTGATCTAAACTTTGAGTACCCTCGACCTCACACGTCTCTCCAGATGATAAATGTGACATTTAAAATTCAGTCGACTTCTCTAGAAAAGGTGGCCGTGTCATAGTCTACCAATCATTGCACTTTAGTTATTGAGCTGTGGATCTAGCTAAGAAAGATGGCGAACGACTATCACATCTGTTCGACACACCACAGCCATTTTAATTACACTGGATGCAGAAGGAGAGAGAACGACAATTTAGGTCCTAAATAGCAGTTCAGACACAAAATCTACCAGCTTTAGCCCAGGTATACTTTGTAGTTTACTGTCACCAATAAGGGAAAATATTCCTTCAAAGCTGGTTCATCGAGTCGTTGTTTTTCTTTGATCATCGCACTTCATACTGTTTGAAATACTTCCAATCGTGAATATGCGTGCGAATGTCTTTACGGGGTGCATGCAGCGACAGTTTGTGTGTATACATGCATTTGGGGGAACCGCTATCTCTGGGGGAAAAAAATGCTTTGCTTTATTTCTAATATGTAGGTGGTACTTTCCTTTCTATCATTGTACATGTGAGCTATTAGCTCAATATGAAGAAGTAGTTTAGTCTTGGTTCTGTTGATGTAGGTGAAACTATATTGCATACCGTTCACCGCATCGATCTGTGACGGTCTACCTGTCACAAGCGTACGATTTAGCCCTGGCTCTGCTCGCGTCATGTTTCCACTTACTTGCCCGCTGGCCAAGCGACCCAAGCCCCGCCCCTCGGGAAAGCCCCTTGGAATCCCGGAGCAGTTAGACCCAGGCGTCAGTCCTATTCCGCCAGCCTGAGCAAACACACTGCTTGCCGAAGACACGTCTGCACCCACGTTGCGACCGCTGAGCTTCGACAATATTCTTGTGTTTCTACCCGTTCCTTGGTCAAGGTAAGAGTGGTGACTTGTTTCATATCATTTAGCATCCCCATCACCCGTCGATTTCCCAACATGTTCGTATGTCTTGTAGATATTTACGTCCGTGTCTGTGGTTTGTCTTGATGTATTGCTTGTGATATGCATTTTACTTCTTGTATCCATTATCTGCAGTTTGATTGCTGTTCATGCCATGCTTGTATTTATACATGTATATCCCCCTGCCTAGACTCTTGTATAAATCCCCCATGCCATGTTGTCCTGTTACTTAGATTAAAGTCCCCCAGTAAAGCACCCTTGCATATAATAGCCATTGTCCTGTATTTATCCCCTTTGCTTCTCCCCTGATCCTATTGTGTAAATATCCACCCCTGCTGTCCATAACCCCCTCTTAGGCGCCGAAACTATTATCCATTAGCGGCCGCCAGTAAATTCCACCGAACCCAATAGCCATTGTTGAAATTGTTGGACAGTTGGAACGAACCGGTCAAGTCTTGGCCGGTGCTTCCAAATTCGAAAATCTGACTGGCATGCGCGCTAACTGGCGCGGCATCCAGAGTGTGTGTGCACCTCTGATACTGAGTCAATACTCCATTCCAGAACGGGCCCTTATACCGGGCTGCTACGAGACTCAGACCCGCTGCGTGCAACCCATATCCCCTGGTTGACACCGTGAAGCGTGAAAGCAGAAATACAGCCCAACCGGCCAGCACCGTAGACCGGTTGTACCACAACTCCTATTACTCAAGAACTTGACCCAGTGACCGGGACTGGACGCCCCCAGCCACGGGCTGACCAATTACGCAACCGCCATCCAGATTCCGGAGGCAACCACCGCCTACACGCCACAGCAGATAAGTGCGCACCCAGCGCACACCACAATTCTCGGAATATCTGGCTTCCCACGCTAAGGCATCCAGATACCCCTTGGCCAAATGATGATATCTGTCCATACTCGCCCCAGTGACCCTCAGATAGCTAAACCAGAATAACTCCAAGATACCCTGGACGTTAACAGACTCTTACTAGTGACTCAGCCGTAAGCCTACCACCTACGCCTGACCTGCATCAATTTAATAAATTGTCTAATATTATATTATAACACCCGGCTTCCCCTTGTTCAAATTCTCCACTAGTTTAGTTTGTATTCTTCTCGTCTGCCCTTTTAACTGTCTATCATTCTTTAGTACTCCCAGCATTATTTCCCTGAACGTCACCGCAAGTTGGCCTAGTCAAGGGAGACAACACAGCGCGGGGGAATAATTGCTAATCCTCATCCCCCCCCAACCCCCTATATTCGTGACACTACCTGATGCCGATAAAGACGGGTGACATCCTAAGATGCACATAACAACGATAGAATGTCGTCATACCTATGTACAACATTCGTCCATTCCCTTTCCCTCCCGCCGTCTCTATCCTTTTCTCTTTAAGATGCATTGACGTCGCTCTCATCGAGCCTCGGAATGACAGTTTTCGATTACCACTAATGCTGTATTTCACCGCTATGCACGTCAGTGGTTGTGACCATCAGCAGCAACATCATCATCATCTTCATCATCATCATTAGCATCAGCATCAGCCGTAACCACAAACAATAACCAAAGAAACCAAAGATTTTCATACACTGTCAATGGTTTCTATTGATTTTCATACTATGTCACACCAATGTATTCATGCTAAATCAATGATTTTTTTTACTCACATGCATAGCAATGTGATCTATGTACTCACCACCACCCCCACCTCTACCCCACTCCCCACAGTAGCTCAAAGCCTATGTGAGCAGCACTCTTAGGTTCTCCCACATTTTGCTGGCTGCGGGCTATTTATAGCTTGCCTACACCCTCCCTTTCAGTGAAAGGAAAGGAAAGAAGAGCACCGGCGAAGTTATTTATAGCTAGCCTGGCTGAACCTCTAATCTTTCCTCCAAGGGCTGAACTAACTTCAAAACCTAAAAGCTTTGGTTGAGTCGGTGTGTCCCCACCCAAAAATATTAAAATTATAAAATTAAAATTAAAAAAATATCCCGATTTTTGCGAGATGAGTCCTAAATTGTCCAAAAATGACATCGAAAAAAGGTTTCGTCCACACACCAGCTCAATTCCTATCTGAGCAGCACTGTTTAGTGCCTCCACATTTTGCTTGCTGTGGGCTATTTATAGCTTGCCTGCACCCTCCCTTCCAGTGAAAGGAAAGGAAAGGAAGCATCGGCAAAGCTATTTATAGCTAGCCTGGCTGACCTAACCTCAAAACCTAAAAAGCTTAGGTTGAGTCGCTGTGTCCATCCGTGCGTCTGCCCGCCGTCCGCCATCTGTCCGTGCAAAACTTTAAAGTGGCTAAGTACTCAGAACCTATTTCAGCTATCACAACCACACTTGGTAAGATGGTGTATATCCATGAGACTTCATTAATAATGAGTGAATGAATGACTTCACTTCAAGGACAAGGTCACAGGGTCATCAAATGTTGGTAAAAAAAAAAGAAAATTTTTCACAAAATTTCTATTTCTAGGTTATTAATATTGAACGTATGATTCTTTGAAGCATGATAGATATCAATGAGACAAATATACTTTATAAATTTGGTCAACATCACTCCAAGGTCAAGGTCACGGGAGCTGTCCAAAGTCGGTTAGTGTAGGTACTTTGAAGTTACCTTGACCCTAAACTATGAGAGATTGAAAGTCCAAACTTGTTCTATTTAGAGATGATAGATTGATCTTTTATATGTGTTCCGTTTTTGCGTTGATCTTGAAGGTCAAGGTAATTTTAGGCTTTGCAGAAACATACCAAAATAGATCATCGTACAGTAGAATGGCTGTTAATTTTACCTATAGTATGCAACAGCATTGGATTATTTGATCAGTCATGCAAGAGAGACCACGTGAGGGTCAAGGTCATCCCACCGTCAAGGTCACTGAAGGTCAAGGTCATCCCAAGGTCACCGTTTTTAAATGTAGCATAATACCACTTTTGCTGTAGTTTGATAGTACTTGAGTGTATTTGGAGCCGAAGGTCATCTGAAGGCAGCCCTGAAAATGAAAAAAAGGTCCCACTAGCCCTTGGCTAGTAACTTAAAAATTTTACTAGCCAAACTAAAAACTTTACTAGCCAAACTAAAAAAAACTTCATTTTAGCGCACTCGCATTTGGCGACTAAAGTTTTTTTTTCAGTCGCCAATTTTTTTTCCACTAGCCATGGCGACTAATTTAGTCGCCATTTTCAGGCCTGGAAGGTCAAGATTATAGAACGATCAAAGTCTGTATTACTTTGCATTTTAATGCCACCATTTCATTATTTTTTTTTTTGTGGGCACTCATTTTCATGTTAAATATTGCAGTCAAATGGGCTTTGCCCTTCTGATTTATTTCTTTGTTTTTGCATTTCTCGATATAGCTATTATTTGAATCTTAACTTCAACCTCTTCTTCTTCTATCTTCTTCTACTCTCTTTTTTTTCTCTCAGCTCTTAACGCTCTTTATGAGAACAATTCAGTATAACAAATATTTCAAAGAATTATTACATTGTCCTTCTTCTCATGCTCTTTCTCATTCTTCTTTTTTTCGAATCCTATTGGTGTCTGAGTTGCCGTTACTGCCTGTGCAGACATGGTGGACAACGATGAACCAGATAATCAGTGGCTGACCCACTTCCTGGACAATGAGAAAAAGCAAGATGAAGCCGTTGTTTTAGCCCTCTCAGCCATGCAGCAGAAAGTCACACATAGAGAAAAGAAGGAGATAAGATTGTCTGTGGATGCAGAGCAATCGGGGGCAGAAAAAGCAGGCGGGGTTCAGTTCAGTGACTTCACCACCCAGCGTTCACCTGCGCAAAGCGCCGAAGAGATTATAGAGAAGCTGACGGAAATTGAGAGAGAAGAAGAGCCCGAAACGGAGACAGGCAAGGGGGCGGTCTCCAAGGGCCGCAGAACATCTGTTGTGCGTAAGACGGAAAGGTCGAGGAGCGTGGTAAAGGGCAAGGGCAAAAAATTCGATCTAAAGAGAAGCTCACAGGAAGAACCGGCCGGAGAAGAAGTACCGCAGGTTGACAGTGGGCGGAGAAAAAGTCTGGCTGCAAAGGCCAAACAGAAGTCGCTTAAGCCAAAGAGTAAAGACACGAGAGTGGAAATTGTGAAGATGGGAAAAGTACAGGGAGAAGAAAAAGAAGGACAAGAAGAAGAGGGAGAAGAAATAGAGGAAGAAGAGAAAGAGGTAGAAGAGGAAGAAGAGAAAGAGGTAGAAGAAGAAGAAGAAGAAGAAGAAGAGAGAGAGGTAGGAGAGAAAGAGGAAGAAGAGAGAGAGGTAGGAGAGAAAGAGGAAGAAGAGAGAGAGGTAGGAGAGAAAGAGGAAGAAGAAAAAGAGGTAGAAGATAAAGACGTTGAGCTCACACGCGAGAAAAGACGACTCATGAAGTCGCTAACTAAGGCGGAAGATAAAGACGTTGAGCTCACACGCGAGGAAAGACGACTCATGAAGTCGCTAACTCGGGCGGAAACAGAGCCACGGGCGGTGGTGAGGTCCACATCCAGGATAGTATCAGAGGATGTCGATGAGCATGTTGAAAATATTCTACCAGAAACGAGGGAATCGTCAGAATATTTGTTGGGCAAAAGGTCAAGTTCCGTCGATGCTGCGTATGAGGAGTCGGTGATAAGAGCTGCGAGAGAACGACGTGAAAGGATTCAATCACTTGCGGCAGAAAGTTTGGAGGCTGTGAAAAAAAAGAAGTTAGAAGATCTTGAATGGGCTAGGTTGGATAGGTTAGAACGTATTGAAAGGGGAAATGAAAGGCTAGAAAGAGAAAAACGAACTATTTGGAAAGTTTCGTCAAAAGATAAAGTGAAAGGCAAACCGCCGTCAGACCGTCATGGGCAAAAATTAAGCATGGTTTATCACGGGCTCCCCATTTCTGCAGCGATCAGCGCTAAATCGTTAGCATTTCAAGGGGATGAAGTCACAGTTATAGGTACAAAATTGCTAACAGATGAAAAAGTTCCTCGACTCTCAAGGAAGTCCAGCTCTATTAGTTTGGAGGAGGAACTATCGGAAGTCACATCTCAGATCTCGACAACGATGATCTCGGCCCCGACGCCCCAGGGATTTTCATCAAGACCAGAATTTGATGAACGGTCCCTGACACTTTCCAGTACTATAGAAAGGCCTCCTCCTCCCATGCGAAAGGCCTCCTCCTCCCAGGCGAAAGCACAAAAGAGCCCGGAACAGATAATTTCACGTCACAAAGAAGAACTGACTCAGAAATCGATACTTGCCAAAACTAAACGACAAATGGCCCAGTTTGAGAGGCGACTGGTTGCCGAACTGGAGAGGAGACTGTTTGAGGGCGAAGTGATTGAAGAGGATCTGCTGGCCTTTTCGAGACAACAAGAGGCTGATGAACAAATGGAGCAACAGCCAGCACGAGCACCTGCGGAGATTTCCATTTTAGAAACAACTGCGGTTCAGCTTTCACCGGAACTTGAGGGTGTTCAGCTTCCACAGGCACCTACTGATGAGTTTTCACGGGTACTTCAGGGTGTTGAGCCTCCACAGGCACTTGCTGGTGTTCAGCTTCCAAAGGTACGTGAAGGTGTTCAGCTTCCACAGGCATCTGCCGGTCTTGAATTGCCTGCGGAAACAGCAGTCACTCGCTCAGAAATGTTTGCACGACGTCGAGTTGAAGAAATTGAGAAAGCCGTAATAGTACAGAGTAGGAAGAAAAGTACAAAAGCCAAACTACAAAAGAGACAAGCTGGTACCAAGCCGACCTTACCAGCTCCCTCACCAACCTTTCCACTATTACTGCGAGGTATGCAGGTAGGACCAGAAGAAGAAGGAGAGTTACCAGAAAAGATCATTACTTCCAAACCATTCAGACATGAAGAGGCAAAACCAGCGGAACAGGCGGAAGAAGTCGAAAGAAAAATACCAAAGAAACCGTCAATGATTTTAAAATACCCATCTGTTAAGAAACGTCCAGCCATGCCAATTTCCGAACTGATGCACATCACCGATGAGGTTTTGCGCAAGATGTACCCTGAGGACGTTTTGCAAGAATTAGAACATATCCATCGTGCTTGGGAATCGGGCGAGGTACGACATACGGCCAGAGGGAGGGAAATTGTTGAAGAGGAAGTGATTGTTGAGGAGCAGGCTCAAAAGAAGAGATATCGTGCCAAAGTTCCCTTCAGAGGATCTGCCATGCAAAGATCGGAGGAAGAAAGACGAGTTATGCGCAGACGGAGCCTCAAACCGTCTGAAGATGTCAACTTTGAGCTAGATTTCCGGAAGCGCAAGGACATACAGGAACACGACATTAAAGCACAGGCAAGGGGAAAAGGTAGGGCGGAAGGAGTGCCAGGGCCGTCACCGGGACCTGTGCCAGGGCCGTCACCGGGACTTGTGCCAGAGACGTCACCGCGACATGTGGCAGGGTCGTCGCCGCGACCTGTGCCTATTTTACTAGCTATGGAAATCGGAAAAGAACATAAGAAATGTTCGCATGTTCTTAAACTGTTATATGGGAAAGCAGAGTTTGTAGTATCTTCCGGAGAATCTAGCGACGGGGAGGAAGTGCAAACGAAGAAGTTGCTAGACGTATTGCCAAAGTTGCCACCGAGAAAATCACCGAGAGAAATAAAACCCGAAGCGAGAACTAAACCGACCCTGGACCTGCAAGCCCCTGGTGTATCCACCATTGATAAATCACCCCCACCTGTTCTGGAAGGGCGGTTTGTCAAAGACTTCGGCAGGGAGTTTGCGGAGGAAGGGAAAATGATACCAAAGGGTAAGCTGAGAAGCTTTAAGCCCTTGTCCGAAGTGGCAGCAGCTAGGATACAGTCCGTTGATAGCACGTGGGCAGAATCTGTTGACACTGTGTGCGACGAGGTTTTCCGAAGGCAGGAGCATCGACGAAGCCAGAAACCCATGAAACTGCTGCTTCCAATTATTGAGCACGATAAGAGGTTAAGAGCGCCGGAAGAAACGTTTCTGGAGCACACAGTCGTTGGAGAAAACGTCAGGGATGGCGTTCATCTTGCGCTGCCTGCACCAATCAAAGGACCCCAACCACCTGCCCAAGTGCCTCCTCCTTCAAGGGAGGCGGCTTACAAATCGCATGAAGAACAAGTCACTCCAATGCCGGCCGTTCCAATCAGATTCGTGTCTGTGGTTGCTAGAGATGTTTCAGCGCAGTTTGATCAGAACCCGAAACTGGCTCAGATCCGAGAAGCAGCACACAACGCTGATCCGTTCCATCGACCACACATGAACATCATCAGAGGCACACCACTCCGACAGCCCAGGCTTCCTTCAGCACCCATAATTGACATGGAAGCTACCCCAATCCCTGTCCCACCACCCACCAGGGAAAGCATTAGCATCTTCAGGTCCCAGTCCAGGCTGTCTGAAACGGAAGACGATAGGCGGAAAGAGAGAAAGATGACGATGCATCTGATAGGGGTGCACGAAAAACAGAGTGTCGATACATTTGTTGAAATACAATCGTCAAATATTGAAGACGACCTGTGGATTGATAAGGACAAAAAAGAAGACGAAGACAAAGACGAAGACGAGGAAGTAGTGCCTGAGCTGACCAGTCCGCCGAGACTCGGGCCTAATGTCTACCTTGGGTCGCGTGGAGCGCGCTCTCCATCACCCGTCGACCCGCGCTTCATGGTGATGCGCCACGTCAGGCGAGGACTTCCCAGCCAGCCCCGCCATGCAACTTTGGTAAAAAGGCCGCTTTGGCACACCCGGTTGTACGACATTGACGTTACTGACGAGGAGCAAGCGCCTTCTGTTCTTCCTGCATCACTCGTCCTGGAAGGCCAAGGACTGAGCAAAGCAGTGGCGGTGAAAGAGAAGAGACCGAGAGCGCCAAAAACCTATGGCGAGGCCGACATGGGGTCATTGCGGGTGATTGACCGCACTGGCGTGGTGCAGAAGTTCTACACTGGCGTGACGGCTTACGTCCAGGCGGGACGCACTTCCTACCCGCAAACACGTTCCCCAACACTACGTCAGTATGATCGCAGCATCGAGGCTACTCACTACGTAGAGGGCAGGGAGAGTCCGCAACGAGCGCCTCCACCCAGCCCTTTCCCAGGCCAGTGCGGTGGTTCAGCTATGCAGACTTTCCCGAGCAACCTGCCCCCTCTCCCACTCTTGCCGCGAGGTGGCGGTGTGGACTGGATGGTACAAGGCGCGGGTCTGCCCAGCGGCATGACCAAATTGAAGCAGATGCAGAGCAAGTTTGCCGAGATCTATCCAGCCCGTACTCCTATGCCAATGCCGGCAGGAGGTATTGGCATGACGTTGGTCGCCACGTGTGCATGTGTTTTACTTGACCTCATTTGAGGTGTGCACGTTTTATTTTCCGAACATTTAAAGCAAGCCTAGCTCCTTGCATGTTTATTGCATGTTAATTTTTCTTCAGTAATATAAAATAGTCTTAATTTTTTAAGGGTAATTTCTGATGGATTGATTTAAAAAAAAATATTTATGTGTTTCTTTGAGGTTGTATTATTGTTTAAAATGTTTTCCGTTACTACCTATTTTGAATGCATTTGCTTCTTATATATTATTTTGTTATATATTATTTCATATCGTGTTTTGGAGTTTTGTAAATCATTGTTTTATGGTTATGGCAAAGATCTTCCATGGATATACCTTACACTACCCCTTATAAAACAAATTACAAGCATTCAAATTTGTCAATCCTGAAAGACTGATGCAAAAACAGTAGCCTACATCTTAGAAGTTTCCGAATTGAAAGTGGTTTTTTTTTCCTTCAGTTTTGGTGTCGAGTCTGAACGAAGAAGATGCTATTTTAGAGCAATGTATACTTCTCTAACACATTTATATAACTGATTCTTTATGTATTATTATGTCTGAGTAAAACCCAAAGAGTGATTTTATCCTTGACCAGCGTTTTTACTCCGAAAAGTTTTGAAAAAAAAATTCTTTTAGACGGCATGAGTTTTTAATACTTATTTTAATAAAAATTAAAAGTGATCGTACGCCAATGTAATAACAAAGAAACTGACATTCAAGAATTTACAGCCTCCTTCATATTAAATGTGAGCTTATATAAATATTAATGCAACTCGTTGTTTGTCCACCAGCGATGAAGCTCCATGCTCAGTACATAGGCTCGCCGTATCACAAAGATAGGTTCTTCTTTGAGCATAAACGGTCCATGCAAACCACAAGTGTCAAAGGTACAGTTTCACCTATAACAATCCGTGTGTTTTTCCTCGTCTTCTTCCTCCTCCTTTTTCTTCTCTTCTCCTTCTCGATCATCCCCCTCTGCGTCAATTGCTATGCGTCTTCTTCTTCTTCTTATTATTATTATTATTATTATTAATTCTTCTTATTCATTCTTCTTGAAGAAGATACACCTATCTAATTTATCAGAGGATGAGGACTTACCTATATAGGCTACGCATGCATGTCGATACATCCCACGTAGACAATTTGATGAACCTCAATACAAGGCTCCATCAACGATTCGGTCTTTCCATAAGGTGACGTCTACCTCTGCGCTATAGAGGAACGTTTGCTCTTCAACATAACCCAATCGTCTAAGGCAGTCTAAACTATAGACTGCTATAATTTTCCTTGACAAGCCAACAGAAATTTATGGATGGCATAAATGTTTTGAGGCCCTGTTTGGGCAACGTGATAATGCTTGACCGTGCGCGGAAACAGGATCACTACACAGCTAGGAGAGACGAGCACGGATGTGCATTTTTAATCTCCTTGACTGCATCAAAAACCTATAGGAAGTACTGGCATAATTTGTTGAGACGTTAATTGTCAAATCTTTGTCTTCCTCTTCGTTAGTGCGAAAAAATAAAACTCGAAATTTGTACAGGACCACCTTTGGATGAGGATTACGCATCAGTACCGTTGCGTGATAAGAAGAAGATGGGAGTTAAAGATGTACGAGAACTGAAAAAGTTACCTTTGGGCGTCATTCCTACAGGCAATTGTTTATACAAGTTAACGATGTTGGACTTTTACTACAGTTGGCGAGTTGCATGCACTGCATGATAAAAAGGCGAGTGTGGTCTGATTTGAATTTTATGCAGAAGGATTAATATGGTTTGTTGATATGGCTAGTGTATTTAAGAATGTGTTCTGTTTTGAATGCGTTGTGAATTCGGGACAACAGGAAAACGATTTTTATTGTGCTTGAAGTTTGCTTGCTGCATGTTGGTTTCCAAAACATTCCTACTAGTGTCTGCAGTGAAAGCTGTCGTTCCTTATTCCCATAATTTTTGTGTGTGTGTATCGTTTAGAGAGACGCCTAAAGTAGGCCTATACTAGACACTGCAACAAGATCCATCCTGCCGTATCCCTGGCAGGGGCGGATCAGTTAGTTTTTTGGGGGGGGTTTCCAAAATTCGCATAAAAAAAAAATAAATAAATAAATTTAAAAAAAAAAAAAATATATATATATATATAGTATTTATTTTATGTTTATTTTTATTTTTATAATTGTATTCTCTCTCTCTCTCTTTCTCTCCTTCTTCTTCTTCTTTCTTTTCCTTTTTTTTTTTTTTTTGGGCTGGGGGGGGTTTCCGGAAACCCCGGAAACCCCCCCCCTCGTCCGCCCCTGCCTGGAATTATTCCAAACCGGTCAGGGAGACGCCTACTAGATAATGTAATGCTTAAGACCCATCTTGCAGCATCCCCATATTCTTAGATTGCCACTAGGGTACACAGTAAAATTTATCCTGCGGTATCCCCAAGTTCTGTAACTATCATTCTGAGAGGCGCCTGCAAGAGTAGTACTACGCAATGATTCATCCTTCCTGAATCACAGTTAAAACTTTGAGAAATGTGTCTCTTTGTCGTTTTCAGTGGCGGAGATGCAGGCATACGAACGCATGGTGCACAGGCCTCTGCCTAAGACGGACCCACGGACTATCCCCATCGTTAGGAAGCGTGTAGCCGTGATCAAGAACCGCGCCATGATGGAGCACCTGAAACAAGGGCGAAAGCTGTTGAAGGAAAAGCAGGCCATTGACCAACCTGACCAGTGTGTTGATCTCTTCACCGACATTCTACACTACAATGTGAGTACACATCTGCATGCTTTGACCAAGTTGCAGTTTTGTATTTTCTATTTTATTAATTTAAACTTTAAATGAATAGTAGTAGTAGTAGTAGTAGGCCTAGTAGTAGCAGTATGTTGGTTAAAATGCAAATTTGATGAAATATTATATTCTCTTTCTAACAGAGGCAGCTTTACGGACAAGGATGTGTTTTCAAACCAGAAAAAAAAAAAGTTTACAAACACACGCACATACATACATACAGAGAGAGAGAGAGAGAGAGAGAGAGAGAGAGAGAGAGAGAGAGAGAGAGAGAGAGAGAGAGAGAGAGAGAGAGAGAGAGAGAGAGAGAGAGAGAGAGAGAGAGAGAGAGAGAGAGAGAACGTGCATGAAAGGTAGAGAGAGAGGGAGAGGGACAGAGAGAGAGACAGAGAGAGAGAGAGAGAGAATTTGGTTGAAAATTTGATTCTTTAATATCTTTAGCAACACAGCATTCAGACAAGGTTTAAAACAAACGTTTCAAAAACATTTCAACATTTATAATTAGCTAATGTTAATTTTAAAAATATAAATAATTATAAATGTACAAGCTATGCATGCAGCCTATGAATAAAAAGAGAGAAAGAGAGGGGGGGGGGGAAGGGGAGGTTTCAAACAAATTGGTTAATCAAAACTTTTGACGTCCCTGATTACATGACGGGCTTTGCAATGCAGGCATCGAGCGTCACTTCAGACTACAGGCACCACATTGTTTCCCTTGGCTAATCCACAGCAATGCATCAAGGGTTGGTGGATTGTTCGTGGTCTACCTGTGCCTGTATACTAAGGAAGATAAGACATTTACTGCTATTGCAGGGCGACCTTTTGAACTCGCCGACGCAACCTTTAGTTTCAGATGTCACAATCAGACTTTTAATAAATATATAAGCAAATGGTTACCTCTTTGCATGAATTAGACATGTTATAAATGTTTTTTGCAAATCTTAATAGAATTTGTTTTCTGGCTGTTCTGACGAGTCGTTATCAGACTCACATGACCTAATAAACTTAATACCCAGCACAGAAAAATAAACATAGAAAAGACATTAATATTGACAAATGCACCCGACAGCAAACAAAACAATTTTATAACAGTGATGAAAAAGCTGTTTTTAAGAACTGTTGGCACTGAGATACATTTAATTTTTTGACTCACTTGCTTAGCAATTTAAATCTTATGTACTCACCCACCAAAAAAAACATTTCAAGATTTGTGGAAATCTGTGCGATAGGAGTCCTAAAAAGTTTTTAAAAAAGACAGTTAAAAAAAATGTCAGTCTGTCCGGCTGTCTGTTCATCTGCGTCTGTCTGTGCAAAACTTGCAAGTGGATTAATATCTCAGAACCTATTTCAACTATCACAACCAGACTTGGTAACATGGTGTATATCCATGCGACCTCATAAATGATCAGTGAATGACTTCACTTTAAGGTCAAGGTCCCAGGTTCAACAAATTTTAGTCAAAAAATGACAATTTTTCACAAATTTCACTTTTTTCTAGGTTATTATTATTGAACATGATTCTTTGATGCATGATAGATATCAATGCCAGAGGTCAAGCTCATCTCAAGGTAAAGAGCATAGCAAGATCAAAGTCAGTATAACTTTGCATTTTAATGCCTCTGTTTCATTTTGTTTTTTTTTGGGCACTAATTAAATGGATATTGCGTGTTCCATAAGGAACATGCGAGTCATATGGGCTTTGCCATTTATTTTAAAGACATGTTCAGCTATTTCCTAAGCTAAGCTGTGTAATGAATAAAAATATTATTGAAAAGCGAACACTGTGACTTAACAAAACATACAGCTGCATGTGTAACATTCCAACCTCTTAAAGCAAATTTTTTGCATGAAATAGACGTGTCAACAGTCAGGTGTTGTAAGCGATAAGCAGAACCAAGCTGAGATAAGCCTCTACACCATTTTGAAATGAGATAATTATGCAAACTAGGACTATCTCTTTTCAAAGGAAGCAAGCCATGATTAAGCAAGATCTAATTGACTACTGAGGCTCACAGATGATCTTCACTCCTGAATAGTTCAATGCTGCGCTTTGGTCGCTGTAGTGAGACATGTCCAGAAGCCTATTATCTATGCTAACAGACAGGTTTTATAAAATCGAACTCTTTTGTAATAATTTTGAGAAAATAGGAAATAAATAAATAGATAAAATACAAGGACACATCTACATGGTAAACAAGTATTCAGTTTTTCATTACTTACCAAAACTGAAAACTAAATACTTTTATTTACACTAACTGAAAACATTTACATACACAAATAATTACAAGAATTTTGTTCTCCCAACCAAGACATAAGCACCAGTTTAATGAATATAATACATTTACTCTTTTATGATCACAGAAATATTAACAAATATGGGAATGCAAAATGGCACTTGATGACACATTAAAAGTACAATGTCATGATCAGAGGCAAGTCTTATTAAAAGTCCTCTACCCACAACCCACAACCCACAACCAAAAATATAAATATGAAAAAGCAGTTGAAGTGACTAGTACTGGGACCATTATCATCAACAACAAATTATTCTTTGCAGGCAACTATATCACAAGTTTTGCATACACACTAACTTTACAGTAATTTTTTTTTAAATAGCCCTAACAATTGTTCTCAAATCTTTGGATGACCTCTGTTAAAAGTCATAAAAATGTACACAATTTCTCGAAAAGAGCAGCTGAGGTAGTGACTCTTCTCATAATTCAGTCATTTTCTTGAAATCTATATAACTCTTTACCATTATTTTTATATTAAGATAAATTCGGAAAATATATCTTTTATTTTGCCTAAAATATCTAACATTTGTCAATCATCCAATCAAATTCAAA
This sequence comes from Oncomelania hupensis, assembly GCA_036898135.1. Lineage (NCBI taxonomy): Eukaryota > Metazoa > Mollusca > Gastropoda > Littorinimorpha > Pomatiopsidae > Oncomelania > Oncomelania hupensis. The sequence continues at coordinate 29,656,018 of CM072523.1, read as the reverse complement.
GAGGCAGGCAGCTCCTTGAGTTCACAATCTTTCAGCAACAGCATTCCTTTCACTGCGGGAGGTATATCTGTAAGTTGATTCACCGCCCAAATTACATTCCGGCCGCTAACCATCAAAGTCTGCCGAGATTTTCGCCTGGCCAAGTTAAACAGACAAAGAGGTGTGCATGGTTGTGAGCCATCACTAGAACTCTGGGGATCTTGTCTACTCCGACTACCACGTATTGTTTGGCCCCCAGACCTTATAGAGTGTGCTTCCTCCTGTTGAGATTTTAGGCAGCTTTCAAAGGGACAGTCTGAGCAGACGTGCATCTTGTGAAGGAGAGGCAGAACACGGGGCTTATCTTTCAAAACTCTGCGAAACACGTCTGGCTCATCAGAGTGGAGAGGAAAGCCGTGTGCAGCCAGCATGAGGTTTAGCACCTGTTCAGGTTTGGTCTCTGTGAGGTTGCCGTTCTCATATGTATGCATCACCTTGCTGATGGCCTGCTGAATTGGAGGCTGCAGTGAGTGCTTGCACACGGTGCTGGCTCCTGCACACACAATAGTTTGTTTTGAACGTATAATGTGCTTTTATTTTCTTTTTTTAAACATAGTCTTGCTTCTAATGGTCATAAAATTGCTTTTTTTTTTTTTAAATGTGAAATATAAACAAATATATTATTTTTATTAAATAAACCAATAAATAGGAAGTCTTCCGTTGCAAAATAAGTGAATAAATAAAGAAGCCTTCTAGCAACAATTATGTGCTCTAACACTGCTCATTTCTTTTTCCACTCAGAGATAATATCTTCACTCAGTTAGTTATTTAAATATTGTTCGTAGGGTCCAGCGGACTGCAAAGAGCCGAATCAGGATCACAACTTGGTTGAAAAATGGCTCAATCTGTATAAAAGATCTGCTGAAACAACCAAACACAAAGCACTCCACCAGCCGGATGCTTTACAATAAAGACATTGCAAGGGACGCTGAGGCTTCTTCATTTTGTTAACCCAGTTTACAAAAACAAAATAGAATATAAACATCATTATAAAATAGTAACAAAACACATACATATAAAATGTCTACATTGCAAAATAATAATACCATAGAAAGCCCTAGTGACCATTTGGCAGAAAGCGTTCAATATACCCAATCTGACCCAACAGACCCCATTCACAATTAAGGAGTTTTGGGAGAGTTTTCAAGAACAAAGGTAGGTGACTGACGAAGAAGATAGTAGATTGATAGAACAGATTAGGAACGAGAAAGAACAAATGAGAATGGCAGAAACAGTGGTAATTTAAAACACTAAATTTCCACAAAGGGAAACTTTTTATACAAAAAAACCTCGGCACCCCATCAGGGGTATATCTTCACTCACCCAATTCAAGAAGCTGTTGAACCCCGAGAGGATTAGAGGCGAAGATTGCCATATACAGGGGCGGACGTTTCCTGTAATTCAGACTGTTCAGGTTTGCTCCTAGCTTCACCAACCTGAACACAACATAGAAAAACTCAGAAATTATCAGTAGAACAGAAGATAAAAGTTATCCTTCTTCTTCATTATGTCATCCAAACTGCGTAGCTGAGACTGGCCAAGGCTTATGTTCGCCCCTCCATGAACATCTGTTCCTGGTTATAAAAGCCTACCTATTACTCCGGGTGATGTGACATCGATGGACCCTTACATAACCCCTTCTTTTTCAGTTCAGACAGGATATGAGATGACATAATACTTCAAGAACACCTGCAATCTGTTTGAAAACAGCGGCAGATTGAGGTCAAGTGAACGTAATGCAGTGTGCATGTTATCATGGGATGTTGAGTAATTAATAATTTAATCGCATCTCATTGCACAGATGGTGGACACCTAAATGTATGACGTACATCAAAAGATTCGAGCGCACCAAGCATGCAGAGGCAGCATGGAGTCCCACGCTTTTTAAATAGACATCATCATCATCATCATCAGATGGAACACTATTCAAAGGGAGAGTAGTTTGCCCATGTATAATAGGAATTACTACAGAAAATTGGAAAAGAATCAAGATTTAAGTTTCAGAATCGAAGGAGTGCCACAGGAAATTTGCCAATTTTAGAATAGAAGGACACATTTGTAGCATTTACCGCTGCAGTAGCTGTGGTTTGTTGTAGGACACAGCCAAATGCATCATGGACAAGCCATCAATGTCTTGAGCATTGACGTTAACTTTTAGGTCCAACAGGAAGTCCACCATGCTGTGGCGGTTGTAGATCATGGCCTTCAGCAGCGGTGTGCGGCCCCACATGTCCCGATTCTCCAGGTCGTCATCTTCAAGCAGTTCCAACATGGCTTTCAGCCCTTCAACATTGCCTGTCATGCACGCCATGTGCACTGCTGTCTCCTGTGAGTTGTTCCCTGCAGCATATGGCCACAGCACACATCTCCTGAATTCATGCCATTGTTTAATGAATATATTAATATTTAATTTCAGCTTTGACAATCGGCGCAGAAAGTGTATATTATTCTCAAAATAAAGAATCCTACAGAGCACAGATTCTCCTATCCCATCCTATCCCGTAACTCTGAGGTCGTTGGTGCACCACAGATGATCCTTTTCGTTTAACCAGCATACTCCATCTTTCTTTGTCCCCCAGCAACCCTGATGGCTTCGCTCAAGCCAGTCCATTCTCGAATGTTGTCCTCCCACCTCTTTTTCGGTCTCCCTCTTCTTCTACCTCCTTGCACTGTGCCTTGCAGGATGGTCTTTGCAAGCCTGATGATCTGGTGACATGGCCATACCATCGGAGTTTCCGTTTCTTTCCCACTGTGAGCAAGTCATCGTGTTGTCCAGTGGCTTGTGTGATGGTCTGTCTGACTTCGTCGTTGGTGATGTGCTAGGTGTAGGAAATGCCCAGAAGTCTTCTGTAGCACCTCATCTCCTTGCTATGTATTCTTCGTTGTAGATCTGCTGTGAGGGTCCATGTTTCGCAAGCAAATAGGAAGAGGGAGATGACAAGGGAGTGCAGCAGCCTTACCTTGGAATGTAGACTGATGGTCCTGTCTTTCCAAATGGGCTTCAACCTTGCCAGGGCAGCAGTTGTTTGTGTGATCCTGGAAAGGACTTCCTGTAGGGACCCATTGTCTGATACAATGGCTCCTAAATATTTGAAGCTATGCACTGTGTTGAGGGATTGGCCTTGGACTTTGATGTCCGTGTTGATGCCATTGGTGTTGTTGGTCATCATTTTGGTCTTCTCTCCACTTATTTCCATTCCATAGGCTCTGGAGGTATGTCAATTCTCTGTACCAGCTGTTCAAGTTCTTGTTCCTCTCTAGCCAGTCCATCAATGTCATCCGCAAAACGAAGGTTGAAGATTGCTCTACCCCCTATGCTTACTGTGCCTTCGTGATCTGCAAGGGCATCTGACATGATGCGCTCTAGGAAGAGGTTGAAGAGTGTTAAAGAGAGTAGGCATCCTTGACGCACGACAATAGTGATTCTGAACCAGTTTCCGATGGCGCTGTTATGGAGGACTGCACTGGTAGCTTTTTCATACAGGCTTTTTGATCACTTCAATAATTTTAGGGCCGATGTTGTGCACTCTCATGGTTGCCCACATAGCTGCATGCCAGATTCAAACGCCTTCTTGAAGTCTACAAACACATGATATAGAGGTTGTTGGTGCTGTAGGTATTTCTCGCAAATTATTCTGAGGTTGAAAATTTGTTCAGTAGTACAGATTCTCACAATAATATAATAATTATTTATTATGATGATTACAAAAAAATTTTTTTATGTTATACATTTTCATATTGTGGAATTGTAGGTCAACAGACCAGATCAAAACACATGCCTCAGCTTTGCTCATGAAAGCATGTCCAACTGGATGGAAAATGAAAAGAAAATCAGCCCAAAAATATTGCTTTGGAAAAAAAAGCCTGCAAAATCAGTCGGAGAAAACAAAACCAGAAACAATAGCCACACATTTATGTCATGTATTACATGTGGGAATCTCACTCATTGTGTGTTTGTTATTAGTTATTCATTGCTTGCAGGGTCCAGCAGACTGCAAAGACCCGAATCAGGCCCACAAAATCAAGACCACAACTTCGCTGCAAGAGGTCTCACCTCTGATCCGCATAAAAGATCTGCCGAAACAACCCTGGTAACACTGATGGCACTCCATCAACCGGTCACTTAACGCAGGGGATGCTGAGGTTATACTCTAATTTATCGAACCCCAGGTTACAAAAACAAAATAGAATACAAACATCATTATAAAAGATCAACAAAACACATACATATAAAATGCCTACATTGCCAAATATGAAGCCCCAGTGACCATTTGGCAGAAAGCGTCCAATATTCCTAAGATGATCCAACAGACCTCACACACAAATGAGGAGTTCTGTCCCGAAAGAGTTTTCAAGAGAAAAGGTAGGTGACTGGTCTAGAGAAGAAGAAGATAGTATAGTAGATTGATAGAACAGAATAGGAATGAGAAAGAACAAAGGAAAAAGACAGCGACAGTGGGAATTTAAAGCACTAAATTTGCAGAAAGTGGGGATACTATTTATACTGAAACCCCCTGCACCACCACGGCGGAGTCACTGTGTGTATGTGTGTGTGGGCATGGTTTTAGTATAGTAGTGACGACATCGTAGGCTATCAGCATTGAACCCTTTACATAGACATTTATTTATGAGCACACTTATTAATTCCTGTTGTCACACTGGCAGGCTTTCGGGCATCAGTTGTCTTGATGAATTTTGCTTACCAAAGAGAGGTAGGTAATGGAAATATCCACCCAAGTCAGTGTAGTACACAATTTTATATGAAAATTTATCTAGACCATTTTAAAATGCATTTGTGGTACCAACTGTAACAACATCCCTTAGCAAAGTGTTCCATGTGTTAGTAACTCTGTTAGTGAAAAAGCGCTGGTATAAACTAGTATGAAGTCTTTTTTGTTTATTTATTTTCATGACCTCAGGTTGAAGAGCCTCAACTCCACATACAGTGAACTTCGGATATAGTAAAGTGCCCTGGGACCAAATAAATCTTTAGTATAACCGAATATTTAATATAACCGAAAATCCGTTTACAGTAAAGTTTTTAAAGTTTGCTTTACTATAACCGAAACTTCGTTTATAATACAGTTTTAGAGGTTTACTTGACTATAACCGACTTCATTTATAATAACGATTTTAGAGGGTTAATTTAGCATAACCGAAACTTTGTTTTTGTTTTAATTAAACGTTTACTAATCCGACACTCTCATTATAAAGAGACAGAAAACGCTGGTCTAAAGTGTTTGTAGGTGCACAGGGCCGGATCAATCCATTTTCGAGGGAGGGGGTGGGGTGGGGTGCTAGTCTAGTTCTTTTTAAAATGTATGGTACAGAGTGGTGAAACACCACAAGTAAAACTCGTGGCGCAGTGGATAAGTCGCCGGTTTCCTATGCCGAAGGTCGCGGGTTCGATTGCCGCGAGGGGCGAACGTATGTGACTTAGGTACGAGACTATTGAGGTCATCGAGGGTTTTCTCCGGGCACTCCGGTTTCCTCCCTCCCTTCAATAATGGTACAGGATGCAGTCAATTTAAAAATTTCAAAAATAAACATTCGATTTTCTTCCGTCTTCTAATAGCGATCTCCATGCCTGTACACCACCTGTTTGAGTGATGTATGTGTATTTGGTGTGGAGGGTAATGAGACAGGTGAGCGTGTATGTTGGTATAGATCGCCGCGCTTTGAGCCTTGGGGAAAGGCGCGTACATAGCATAGCATCCTGTCCTGTCCTGTAACTAACTGCCTTACATAACGTATTTCCAGTTGAACAAAAACTTCCATCTTCTACTTTCTTTATTTTATTTATTTATTTATTTATTTTTGTTGTTGCCAAGGGGTGGGGGATGCTGCAGCACTCCTAGCACCTCCCCCCCCCTACCCCCTGGATCCGGCCCTGGTGCAAGTAAAGAAGAAGAAAAGCAAAACAAATCAGTGAACAAAATAATGACTTCTCGAATTTCCATCTTTTACCAGGATTTCTGCAGACTGTAATCGTCTGTGTGTCTATTTGTCTGTGTGTTCACGTAACTCAACATCGTTCTAAATTGAGCTGACATTTGGCGCGTTATATACATGTACATTGGAATTGGATCCCATTAATTGATTAGATTCACATAGTTGAACAGTTAAAATACAGTGCAAATCGAACGAATCGCTTTCGTTATTACATATTTTAATTTAGATTAATATTTCTGTGTTGGTTTGTTGTCCCTTGCTGAATTCCACACGAAAACTATGTTTTCCCATTTTAAAAAACACCCCCACCCTCCCCAGCTCCTGCCCCACACCCCCGGACAGCCGTTTATAAGTCGTCGTGGAGACGTTTGTCTTACCAGAGTTGCCAAGAACAAAATTCAAAGTATTTATTTGAGTGGTTGGACAAGCAATCTCTCTCTCTCTCTCTCTCTCTCTCTCTCTCTCTCTCTCTCTCTCTCTCTCTCTCTCTCTCTCTTTCTCTCTGTCGAACATGGCCTTTTCAAAATTTAGATTTTCTTCTTCTTTGTGTTTCCCTCCCTCCCCCACCCCCCAATGGGTATTACCTATTGCTATCGTAATTACAGGTAAATAGCAATTACGTTACTTGAGTGAACATTATGAATATGCACTCATCGTCAAGATCTATTGTTTCTGGACACAGCCACATGATAACAAGTGATATTTCACGAAAGTGAAAAGGTCCTTTTAGCCTTTCGTATGAAGCCACCAGAAATCCACGGGAAATAGCTGAAAAAGATACTTTTTTTAAATTAATGAACACTTGCAGTAGGTCCATTGTCCCTTATTGGATTCCATTACGCTCACATATGTTGATTGATTATTTTTGTTTATTAACTCGGGTATTATAAACTCTTCAAGAATACCTCTCTTATAATTCAGTTTGTGTATATTGATTGAAATGTTACAGTATTATTTGTTTATGTCCGTGTGTGTAAGTTCACGTGTGTGTGAGTGTGTGTGTGTGTGTGTGTGTGTGAGAGAGAGAGATAGAGAGAGAGAGAGAGAGAGAGAGAGGGTAAGAGAAAGAGAGAGAGAGAGAGAGAGAGAGTCCATTACCGATAAGAGATAACATGTGAGCCTTCGTGTCCTAATTATTTCAAACCAACCCTTTAATCAGAAGGATAAATCATAAAAGTAGATCATGAATTGTACATGTTGTACTATCGTCATTGTGGAAAAACAAAAAGCTCACAAAATTAAAGCAAACAAAGACATGAACAAAACCTAAACAATATGGTGGATTAAAAAAAAATATGGTTTGTCTTGCAAAGCCATGCAACAGCTTAGGAATAAATCTCTTCTTTACTTCTCATTTGAAAGTGCAGTCCAGTCAAAACGTTGGTTTCCCAGTTCTCCATTGATTCGGATTCATCTCAGTACAAAAGGTATAATTATAATGTGTTCAACTTATAACACCCTTATTTAGTCATAAACGCATTTCATCATGTATAGCGATAGTGAAGTCTAATTTGCTTTGTAAGTTTCTAAGCTAGGTACTCTTTTTCTGCCAAACAGTTAAATCTCTCCTTCAGTTTTTCACTCTCCTTCATAATCACTGTTACTGTTGATGCGAAAATTCCAAATTGTTCAGCAATTTTTTTTTCTCATCTTTTCATCTTCAAGTGCGTGAATTAGATCTATTTTAGGCTTCAGGGTAAGCGTGACGTGACGATGTTGCGTCATTATGAACGTCAGTAACTCTCATGAAACTTTAATACAGTAATCTCCCTTGAAACTTTATTATAAGCGGCAGCAAAACTCGCCAGGGGCCTTAGAAAACACTTTATTATAAGCGGACTTTACTATATTTTTTTATTATATCAGATTTTTAAAAACAGAGACAAAGAAGAGGTTTGGTCGGGACCAAGACTGGACTTTACTAAAACCGAATATTTACTTTATCCGGCCTTTATTATATCCGAAGTTCACTGTATTAGGGACCTTGTTATTTGGGGGTCATACTTTTTGTAAAGGATTTTAAACACTTCAATTATGTTACCTTTTAGACCAGGCTCAGAAGTCAAAGGTGCTTTAACCCATCATAACTGAGGTCCTTTAACCCTAAGATGCACCTAGTGAAATGTCTATGTACAGCCTCAATCTTGTTAGTATGCTTTATCTTCTTCATGCTGCGTTAATCATCCATTATATTTTAGCAAAGTACTGACAGTTGCTTTTGGTTTAGTCTTTGAGAATATATATTCAGAAAACTTCTTGGGGCTATTTTTTTGGCCTCTTCAGCAATGTTTAATTCCTTCATTTTTTGTCAATTTTTGCGACTTCCATTTAACTTGGTTTCTAAGTCTGGCATATATGCATTGTGGTTCTCCTGTGTCCTAAACCTGCAAAAATATCTATAAGCTTTTCATTTGGCTTGTATCTTTTGCATCATAGCCTTACATTTGACCCCTCTAGAAGCCGACTTGCCCTTCCTTCTTCCCAGCAGAATAAATTTTCCCATTGCCTCCGGTATCCTTTCTTCTATCACTCCTCAATACTGATTCACAGACTAGCCATCATGAACAATCTCATCCCAGCGGGTGAGTCCAAGATACTCCCTCATACCAGGAAAATCGGCCTTGTCTATAATGTATTTTTAAAATGTATATGCATGTTGTGCCAAGTTAGAGTTTTCAACTATAATATTAAAACTTAGTGATGACTCTTGCCTACAGGTGAAAAGTTACTTTAAATATGTGATGCTGTCGTTGGAATTGCAAAGAATCAAATCAATTAGTTTTGGAGTTTGTAAAGCTCTAAAATGAGTAGGCCTATCTATCGGTAAAGCTCTAAAATGAGTAGGCCTATCTATCAACTGAAACAAGTAAAGTTGATGCACGGCTTCATTAAAAAAAAAAATAGCAGGATGGGCATCATCTTTATTACAAAAACCATTCATAATAAAATCACCCATTAAAATCTTTTTTTATATAAATCTTCATCCTCCATTTGTTTTCTGCACAACACAATTTCAAATTTTTAGTAGGTTCTCATTGCTGCTCTCAGAACAGTTAGGTGAACGATAAAGAACCCCCAAAAGGACAGACTCATGTTCACCAACCTGAATCTTACATAAAATAACTGGTTGAAAAATATCACTGTAACTGTCTAATTGCATAACATTTATAATCTCCCTTGCAGGCAAACATAAGCCACATTCTTTGTTACAATAATTGAGCAATAACCTTTCATACTAGTTTTATCAGCTTCTCATTTAGTGTGTTACAGTAACATTTTTGTCATTGTCACAAAGTCTGGATCATGTTCCTGCATAAGTAAAGCCAGTTCATCCAACTTATTAAAAATAGAATCTGCTTTAAAATACATTCAAGCATTTTAAAATATGATCAGTCTCAGAGCTATTTTCAGAACAGGATGTGTGTGTATAAAAATGTTCATTACGTAAACTTTTCTGTTTGTTGGTGTGATGTCAATTAGTTAGTCATTGTTTTTAGGATCCAGCGGACTGCAAAGAGCTGAATCAGGAATGATTGGCACTCCATACAGCATTGTTTGTGTGTGTGTGTTTGTGCAAGGGATGGAGGAAGGTTTGGTTAAATGTGTGCGAGTGAGTGGGGTAGATAATAATTTTAAAGAGTGTATCTCTCAGTGTGTGTTCTCACGCAGGGGGGTGTGTGTGTGTGTGTGTGTGCTGCACAAAACCATTTGTATAAAACAAGGACCAGGATGTGTCTCTTAGACTTACTCTGTCACAGAAAGTCTGTGTATGTGCACTCATGCATGTTCGTGTGTGCGAAGTAATTAGCTTAAGTCTACGTTTTATTAGTTACATTTATGCCTATTTTTCCCAGTTTCCACTGACATTTCTGCTAATTTTCCTTCCAAGTTCATTTTTTGTTCTGACTTTTTTTTCTAATCCAATCGAACAGATGTTTAGGGGATACAAGCTACATTCATTAACGTCAAGACTTGCAGGATTTAGAGTTCTGACAGAAAGTGACTTATCATAAAATGGCTATACCTTTTCTAAATGAGCAGCCACGCAGCAGGAGATAGCTGATGCATTCATTATTGTTGTTTCGGGTCATGGCCACATGCAAAAGTGTTGCTTGTTCACTGTCTGCAATCTGCAAACAGACATAAAGACTGCATTTCATGTGTTATCGAAACATAATAGAACAAATTACAAAACACTTTTTTTAATGTCAAATGTCAGTATGAATTTAATGAGCGCTCCAGCATGCAAACCATGTGGAAAACAAAATCCTACCACTCTTAACATCACACAAAGCCAAGTATGTCCAATAATATAGCATATTAGCCTCAACACATTTAAATTAGAAACATAAATAAAGGAGAATTTTTTTTTTGGGGGGGAGGGTGGGAGGTGGGCTGGGGGAGAGGGGAGGAAGGAGTGAAGGAAAACGAACATACTAGAACATAACAGCAGTGTAGCAAATACATTCTGTGGAACTGTACCTCTGCTATTGGAATTAAATGACGAGCCTCAAGTTCTCTCAGCTTGTCCACATTCCCTTTCTTAGCGGCCAGGAATGCAGCCAAGATGAAATCCTTCTGTTCAAGAGTCATCTGACCAAAACGTGGCCACAGCAAGGCGAGGTATTTGGACTGTGGCAGAGGCAGTACAGCGCTTGCCTTGTGGTAGAGATTAAACAACTATATTCCCCATCACAGCTTGTACTGTAGCTTCAATCTGAAACAAAAGAAATCACGACTGGACTCAAACTTAGTTCTTACTCCAGAAATACTCAGAAAGCTATTGTTAACACTGGTAGGTTCTTGCTTCAATGCCAGATTTTGCCCTGATCTGTTCCATACTGTTGGTTTGTGTGGGTGCCTGGCGTGAACTGAACACAGGACTTTGTAGCTAGAAGTGTGTTTGTTTGAATGACCGAATGCCAACTTTTAGAGTGCATAAAAGCATCCAATGAGGAACTTTTCCAATTTGTGGATGTGTTGTACAGGTGCCGGGAGTAAGCAGGATGCAGAAAGACTACACAGTGTTGTTGGAGTCCAAAGTGCCAACACAGCAAGAGTCCACCCAAGATGTCTCTGTTGGCTACTACAACCTCGCTCGGTCCACCAACAACAACGCAGACCAGCACAAAGTGGAAACCACCACTCCTATACTGCAACGACAACAAGATCAAGGCTTCAGTCTTCCTTCTCTCCCTCACTGCTGAGCATAAAAGGATAATGTGAAGATTGAACCTTTTATTTCCTTACCCACCCACCCCTCTTTACCCCCAACACACAGGTACACTCTTCTCCCAATCACTTTCATTTATTTTAAAGCAAACGCTAAAAAATGTCTCCTGTCACACCCCACCATAAATGTTTCTTCATTTCTAGAAGTATCAGTACTATCTTTTTTTCTATCCCAATATTAAGATGAAACATGAATATCTTTCCTGCAAATCATTCTTTATAACTAGAACGCAAAGAACAGTTTAGGTACTTGTCCCTAGTCCATTATAAACCATGAACTGCTAGATGCCTTGTCTTCTTCCCCTAGCTTACAAACTTCTTCGGAATAAATATATATCCTGCTCTTAAATTCCTCGCCAAATTACTCTTGCAGTTTCCATTCAAAGTCAGGCTTGAGTGCAAGAAAATGTTTAAAAGCAAACTCACAATATGTTCCAACTCATTGAATGAGACTAAAGAGTTAATAAGAAATCATGTTCTAAATTCACAGAATTTACATATTTTGCACCCATTTTATTATTACATTAAAATTTTTATATGGTGATAATTTACTCAGTAAGGATACATAAGAATTTCCCTACAATATTTAACAGCTCCTAGGAATATTACTGATTAAAACAGTTATATACATTATTTTTACAGCAAATGTTTGCATCTTCTGCATGCAAGTAGTTTGATTATATTTGCATGAACTTCCATAATTTATGACGAACATATATATATCTTTTAGTTACGTGACATTGTACTTTATTGTATTTATTGACATTGTATTTTTATTATTTGACATAGTGTATATTACACTTTATTCAAGTCTTTCAGTATAAGTACTATGAATATGATCATTATGGTTTTTTACTAATCATAATTTATTACTGCGACTATTTGCATACAATGTTTTGTTTATTCCACATTTTAATTATAGCCTCATTTATTATGACTCTGCATCCAAACCATTCCACTCTCATTTTTTATTCCTGGATCCTAATACCATAATGTAATTGATTTATATGATTTTACTACTAGTACTAGTAATCCTACACCAGTAGACCTCTGAATGTTTGCCAAGTTGTGAATATATAATGGCAGATGCACAATATTAAAGGTATTATTATTATTATTATTAATGAAGTTATTGATTTATCCTTTTCATATACGCATTAGGTCAGTGAGTAAGTCGAACTACAAAAATCTTTACACGCTGTGATCTGTATCATAATTTTAGTACTCCTTATCCCTGAAACTGTCTTTAATGTTTATTAATTACACAATCATGTAATTGACGCATACAATGTTGATTTTGTTGAATGCATTTACCACATTTATTGTTTTATACACTGAAGTTTATTTTGTGGACTGAGTACAAAATCAGGAAAATAAAAGTTTCCATATATATTTGTGTGTGTGTGTGTGTGTTATGTTAGCATTACTGGTGCGGCACTTTCATGTACCTGATTCTTCCTGTACATGTGTTTCAAACAAATGTAAATTTACCATTAGAATAACATTTTAGATCACTTTCTTTTATTCTGTGCTGTGCAGTTATGTAAAGATGCTATAAAACTACCAGAATAAGACAATGTCGAATGAAGCCCAACATGACCATCTTCTTTATACTAACTATTTTACAAACGAAATATTTTATGGACATCCTTAATTGATTTGTTATAATTTCTCCCCCATCCCTGGCTGCCCAGGATTGTGCTCAGTTGTCTGGGTCGTTATTACGGTGCGCCCAAAGGCTGCAAGTTGGCGCCTCGGGCGGCTTGAGTTAGATCCTGTATCTGCCAGCGCCTTGAGCAGCTCTTTAGCTAAAAAGGGCTATATAAGAACGATTAAATAAATAAATAATAAATAATTACACAACTATAGAATACAAGTTTACAATACTAAAATAAACTAATGATTTTATAAAATACTGTTGTTATTGTGCTGCAGTTGCTGTTCACAGATTGTTGCTTGCTATCTCTCCCTCTCTCTCTCTCTCTCTGTGTCTCTAAATGTGCTGCCGTTATTCACCGATTGTTGCTCTCCCTTCTTTCTCTTGATAGTCTTTAAACTCCGAGTAGGTTGTCAGCATCTTCAACAATGTGCATGAGTCTGTTTTTATGAAAAGCAATAAAGATTTGATTTGCTGTCTTGTTTTAATCACTTGGGTTTGTCTCAGGTATTATAAACATTCCTATGTGGTATCAACTGGAAAGCAATGTGTACAGTAGTTAGCCTGTATCTGTACAAATATGTCACAGGAACCTTTTATGGCTATCGGAACGACAGACTTGGGCACTGATGTCTACTTGTCGGAAGTTGTCCATATGGTCCTGTTTGTCCAAATTCCCTGCAGAACTTATGCTGCGAACTCTAAATAAACCAAATGTCAGTCTGATGGTTGGGTCGTTAGACGCCATATCTCAAGAATCACTAAATAATATTTGACCAAACTTAATAGTAATATTACATAGCGTCCTGCCTTACAATCATGGGTCATCCTTCTTCTTCTTCTCCTCCTTCAGTAGCAGTCCGGTTGTTGGTCAGTTGGTTGGTCTAAGACATCGCTCTGAATTTCACTTTTTTGTTAAAAACACACTTTTTGCCTTATCTAAAAAATAACTGAAATTAATCATTTTTATTTTGCGGATACTTTAACTACTGCTAAGCCTGTTACATCATTCATTTCTCAAAGGTCAAATTCATCATGGTTCACCATTTCCTAAACATGTTTAAAGCTTTATCTAAAATTTAGCTGAACCGATATTGATAATTTTGTTGTTGTTGATATAGTTCAGACAGTGGTCCATATTTCCATGTTATCCTTTTGCTTCGCTAGGACTACTACTACTACTATTACTACTACTACATGTACTACTAAACATTTAATTATAAAGTCTAGTCACAATACCACCAAAACAATAAACACTTTTGAAAATGCTAATTTTTTTGGCAATTTATTTTATGTGAGTGTCTGGAAATACCTTTGCCAAAGTAAATTGAAAAAATCAATACATAAATGTCACTTGCATCATGCATGTTAGACACGGAATACAGAACATTTTGACATCTTGATTCCTATCCTATCCTATCCCGTAACTTGGAGGTTGTAGGGGCACCACAGATGATCGTTTAATTTGACTTTAATTTTGTACACGATTTTTCTCTGTCCTCAGCAACCCTCATAGTTTTGCTCTGGTTTTAGTGTCAAACCAGTCCATTCTCGAATGCTGTCCTCCCACCTCTTTTTCAGTCTCCCTCTTCTACTACCTCTTTGCACTGTGCCTTGCAGAATGGTCTTTGCAAGACCTGATGATCTGGTGATGTGGCCATACCATCGGAGTTTACATTTATTCACCACTGTGAGCAGGTCATCGTGTTGTTTAATGGCTCGCTTGTGTGATGGTCTGTCGGACTTCGTTGTTGGTGATGGGCTGGGTAAAGCCTAAAGGAAATGCCCAGAAGTCTTCTGTACCACCTCATCTCCATGCTTTGCATTCTTCGCTGTAGATCTGCTGTGAAGGTCCTTTTTTTGCAGGTGTATAGGAAGATGTAAATGACAAGGGAGCGCAGCAGTCTTACTTTGGAATGTAGACTGATGGACCTGTCTTTCCAAATGGGCTTCAACCTTGCCAGGGCAGCAGTTGTTTGTGCGATCCTGGAGATGACTTCCTGTCAGGACCCATTGTCTGTTACAATGGCTCCTAAATATTTGAAGCTATGCAATGCATTGAGGAATTGGCCTTGGACTTTGATGTCAATGTTGATGCCATTGGTGTTGTTGGTCATTATTTTGGTCTTCTCTGCACTTATTTTCATTCCAAAGGCTCTGGAGGTGGTGTCAAGCCTCTGAACCAGCTGTTCAAGTTCTTGTTCCTCTCCAGCCAATCCATCAATGTCATCCCCAAAACGAAGGTTGGAGATTGCTCTACCCCCTATGCTGACTGTGCCTTCATGATCTGCAAGGGCATCTGACATAATGCGCTCTAGGAAGATGTTGAAGAGTGTTGGAGAGAGTAGGCATCCTTGACGCACACCGATTGTTGTTCTGAACCAGTTTCCGATGGTGCTGTTATGGAGGACTGCACTAGTAGCCTTGTCATACAGGTTTTTGATGACTTCAATAATTTTAGGGCTGATGTTGTACACTCTCATGGTTGCCCACAGAGCTGCATGCCAGACTTGGTCAAACGCTTTCTTGATGTCTACGAACACATGATATAGATGTTGTTGGTGCTGTAGGTATTTTTTGCAGATTATTCTGAGGTTAAAAATCTGTTCAGTGGTACTTCGCCCTGCCCTGAATCCTGCTTGGTCTTCATCTATGATTTGTTCAGCTTGGGGTTTCAACCAGTTGAGTATTATTTTCAGGAGGACCTTGCTGGGATGGCTGATGAGGTAATTTTCACACTCCTAAAGGCTACCTTTTTTTTGGAAGAATGATGACAAGCAACTGGGTCTATGGTGTAGGCCATTCCCCACTCTGTCATATCTTGTTACAGATAATGGTGAGTGTGTCAATCATCGCTTCTCCTCCTGCTTGAAGCAGTTCCACGGGTATGTTGTCCACTGCCGCTGACTTCCCTTTCTTCAGCGCGCGATTGCACTGCTGCCTCAACTTCTTCTAGGAGAATTGGGAGGATTTTTTCTGCGTATCTGTTCTCGGGACATGCTAGAACTGATGGGTCTCCGTTTGGTGTGTGGTTGTAAAGATCAGAGCAGTACTCTCCAAGACTTCTTGTTCAGTAAGGCATATGCCAGACTTGCTTTGGATCGTGGAGATTTTGGGCTGTTTAACACTTGTCAGCCGCTTCACAGTCTGGTAGGCCTTCTTGCTGTTGTTCTTGTTCAGACTGTTTTCTATTTCCTAGCATTGACCTTCTATCCAGTTCTCCTTTGCTGTGCGCATACCTTTTCGGATGTCATTGTTGATTTTTTTCGGTAGGCATCAGCTCCCTGTGAGGTGTTCTTTTTCTTTTTCATCTCTCTTTGGACAATGTATTGCAAAGGGCGCTCATAAAATATTGTCCGATCTCGATGTGGCAATTTTCCATATTCCACGCTAAAAATGTATTTAAAAAATAAAAATTACTGTGTCAGTGCAGTAAATCAAAAGTGTAAACAAGATTCTCTGGTGAGTGGTTTAATAAATTCAATAATAAATGAACCCCGCATCATCATATTTTAGTCCCTAAATAATAAAAATAATGTCAGTTCACAAAAAGACTGAAAACCTGTAGAACATTATTCCTTACCTGCCAGTAATAGTATACGACCTACTTTTCCGTTGTATTGCGTCGAATTGACGTTAATTAGGACAATCCCAAACCCTGTTTATTCACAGTCTCTGAAGTCTTTACTTTCGTCTTTGTAAACTCGTAGGTCTCCTACATAAGTATGTATAGTAAGTAATTGAGGCCTACGAAGACTAATCTTCACAGCCTGTGGTTTATTTCACAAAAGTCTGTCCGGAAGTATATCCTACTTGACCTTGACCTTAATTTTCTTCTGCTCATGCGCGTATCGTCCTCGGTGTCTCATGGGTATTTCAGCAGATGAGAAAATTAATGTATACATGTACAAGATGTTATTGTTTTCTTACATTTTATTTACCTTATCCCCAGCTATTTATTTTAATACTGGTAACATGTTAAATGTGTACTCCTGCACCCAATGATTTCTTTAACAGTGGTCTTGAAATTTTATGTAGATTTCTTTTGTGCGTCTGTGTCCGGGGATATCTAATCTAACGAATGAATGAATCAGATGCGAACTACCTGATAAAATTCCCCCCGTTGGAGTGCCGGGGGTTTCAGTATAAATAGTATCCCCACTTTCTGGAAATTTAGTGCTTTAAATTCCCACTGTCGCTGTCTTCATCATTTGCTCTTTCCCATTCCTGATCTGTCCTATCACTCTGCTATACTTTCTTCTTCTTCGCTAGATCAATGACCTACCTTTTTTCTTGAAAACTCTTCCTGGACAAGACTCCTTGTTTGTGTATGAGGTCTGTTGGATCAGCTTGGGAGTGTTGGACGCTTTCTGCCGGGTGGTCACTAGGGCTTCCTATGATTGTATTATTTCGCACTATAGGCATTTTATATGTATGTGTTTTGTTGATGATTTATAATGATGGTTGTATTCTATTTTGTTTTTGTAACCGGGGTGTTCGCGTAGTTGAGGTCAACCCTCAGCCGTCCCCCGCGTGGGATGTCTTTATTGTAAAGTGACTGGCCGGTGGAGGGCATTCAATTTTCCCACTAGGGTTGTTTCAGCATATCTTTTATGCGGATCGGGGGTTGTCCGGTCCTGATTTGGCTCGGAAGAGTCCGCTGGACCTAAAGCAACAATAAAACAAAAAACAAACCTGATAAAATGGGTATAACCTGAGCCAATGGATGAACAGGGGCGGAGTATGCACTTCTATTTCATGTCTAGTTCGAACGCTGTGATCGCCTACACTTTTTAGTTTTTGTTGATGTGAGATGGAAACAACAATTCTGTTCGTCGCACCGCACCTAGATCTAAATAATATGTCAACAGCGGCAAAATTATGAAACTAACGAAAGGAATTAACTTACTGTTGATTGTTAAACATCCCCCGGGAATAATTAAACGAGTTAAAAAAAAAAAAGTAAGTTTTTGAATTTTTACATCATAATTTGCACTGATCTGTCATGAAACAAACACAGACTCTATAGTATGTAATTGTGTAATTGAGGCCTACGAGGCCTACGAGGCTCTGTGGGTTCGGGCAAATAGAATAGACCCAACGTTTCCCGGCGTGTCGTAAGAGGCGACTAACAGGGGTGATGTTAGCACGGCATCACTGGGCGAAAGTCTTCTACACAGAAGTCACCGGCCAGGGCGGAGGAACCTCACGTTACTACAGGTTCAACGACCACGTGCTCAGGGCCAAGGCGAGCCACACTGTATTCGTGGATTTCGGCTGTGGCCAACAGCCTGGAGAGGATTGGGCCCTGCCAGGTCTTTTTTGCCCAAGACACAACACATGATGAGGCTATCCACTAATTCCATGCCGGATCGGTCGTCGCCCGGCTACACAAGGACCGCGCCTTCCGTTGGCCACCAGGACGGAGGTGAAAAGTATGCTACTGA
Organism: Oncomelania hupensis; assembly: GCA_036898135.1. Lineage (NCBI taxonomy): Eukaryota > Metazoa > Mollusca > Gastropoda > Littorinimorpha > Pomatiopsidae > Oncomelania > Oncomelania hupensis. The sequence continues at coordinate 29,637,691 of CM072523.1, read as the reverse complement.
TGGACAAATTAGCAAGATCCGCACGAGAAACAACATCGTCATAGGAACCTGGAATGTCAGGACCCTAACTGCGGAAGGAAAATTAGAAGAACTGGCCCACGAGCTGGACCACTATCGATGGAACGTTCTAGGTATCAGCGAACTGCGCTGGAAAGGCCTAGGTGAAACAACGACTGACAAAGGCCACAAGCTCTATTTCAGCGGTAGAGATGACAGGCACGAACACGGCGTTGGATTCTTGGTCCACAAGAACATTCTAGCCACTGTCATGGGTTGCCGCCCAGTCTCCAGTAGACTCATTACCATCCGTCTGAGAGCAACCCCTTTCAACATTACCATCATCCAGGCCTATGCCCCAACATCAGACTATGAAGACAGCGAAGTGGAGGATTTTTATGAAAATATACAGGCGGTCCTTGACCAAGTGCCGAAGAAGGACATAGTCATAGTGCAAGGCGACTGGAATGCCAAGGTTGGCCAAGATGCGCACCACAACTGGGGAGACACATGCGGACCCCACTGCAACAACGAGACAAATGACAGGGGTCTGAGGCTATTGGAGTTTGCCAGATACAACAATCTGGTACTGGCAAACACGCTTGGTCTCCACAAAAAATCCAGACGATGGACATGGCACAGTCCCGGCGGGGAACATCACAACCAGATCGACTACATCATGGTCAAGAAACGCTTCAGATCAAGCATCAACATTGGCAGGACACGCACTTTTCCAGGAGCAGACATTGGAAGTGACCACGATCTCGTGATGATGTCTTTCCGGCTCCATTTGAAGAGAGTAAATACAGCAAAGTGCACTAGGCTGAAGTTCGACCTGGACAAACTGCAAGACCCGGAGGTGGCAAAAATATTTCAGGCCACAATTGGAGGGAAATTTGCACCACTGCTTATTTTGGGGGCAGGCGAAGTAGATGTCAACACCATGACCAATACCTTCAACTCAGCTGTAACAGATGCCGCCACTGAGATCCTTGGCAAGCACCGACCAAAGAAGAAGCCGTGGATCACACCTGAACTTTTGGATCTGTGTGATAAACGAAGAGAGTTAAAAAAAGAAAAAGAACACCTCACAGGGAGCTGATGTCTACCGAAAAATCAACAATGACATCCGAAAAGGCATGCGCACAGCAAAGGAGAACTGGATAGAAGATCAATGCCAGGAAATAGAGAACAATCTGAACAAGAACAACAGCAAGAAGGCCTACCAGACTGTGAAGCGGCTGACAAGTGTTAAACAGCCCAAAGTCTCCACTATCCAAAGCAAGTCTGGCATTTGCCTTACAGAAGAACAAGAAGTCTTGGACAGATGGACAGAGTACTGCTCTGACCTTTACAACCATACACCAAATGGAGACCCATCAGTTCTAGCATGTCCCGAGAGCAGAGAAGAAGAAGAAATCCTCCCAATTCTCCGGGAAGAAGTTGAGGCAGCAGTGCAATCGCTGAAGAAAGGGAAGTCAGCGGGAGTGGACAACATACCAGCGGAACTGCTACAAGCAGGAGGAGAAGCGATGACTGATGCTCTCACCATTATCTGTAACAAGATCTGGCAGAGTCGGGAATGGCCTACACCATGGACCCAGTCGCTTGTCATCACTCTTCCCAAAAAAGGTAACCTTCAGGAGTGTGAAAATTACCGCACCATCAGCCTCATCAGCCATCCCAGCAAGGTCCTCCTGAAAATAATACTCAACAGGTTGAAACCACAAGCTGAACAAATCATAGCTGAAGAACAAGCAGGATTCATGGCAGGGCGAAGTACCACTGAACAGATTTTCAACCTCAGAATAATCTGTGAGAAATACCTACAGCACCAACAACATCTATATCATGTGTTCATAGACTTCAAGAAGGCATTTGACCGAGTCTGGCATGCAGCTCTATGGGCAACCATGAAAGTGTACAACATCAGCCCTAAAATTATAGAAGTCATCAAAAGCCTGTATGACAAGGCTACCAGTGCAGTCCTCCATAACAGCGTCATCGGGAACTGGTTCAGAACAACAATCGGTGTGCGTCAAGGATGCCTACTCTCTCCAACACTCTTCAACATCTTCCTAGAGCGCATCATGTCAGATGCTCTTGCAGATCACGAAGGCACAGTCAGCATAGGGGGCAGAGCAATCTCCAATCTTCGTTTTGCGGATGATATTGATGGATTGGCTGGAGAGGAACAAGAACTTGAACAGCTTGTACAGAGGCTTGACACCACCTCCAGAGCTTATGGAATGGAAATAAGTGCAGAGAAGACCAAAATGATGACCAACAACACCAATGGCATCAACACGGACATCAAAGTACAAGGCCAATCCCTCAACACAGTGCACAGCTTCAAATATTTAGGAGCCATTGTGTCAGACAATGGGTCTCGACAGGAAGTCCTCTCCAGGATCGCACAAACAACTGCTGCCCTGACAAGGTTGAAGCCCATTTGGAAAGACAGAACCATCAGTCTACATTCCAAAGTAAGACTGCTGCGCTCTCTGGTCATCTCCATCTTCCTATATGCTTGCGAAGCATGGACCCTCACAGCAGATCTCCAACGAAGAATACAAAGCATGGAGATGAGGTGCTACAGAAGACTTCTGTGCATTTCCTATACCCAACACATCACCAACGTTGAAGTCCGACAGACCATCACACAAGCCATTGGACAACACGATGACCTGCTCACAGTGGTGAAGAAACGGAAACTCCGATGGTATGGCCACGTCACCAGATCATCAGGCCTTGCAAAGACCATTCTGCAAGGCACAGTGCAAGGAGGTAGAAGAAGGGGGAGACCGAAAAAGAGGTGGGAGGACAACATTCGAGAATGGACTGGTTTGACACTGAGCGAAGCCATGAGGGCTGCTGAGGACAGAGAAAGATGGAGTATGCTGGTTAAGCGATCATCTGTGGTGCCCCTACGACCTTCGGGTTATGGGACAGGATAGGATAGGATAGGAAAGACGGGACTTCACAGACTGTGATCATAACCGAATTGAGCGATTTCAGTTTAGTACTCGTATCATCTATTAATCAACAATAATGCGAAAAAGATAAGAATAAGAAGATGAATTGTCCCCTAGGATCTACTATTTCTTTTTTTTCTTTCTCGCTGCTAGCCTACTATCCCAATGTTTTATTTTTATTTATTTATTTTGATATATTTTTGTTGAGAAGCTGAAGTAATTTCTTCATTAATATGTATAGATATGTTTTGCTTAATAACGTCGTGAAAAGCAAAATTATACGCTTCTTTTCTATTTTAGTATATAATTATTTACATCAATAATATATTGGAGGGCGTAGCACCTTGTGCTAGAAAAAATAAACTTCTTCTCTTATTCACTCTTTAAAAAAAGATATTATTTATTTAATTTTTAAACATATTTTATTTATTTAATTTCAATGTTATTCTTCTATATTTTGCCTAAAAACACGTGTTTTGAACAGACGTGAAATTAAAATATTGAATTGAATTGAATTGAATTGAATTGATTCACTCAGTTTTAACAGAAATCATCCAAGGAAGCGCCAAATGATAGAACAATCATCCAGCTACAAATCAAAACAAGCAAAACATAATTTTAAGGTATATTCATCATGCTATTGCAGAAGTAAAACGGTAGGTAACCTCCTCCTGCCAGAGGTAGCTTGTGTCTCCCCATGGGGCACCTTGTGCCACTACTCAATAAAGAAAAAAACATTGTGCAGAATATGGTGGTGATGAAAAAAACCCAGCTCATTGCATGAAAGTGCACATGTTAAACACATCAATGACGACTTAAAAGGCTATTTTTGCACATTCTAATAGCATAATATTTTGTTATTTGAGGAATGCAAAGGCAGATATTGGGAAACTTAAAAACACTTTTCCAGTGTCACCAATTCCTTAATGTGCAGTGCTACTTAATTATGCTTAGGATTCATGGGATTAAACTGGTGGCTGTTTTCACATCCTTGGCTGTGCAGAACGTGCTTGCTTCACACTCACACCATCCCACACACTCATCATTACACACATATATATATATACCAACATACAGACTACACGTACACAATGCAACGATTGAAGAGAACAGGCAGATGCAAATCAACAAATTTCTGAATTATATCCAATTTCAGTGTAATCATAACCATGACCATTAATTTTTTTAAAATATAAAAAAGAAAGACAACTAAAAATTCAGAAAGAACTGATAGACTAATTTGCTATCAATTTACCAGTATAACATAACCAAAACAAAACATGTCATCAGAAGAGAATGGTAACAACATATATTTCTTGGTATTTTCTTCACATGTTTGTGTACAGATATGAGTAAAATAGTGAAATTTAAAGGACCTATTTGCCGTGATTTTCAGTTCAGTTCAAGGTAATGGTCTTAAAATTAAAATGAAATATTTACTGAAGCAAAGAATTTAAAGGATTTGAATGAATTTATAATTCAGAATAAAAGTATATAATTGTCGAAACATCACAGAAAATGCAACAACCTTCTTGGTATTGTCTCGATTAACTAAAAATTGAAAGTTACCTCTGAACAAAAGTATTATATTTCCAAAACAAATGTTTTTTGGTAACAATTTAATTGAAAATTTTGTAAGTAAATTGGCAACTAAATAATACTTAGCCTACGAACAAAAATGTACACAAATCCCCAAAAAGTTACAGAAAATACTACAATTAGTAATTCCAATAGAAAATTTCTTTTGACATTTCAATTTCAAAACAAAAGTAAAATATTTTAAAATCGGTAAAACCTGTGTGTTACTCATTTATTGTCTTTTATACACCTAAGTGATTTAGACATTGAAAACAAGAAAATAAACATATTAATAAACATATTTAAATAACTAACAATAAAAAATAATTAACTCAATAACACTGTAACAAAATTAAATTAAAATTAAAATATCTCTCACCCCACCCCTCTCCATATACCCCTATGATTACACACATGACATGCGTTATTCATATAGCAGTCATTTTGGAGAAAAAAGAACACATACATCTTCTAACAGATGAATGTATTTTAAAATGTTTAGGCTTTAAGCAAACTTAAAAAGTTATGTCACTTAGTATCTTATTGTTGTTCATTTCCACTGGTAGTAAAAGTCAAAATCTTTGCATTCAAACAGAATATGAACCAGCAAAAAAAAAAAAAAAATAGCACAAGTACATGAGCGAAAAGTATTTTAACAAAATTTAGTTCATAACGAATGTAAGAAAATTATATACGCTAATGTTACAAATTTACTTTCACTACAACATGAATTCATAGGTAAATGAAGGAGTCTATAAACCAAAAATAGTGCAAAAACAGAGGAATATATATTGGGGGAGAGACAACCTACTCCATGGCACAAGGAGACCCGATTTACTACTTTTAACCGCAATTTAATACTGATGACGCGCATGCGCAGTCCGATGTGCGATGCGCATGCGCATGCACTGTTCACAGTAAACCTTAGGTTTTGACATGGACTAAAAATAGATATTCTTTGGTCCATGGGTTTTGATACGATTGTATTTATGGTGCCCCTACGACCTCCGAGTTACGGGACAGGATAGGATAGGAAGGAATGTTACAAAAGGTCTGGAAAAAACAACATGTATCAAACATTGGGGTGAATAATTCCCATTCCTATCCTACTCTATCCTATCCTAACCCGTATCTCGAAAGTCGTTGGGCACCACAGATGATTGTTTAACCAGTGTACTCCATCTTTCTCTGTCCTCAGCAGTCCTCATGGCTTCCCTCAGGGTCAAGTCAGTCCATTCTCGAATGTTCTTTTCACCTCTTTTTAAAAGTGGCTGTGGACCTAGTTATGTTTTATCCCGCTTTTAATAGCTAATAGAAGTAGAATTTGGAGTTGTTTTGATTTCACAATGGACACATCTGTACGCCTAACAGTATTTTAGTTATTTTTCATTTATTTATTTTATTGTATTTTTTTTTAAAATTAGAGTCTTCTGACAGTCCAGTAGAAGCAGGGTGAGGTTAGGTTGTGACTTCAAGCTCCAGCTCAATCATAACCTTTTTTTTGTTTAAATTAAAGAGAAAACTAACGGCTGTCCTATTTTGCCGTCTGGTGGACAACAGAAATCAGCAGTAGCAATAAATATTGATACATAATTAGTGTATGTTGTTAATCTATTACATAACGTAATCCGGAACCACCCACTCTCCCCCGTTTTCCTCCCCTCATCAAGAGCACAATCCGCCCTTGTTGAGCATTACAAGCGTATGTGTGTGTGGGTGTGTGTGTGGGTGTGTGCGTGTGTGTGTGTGAAAAGGTTGAAAATGTAATTTTCACTTAAATTAAATAAATATCACCCCAAAATTGTTTTGACCATAATAATTATGTACTTATTAAGTAAATATGCCTATTTCCGGATGTATTGAGAACCTGAAGCATTCACCTTTCCCAAAATATAAATCTTCCCAGTAAATTGAACTACCTCCTTATGATAAAATATAATTACTGTTCTTATAAGTATCATACTTACTGATCTGTTCTTTCAAGTTTTTCATCCTTAAAATTATTTCCACGAAAACTGAGATGTTCAATAAAATAAACAAACACACGTGCACATGCGGGCTACATAAACATACACGCGCTCGCACACACACACACACACACACACACACACACACACACACACACACACACACATACACACACGCATCATGTTCTCTTGCAGGAATATTCATTTTAGTTTCAATGGGCAATGCACAGACAAAAAAAAAATCAGCTCTATACTTAAATCACAGTTTATTATACAAAAACAGTTTATTCGTGAGCAATGAACATACTTATTGAAAAAATAAAGAACAATCATCATCATCATAATCATCATCATTATCATCATCATCATCATCATCATCATCTTCTTCTTCTTCTTCTTCTTCTTCTTCTTCTTCTTCTTCCAAAATGTAGTAGAAAACAAATCGAGCAGTGTATTCAGTAACCGGGGACACATGCTTATTATTTAATGTTCGACTCACTACAAATCCGTAAACAATGAATCTTATAACTGTCTGACAATAATAAAACAGCAGCATAAATAAAAACAATAACAACGACGACAACACTCATGCGCTCAATTTTATTATTGTAAACGTATAAGAAATGATAGGTCATGATAATGTGCCGTATGATATGCTATGATCGGATATGAGATGATATGCTATGAATCATCTGGTATGAGATGATATGCTATGATCGTATATGAAATGATATACTATGCTGTATAATATGGTATCATATTTGTGCTATGCTGTGTTATGATATGCTATGCTATACTATGATATGATTTGATATGATATATGATATGACTAAGTTATTAACCAACCACCATGTTATATGACTAAGTTGATATAGCCAAGTAATAACCAGCAAAACGTAGTCATATGTTTTGTGATATGTTAAAAAGGGCGAATTGTGCATCTTCGTGCTAAGAGTATCCCAGTGACGTAGGCTTACAAAAACGTTATTAACATATTACCGAATGATCATTTGTTCAGAGATTGGATGCTATAGAACTGTTTATTTTTTTTTATTTATTATGACACTGAAAAAAGTTATCATTACATCCCGTTTCCGCGCCTTGAACAGCTCTGAGCTTCTAAGTGCAGTATTTTAGAACCTTGTGACGCAGAACTGGGTTGCTCAGTTCTATGGTCATTAGGTTCTATGGTCTTTTGCTGTAGATTTTTTACCAGGTTTTTATTTTTTTTAATAATGTTACCAATCGTCAAACTACTGGTTTTCCTGTTTATTCTATTAGTTTAAATCTCTTCAGTTCTAGCACCAACTACGGTCCTTCGCCATTTGGTCACTGACTAGTTACATGCGACTCTCTCCTGTTACTATGTCAATGCAAACTACTGTACTTTCAATTCCATCAGTAACTATTGCCTTTCACCTTTAGTTCATCAGGTACTGTTTTTTTCCAGTGCCACCTAATTTCATCACCAAATATCATTTTACCCGCTGTTAGCATTCTAAACTCATCACCTGACCGACCATCTATTTGTTTTTCAACATTTGTGTTTCAGAATGTAATCACCGACTATTGGTTTCCTCTTTGGGTCAGCTCTTGGTGTTGGTTTTTTTCATCGCCAACTGCCGAGCTTACAGGCTGGGTCACCAGTTGTATTGCGTTTTATTATTATTTGGTAGTATACTACGGAGTACAGTTTTGTATTATTTCCTACGCAGGGCTTCCCTTTTAGCTAGAAAAATGGCGACGCCGTCAGGGAAAGGATCTTTGGTCTTCTTAATTCTGAAGGGGAAGGTGCAGCATCCTACCAGCTCGGAACTCTCTCTGTTTAGTGGGGGGAAAGGTAAAGGAACATCCAGATGTCGACAATGCGGCGGTAGATAAGGCGGGTCGATTGAAGTCATATTCTCCAAGTCCTGATTCACGGCCAGTGGTGTTTCGTAAATGTCACTACAGTTGCCTTGATCGGTGTTGTGCTGTGTTGATGGATATTCTCTTTCTTCGCGCAATGAATTACAGTTAAAATCATGCCAGCGGTTTTCTTTATCGTTGATTGAATCATCACTGAGGACATCATCCTCGTCAAGCAGCGCATTGGCAAATACTATCTCTGGTGGCGGCGGTGCTGTACCAAGACCATGCATATCGCCATGTGTAAGAGAAGCATTGAAGCCATCAGCGTCGTTCAAACATAATTTTACATTTGGGGTTTTGGCATTACTGCTCACATTGGCCTTGTAATCTTGGTTTCGGTCATAGCCTATCTTATCTCTGATTCCGTTAACTCGACTTTGTCTGCTGCGAGCACTGTCGAGATGGAGATCCTGATTAACGATTGTATCAGTCGGCAAACTTCTCGATCTGCGATGTTTGGCTTTCCAGCAGGAGGCAGCTTTCATGCGTTGTTGTTCAGACGTTTTAGCTGGCTGGATACCGCATCTATTATTAGAATCGTTGTCGCCGAGCGTTCCTCTAAAGTTGGAGGCAGGTTCTTCCAATGACGTGTTTTCATCATGCTTGACTCTACCTTTGAAAACGAGTCCACCAGCAGCAGACGGGCCGTTTGAGTCAAAGTTAGAAGCTTCATCTGTATCATCCAGCAGCCCGTCATCACGATCTCTGTAAACGCTGAGTTCTTTTCCCAATACAGGCCGCGTGACGTCGTTCAAAGATCGGTTCCGCCTGAACGCGTTTCGCCTTAGTAGTCCGCTTCCTCCTGTTACTTTTTCTGGTCTCTCACGTCGTTCACATCTACCAGAGCACGTCTGGCCCTCTTCGGATGCAGGAATTCCTTTCCCATTGGAAACGGACGGACATAAGGCAAGTGCAACATGCTCTGATGAAATGGAGAAAGAGTGCTCCAGGTCGGAAGAAAACTTGTGTTTGCTTGATTTCGTGTAGTCTTGGTCGCCATTTGGGACTAGTGGTTTCGAGATGGTTAGTGGTGCCACTAGTACCGGTGACGGATTAAGCACCAAGAAAGCCTCCCGCACGCCTTGATCAACGTTCTTCTTCATTCCATCTTTTTTTCTGTCTTCTGCGGAGAGTTCCTGACCGAAAACTGTACCTTTATACGCATAGGCACCCTCGCTACAGACCGAATCAGGAGTAGAAGCAGACGACCAAACACTATTTTGACGCGAACCATCAAGACTTGTAGCTGCTGTTTCATTCACCTTTTCTACAGTCGTTTGATACAACGAACTTGGATCACCGCGATTTTTACTTTCAACTGGTTTAAAGGTGTAGTTTTCTGATTGTTTGTTTTCTTGAATGCTTGCGCTTGGTCGATCATGAGTAGTAGGCAGTGATACCAAGATGGGGCTGGAAGGCGTGATGTAGCCATTCATTGACATGTACCCTCCGCATTGTGCTGGTGGTCTGCACGACTGTGGGGAAAGCGAACCTGACACTCCTTTGAATCTTTCTCGTGAAGGGAAAAAGCGTGTTTGTTTGTCTGGTGATTTGTGTTCGGGGGATCGCTCGTCTTTCATGCAAGTTCTCAGGTTTCTACAGCCCGTGTCAGCTTCTAGCGATTCTTCTGTACAGAGATTCAACTTCGAGAAACAATTCCAATTTGTGTAATATTTGCTCTGAATCGATTCCTTTGCCGTAATTTGTACCTCTTGTTCAGAAGTTGTAGGAGCGTAGAGAGGCACCGATAGATAGGAACATTCCTGCTTCTTCCGGGGTTTGCACCTGGTAGAATCTGAACAAGGTAGTCTGGTGGAAACGTCGTTGGACAAAGGTGAGGGATTAAGAGAAAATGAAGGTGGATCTTTACTATCAGGCGTGAACACCGTAGGAGAAAAAAATGCGGAGTCAGGTGAAGAAATGGCGGACATAGATTGCATGCGGGCAGCGGAATTTGGTCCTTCAGACACTGGAGTGCTGTCTGGCATTTCAAACACAAATGATCTTGAAGAAGTTGGGCACTCAGGAATTGAGGTAGAAGACGAAGTAGATCCGAATCCTGAGGATGCCGATCTATGTGAAGCCAAGGTATCGTCACGAACCTTGCCGGAGAATTGCTCAGGAGTAAAGACGTAGGCGGAGTTATCAACATAAAACAGGCTGCGACCGCAATGAATTACACGGGTTGGTTGATCCGCTGCTGGAAAGTAATCAACATTCCGCGAAGATGGACCAATGCATTTGAGACCGGTCATCCAGGACGTCAAGGAAGAGTTTGACCTTTTTGCAGTGGAACATCCTGCAGAGTGACACGGGAGTTTTGGAGAAGTACTATCTACAGAGCAGGTGACGCTGTATGGGGACGAAACATTCTTTGGCAAAATAGCTAGGCTGGATGATGTTATTACCGGGCTGGATGTCACGGCAGCACCTCTAGAAGGCGTGCTTGTGTCCGAGGAACTAAAGCCATCACTCACGGAGGCAGCATTAGAAGGTGACGACGCCAGTGTAAGGTGTTCGCCTGTTGCTCTCTGTAACGGCACAGGAACTGGTCCTGCAGTTGGCTTCTTTTCGTCGGAAATGGGCGTCAGGTAATTGTCTGCAACACACAGGAAACAGTTATCCTTTATGTATTTAAAAACATATTTAGTTTTACCAGCTTTCCTAACTAAGGTACTAAAAATGGCACTCTAACAAAATAACTGGAATTCAAGGCGGATAATAATTAGATTAATACTGTAACACTGGTTTTGGATTTTGTTTTAAAACTTATTGCTATTAGTTAGTAGCTGTATAGGCTTACACTCACTAACATTGTAACAAGAAATCACGAAGAACAGGAACTGGTTGGCTCCAGGATCACCAGCCGACATGTCTCAAAGTTAGTATGGTTATTGTTGAGTGACATTGTTTATAATATTGTGTCAACAGCAACAACAACAGGCATCGTTGATAGTTAAACACTAGTGGTCACTAGTATGATAACTTACTGGCCATGACAAGGTAATGCGCCGGCGGTGGCGCCATTCCGGCCACTACAGTTTGAACTGGAAGAGACTGTACATCTGAGGTCACAGGGTCAGAGGGCGAGAGTTGTTGACTCTGAAGCGGAAGTGCGTAGTCTTCAGTCGGAGCCATGACAGCGAAGTCTTCACCTCTCTGTCTTTGAAGCACGTGCACGGTGGTTCTCAGCAGCTCTAGACACACGAAGAGAGGCAGCGTGGGATCAAGTCCGAGCTGTGGCAGACTGAAAGTGCGAGTGGCGGTCGACTGTGCATTTGCTGACCTCGATGATTTCTGTTGTTTTGTCCTCAGCGTGGTTCCTATTTGGTCGTCTGTGCTGATCTCCTGTTGCACACACAGTTTTCTTCAGATGGCAGGCAAATATCATAACTCGACGTATTACATTACATTACATTAGTATTGCTTTAGGTCCAGCGGACTCTTCCGAGCCAAATCAGGACCGGACAACCCCCGATCCGCATAAAAGATCCGCTGAAACAACCCTAGTGGTAAAACCGAAAGCTCTCCACCAGCCAGTCACTTTACAATAAAAACATCCCACGCAGGGGACGGCTGAGGCTTCACCCCAACTTATCGAACCCCCGTTTACAAAAACAAAATAGAATACAAACATCATTATAAATTATCAACAAAACACATAGGGCTTACATATAAAATGCCTACATTGCTAAATAATAACATCATAGGAAGCCCTAGTGACCACCTGGCAGAAAGCGTCCAATATTTCCAAGCTGATCCAACAGACCTCATACACAAACAAGGAGTCTTGTCCCGGAAGAGTTTTCAAGAAAAAAGGTAGGAGACTGGTCTAGCGAAGAAGACGAGCAGGAATGAGAAAGAGCAAATGAGAAAGACAGCGACAGCACTAAATTTCCAGAAAGTGGGGATACTATTTATACTGAAACCCCCGGCACCCCAACGGGGGTACTCGACGTATGCGGCGTGCATAAATAAGTCTATTAGACTATGGTGTGTGATGTGAGTCCTAGTACCTACTGACACTGATGTTGGGCCACTTACATCCGCTTTGAGTAGGTCTACTACAGACCAAGCCGTACACTACTTTATGTAGGCCTAAAATTTATTATTTCTATAACCTAAGCTTACAGTTACATTTTGCATGCGGTGAGTGTGATCAACGCAATTTGCTTGAATTTATTATAGTGACTCATGCATTTTCGAGAACAATCGATTTGCGAAATTATTATGTTGTTACATAAAGCGTATTTTATAAATAAACTGTTCTTAAAGAGCTTAACAGATTAAATAAATGTTTCCAGAGCTGCTGAAGGTGCTATACTAGCAAGCATCGTCAATATGGCTGCTATTAATAATAAGAAGTTACGTCGTATGCTTGTATTGCCTTGATGTGACCAAGTTCCCACTACAGGACTATTAATTTAAAAATAGACACCGCAGTCAACAGTGGGTGTTGGCAGTTTTTATACATAGACCTAAATCCAAGAGTGTTTGTCCTACTCATTCAAACAACACGTATGTATCCGGCAATTAAACCTTTTAACTTTATCACCAATTATCCAAGTTATAAATAATTCAGCCTCATCTCACATCAGGATATAATAAACGTTTCAAAATATCCCAAACGATAGCATTTCCCTTTGACTACATTTATTTCATAAATGTTTCCTTTTCGATGTACGCTAAACTATTAATCATATTTTAAAAATAAATTCTTTTTTTTTTCCTTATTTCGACGCTGTGTACTTGACTATATCATTCAGTAAAAATTAATTTGACCCAAATGCAGATTAGGTTGCATGTACGTTTGTTTTACTTCCGACAACAAATCACAAGAAAACGTTGCATGCATTTATTGATAAGGAAAATCTAAATTCAGTTAATCGATTCATAATGGTAAAAGCCGATATATTATATAGATTTGGACATACTGTCATTTCTTCCTGAAAAGGATGGATTAGCAAAAATTTTGATTTTGAAAAGGAAAGGCCTAAATAAGATACAGCAAGAGTTTGTGATTTTTCTCTTTAACATGGAGAATTTTAACTTTAAACTTATACATACACATATCAGTATTTATAACGAGTAAATTTTGGTTTAGTCGTCATTCCATAATGAAGAATGGGAGCGAAGCGTGCAACTAGGTCACTAAACTTGAAGATGTTCTTATGAATTTTGCACACAATTTCGTTCAGTGGTTCTTGAGATAGGCCTATGCTGCTGGGCCATAGAACCTCACGCCTCACGCCACACGACTCACGTCTCACGCCTCACGCGTGAAGATAAAAATGAACAGACATGGTATCTCTTGGCGTGGGCCATACAACTTCACACACGCCACACTCCTCACGCCTCACGCTACACGTGTGAAGAGAAAAGTGAGCATGCCCACTTTTTCCGATGCGTGTAGTCACGTCCTAGCTTACCAAAGTGGTCAGACACAAGAAATTAGATCTAACTGGATGGTAAAATGGATGACTTTAGAGTAAATTTAATCGAGTTGGTCCGGGCAAGGCCTCTTCTCTGGGACCCACATGTTTCGGATTACAAAGATGAAGACCAGAGAGCACAAGTTTTGGAGGAGTTGAAAAAACTTGTAAATACACCCACAGGTAACTTTTATACGATTTGTTTATTTATTTACTGTAATTCATAGCACAGTCAACCAAAAGGTGGCAGACTTATCTCAAAGCTTGTACACATGTATCCAATTTTCGAGATCTAATCTCAAAAGCACAAAATTCAATACAACTTGTCTTTTCCATTTCTTTTCATCTTATTTCTCAATCTCAATTAATCAACACAAAACTGACGCATGAAACGTGTAGCGTGTGGCATGAAGTCCTATGGCCCTGGGCCCGTATGCACGTTGGGCATTTAAACGTAATGGTCATTAGTACTAACCCATCGGTTATTAAACTGACCAGTTTGAGCGAAATCTAATTGGTATGCACGTTGCAAAAAAAGCGCGCCGTTAGCTAACAACAACTTATTTTTAGATTGGAGGGAATCCTTTCCGCTTTTACGATTATGAGCATGCGCAATGCGTAGTTGTGGTTAAAGATTGCAGCAAAGATGGAGGCAGAAAAAAAAACGTGCTCGAAAAATAAATTTATCAGCAGAGGAATGTAGCGTTCTGTACGAAGAGTACAGAATGCATAAGGAATTGTTGACGGCAAGTAATGCATTGGTGACCCGACGTATGGCTCTGGAGGCTGTCGACTGATGAACGCCAATTAATTCGGCACAAACGTCTTGAAACGTGCCAGTGGCGAAAAATCTTAAAGCAAGACAAACTTGCAACACTGGCGGTAAAGTTCCTTGTCGATTCGATACTTCAATTGCATCCCTAATTTCATCCGTCAAAGACAGAATATCTTCACGTCTAAACCTGAATTTATCGTATAGTTCTAAGTCACCGTAGCGATCTAAAGGATTATTGCGATCGCGGAAAATTCTGTTTCGGCGCAAAATATTACGTCTTTGGTTAGCAAGCCAAACATTCACCGCCATCTTGAAACCTCACGGTTGTTGGCCAGTTAGGCTCGCTAATGGAGGGGTACCGCAGAATTAAATTTAATTTACGATTAGGCAGCTAATGTAGGTCATGCATACCGCTAACAGCCAAATAATGTTCTAGTTAGCCAAACTGACCCTTTAGCACAGATAATGGCGCGACATGCATACGGGCCCAGAGCATGAAACGTGAGGCGTGTGGCGTGAGGCGTGAGGTTCTATGGCCCAGCAGCCTATGGCGAACAGCTGACCGACAGAGCAACCGAAAACCTACGAACGTAATGTTCTCTTTAAATCAAGGTATTCCCAGATAGCCTTGGGAGTATAAACAAATATATTGTTAAGCAAAATATTTATCTGATTTCCAGATATGTAAACAGGTATATTGATATTTACCTGGATTTCCAGAAAGATATTTAAACAGGTACATTGATCAGTAAAATATTTTCCTGGATTTCCAGATATATAAACAAATAAGGTAAAAAGGTAAAGGTAAAGGTAGTCCCATAGCCTGGACGGTGCTTAACTTGCGACACAGTAGCGAGTGCTCCAACCACTGCGCTATCCGACACAGATAGATTGATAAGTAAAATATTTATCTAAATATTCGTATTTCCTAAAATTCCAGATATATACACAGATATATTGATAACTAAAATATTTACCTGGACTTCCAGATTGCCAGTTTCTGTGTCCACTCTCATGGCTAGTATTCCTCGAAACTTCTTGATCGCGTACACTTGAGTCAGCAATCTGCACTTGTAAAGACATAATAATAATAATAATAATAATAATAATAATAATAATAATAATAATAATAATAATAATAATAATAATAATAGTAATAATAATAATAATATACGCTTGCGAAACATGAACCCTCACAGCAGATCTACAACGAAGAATACAAAGCATGGAGATGAAGTGCTACAGAAGACTTCTGGGCATTTCCTATACCCAGCACATCACCAACGACGAAGTCCGACAGACCATCACACAAGCCATTGGACAACACGATGACTTGCTCACAGTGGTGAAAAAACGGAAACTCCGATGGTGTGGCCACGTCACCAGATCATCAGGTCTTGCAAAGACCATCCTGCAAGACACTGTGCTAGGAGGTAGAAGAAGAGGGAGACCGAAAAACTGGTGGGAGGACAACATTCGAGAACGGACTGGTTTGACACTGAGCGAAACCATCAGGGTTGCTGAGGACAGGGAAAGATGGGCTACGCTGGTTAAACGATCATCTGTTGTCCCCAATATGCCTTAAGGTGTTGGGGGACGTAAATTTTAACCAACGAACGAACGATCATCTGTAGTGCTCCTACGACCTCCGAGTCCGAGTTACGGGATAGGATAGGATAGGAATAATAATAATAATAATAATAATAATAATAATAATAATAATAATAATAATAATAATAATAATAATAATAATAATAATAATAATGATATACTATTAAGGAAGAAAAAGAAGAACAACAACAACCAAGAGCTGCTTATGGCGCTGGTCAATACTGGATCTAACTCAAGCCGTCCCAGATGCCAACTTGCAGCCTGTTACAGGTTAAGGTGGAGAAAAGACCTACTGCTTGCTGGGTGTACTTGTGTTGCCGGCACAAGGACATGAGCGTCAGAATCTTTAAAGTCCGTGCGCGGACATGAGCGTCAGAATCTTTAAAGTCCGTGCGATGGAATGCGTGCATGCACAGACTAGACCTCGGTTTATACTTTCCAAGGAGATGATGATGGTGATGTACATCAAAACTTAGAAAGACAGAAACACACAGCCAACCAAAGAACCAGACAATTAAATAAATAAATAAATAAATAAATAAATAAATAAGATGTCTAAAGTAGTGGCCACATATGGCTTACGGCCCGGCCGCGAACTTGTTTTTTCCAACTTAGTTCCAGTCATTCGCCGAAAAAGGCAATTACCGAAGTCGAACGAAGCTTTCCGAGTCGAGCGAAGCTATCCGATGTTTTACAAACGAATGCTGGCAGGACTACGTGAAACCACAGGCTGGGAAATCTCGTCTTTCGTAGGCCTCAATTACATACTATACTACGTACGTATGTAGGAGGCCCACGCGTTTACAAAGACAAAAGAAAAGACTTCAGAGCCTGTGGTGAAACATCCGTGCATAAAAATAGCCGCTGTTGCTTCTTGATCTAATTCTGTTTCGATCTGCACAGCTTCAAGCTGTAAGTCAAGTAGAGATTCGCATTTTGAAGCAGTTAGTATTATTATTATTTTATGATGATTGACACAATTAGTAATAAAGAGTAAAAGTAATACATAATACATAATGCACACATACAACGATTTTACATCTATATCAACAATAAAACCATGACAAAACTTCAAAGCGCTATGGATACGTTGATGTCCCTTCAGCACAACAAGGCAAAGCAAGTTTATAATGGTCTAAAAACAACAGTGACATTTTTATTGCAAGCACCAAAGCAATTATTTATTTAACTAATATCATTCTTTTTAACTGATACAGTAAATTTGTTATATGTATTTCAATGATATCTATTTTAATGAGAAACACGTATTAAAAAAATGTTGCGTGGCAGGCGGAAATTTCAATAAATCATCTGAAAACTTTGGTAAATCTATAAGAAAAAATAACCAGTAACACCATCTGAATATTTCGGGTTACACCCAACTTCAGCAAAAACAAACAAAACGTCACTGACCATATTTACACCATTGAGCATGCACAGCAGCATACTATTCTTTTTCTTCTTTTTTAAAGTAGGAATACTACTACTATTACTACTACTACTACTACTACTACTACTACTACTACTACTACTACTACTACTACTAATAACAAACAAATAATAATAATAATAATAATAATAATAATAATAATAATAATAATAATAATAATAATAATAATAATAATAATAATAATAATAATAATAACAACAAACAAAACAAATAAATAAATTAAAGATTTAACTAAATAACTATACTACTACTACTGCTACTACTACTACTACTACTACTACTACTACTACTACTACTACTACTACTACTACTACTAACTAGCAAAATTGTGGTCTTGATTTTGTGGTCCTGATTCGGCTCTTTGCAGTCCGCTGGACCCTGTAAGCAATGAATCACTAATTAGCTATTAATTTAACTCTGATCTTGAGTTGTCTTGATTTTGTGGTCCTGATTCGGCTCTTTGCTGTCTACTGGACCCTGTAAGCAATGAATAACTAACTAACTATTAATTTAGCTCTGATCTCGAGTTATAAAAAAAATTCGCTTAGCCTACTCGTCCTCCGGATATTTAAAGATTCGAATAATATAAAGTATAGGCCTAAATATTATTAATTATAATAGATATAGTTTATACATTTATTTACGTATAAAACAAACAATACAGGTCTAATAAGTATATTCAGCTAGTGAGCTTCTTCGCTGCGCGGAGACTGACTTATAATACATAATGTAGATTAAGCCTATTTATACTGTATAACAGTGTCTACTTGGTTCTAGACAGGAAATGGGGAGTGCTATTATTAGCCTACTGCTGAGAACTAACAAAATGCAAATCAAGGACCGCAACTATTAAATATGGCCGATAATAATTATGCTCATATTAACAAAGTATACCGTTGCGAAATGCTAAATCTGTGTAAATCGAACAGAATTAGAAGCAACAGCGATCATTTTTAATGTCAACTAGTCGTAGTCATGCAAGCATAATTTCGTAACAGATCGGAGAGCTTCGTTCGACTTCGGTGATTGCCTTTTTGGGCGAATGACTGGAACTAGGTTGGAAAAAACAAGTTTGCGGCCCGGCCACACTTGTGTTACGCTATAAATTCATTATGTATTTCCTTGCGTACTGGCTAAAGTAAAATTTCACAAGGATAGACGGGCTTACGAGGACCAATCAGAAGCGAGATTTGACGTCACGAGTTTAGAGGTCAACCTTAACTCTTCCCACATGCATGATTACACGCAACAAAGGTTATCTACTACAAACGACTTGGGGAGTTCAGGCAGTTGAAGTCGCTTATTGCGTGTCGATCTTAGTAAAATTGTTTCATATTATAGTAAATCGTGAAAGAGTACATTACACTGTCGTCATGAAAAAGTGCCTTGTTGTAGTGAAATTACACAGCTACACACGTTTATAAAATCGAACCGGGCCAAGATAAAAATGGCGCCTATAAGCCTACCTGTGGCCACTCGTCAAAACAAATGTGGCCAATACTTTACGTCTCTCGGCTTATCCATCGAGTTATGAGATTTCTCACTGACCGGAATTTTGACGGGTGGCCGCACCTTATGAATTTAGTGGACACATTTGGCTTATGTTTTACGGCTTTTGCTTTGGGTCGGAGGTAGTGGCGCCATGTTTATCTTGGTCCGGTTCCAATTTATAAACGTGTGTAGCTGTGTAATTTCACTACAACAAGGCACTTTTTTATGATGATGTTATGTGCTCTTTCACGATTTGACTATACTATGAAACAACTTTACTAAGCGAGAGTTGTGGCCGAGAGTTCTAAGGTGGGACTAACTTCTTTAGGGCGCATGCGCGGCGGCGACTTTATTACATGTGTCTCCTCGTAAAGTATCGTATCCTAAGTTGGCCGTTGCTGTTGTTGTTTTTCTTTTTTTACGTTCTTTTAAGTTATCTTTTTGTCAGCGTTATTTATAAGAACTTTAAAAGAGAAGCGGTTGACTGTATGCTGTCCAGTATCAGCGGATCGAACGTCGACACGACTGCGAGCAACTGCGAGAGCAACAAAGATGGCGGCCGTTTGTTTACATACGGCCGTGAACAACTGATAGCCGTGCGCGATCAAGAGAAAGAAGGTGGGAAAACCTTGTACATTGGCAACCAAATCAAAACAGATTTGAAAGATTTTAGACCTAGGCCTAACGCTATTTTACGCAGGAAGAGGGGAAGAAAGAGCGGTGCTCTTGCCACTTTGAGGAGACGTTACACAAGACCCCCCCACTGCCTTCTGTTGTAACTGCAAACGTTCGATCCTTGAAAAATAATATGGATGGTTTACGAGTACTCTGCAGATTTGACAGCGTGTTCCGTGAAGCTCGTCTGATGAATTTTTCAAAGACATGGCGGAATATAGATATAACGGACGACGAAGCGGCCATTGATGGGTTCTCTGTGGTTAGGGGTAACAGATCTAGAGCACTTTCAGGCAAGGATGGCGGAAGGGGGTGGGGTGTGTGGTGGGGGGTATGTCTCTAAGTCAGTAATAGATGGTGTACTGACTATACCGTTCATGACTTGTGTGTTGTACAGTTATGACTTGTGTGTATCAATAATGCGTCCTTTCTATTTGCCGTGGGAGTTCTGTAAGATTGTAGTTTGCGTTGCACAAGTGCCACTTTATGCACCCTCTGAAAAGACTAAAACTGTAGCCAACAACATCGCTGCATCACTGGCCTCCTTCCAGCTCAAGATAGCGAAATGCCGTCACTACAGCAATATGTGACTTGTGCTACAAGATGCAACAAAACCGTTGACCTATGCTATGGTTCAATTCCCACTGCCTACTCTTGTGTTCCACTCCCCTCACCTGGATCGCTCAAATCACACCATTCACTTTGTGCCGAAGCACAAACAGCTTATCCGGCGCGAAAAGCCACGACTCGTAGGCCTAACAGTACGCAAATGGTTTGCGGATGCAGTGGATTCCTACTGTCGTGTCTCCGAGAGGAAGTCCGTCCCATGGATGACAGCCGAAGTCATACAGGCCAAACGCGAACGGCGCCGAGCAGAGCGTGTGTGGAGGAAATCGGGGCTGACTGTCCACCGCGAGATTTTCTCCAACCACCGTAAGCGGGTCGCACGCCTTGTCCGTGGCGCCAAGACATCTTTTGTTCAGTTGAGGATCGCCGAGTCAAACAGCTCGCGTGAACTTTTCCGCTTGAGCAACGAACTGATGGGTGTGGCTGCGAGCGGGGCGCTTCCTTCAAACATCCCTCCTGAGAGTCTTCCAGAGAGGTTTGGCGAGTTTTTCGTAGGCAAAATTGAGGACATCCGAAAAAGTCTTGATGCCGTTCCTCATACTGCGGGTGCTGCCAACTTGCCGAGCTTCTCTGGGACTCCTCTCTGTGCATTTCAACCAGTCACCATTGACGAAGTCAAAAAAGTCATTCTCAACATGCCCAAGAAATCCTGCTCTCTCGACCCTCTGCCCTACAAGTTTTTCTTTGAATGTCTTGATGATCTCTTGCCTGTCATCACCTCCATCATGAACTCTTCACTCCAGTCTGGTTCTGTTCCTCCTTCGTTCAAACATGCTCTCATCATTCCTCTTCTGAAAAAAGCTACTCTAGATCCCGAAATACTGAAAAACTACCGACCTGTCTCCAACCTTCCGTTCCTCTCTAAAGTTCTTGAACGAATCGTTCTCTCTCAACTCCTTTCTCATCTCCAGACCCACAACCTGCTTGAGCCGTTTCAATCAGCCTACAAAAAGAGCCACAGCACTGAGACTGCGTTGCTGCTTGTAGTAAACGATCTGCTCATGGCGGCTGACCGAGGCCGGGTGTCCATTTTGACGCTGCTGGATTTATCCGCAGCCTTCGACACTATAGATCATAACATTCTTTGTGCACGTCTCCAGTCGGTGTTTGGCTGCACTGGGACGGCTCTGGCTTGGTTCCGTTCATACCTCTCTGACCGCACTCAATCTGTTCTTGTCAATGGCACTCAGTCTTCTTCTTTTCCTCCGAGGTTTGGAGTTCCACAGGGTTCTGTTCTTGGACCTATCATCTTCACCATGTACACTCAACCTCTCAGCTCAATCATCAAAACTTTCGATCATCTGTACCATTTCTTTGCTGATGACTCTCAAATTCACAACTCCGCTCCTCCAGCTGACATCCCCAGCCTTGCTGGTGATTTGTCGCGCTGCATCAGCTCTGTCGCAGACTGGATGGCAGAAAACAAGCTGAAGATGAATGATGATAAAACTGAAGTCATCGCCATTGGTACCAACAGCAAGCTCCGCCAGCTCTCGACACACTCTCTGCAAGTCAATGATGACTCTATCCCTTTCTCAACTTCTGCTCGGAATCTGGGTGTACATCTAGATGAGAGTCTGTCCATGGAATCTCACATCAACAATCTCTGCAAATCTCTGAATTTCCATCTTCGTCGTATCAGCAAAATCCGCCAATATCTTTCTGTTGATTCTGCCAACAAGCTTGCTGTCTCCTTCATCCTTTCTAGGCTTGACTATTGCAACTCTCTCTTGGCTGGTCTTCCTAACAACAAACTTCAAAAACTTCAGCGCATTCAGAACCATGCCGCTCGGCTGGTGCTCCAACAATCCCGACGCGCTAGCGCCACTTCCGCTCTGACTGCTCTTCACTGGCTGCCAGTGAAAGCCAGAGTTGACTACAAAGTTGCCTCTATTTGCTATCAGTCTCTTCATGACCAACATTTTCCTGTCTACCTCTCTGAACTTCTCAACCCTTACAAGCCAACCCGCACTCTTCGCTCTCAAGACGCTTCTCTTCTGACAGTTCCTCGCTACTCTCTTGGAACATTTGGCAAAAGAGCTTTTTCTGTCTATGCTCCTACCTTGTGGAACAAACTCCCATGCAGCCTTCGCCAATCTCCATCTCTTGACTCTTTCAAAGCCCAAATGAAAACCTATGTCTTCCTCTTACACCTGTAGAACATCCTCCCTTGCGGACACCCTGTTGCGCTGATACCTGAAATGTGTGTGTGTAGGGGTGTGTGTGTGTGTGTGTGTGTGTATGGGTGTGAATGTGTGTGTGTGTGTGAATGTGTGGGTGAATGCGTGTGTACGTGGATGCATGTGCGTATGCATGTACTTGTCTTAAAATTGTTTTGCTTTTTTAAATGACATTTGATCCCTCTTAACTTGTTTTCACTGTAAATGAAATTAGTAACTGCTATTATTATTATTATTATTATTATTATTATTATTATTATTATTATTATTATTATTATTATTATTATTATTATTATTATTATAATTATTATCATTATTATTATTATTATTATTATTATTATTATTATTATTATTATTATTATTATTATTATTATTATTATTATTGTTATTATTATTATTATTTATTATTATTGTTATTGGTGTTGTTACTATTATTATGTGAATCACAAATATGCTTTCCTTTTAAACCAGATTAATGCCATTACACAAGCTTTTATTCTCTTCATCTGGCCTGTCATACGTTGTAACGATGTTTAGTTATTCAACGATTATTCTACTTTTAAAACTGCCATATTTCACCACCATTTACACTTTACATCTTAGATGAGGCATTGTTGATCTGCCTCTTTTGGTATTAACGTCCCTCTCTTAAATTTTTTCTGTGAAATTATTCATTTATTTTATATAAGTTTATTGATTGATTGACTGATTTTATACTTTTATTTGTTGGTTTGTTACCTTTACTAGGATTACATGTTGTCTTGTTTTTAAATGCAGAATAGATTTATTATGCGTGTGTATCTGTGTGTGGCTGCGTGTGATCAAGCGCTTTGTGAAGCATTTTATGTTTGAATTGCGCTATACAAAATAAATTATTATTATTATTATTATTATTATTATTATTATTATTATTATTATTATTATTATTATTATTATTATTATTATTATTAAAGGGGTTGCTTGGACTGCACTGAGTGGAGCATCTTGTATGATCCAAAGGCCGACATTAATACCAACCTCGGCGTGATCACAGAATACATTAAATTCTGCCAGGATTCTGTAATCCCACCTCGCAGCTAAAAAAAATTTTCGAACACTAAACCGTGGTTTACTGCAGGCATCTACAACCTTTTGAAAGAAAAGAGAGCTTCTTTCTCCGAGGGTGATCTGACGAAGGTAAAAAGCTTAAATAATGAGGCGAGGTCTACTATCAGGCAGGCAAAGCGCAGATTTAAACAAAAGTGGGAAGATGAATTCAGCTGTACAGACACGAAAGAAATAAAAAATAAAAAGATCGACACGCCACAAGTGAATTCAACTGCCTTAGCTCGCCAAGTTGTGTGTAGCAGACAACCGGTGTTGCGTGTAATCATGCGTGTGGCAGGAGTTTAGGTTGACCTCTAAACTCGTGACATCACACTCTCGCTTCTGATTGGTCCTTGTATAAGCCCGGCTTATGTATTTTTGCAGAAGAAATCAAACTTGCGTTATCCTTGTGAAATTTTAGAACCCAAAGAAATACGAAAGGAATTCATAAGCGTAACACAAGTGTTACCGGGCCATATCAGCTAGTCTATAGTGGTGTAGAGTGGAATCGTACCTGGCCAACCCTTTCTTGTCACTCTTGTCGCTGTAGTACACACTAGGGTTCTGCAGCCTAAGAAAGTCAGGAGAGGAGGACGTCAGAAACACCTTCACCTCAGACCGACTCTTGGGACAAAGGGGCTCAACTCTAACTTCCATGGCCTCCCCTTGCAGAAGGGGGCGCTCTGTCACAATGGCGGCGCAAGGATTGGGATGTCGTGACGTAATTTCCTGCCCCCTGCTCTTCATCAGCAGGTTTATGCCGTAGTTTTCGTCAAACTGCCCAATTTGTTCGACTTTTCCTGCGAAAAGACATAGAGCATTGGTTTGTAATATAAACCACGTCTTAACCTGAATACTGAAATAGTATCATAAATAATTCTACAATGCAACCTACCAACTGGCTTTAGTAGTCTTTCCTACCCTCATCCTCTTCTTCTGTTAAAATGTAAATGTCTCACTTTTGAATAGATGAATCTACATCTTCTGCTGTGTACAGCCAGAAATATCCTCAGTATTAAAAAAAATCCTATCCATCGAAGCTACAATAATTATTTAAAGCTGAAAAGAGTGTAGGCTGCATTCTATAGTATCATACTATACACAATTGAACTCTTTAAAATATGAAGACCTTGCGCATTTCATTCACCTGCAGTTGTTTGTAGCTTCAGTTGCAGATTGCCACACAGGACATTGAAGGTCAGCCAAGGGTCAAGGCCGTGTGGAAGTGCGATGTTCTTGGAGAACTCTGCGGGCTGTTGGGTGCCATTGGGTACGACGGGTGTGGCCACCAAAGTCAACTTTTTTCTCGAAGTCTTCTCCAGGTTAATAAAGTACCAGCTCTTGTGCAGTTTGAAGGTCTCTTCAGATACAACATCCATTGTGTGAAACGCTTCAGCCATGCCGCGCTTGCTTTTGTCCTACAGATGGCAAGATCAAATGAATCAGTTAGTCAAACAATAAATCAATCAATCATTCTATTAACCTGTCACGGACCGGTTTTATAGTATTTCGGTCCGATGACTTTATGTATTGTAGTCTCTTCCTGTGAGAAGATATAAATGCTAATATTTTTTTTTATTGATAACTAAATTCTGATTGGTTGAGCTAGTCATGTGACGGCTAACCCATGTACATTCAAAAATATAGTCAATCTTTTCTTGACTGGACCACAGAGTGGTTATTTGAACTTCTGGCAGATGTGTCTGCAGGTATATTATTGGTTGTCATTGAAATATTGTATCATAAACATAATAGTATTTTACAATGATCATATTCTACTTGTTGTGGAATAGAATTAATAATAAATAATTTTGATATTAGTATGAAGGATGGAATAGGGAGGTAATGGAAACCAATCAATTATTAAAAAAAAAAACCATTGTCATTGCCGAGTTTTGTGTTCCAGGTAGATCCATGTCAAATGTTTTTGAATACAAATTATAATCTTGAACAATTCATTTTATCCATTAATTTTGTGTTGGCATATTTTAGACTAACACCCTTTCAGTCTCTGTTCTACACACCCACACCTCCTTCGCCCCATCCACCCTATCCCATCGCTGGTTCCCACCAACTTTCAATACAGTCGTTATGTCCTGATTGTGTTCACTTTTTATGACGACAACGACAACGAAAATGATGTTGATGACTATGACAATTGTAACGATACGACGACGACGATGATGATGACGATGATGATGACGACGACGAAGATGGTGGTGACGACGACGACGACGAAGGTGATAATGGTAACGGAGGTCGCCACTTACCACAGCTGCATACGGAAATGGCTCTTTCCTGATGGAAACTAGGAAGTGCCCGGAGCCTTGCACTCTGAGGGTCACCTTTCTCCCCTTCTGCAGAGGACGGTCCAGTCCACAGATGCCGAGCGCTAACCGCGGGTCCCACTTAGCCCTCTGCCCGCCCTCGCTCAATCTCACGTTCCCTCCGATCACGTGCCTGCTGAAGAGGAGAGGAATAGGAGGAAGCGGGCGCGCAGAGGGAGGTGATGGTGGTCCGTGGTCGGTGAGCATGAGTTCCGCCATCTAGCTCACACAGATCTGCCACACACAAGCCATTCAAGTATAAATATAGGCCTATTTAATGAATTACAACAGCAAATTTTTATTCTAAAATGCCAGAAGAGTTCGCCTGGCGTGTAAAGGAACCTAGCTGGATTATAACTTCGCCAGTCTTAATTAATTAATTCATTCATTAATGAATTGATTAATTTATTTAAACGTTCTAATATAGCGCTTTTCCGTCTCAAGAGCTGATCAAGGCGCGGGCCGATCGATAAAGATTCTGACTCAAACCGCCCTAGGATCCCGCCTACAGCCTTTGGGCGCATCGGGCGGCTTTAAGTGAGATGCTGCATCTGCGAGTCTTTGCCATGGATTGGCGAGAGAAGATTTTTATAATTTCATTAAGCTTTTAAAACTAAAATGTAGGCTAATCCCCCAGTACATCATTTAACATAGGTCTATCTACAGTTGCCAACTTTTCTTCTTTTTCTTCTTCTTCTTGATAGCACGTTTTGTAGACATTTGCTACAAAGTCCACTGTCAAAACTCAGATGAACAACGATAAAACAAACAACAACAGCAATCACAACTATAACAACAACACACACCCGTGCCCGCAACACGCTTCCCGTTACCAGACACATAATACCATGAATACTACATTACAGTAAATATAGGTCAGTGCATAATACATGTACAACCACACCTCGAAAACCCGGTAGTTTCTTATAAAGTAGGCTTATGCATAAAATAATACTCAGAAATTGCTACATACAATAAAAACGTCTAGTTTGTATTCAATTCTAAGCTTTAAAACAGTTTTTTTTTAAGTTTTACTTTAAAAGAAGTAAAATAAAATAGCAAAATATGCTTTTTCTAAGGCTTTGCAACAGCCGAAAGGCCACTTACGGAAAGTAAAATAGTATAAAACAAGCAGATAAAGAGGGTCCTCCTATTCGTGTCCCAATATCACATAATGTGCAAACGAACTCTCATACTCCTATCAACCAAGCTGAACACGAAAGTAGGCCGTACGCTGGGAAATCCACACCGCTGTATTTACACTTATTTGTAAAGCACGCAAACAGGGTGCCCAGTAGTTCTTTCTTTACTTTCATTTTGCATTATGATGTCATATCAAGACCTTACTTCGCTTGCCTTGACTTGACTTGAATCTAGGCTACCAACACAGACGTTCATTTATTTGTACAAGTTATATCTCTTAAAAGTTTATTTTTCAGAAAAAGGTTCTGCTGATGATTCATCGTCTTTTCAAACTGCTTGAGTTTCGATATGAAAACATCTTTTAGGTTTGTCGTGTCTTTATCAGATACTTGCCATCTGTGATGGTTATGATGTCAAACTGGATTAAAATATTGTTATGTTTTACTGTTATAAAACATGAGCGGTTAGACAAAGATAAACCATACTCCAGTATATTATTTTAAAAAAACTTATTTGCAAGATTTTAACTGAAATCGACTCATTATGACAATTAAGTCATAATTATAATGAATACATTAATAATTTTCGGATTACAAAAAGTACACTATGAAGTCGACACTGTTCTACCTCATTGCATTTATACAGTAACGCAGGTTTGAATTCTCAACTGTAGTTCTTTAAAATAGAGTTTTTCTTGAAAATGGTCTACAGTCAGTAAATTGATATCATGGTATAATTAAAACCAACAGTTGACTTGTCTCGTGATTCATTGCAGATGACTGATGAGTTCCAAAGTCCACATGTACTTGTATTACACTCTTAATGTAAGTTAATAATTATGTTACAATAAATTATTAGTATTGAGTTGCAGATTCCTGATGTCGTTTTCTTTTTTTTAATATCAATGTTTAGTTGTTCCGATGCGGGATAATCTCTGGTTGCTTGCTAAGTGAATGGAAGAATAGCGAACACATACATCATTGCAGATGACTGATGAGTTCCAAAGTAAAACATATTATTAAACTAGTTATCAGTACAACTTATGTTAATCTGATGAATAAAATTTGATACAACAACAACACATACATCTACAAGCCCTTACACTTGGCCACCCACACACACACACACACACAGGTTAAAAAAGGTGGGATGAGTGAAATACACACGCTCACACACAAACACGCACAACATACACACAACATAGTACACTAAGGATATTGGACCCCGGCACCAACACCTGTTACGAACCAGCACCGAAATCGATTAGTCCTGGTCACACTTTCTCCAGCCCCGATCTCTGAAAATCAGAATGGTGGAAGTGGGGAGTGGGAGTGGGAGTTGGCTGGGCCAGGCTGATTTAAGTAGTAAGATGACCAGTGCTCTCCGCCGACACTGAGAGTCTGCACAATGGCGCAGGTTCTAATGGTTCCAGTTAGTTAGTTTTAGTTAAAATAGATTAACGTCCCCGGACATATAAGCGTATAGGGGACGATAGGTATTGGTTCCAGTAATCGTTAACGCTAAATTTATACTCGGAGCTCCAGCTAGTGTTACCAAAGATCAAAGCTCTTTGGTGTTACCGCATCCAGGACCATCAGGATAAACCTCAGGACACGAGGGCACAGTGCTCTACAAACTGAGGTATTTTTTTGCAATCCCAGTTGATACTGCGAAACTATGGCAAAATTCGAAGATTAATAAAATAAAAAAATTCTGCATAATTAACAAACGTAGCCCCAATTGTTAAAAAAAACAATCAACAAACAAATCGAGAGATATCGAATAGTTTTCAATCAAAACTGAATTTGAAATCTAGCTCTGGTAAAAAACGTCATAACATCGCCTCATTTCCTCGTTAGAAATGCACAACACACTGGGTAGCTGAGACTGTAGCCGAGGCCATCGTTAGACTCGCTTACGCAGTCAGTGTGCTATGCATATAAGCCTAGCTATGGAAGACAACTATTTCAAAAGATCAGAAAGAAAGAACGGAAGCCGCAGCAGAGTTAAGTCCGGAAAAAAAGAGTTAGGCCCCAAAAATACTAATCTTGTCCTCCTTAAGCTTGACTTTCCGAGAATAGCGCAATTTGATACCGAGCACTTAACAGGGTGTTGCACTGAACACTTTGAGAACTGACTATGCTATAAAAAAAACTGGCAATTATGAGTGTGAAACTGAAACCATTAAGGCCCATAGGCAAATAACCATGGAATGTCTCGTAATAGAAATCATTGTTCAAATCTACAATACAATATAATACCGTACAATACAATACAATACAAAACAATACAAAACATTAACCAAATTAGCGCCATCATTAAGAAACCATTAAGTGTTCTAAATGTCTGGCACCGAAAGGATTAAATGAATAAATAAATAAGTTTTATTTGCAAGCGTTGCAAAAAGAGGTGTTCAATGCCTCCCGTTAGACAAGTCCAGCTCTGTTAGAGCGGTGCCCACCCTCTCTCACGCTGTTGTACAACACCCATTCCTCATTCATTGCTGAATGGTCTGGGTTGCTTGGTCTGCGTTGTTTCCGTCATCAGCACCTCGATGGGCTTTGGCAAATCCAAGTTAGTAAATAATAAATGTAAATGTTAAGGTATCCGGTGGTTTACGCGGGTAAACGGCGGGAGTAACTATGACACCAACGACGAAGTCCGACAGACCATCACACAAGCCATTGGAGTCACAGTGGTGAAGAAACGGAAACTCCGATGGTATAGCCACGTCACCAGATAATCAGGCCTTGCAAAGACTATTCTGCAAGGCACAGTGCAAGGAGGTAGAAGAAGAGGGAGACCGAAAAAGAGGTGGAAGGACAACATTTGAGAATGGACTGGTTTGACACTGAGCGAAGCCATCAGGGCTGCTGAGGACAGAGAAAGAATGAGTATGCTGGTTAAACGATAATCTGTGGTGCCCCTACGACCTTCGGGTTACGGGACAGGATAGGATAGGGATAGGAAATAATAAATACAATAAATAAGCTAAATAAATTAATAAGTAAATCCATTAATAAGAAAATAAGTCAATCAGTAAATAAGCAAATGATAAATACTAAAAATAAATAAATAAGGTCTAATGGTAGTGCTTCGGCTTGCGGATCTGAAGGTCCCGGGTTCGAGCCCTGGCCGAGCCATTGTGTTGTGTCCCTGGGAAAGACACTTTACTCCTGTTTTCCTACTCCTTCGGATGAGAGTATAAACCGAGGTCTAGTCTGTGTCGCATACATTCCATCATAACGGACTTTAAAGATCCTGACGCTCATGTCCTAGACGGGTGAGTGCCGGTGACAAGAACACACCCAGCATGCACCTAGGTCCTTCTCCCCCATCCCTGGCTGCCCAGGATTGTGCTTAGTTGTCCGGGCGTCAGACCATGCGCCCAAAGGCTGCGGGTGGGCGTCTCGGGCGGCTTGAGTTAGATCCTGTATCGGCCAGCGCCTTAAGCAGCTCTTGAGCTGGAAAAGCGCTATATAAGAACGATTAACTAAATAAAAGTAAATAACAGAATTGAGCTCTCACCTTATTTTACACCCTGCGCTCAAAGAACCTTCTATTACTAGCGCCTTACAAACACCAGTTCTTAGAAAATAAAACGTCGGGCGAAAAGATAACGTATCGCCGAAGATTAACATTATCTTTGACATTACACGTAGATCTACAGTTCTTCTTCTTGGGACAAGCAGTCACAATCAGTGCGTCAAAGTTGATTCATCCGGCGTCTTGAGTTGCACTGGAGCTAAGAAAGAACTATATAAAAACAATGAATACAGGTCTACATTTACCGCTGTACGTAGGCCGGTGTAACGTGCCGAAACTGCTCCCCCTCCCTTCCCACATTACCAGTTTTACTCCTGGTAGTAGTTTCAGCCCAGGCCCAGGGTAACTCCACGGGAGTTAATCGGGGAATGAAGATTACATAGGGACGATCAAGGTCATAAACTAGACTGACTCTCTATGTGTGCCAGAACAGCCCTCAGGGAGTTACTTCGGCATTGGAAAATGTTGGACTGGCTTGACACTGAGTGAAGCCATGAGGACTGCTGAGGACAGAGAAAGGTGGAGTACACTGGGTAAAAGATCATATGTGGTGCCCCAAACGACTTTCGAGTTAAGCGATAGGATAGAATAGGTATTAGAAAAACTACAAGAAATTAAACTGGGCCAGTGCCAAACCAGCCCCCTTTTCAATGGAGAGAAAATCTGACACAGTCCCAGATGCACTCTACGGGAGTTAATCTGGGACAATTATTATTTTTTTTCTTATTATTATTACTGATGATTTTTATAGCGCACTTATCTCGCCGTACTTGACCAGACTCCAGGCGCTGGCCGATACAGGATCTAACTCGAACCGCCCGAGACGCCCACCCGCAGCCTTCGGGCGCATGGTCTGACGCCCGGACAACTGAGCACTATCCTGGCCAGCCAGGAATGGGGGAGAAGGACCAAGTGCGTGCTGGGTGTGTTCTTGTCACCGGCACTCACCCGTCTAGGACATGAGCGTCAGGATCTTTAAAGTCCGTTATGATGGAATGTATGCGACACACAGACCAGACCTCGGTTTATACTCTAATCCGAAGGAGTAGGAAACGGGAGTAAAGTGTCTATCCCAGGGACACAACACAATGGCCCGGACAGGACTCGAACCCGGGACTTTCAGATCCGCAAGCTAAAGCACTACCATTAGACCACCGTGCCTCCAATTGAGTCCCTTTGTGTGTATGTATGGGTGTCTCTTGTTGTTGTTGTTTGTAGATTATAATCACACGACACTTTCGCATATAGGTGACTACTGGACCGATTTATACTGACACCAGCGGGCCAGTTGTTGGTAAAGGGGAAAATAATATGATCACACGCTGACCAATCCGGGATTCGAACCAGCGACCTTTCGGTTACTAGCAAGACGCTCTTACCAACTGAGCTACCCGGCCCCACGGGTGTCTCTCTTTAAACAAGAGTTTTTATACTTTCGATGTGGTGTTCGTTATTATTTCTTACTATGTTTAACATGTTTTATCTCATAATGTTGTACCGTATTGTTCAAATATTTATCCTTGTTAGAGGTGATGTTTGTATTATTTCTTACGAAGTTTAACTGTTTTATCTCATAATGTTTACCACATTGTTTAAAAATGTATCCTTGCGAGCGTATGTGTGTGTATGCGTGCGAGCGCTTAGAGCAAGCTTTAACTTTGATTTTGCGCTATTAAAAAAATAAAAGTGTTATTATTATTATTATTATTATTATTATTATTATTATTATTATTATTATTATTATTATTATTATTATTATTATTATTATTAATTGTACCAAAACAACTCCTGGAACAGGTGGGAGATCAGATTGGATCAGGTCCAGACTAGCCCCCCTCCCTCCCCCCTCCCCCCATCTGGTTAGCAATGTTTATAGGTTATAGGTGGGCAAGAGAAGAGTCATACAAGACATGTTCAGAACAGCCATTAAAAAAAAAAACATTTTTATAAAACACCGAAGGGGAGAAACTAGAACAGATCCAGAACATCCACTACGGAGATAAACATTTAACCACTACATCCCTTGACCCGGGCAGTTATACTGGGACAGATCCAGAACAACCCCCAAGAACACTTATAAAACACAAAAGGAGATATAGACTTGGACAGGTCCAGAACCGCCCTTCTTTCCCGGCCCAGCCCATCTGTTAAACATAACTATTAACCTCATTACAGGAGAGTTAAACTGGGACAGGTCCAAGCCAGCCTACTAGCGCACGTAAAGCCCCACACTAAATACACAAAAGGGAAGTTAAACTGAAACAGTTCCAGAACAGCCCTACCTCATAAACCACAAACCACAAAAGGTGAGTTAGTCTGACACAGGCCCAGAACAGAACCCTTAAACAAAACTATTAATCTCCAGGGAGTTAAACCCCAACTTAACTATTAACCACTACGCCCTTCACCAGGGGAATTGAAGTGGAATAGGTCCAGTACAGCCTGTCCCGCCCCCCCCCCCCCCCCCACACACCCACTCATAAAATACAGAAGGGGAGTTAAACTGGAACAGGTCCAAAACAGCCCTCCCCCTTTCTTCCTTCACCAACACACTCATAAAATACAGAAGAACACAGAAGGCGAGTTAAACTTAAACAGCCCCAACCCACCCACCCACAACGCACTCATAAAACAAAGAAGGGGGAGTTAAACTGGATCATGGAACATGTCCAGAGCAGCCCCAAGCACACTTATAAAATACAAAAGGGAAGTTAAACTGGGACAGGTTCAGAACAGTACCCCTAAACAGAGCTATTAATCTCTACAGGGGAATTAAACTTTGACAGATTCAGAACAGCCCCCACCCCCCAACAACAAGGGAGTTTAAATGGGACAGGTCTAGAACAGCCTTCCCCTAACTATTAAGACCAATACAGGAGAGTTAAACTGGGACCATCAGTCTACACTCCAAAATACGGTTGCTGCGCTCCCTTGTCATTCCCATCTTCCTATATTATGCTTCCGAAACATAGCCTCACAGCAGACCTACAACGAAGAATACAAAGCATGGAGATGAGGTTCTACAGAAGACTTCTGGGCATTTCCTATCCCCATCACATCACCAGTGACGAAGTCCGACAGACCATCACACAAGCCATTGGACAACCCAGTGGTGAAGAAAGGGAAACTCCAATGGTATGGCCACGTCACAAGAGTATCAGGCCTTGCAAAGACCCTCCTGCAAGGCACGGTGCAAGGACGCAGAAGAAGAAGGAGACAGAAAAAGAGGTGGGAGGACAACATTTGAGAATGGAGTGGCTTACTGGCGAAGCCATGAAGGTTGCTGAGGACAGAGAAAGATGGAGTACGCTGGTTAAATGATCATCTGTGGTCCCCAACGACTTTCGAGTTACGGGATAGGATAGGATAGGAAACTGAGACAGGCCCAGGTCAGTCCCCATGCATACTTAAAGCCCCAGCACACTATATACACAAAAGAGGAGTTAAACTGAGACAGGTCCAGAACAGACACTCCCATTCCCCCTGCCCTCCCCCCAACCACACAAAACATAAAAGGAGAGTTAGACTTGTACAGGTCCAGAACAGCGCCTTTAAATAAAACAATCAACCTACAGGGATTTAATCACAACTTAACTATTAACCACTACGCCCTTCACTAGGGGAGTTAAACTGGGACAGGTCACAACCCCCACTCATCCCCTCTTCCCTCCCCTCCCCCAACACGCTCATAAAACACAGAAGTGGGGTTAAACTGGAACAGGTCCAGAACAGCTCTAATCCCTACCCATCCCTTACCCCCAGCACACTCCTAAAATACAGAAGAACACAGAAGGGGAGTTAAACCAAGCACACTTGTAAAACACAAAAGGGACGTTAAATTGGGGCAGGTCCAGGTGCGGAATGGTACCACTAAACATAACTATTAACCACTACAGGGAAGTTTAACTGGGACAGATCCAGAAAAAGCCCCCCGCCCCTCCCCCCTCCTCCAACTACACGGGAGTTTAACTGGACAGGTCCAGAATGGCCTCCTCCTTTTAAAAAAAATTATTAACCCCAATACAGGAGAGTTAACCTGGGACAGGCCCAGAACAGCTCTCCCCCTCCCCGCCCCAACACAAAAGGGGAGTTAAACTGGGACAGGTCCTGTGTATGTGTGTGTGTGTGTTTGGGAGCGGGGGTAGTCTTGACCTGTCCAAGTTTAACTCCCTTTCCTCCCAGTTTAACTCCCTTTTAGTGCTTTATAGGTGGGGGGGAGTCTATTCTAAACATGTCCCAGTTTAACTCCTCTCTAATGTTTTATAGAGGTGTGTGTGTGGAAGGAGTGGGAGGTTCTTGACCTGTCCCAGTTTAACTCTTCTTAGTTTTCATTTAAGCGTTGGGGAGGGGTGGGAGTGTTTCGGTACCTACCAGTTTACCTCCCTTTTAGTGTTTTATAGGTGGGAGGGACCTATTCTAAACCTGTCCCAGTTTAAATCCCCTGTAGTGTTCTATAGTTGTGTGGGGGGAATGGGTGGTGTCCCAGCAGTTTAACTCCCCTGAAAATGTTTTAACGGTGTGTGTGTCGGTGAGTTGGCTGTTCTGGCCCTGTCACAGTTTACCTCCCCTGTAGTGTTTTATAGGTGTGACTGGAGGCTGTTCTGGATCTGGCCCTCTTCAACTCCCCTGTAATGTTCCTTCTTTAAATCTTCTATAGTGTGTTAAGGTGCAAGGGGAACGGGGGTTGAGGGGTGTATGTGTGTGTGTGACTGTTTGGCCCTGTTCCAGTTCTTCCGTGTTACGTTAAGAAAGTCAAGGGTTGTTATGGACTTGTCACAGTTTAACTCCCCTGTTTAGCTTTTGTGTATTAAGTTTGCTTGGAGCTGACTTGGAAGTTTCCCAGTTTAACTCCCTTGTCGTATGTTATAGGGGCTGTGGACATATCCCAGCTTAACTCTATGTTTTATAGATGTTTAGGGGGTATGTTTAGGACTTATCCCAGTGTTACTCCCCTGTATTACTTTATAGGTTTGTTGGGGTGGGACCTTTTCTGTCCCTATCCCAGTTAAACTCCCCTCTGACCTGTTTTTGAACTAGTCCCAGTTTAACTCTCATGTTATGTGGTGAGGGGGGGGGGGGGTGTTCTGGAACAGTTCTGTTTTAGCTCCCGAAGGACTGGTTATTTTGAGTAGAAGCGTATTGGTTATACTGGTGGAGACTGATTTGGAATAGAAGGTGGGCAGTGGGGGGAGGGAGGGTTAGGGTTAGGGTGGCGGTGGTTATTCTGGACCATAACTAGACTAACTCCCGGGGATTTAATCTGGGCCTGGACTGAAACTACTAATGGAAATTAAAATGTTAAGGAAATCATTTTAGTGCGTCACATTCGCTGTCATAGCTAGGATATTGCTTTAGGAGTGCATGTATTTTATCAGTGCTAAATCAGAGTGATGTGACATCGTCAAAGTTCCTCGTATCTTATTTGGGCTGGGAACGACTGGGAGCATTCTGATTGGTCGACGCATTACAAAATTCGACGCATGCGCACAGTGTTATCGTAGCCTTTGTAAGGATTAGGGTTAGGGTTAGGGTTAGGGGGTTAGGGTTAGGGTTACGACGCCTAAGAACATCGTGAAAAAGCCGGACCGACATGACCTGGCGCATGCGCAAAGGCGCCCGGCTAAAGTAAGACACCCGGAACTTTGAGGACGTGTCAGGTGACACCGGTCATGCGAAGGTTGTTTCGGTTTCGGTGTAGAACGAAGTTTAGTGACACGCCACAGCGTGGTTGAGACTCCTTGACGCGGTTTCCTCCCTCTCTGACACGAGAGATTGGAGAATGCCTCATCTAGTCGTAGAAACATCATATGGCGAGGAAATAAAGACTACGGTCCTTATTAAATAGTACAAGTTCTTTTGGAGTTCCTATTTCGTCTGTCAGCCCTTCCTATGGGTGCAGATTGCAGGTTACTCCTGCACATGCACACTGTATATTTACGTCAAAACAAGTAGGCATGTCAATACAAGTTATGTAGATGTTCACTGATTTGTCCAGATAATATTGTGTAAACAAGGACTCTCTCTCACACGCGCGCGCACACACACACACGAAGAAGAAGAAGAAGAAGAAGAAGAAGAAGAAGAAGAAGAAGAAGAAGAAGAAGAAGAAGAAGAAGAAGAAGAAGAAGAAGAAGAAGAAACAACAACAACAACAACAACAACGACAACAACAACAACTTATTAACAGAATCAACAACAGCTGCAGCAGCAACAATAAACCGAACCAAACCAATACAATACAAATACACATATAAGAAAAAACAACAACTTTTAACTCACATCCAGGGTTGACTGGAGCGGATATTAAACAGCAGCAGCAACATAGAGATACACTATTGTAAAGTGATTGACGAAAAATGTAATGCAATAAAGGACAATCTAAAGTTATTTTATTTTACTAGCTATACTGCATAAGTCATATTATGTCAACGGGTCCACATTCTTCTACCAAACAAGGAAGCTTTTGGGAATTCTCACTATCCGATATTACCGAGAACTAGTTTCAGGGGAGAGAACTGCAACATAAACTTGGTGCCTCCCTACTGAAGACTATTTTCAGCTGCAGCTTCGAGCGCGCACTCTGAAGATACTCAATGATAGAATATACTATTTTAAAGGCACCCACTTTGACTACTCCCCTTCCTCCTCCCCCTCTCCCTCTCTTCTTCCTCGACAGATCCTTTTACCATATATAGTAAGTGTTAACAAAATAAATGTACAACAAAGAAATAACTCGTTCGAAAGTATCGTCATTTGATTAATGAATAAGTATTCCGTATTTTTTTGTGCGGCTAGCCACCATTCTTGAGCTAAATATAGCATCTATCAAAGCAAGGAAGAAACAAAACTTATATTATATGAATTGCTCGGTGAGGTTTTTCGTTTTAGGATGATAAAATGGACCTCACCCTACCCCAGACACCAAAGACGCACTCTCCATGACGCGTGGTTCATTCAGAAATAGGGTCAAAGTGGCCAGCGTGCTTTCGCCTACTCCGCACCTAAGCAGTGGAATTCCCTTCCCTCCCATATCCGCAACATAAGCATTCAAAAAGGCCCTCAAAACCCACCTCTTCAAACTGCATTTTTCAGACTGATTTGTATCCCGCTGCCATTCTCTCCTCTTTTGTCTCTGTCTGATCTGTAAGTGTATACACGGCTGTACATATTTATACTGTTTTTCCTCCTGGGCCTAACCGGGCATATAAATAGCTGTGAATAGGTTTTTGCTATTCTATTTCTGTCTTTTCTGTCATTTGTGTACATAGTTGT
>CM072523.1:29439648-29594648 GCA_036898135.1 Oncomelania hupensis | reverse complement strand
ATATCACACCCAAGGTGAAAATATAATAAGGGGAAAAAAATAGCCTATGGACCAACCCTATTTTTGTTCCTATGTTACTGTAAAGAGACTTTTTGTGTGTGTGGCCTAAACAGTATCTAAAACACTGAAGGTTCTTTTTATTACCCTAATCATTCTATTAGCTTTGTTAACGCTGTTCTGATATGGGGATCAAAAGAAAAAGTTGTATCGAAAGTAACCCCCTAGTGTTTTTCTTCTTCACATATTCATATTGTTATAAGTCAAACAGTGTTTTCAACATTCATTTCATATTTTTGTTTAGGGTTATTTTGACCAGCATGTCAACATTAAAATACAAATTCCATATATATTTATACTGTACATTTTGGTGACATCACTACTAATAAGTACTATAATTACTAGTTAGTATAGTATTATGTTATAGTATAGTATAATGTGGTGTGGCGTGACATGTTGTGTGATGGGATAGTATAGTATAGTTTGTACAGTATATAATATAGTTTGTACAGTATAGTATAGTATTGTTTATAGCAGTGGCATCTTACTAGCCTTGTGCTGTCTTAACTGCTGGGCATTAACTGTCACTACGGGTAGGCATAACAAAATTAATGACATCTTCTTCTTCTTCTTCTTCTTCTTCTTCTTCTTCTTCTTCTTCTTCTTCTTCTTCAGACAGTGAGACATACATGATATATTGAATAAATCACACATTTTCAACATTATAAAGAGTCCCACAAAGATGAATCTCTATTTTCACAATCTTCAGTAGAGACGGGACATTTCATTCTGACAGCCATCTGATTCATTGACTGTTTCTGCCACATGAATTGTAAAAGTTTTCATGCCTTGTAAAATTTGTGTTAATACCACCCATGTATCCCATATTTTCCCTATCCTGTTCTGGCTATACTACGGTAGTCATGTGTGTATATATCAATCTTGAGAGTGGAACAGTTGTGTTGACTAGGGTTGACTGTTGATGTTAGTGTTGAATTGATGAGGATGATATGATTTGAAATATTGTGTGAACTGAATGGTCATGTCGTTGTGTTTGTTATTGTAAGTTCAGCTTTTAATTGATGAGATTGTTATACTTATAGTGTAATAGTTTGAAATTATGTTTATCACGTTCCCTTTCAACCCCTGTCCACTTTATCCATGTGATTTTAATGCACTTGTTTTACAAGATATTAGTGTAATCTGTGCAAGAATATGAATAAAATGTATTTTTAAAAGTAAACTATATAGAAATGCATATTTTCTTTCATCAATATTAATGGCTATGTTCTTTAGAAATAGAAGCCTGTGACTGGGTGCCACAATGTCAGGCGATGCAACAGACAGCAAGCTTGATCTTGACTCAGTGAAGCAGGCTCTTCCAAGCCAAGGTCAAGGAGATGGGACTTCTAAAGATCAAGGTGACCATGCTACTCACGGTCAATTGCAAGCGGAAGCTGACGGGCCTCTGGACAGTGAGATAATTCGTGAGCATGGCAGTGAGAAATCCAAACCTGAAACAAAGTATGTGCTTGCCCTGGATATTGGGACATCTATGATCAGAGGTCATGTCTATGATAACAATGGACACATCAAAGGATCTAGTAGTGTCAAGGTCAGTCTGTATTTGAAATCATCCATAATATGAATTTTTTTTTCAGTCTCAAAATGCTGGTTTTGATGTTACAATTTGAGATTGCTTAACTCTACTGGGGTTAAAACTGTTTGAGAGGGAAGAGAGATGGGGAGGGGGGGTGAAGCATCTTGCTGATTCATTTGTGCCATACATAATAATAATAATGTTCGTCATTTATAAGGCGCCTTAGCCTAAGGATCAAGGCGCTGGCCGATACAGGATCTAACTCAAACCGTCCGAGACGCCCACCCGCAGCCTTTGGCGCATGGTCTGACGCCCGGACAACTGAGCACAATCCTGGGCAGCCAGGGATGGGGGAGAAGGACCAAGTGCATGCTGGGTGTGTTCTTGTTACCGGCACTCACCCGTCTAGGACATGAGCGTCAGGATCTTTAAAGTCCGTTATGATGGAATGTATGCGACACACAGACTAGACCTCGGTTTATACTCTCATCCGAAGGAGTAGGAAAACAGGAGTAAAGTGTCTTTCCCAGGGACACAACACAATGGCCCGGCCAGGGCTCGAACCCGGGACCTTTAGATCCTCAAGCCGAAGCACTACCATTAGACCACAATGCCTCCCATACATAACATAACATTTTGATCACAGAAAACTTTTTCGTCAATGTCAACCTGAGAGATAAAATGGACCCTTTATGAGTTAAAAAAAAAGAAGATTGTTTTGACTGACTGCTTTGCTGGACTTCCTTATTATTTGAACGCACATTCATTGATTTATTGTTTGTTTATTATTTTATTTATTTAAACAATCTTAAAGAGCCATTTTCCAGCACAAGGGCTGCTCAAGGCGCTGGCCGTGAAAAGATCTAGCTTATGCCACCCAAGGCGCACACTTGCAGCCTTTGGGCGCATAGTCTGGCGCCCTGACAACTGAGCACCATCCTGGGTGATTGGGTATGGGGGAGAAGGTACCTAGTGCTTGCAGGGTGTATAGCTGGCACTCACCCATTTCCCCCCGTTGGGGTGCCGGGGGTTTCAGTATAAATAGTATCCCCACTTTCTGGAAATTTAGTGCTTTAAATTCCCACTGTCGCTGTCTTTCTCATTTGCTCTTTCTCATTCCTGCTCTGTTCTATCAATCTGCTATACTATCGTCTTCTTCGCTAGACCAGTCATCAACCTTTTTTCTTGAAAACTCTTCCGGGACAAGACTCCTTGTTCGTGTATGAGGTCTGTTGGATCAGCTTGGGAATGTTGGACGCTTTCTGCCAGGTGGTCACTGGGGCTTCCTATGATGTTATTATTTAGCAATGTAGGCATTTTATATGTATGTGTTTTGTTGATACTTTATAATGATGTTTGTATTCTATTTTGTTTTTGTAAACGTGGGTTTGATTAGTTGGGGTAAAGCTTCAGCCGTCCCCTGCGTGGGATGTCTTTATTGTAAAGTGACTGGCTGGTGGAGGGCATTCAGTTTTCCCACTAGGGTTGTTTCAGCAGATCTTTTATACGGATTGAGGGTTGTCCGGTCCTGATTTGGCTCGGAAGAGTCCGCTGGCCCTAAATCAACAATTATGTAATGTAATGTAACTCACCCATTTAAGGATGTGAGTGTCAGGATCTTTAAAGTCCGTGTGATGGGATGTGTGCGTGCACTGACTAGACCTCAGCTTATACTCTCATCCCAAGGAGTAGGGGCGCAGTGTCTCGGGGTAACTTAAATTTAAAAAAAAAATTATACTCTTATCCAAAGGAGTAGCGCCGCAGTTTCTCAAGGTAACTTTTTAACTTTTTTTTTTTTAATTTTGAGGTTGTCAGCCGGCTTTGAACCACTGACCGTACATGCTGTGATGTTAGTGCTTCCAATTCAATACTTCAGTTGTTATTTTCCCACAATTTAGCACACCGCAGATCCCACTGTATCTCACAGTCTTGGTATTTTTTTTGTTTCGCGACTCTGGTCCGTCAATCAGCTTTGAATCCCCGCCTGTACCGACTGCACAATTTTATTATGGAATATTCAAGGCTTCCATTTTTCTGCCATCACACTCCCACCACCGAGCTAGCTGCTGTCCTGCAGTTTGGGATCAACAGAGTATGAAACAAGGTAAACATAAACTAAACAGATGGAGTGACTGGATTCTGTTTTGTGTACAGCT
Source organism: Oncomelania hupensis (assembly GCA_036898135.1). Taxonomy (NCBI): domain Eukaryota; kingdom Metazoa; phylum Mollusca; class Gastropoda; order Littorinimorpha; family Pomatiopsidae; genus Oncomelania; species Oncomelania hupensis. The sequence continues at coordinate 29,590,895 of CM072523.1, read as the reverse complement.
AGAGATTGAGCAAGAAAGACCAGGCTGGAATGAGATTGACCCCTTCAAGCTGTTCAACGATGCTACTTCTGTATGTCGCAGCAGTATAACAGGTATTATTTTATTGAAGATGTGGTTGTTTGTAGTGTTGTGGTTGGTGAGTGGAGTTAGTGGTGGTAGACGGTGGTGGTTTTGGTGGTTTTACTGACATTGGTGTTGTGGCTCTGCTTTTTTTGTTTAGTTAAGAATAAAAGATTTAATATGTTGAGAAGGATCACCTGTTACTGAGGATAATCGAAATGAGGTGTACACCACTCATTTGTTTTGTATTAATTATTCTGACCTGTAAGTTTCATTCCAAAGTCAACCCCTTGGGGTCATGAGCAATCTTGCCACTGTAGATTGTTCTAACCTATAAAGGGAAAAGTGAAAGCCCCAGTTGAAAACCTGTCTTTCCTTTATAGGCATGACCGATTCACTGCGGCAACAGTGCGTTGGAGTGCCGGGGGTTTCAGTATAAATAGTATCCCCACTTTCTGGAAATTTAGTGCTTTAAATTCCCACTGTCGCTGTCTTCCTCATTTGCTCTTTCCCATTCCTGCTCTGTCCTATCACTCTGCTATACTATCTTCTTCTTCGCTAGATCAATGACCTACCTTTTTTCTTGAAAACTCTTCCTGGACAAGACTCCTTGTTTGTGTATGAGGTCTGTTGGATCAGCTTGGGAGTATTGGACGCTTTCTGCCGGGTGGTCACTAGGGCTTCCTATGATGTTATTATTTAGCAATGTAGGCATTTTATATGTATGTGTTTTGTTGATAATTTATAATGATGTTTGTATTCTATTTTGTTTTTGTAACCGGGGGTTCGATTAGTTGGGGTAAAGCCTCAGCCGTCCCCTGCGTGGGATGTCTTTATTGTAAAGTGACTGGCCGGTGGAGGGCATTCAGTTTTCCCACTAGGGTTGTTTCAGCAGATCTTTTATGCGGATCGGGGGTTGTCCGGTCCTGATTTGGCTCGGAAGAGTCCGCTGGACCTAAAGCAACAATCAATCAATCAATCAATCCAAAGTCATTATCTTTATAATTTTATAAGTATCAGTGGAAGCCTTATGGATATTTTAAAAATATTTATTAAAAAAACCACTTTGCTTCTGGACTGAAAAATTGTTATCTCTAGTTTTCACTTCCATTGTGCAGTGTTTGTGTTTGGTTATTAGTTGTTGGAAATGGCATTTGTGGTTGTAAGCTCTTGTTTTTTTGTTTTGTTTTTATTGCTGTTGCTGCATTCAAGTGTTGTGTTTTTGCAGCTGCAGGAATTACGGCACAGCAGGTGACATGCATGGGTATTGCGACGCAACGCAACACTTTCGTCACCTGGGATAAGTAAGATGTTTAGAAATGTTCCCCTTCCGTGTTTCATTGGATTGCTTGAATTGTTATTTGCTTCCAGCAGCATGAATAACAGCAGTTTTAGTCGCATCTTGCTAGCAGTCTTTTGAAAAAGGCTAAACTTATAGTTCAGTTTTCGCAGAAATGAACCCATTCAGCAAGCAGGATACTGTAAAGATTAATTCCTGCATTGCTCAGTGGTGATTGAATAAACTAGCATAGACGCTAGCGTGGAATGAATATTTCGCTTTAGATAGAGCATGGAATACCATGCACATTAGGCAAAGAGCAGAGTTATGCTTGGCTCTTTAATGCTGCAAATACACATGTAATTGCTGTTATTATGCATTTATCACTCTGTGTGGCATGAATAAAACTATGCTGCTTTGAATTGTTGTAGCATGCAGAGTAATTTCATGATAATTAGGGTGTGACTGCCTTACCTGGAAAGTTACATAATAGCCAATTTAATAAAATGTATTTATATTTGTCATTGTAATTAATTAATTGAGATATTTAATCACCCACAGTTGACATTTATTTTGTTTTGTAGGATCTCTAGACATCATATGCTGAAAAAAAGAGACTGTTATATATTGATTGTATATGTTCTTGAAAATAGATTGACTTTTTATATAATACCACACTCCCTGAAGCTAGAATATTTTATGTTTGATGGAAGATTTTTGTGTTTCAACTGGAATAAACATTTTGTAATGACACATCAGTAAATGTGGCCTCATTGGCATGTAAAAAATCCTGGCCACTCTTTCCAAATGGGCAGAGGTTATGTTCAAATAATCACATAGACACACTGGTTGATAAGTGTGCTTCAAGGTACATTTTACTTAACAGTGTACTTTAATGCACAATGGACGCTCCCATTATTATCCTGTTTGATACCATTTGTAACTTCCTTGGGACAAAAGAAGTTTTCAAATTGTATCATGCAGACTCATTGGCGTCATTATGTCCTGATGTAACAATTCTTTTTCGTCACTTCAAAATTGAACCCTAAAGTGGACCCTGTCTGCGTTTAGTTTATGTGGAAAAAGTTAATTTGCCTGAGTTATTTGGCATTTGTTTGTTAGACATGGATGCGCACACATGCATCAGCAATTTGATGTCAAGCCAAGTAGTCTTTATTCCACCTAAACACAGGAGAATTGTAGTTTGCCAACTGCACAGGGATGGCTTTCACAAAAAAAAAGAAAAAAAAAAGAAAGATAATATAGAAAGAAAGGACGAAAGAAAACAATTATTTACAAAGATAATTCCAAGATTTATCGTCCAGCTGTGACTTGCTTGAGCATTCATTCATAAGTTGTTTCAGATCATGCAGCAAGGTACAAAATACAGAAAATTTCCGGAATCGATGTCTGCATGGATTTGCTTGATGGGCTCCTTGATTTTGTGATTCTTAATTGTGGTAACTGGCTTAGGTGTGGCTTTCGAAGTGGCAGAAGTAGGGCTAGGGAGAGAGGGGCGAGCTCCTCAGTCAAACTGAAACCCCTAGAAGAGAGAGGACGTCGAAGCCTATCTTCAGATGTTCGAATGCGTAGCCGAGACTCAGGGCTGGAAAAGAGACATATGGGCTGTTTGGCTAGCGCCTTTGTTGCAAGGGGAAGCCCGAGACACCTATCTTCGCCTGACGCCTGAGCAAGCACAGGACTTCGATGAAGTGAGGAATGCTCTTCTGGTGTGACTAAAAACTTTTATCCGTAACACGTTCGTCCAGGGTGAACATGCCGTTGCCATCATGTTTGATTTGGAAAAAGCATACACATGAAAATATGGCATTCTTTCAGATTTGCAAGAAATGGGACTGAAGGAACATTTACCTCTGTTTATATCCAATTTCCTACCGGAGAGAATTTTTCAGGTTAAGGTTGGAGGATCTTTATCAGATATGAGGAAACAGGAGATAGGGGTACCTCAGGGTAGTATCTTGTCTCCCTTGCTGTTTAATATTAAAATAAATAAATATAGTTCATTCAGTGAAACGGGGAATTGACAATTCTTTGTTTGTTGATGATTTTGCATTAGTAGCCAAAGGTAAAACCTTGGCATCTGCAGAACGTCAGCAACAGTTATGTGTCAATGCCGTTGAAGACTGGGTATTACAAAATGGTTTCAAATTTTCTGAAGCAAAAACCGAATGTATTCACTTTTGCACGCACCAGGGAATTGTTCAAGATCCTAATATTACTCTCAATATAACTCCAATAATGACGGTCCAACAAGTCAAATTTTTGGGTGTTATTATTATCAAAGGTTATCCTTCCTTCCTCATCTGAAAGATTTGAAAACTAAATGTTAACAGACCTGCAATTTGCTTAAGGTTATCAGTGGTACAGACTGGGGAGCTGACAAGAAAATTTTATTGCTGTTATACCGTTCGTTAATTAGATCCAAGTTAGACTATGGTTGCATTGTTTATGGTTCTGCTAGAGAGTCTTATCTTAAAATGTTAGGTCCAGTTGCTTAGCAGGCACTACGCATTGCTTTGGGTGCGTTTCTCACCTCCCCTTGTGAAAGCCTTTACGTGGAAGCTAACGAACCTCCCCTGGAACTGAGACATATAAAATTATCACTGAAGCTCCTCCATGGAAATTATGTAACCCAAACATTAACTGGCAATTGTCCGCTTTTCTCAAAAACAAAACATCTTAAACTGTCTATATCCTATCCTATCCTATCCTGTCCCATAACCCGGAGGTCGTAAGGGCAACACAGATGATCGTTTAACCAGCATACTCCATCTTTCTCTGTCCTCAGCAGCCCTGATGGCTTCGCTCAGTGTCAAACCAGTCCATTCTCGAATGTTGTCCTCCCACCTCTTTTTCGGTCTCCCTCTTCTTCTACCTCCTTGCACTGTGCCTTGCAGTATAGTCTTTGCAAGGCCTGATGATCTGGTGACGTGGCCATACCATCGGAGTTTCAGTTTGTTCACCACTGTGAGCAGGTCATCGTGTTGTCCAATGGCTTGTGTGATGGTCTCTCGGACTTCGTCGTTGGTGATATGCTGAGTATAGGAAATGCCCAGAAGTCTTCTGTAGCACCTCATCTCCATGCTTTGTATTCTTCGTTGGAGATCTGCTGTGAGGGTCCATGCTTCGCAAGCATATAGGAAGATGGAGATGACAAGGGAGCGAAGCAGTCTTACTTTGGAATGTAGACTGATGGTCCTGTCTTTCCAAATGGGCTTCAACCTTGTCAGGGCAGCAGTTGTTTGTGCGATCCTGGAGAGGACTTCCTGTCGGGACCCATTGTCTGATACAATGGCTCCTAAATATTTGAAGCTATGCACTGTGTTGAGGGATTGGTCTTGGACTTTGATGTCCAGGTTGATGCCATTGGTGTTGTTGGTCATCATTTAATATATTTTGGTCTTTTCTGCACTTATTTCCATTCCATAAGCTCTGGAGGTGGTGTCAAGTTTCTGTACCAGCTGTTCAAGTTCTTGTTCCTCTCCAGCCAATCCATAATGTCATCCGCAAAACGAAGATTGGAGATTGCTCTACCCCCTATGCTGACTGTGCCTTCATGATCTGCAAGAGCATCTGACATTATGCGCTCTAGGAAGATGTTGAAGAATGTTGGAGAGAGTAGGCATCCTTGACGCACACCAATTGTTCTTCTGAACCAGAACAAAGGTTCAGAACAAAAAAAACTGTCTATAATCAACTTTATTTAGAACAGTGTGCTTTGTACCCGGGATATGACAAACTTTTTACAGACGGGTCAAAGAAAGGAGACTCAGTTGCTGCTGCGTCAGTCTCTGGGAGACACCTAGACCAGCCTTTGCAACAGCATCTACCTGATTTTTGTTCTGTTTATACAGCTGAGCTCAAGATAATCCATCTAGCTCTGAAGCAGGTTTATTAATCCAAAAGAACCTCATTTTTAATCATGTCTGATTCATTGTCAGCACTTCAGGCTCTTTCCACGAGAAAGATATCGCACCCTTTTCTGGCAGAGATCCATGACCCCCAAGCACAACTTGCTTCTGAGGGTAAAAAGATAGTTTTTATGTGGGTACCTGGTCACATGGTTATCCGCGGCAATATTGCAGTGGACAAAGCAGCTAAAGAAGCTCTGCATCTCGATTTCCCTTAACAGATTTTTCAGTTTGTTCCTTACTCTGATCTGAGTTGTATGACTGGGTCTTATTGTAAACGGCTGTGGCAGACTGACTGGTCTAACCATATCAATAACAAATTATTTCAAATTCTTCCCGATTTGTCAGCTTCTTTGCAAAGAAGAAACAGTTTTGTCTCGCCTTCATATTGGGCATACTTATGTCACCCACAGTTTCCTTTTAAAAGGAGAAGAACCACCATGGTGCTTTGCATGTGATAAATCCTTTTCCGTTCGCCATTTCATGTCCGAATGTGCTGAACTGCTTGATGAAAGAGAAGCATATTTTGGCTCAATACCTTTCAAAGAGATTTTTAAAGTATGCAATGGCCAACACCTGTTTCAATTTTTATATGATGTTGGTTTGTTTTATCGCATATAAATCATGTCGTCTTGTTTTGTGTTGTTGGTTGGATTTTATTGGTAAGACTGATTTTGGTGATTCGATTGAAGAATGAGAACATATTTTTAATACATCAGATTTAAAGAAGATTTTTCAAGAGGTTGCGTGTGAAAGTTTGTTTGAATATTTAAGAGTAACAGGCTTGTTTTTTAAGATTTGAACCATTTTATCATATTTTAAGATAACGTCTCTCTGGTCCTGATTTGGCTCGGAAGAGTCCGCTGGACCTAAAGCAATAACCATGTAATGTAATGTAACTGGCTTAGGTTTAATCTTGATTTCATTCTTTGAGCTGATAAGTGCGCTATATTAAAACAAGTACTTTGGGGTACATTGTGTAGTTCTGTTTGTGGTTTACAGGGACTCGGGAGAAGTGTTCCACAAGATGATCTCGTGGCAGGACTTGCGAACGTCAGAGGATGTGGATGAGTGGAACAGCTCTTTCACACTCAGCGCGTTGAACAAGGGTGCAAAGTTGGCGCACATCTTTACGCGACGTAAACAACACCTAGCAGCTAGCGTCCTCAAATTCATGACAGCACAGGTCATTTTTAGTGTGACTGACAGTTTTAGCAACACTACCTTATTATTGTCAGGGATGTGTAGACTTTTGTTGCGCTTGTGTAAGAGTGTTTGTAACATATGAGGGTATACGTTGATTACAGAGCACCACGCTCTCAGTCCGATTTAGGAGAGGGAAAATTTGTATACTGTCAATTTCGGTCTATTTAGCGGACCAGTATATAAACCTCACTCACGAAATTTGAAACAAATCTTCTTTATTCATATATAATTTTATATGCTGCAAATATATACGCCATAAATAAAGCTCAAATCACATTTATTCAGTGCAGTCATCATCCTGTTCACTGAATCCGCTGAAGTCTTCTTTTTCATGAACCATTAAACATGATAATTATGGTGTTGAGTAACAGAGAAGTTGAGAATAGATGAGAGCGATCTGAGTGCTTCAGTACATGCTGTGTTGATTTTAAAAGGTGAACAGCTAACACAATAACAATGTGAGCAGTTGGCACTTTAATATGGAGCTCATTGAAAAATCCAGGGACAATAAACACGATACGGTGATTAACAGAAAAGCTCAGAATAGATGAATGAGGTTCTTGGAATCAGAAAATCCGCAAAAAAACAAGCCACATTAGCTGCAAGGTTTAAAGCTGGGGCTTATGGTCAGAAATTTACAGTATATAACATTTAGTATTAGTAGTGATAGCAACAGCTATAACAACAACAACAACAACCAAATGTATGAATATTGACTTGAATGTATGCAGCGAAGGTCAGTTGTTAGTTGCTGTTATAATTGTTGCTGATTTATATTTTATATTTGTAAATTATTGTTTGATTTTATATTCATTGAATGGAATGATTACTAGTTGAATTGAAAGTGATTGATTCATTGAGTGTCCCATGTTTTTGTGGGATGGAGGAGAGTGGGTAAGAGTCATTTGAATTTCTAGTGTCTAAATCATTTATTGATTACAAAACGTTGTATTAGACCAGTCTAATTATTGCCTGTTAATAGTTGGGCAAAATACCTAAGTGCCTGTGTTAGCTTGTATTCAGAGAAAAAGTATAATAAATAAAGGGAGACAAAGTCTTAGGTAGCAAAATGTGTTACCAGTGTGGAAAGCATAATAACTTGCCACTCTCTTTCGTTCCTTATTCAGGTCACAATGCGTCTCAACTGGGTTTTGAAAAACCATCCTCAGGTAAGTCAAAAGTGCTTCCAGTGAAAGAGTTCTTCCTTGTGTAGCACACTATAGGAGTTGACGGCGACAGAGTGAGGATTTTAAGCCTGAATACCACCGAGTCAAAAATATTAAGCTCAGGACATCACAGATGAACCACTTGCTACAAACTGCGCAGTGTGTAACACTTTTAACCATATTAGTGTTAGGCAGAATTTTCGCAGTGTATACAGTGGTTCAGGTTGCAAACGTGTATGTGTGTATGGCTATGCCGGAGATCTGGCTGGTTTGACAGGCATTGATTTGCAGACGCAGTGCAGGAAGAAAATGCTGGTCTGTGAACAGACCAATGATAGTATTCACTATGAAAAAAGTTCAAAGAGTTGGGGAACCCACATGCACCCATGCAAACACAAAGAAAAAATAGGTTTTCATTTGTTAATTCAACAGTTTAAAGTGCTACTACTAACAACAATTTCTGTTTCTCTTGTAATATTTTAAAGAACCTATAGTCAAAAAGAACATTTTTTTTAATGTTGTAAATTATAAATATATAGTTCTTTCTGTTTTAAAGGGTTATTGATTTGGGATTGTTTATTATCATATCCTATTTTACCCCGTAACTCAAAGATCATTGGGGCACCACAGATGATCGTTTAACCAGCGTACACCATCTTTCCATGTCCTCAGCAACCCTCATGGCTTCGTTCAGTGTCAAACCAGTCCATTCTCGAATGTTGTTCTCCCACCTCTTTTTCTGTTTCCCTCATCTTCTGCCTCCTTGTACCGTGCCTTGCAGGATGGTTTTTGCAAGGCCTGATACTCTGGTGATGTGGCCATACCATTGGAGTTTCCGTTTCTTCACCACTGTGAGCATTTCATCATGTTGTTCAATGGCTTGTATGATGGTCTGTCAGACTTCGTTGCTGGTGATGTGCTAGGTATAGGCAATGCCCAGAAGTCTTCTGTAGCACATCATCTCCACGCTTTGTATTCTTGGTTGTAGATCTGCTGTGAGGGTCCCTATTTCGCAAGCATATAGGAAGATGGAAATGACCAAGGAGCGCAGCAGTCTTACCTTGGAATGTAGACTGATGGTACTGTCTTTCCAAATGGGCTTCAACCTTGTCAGGACAGAAGTTGTTTGTGTGATCCTGGAGAGGACTTCCTTTTGGGACCCATTGTGTAATACAATGGCTCCTAAATATTTGAAACTATGCACTGTGTTGAGGGATTGGCCTTGGACTTTGATGTCCATGTTGATGCCTTTGGTGTTGTTGGTTTCTTCATTTTGGTCTTCTCTGCACTTATTTCCATTCCATAGCCTCTGGAGGTGTCAAGCCTCTCTGTACAAGCTGTTCAAGTTCTTGTTCCTCTCCAGCCAATCCATCAATGTCATCCGCAAAACAGATTGGAGATCGCTCTACCCCCTATGCTAACTGTGCTTTCTTTATCTGCAAGGGCATATGACATGATGCGCTCTAGGAAGATATTAAAGAGTGTTGGAGAGAGTAGGCATCCTTAACGCACACTGATTGTTGTTCTGAACCAGTTCCCGATGGTGCTGTTGTGGAGGACTGCACTGGTGGCCTTGTCATACAGGCTTTTGATGACTTCAATAATGTTAGGGCTGATGTTGGACACTCTCATGGTTGCCCACAGAGCTGCATGCCAGACTCGGTCAAACACTTTCTTGAAGTCTACAACCACGTGATATAGATGTTGGTGCTGTAGGTATTTCTCGCAGATTATTCTAAAGTTGAAAATCTGTTCAGTGGTACTTCGCCCTGCCATGAATCCTGCTTGTTCTTCAGCTATGATTTGCTCAGCTTGGGGTTTCAACATGTTGAGTATTATTTTCAGGAGGACCTTGGTGGGATGGCTGATGATGCAGTAATTTTCATACTCCTGAAGGTTACCCTTTTTGGGAAGAGTGATGACAAGCGACTGGGTCCATGGTGTAGGCAACTCCCCACTCTGCCAAATCTTGTTACAGATAATGGTGAGGGCATCAATCATTGCTTCCCCTCCAGCTTGCAGCAATACCACAGGTATGTTGTCCACTCTGCTGACTTCCCCATCTTTAGGGATTGCACTGCTGCCTCAACTTCTTGGAGAATTGGAAGGGTTTCTTCCTCTTCTCTGTTCTGGGGACATGCTAGAACTGATGGATCTCCGTTTGGTTTGTGGTTGTAAAGGTCAGAGCAGTACTCTGTCCATCTATCCAAGACTTCTTGTTCTTCTGTAAGGCATATTCCAGACTTGCTTTAGATCGTGGAAACCATGGGCTGTTTAACACTTGTTGGCCACTTCACAGTCTGGTAGGCCTTCTTGCTGTTTTTTTTTGTTCAGACTGTTATCTATTACCTGGCATTGCTCTTCTTTCCAGTTCTCCTTTGCTGTGCGCCTGCTTTTTCAGATGTCATTGTTGATTTTTCGGTAGGCATCAGCTCCCTGTGAGGTGTTCTTTTTCTTTTTCATTTCTCTTCGTTTATCACACAGGTCCAAAAGTTAGGTGTGATCCACGGTTTCTGACATCTAGTTTACCAGCTCCCAAAATGAGCAGTGGTGCAAATTTCCCTACAATTGTGGCTTGGAATATTTCTGCCACCTCCGGGTCTTGCAGTTTGTCCAGGTCGAACTTAAGTCTGGTGCACTTTGCTGTGTTTACTCTCTTCAAGTGGAGCCGGAAAGACATCATCATGAGATCATGGCCACTTCTGATGTTTGCTTTTGGAAAAGTGTGTGTCCTGCCAATGTTGATGCTTGATCTGAAGCGTGTCTTGATTAGGATGTAGTCAATCTGATTGTGATGCTCCCCACTGGGACTGTGTCATGTCCATCATCTGGATTTTGTGTGTGGAGATCAAGCATGTTTGCCAGTATTAGATTGTTTTATCTGGCAAGCTCCAAGAGTCTCAGACCCCTGTCATTGAACTTTAGATAAAACACACACACACACACACACACCTACATACACACACACACATTTTTGTAGAAACGACGTTGTGATGACCGTCGTGAAACTTTACATACATTATTTTGACACACTTACCATCATTTTGACATTATTTTGCCATTTTTTGAAGCTATCCATAACCCTAACCCTAACCCAAACCCTAACCCTTAACTTAACACTAAACCTAACACAGCCCTAACCCTAACGGAACACTATTTTGACGTCAAAATAACGGGACCATCAAAAGAAAGTACGTAGAGTTTCAAGTGTATGTCAGAGTAACGTCGTTTCTACCTAGCCACACACACACACATATACAGACACACACATACACACACACAAGCACAACATTAATGGTTGTTAACTCTTTCCCTGCCAATCGACGATATATTGTCGATCTGAGCCGCCATGTTTGTGCCAATCGACGATATATCGTCGATTTCAGTATTCCGTTTCGTTCCGGTTTTTTGCGCAGTCCAATCCAAGTTTTATTTTAACCAAAGAGAGATAACTCTTTCTACTTTTGTTCCCGATCGACACGCGCGTGGTTTCTTCAAATTTATTCGTTTTTAGAGTGTTTTTTGTGCATTTTACTAAGCATATGTGATGGGCACAATCGACAGTGTGTCAAACTCTGCTAATAATCAATATAATTTCAAACTGTAAAGTGTATTTTGATCCTAAATAAATTTTCTTTCTGGTGTGTGAAGCTGATTCAGTGATTAGAATTATTCCTCCAAATTTTTTTTTATCACTGTGGTATGTAGAAATATTTTTATTTTATTTTATAATTTCAAAAAGATCAACATGCTTTCAAAACACATATTTCAATAACATAATCAAATTAACATTTTTGTGTTTTTTTTTTTCTTATTCTTCACTCTTTTACCTTTCATTTGATATGAAATATGTCTATTTAACAACTATTATTGAAAGAACAGTAGCTTAATTTTTTTAAATGCCTAAGGTACTGAACTTTCTTTCCGGTGCCAGAGAAATGTCTGGCACAAACGTGGAAACATGCCTGGCAGGGAAAGAGTTAATAATGATTAAGATATGTGCGAGCGTTTTGGCCAAGTGGGCTAAGGCGCGGGACTAACTTGCCTTGTCTACAGGCCAGAAACCAATGGCGCCTGACAGGCGTGGGTTCGATCCAGCATCTGGGCATTATGTTTCTCCGAATATTATTTACTTTTGACTCGGGCAACGTCTCGGGGGTTTTCTCTGGGTACTCCGGTTTGCTCCCCCAGCAAAATTTCAAAATCACAACTAATATTATGTAGGTTGGGTTTGGGCGCGCCACAGGCTGCGACTACACTTTCCCCATGGGAGGTGGCCCAAAATTTCCCTATAAAAAAGTGACAATAAAGTAAAAAAAAAAAAATAAATAAAAAAATAAATAAAATAAACGTATTGTTTAATGTGTAACGAAGTCAGGTCAAAAACGCTTTTTTCCATAAAACCCGTTGGGGCACGTGGATACAATACAAATGAATACAAATAAAACATAGAAATCTGCGAAAGCAGAAAGATGTGCGTTTTCTAAAATTTCAGCTTGTTCAATTGTTTGTGACACAGTGTGCTGCTTTTTAACAGATTCGAGCTCGAGCATGCGAGAACAAAGTTCTTTTTGGCTGTATAGAAACATGGCTGCTGTGGAAGTTCACAAGGGGCAAAGTACATGCCACTGACTTCTCCTGTGCGAGCGCCACAGGCATTTTTGACCCTTTTTGTGTGAGTTGCACCTTTCCTCTTTTAATATTGCTTTAGATGATGAAGTGTTTTTTTTAATTTGTTTTGTTTTTTGAGAGGGGTGGGATTGGAGAGTTGGAAGCAGAGGAATCTAGAGGAGGAGAAGAAAATAAGAAGTAAAAGCAGGAGATGGTATGGGGGATGGGGGAGAAGGATCAATATAACAGAAGTTCGAACATCATCTTTTATTTGAATGAAAGTGGACTTTGAAGTACATGCGTTTTTGTCACAAAATGACTCCATTTTCAGTTTGCTTGGAGTCCAATTGTAACAGGCCTGGTCAACATTCCAATGTCCATCTTTCCAGAAATAAGGGATACAAGGTACATGCAGAAATTGTTTGACTCCGTTCTGCTTTTCCACTTTTATTCCACAGTGAAGTTGTACATAGTATTGTTTGACTCCATTTTGCTTTCCCTTGTTATTCCACAGTGAAGTTGTACATAGTATTGTGCCTTCTGCTGCTCCCTTCTCCTGCTCGTTCTTTCTCTCTTGTTTCTTTTTCACACACTCGATCTGTCTCTATCTCTCTCTGTCTCTTTCTCTATGCCTAGTGTTTTCTCTCTCTCTCTCTCTCTCTCTCTCTCTCTCTCTCTCTCTCTCTCTCTCTCTCTCTCTCTCTCTCTCTCTCTCTCTCTCTCTCTCTCTCTCTCTCTCTCTCTCTCTCTCTCTCTCTCTCTCTCTCTCTGTCCCTCGATCTCTCTGTCCCTCGATCTCTCTCTCTCTCTCTACCTTTCATGCACTTTCTCTCTCTTACTCTGTTTAGTATTGTGCTTTCTCTCTTCTTGTTGTTTTTAAGTACACATATTTTATTTTATTTATTTATTTCATTTTGAAAATTAATGTATAAATTTTATTGTAATTAATCAATTAATTATAAATGTATAAAAAGTCTGATATTACTTAATTCTACCCAGACATTAAATACATTTCTGGAATAATTTATTGTCACAAAGCATTGCAATCTCAAAAATTACAAAATAGAAAAAAAAAACTTTTAATCTTGTACCTTTCTAGCTTACTCTTTTGTTGAACTGATGTTATTTTCATATATATATGACATGCAGATTTTTAAAAATCCTTTGACTGCTTATGACGAGATAAGTCATCATACAATAGACTTTAGACGTTGTTTTCTCGGTACATTTAAACTGTCAGCAAAACAAATACAATTTGAAAAGCTCAGAACATTAGCCGTTTAATATTTGTAAAGTTAGGTATGATAACCCTTGTCAATGACGGGTTACGGCCCACTCCCCACCCCCATCCCACTCACATGGCCACAAAGCTGATCTGTGCTCCAAACAAGGACATAGACGAAAAGGGCGCTATACCGCTCACCCATATTTCTAAAATACAACAAGCACGATGTGATTGGTATAGACCGTAGTCTCGGACGCTAAACTCTGAAGAAAAGAAGAAGAAGATGTGATTGCCTTCCTCTATCTTCCTCACTTATTTGGACTAAAATCAATAAATAAGTAAATACTTTTTAAAACAAGTAGTAACAATTAGTGGGTTTTTTAAATTTCCTTTTTCCAAATTACATATTTGTGTAGAAAATTAAATTACCTTTTAGAAATGTATACGCGTTACCTAGTTATTTTTTAATTCTGTTCAGGCTAGTTTTTTTGTTTTTTAAATATTATTTTACAGTCATTAACCAAATTTGCCTGGCAAATGGTTGTAACTCATTGCAATTCTCTTTTGGCAGCGAAAGGGTTAATTTGACTACTGAAATATTTTTGTTTTCCAGTGGTGATTTTGGAGAGACACATCCAGACTTTTTTGGGGTCTCCATTCCTATCCGATCAGTTGTAAGTCGTTTTGCATTCTTTGTAAAGGATGATTGAAACAATAATAATGATAACCATACTTGACTTGATCGTGGATGATGACTGCATTTTTTTTGTGGATGCCTCGGGCAGCTTGAGTAAGATCCTGTATCGGTCGTAGCCTTGAGCAGCTCTTGAGCTGGAACAGTGCTTTATAAGAACCATTAAATAAATAAATATATAACATAAATGCTGAATTTGTAAGCACAACTTCTGGGTGAAAGTTTGTATGCAATGGATATGTACAAGCTGTCGTTAGTTCATTCATTCACCTTGTAACTAATAACAAATAGCAATTCTTTGTAGAAGGCAACATTACTGTTGACTTTTATCTGTGTTTGAAGAGTGGGAATTGTCACAAACCGATCAGACACATGTATACGAGCAGGCTCTCACATATAAACGTACACTCGCACAAGCACTCGCTGATCGGCCGGACGTCCTTCAGTTTCTGAGACGAGAAATGAAAAGACGTACAAATACGTTACATCATGTAACAATGACAAGGAATTATGATCACAATTCCAATCACACTTTATTCATTCAACTAAAGCAAATAACAATAACTCAATACAAGTGATGGGATGAAGAATAATGAACACTCACAATAACATCAATATAAGGAATAGAGAAATTCCAAAGGACACAAGGAGGAGGTAGAGGGAAAGGGAATAGACAGTTGAAGGGAACAACTACACCTGGTGAGGGCGATGGTGTGTGATCCGGATCCACGTGGTAAGACGATCTGTACTTGCTACTTGACCGGAACTTGCCACTTCCGTTGTCAACAAATGTCACACACGTGGTCAGGATAGAGGATACACGCAGGTTGGACGTCACAAAGTAAGGGATGAACGATGACTTGAACGAAGACAGGCCATCACGTAGAAACCATGTCACATGTAAAGTAAGGTAAGGTAAGCCTGCAACAGTTAATGCATCCGAGGTATATTCGCAGTCTATCCCGGATGTATCCAACAATCCCACTATTTCCTCTCTTATTCCTCCCCCTCTCTCCATCTAACTTAGTTGTCTCTTTTAGCTCTGTGCATCACTAACTATAGTCCTTCGTGATGGCATAGCTAACTACACATAAATTCCACCGAAATCATCACCACACATATTCAATTAATATAAATATAATAGCCACACATTATTATAAACATCAGATGAAAATAAAATAATGTGAAGGTGATAATGGAATAATGTACTACATGAAGAATGACTCGATAACTGTCGTATGCATTCATGCCTCTATTCATCACCATCCATGCTTACTACCACAGCCACTCCACAACACAGCGCAACATCACGCAAGCATGCGTGCACAAGACAGAGTCGCTGACAAAATAAAATGTAAGTTGTACGTACCCAATACAGCTTATGGTGTGCAGAAACCACCACCGAGTTGCCCCACCACGGTGTTGCAAATTGACACAATACTAAAGTACTACACACAACCAATCCTGGCAGTACTTCTAGTCCAACTGACTACTAGCTCAAGTGATGTCACATCACACGAACTCACATGCCAACAAGGCAACAGTCACAAACTAGACTATCAACTCGCCCATTGAAATAAGCTAGGCTATTTTTCTTTAGCTTTACCGCTCATCCTAAAATGGCTATTTCTGCAGACCAGCAGAGTTATTCTCAAAGATAACTTAATCTTTGAACAGCACTGCCATTTGTCTGCCAGTGGATAAACACTGTCACTGCCTATTCAGCCCTGTCAATTCCTCCAGAGAATTCAAAATCATAAGAAGATACAAGACACTCAAAAAATAGGTCTTTCCTCTTGCCTGCAGTGCGCATAATCAAAAACTTATTATATTTCATCCTACTCTGTCTTGCCCTTGGGAGGTTATAATCTTTGCTCACCTTTCGCTACAGACATGTGCACTTCGTGAAATTATCCATCCACCCTTTCATCCACCCCCCTTTCACTTTCACTATACCGTCCACTCACTCCATTATATCATCCACTCTCTCACCTGCACTTTATCCAAACTATCTGTGGACAAAATACTTCTGACTGCGAGACAGGATGCAGGATTTATTTATTTATATTATATTTGTTGTGTAATTTCTCTACCATGCTGAGTATTGATGTATGTATTTAGAAACCCCTTGGGGTCATGAGCAATCTTGTCACTGTAGATTGTTCTAACCTATAAAGGGAACAGTGAAAGCCCCAGTTGAAAACCTGTCTTGCCTTTGTAGGCATGACTAATTCACTGCGGCAACAGTTCCCCCCGTTGGAGTGCCGGGGGTTTCAGTATAAATAGTATCCCCACTTTCTGGAAATTTAGTGCTTTAAATTCCCACTGTCGCTGTCTTCATCATTTGCTCTTTCCCATTCCTGATCTGTCCTATCACTCTGCTATACTTTCTTCTTCTTCGCTAGATCAATGACCTACCTTTTTTCTTGAAAACTCTTCCTGGACAAGACTCCTTGTTTGTGTATGAGGTCTGTTGGATCAGCTTGGGAGTGTTGGACGCTTTCTGCCGGGTGGTCACTAGGGCTTCCTATGATTGTATTATTTCGCACTATAGGCATTTTATATGTATGTGTTTTGTTGATGATTTATAATGATGGTTGTATTCTATTTTGTTTTTGTAACCGGGGTGTTCGCGTAATTGAGGTCAACCCTCAGCCGTCCCCCGCGTGGGATGTCTTTATTGTAAAGTGACTGGCCGGTGGAGGGCATTCAATTTTCCCACTAGGGTTGTTTCGGCAGATCTTTCATGCGGATCGGGGCTTGTCCGGTCCTGATTTGGCTCGGAAGAGTCCGCTGGACCTAAAGCAACAATAAATCAATCAATCAATGTATTTAGAACGGTGTGTGTTGTAGGTGGCGGACCAGCAGGGTGCTATGTTTGGCCAGTGTTGTTTCAAGGTTGGGGATGTGAAGTGTACCATGGGCACTGGTACCTTTCTGGATGTCAACACTGGCAAGCAGCCCCATGCTTCTATTGCTGGTAATGAAATGAATTGTTCTTGCCTGTAGTGCTTCACCAGCGCCTCAAGTTGCTAGGCGTACAATGCGCCGCTGTATCTTCCCCGGTTTTTCTTTTTCCCTGCAGTTTAGCTACACAAATGTTATTCAACATTTAGTCCACAATCTCATTATTAATGGTACAAAGGTAAGCTTCTGTTGGCTACCTTCACATTGTGGTTTTTTGTTTAATGATAGTGCGGACAAAGCAGCAAAGAATGGAGCTAAAAATATCAATGCTCAGAGTATTCAACTCATAAAATCCCCTAAGGAAATTAAACGTATGATTGAAGAGAGGTCAATGAAAAATGTTGTATTTGATACACATTTTGCTGTAAACTGTAGACTTCCGAGAACAGTTTTTACTATGGCTAACAGAATAATGTTGAATGCCATAAACACAAAGTATTGTCCAGATGTCCATTGTGTATGCAATGAGACTTTTTCATTATATCATTTACTTTTTGG
The DNA here is from genome assembly GCA_036898135.1 of Oncomelania hupensis. Taxonomy (NCBI): domain Eukaryota; kingdom Metazoa; phylum Mollusca; class Gastropoda; order Littorinimorpha; family Pomatiopsidae; genus Oncomelania; species Oncomelania hupensis. The sequence goes on along the minus strand of CM072523.1, from coordinate 29,573,257 downwards.
CTGCCGTCTTTTTCGGCCTATACTAACTGTGCATCTGCATGACATAAGAACATTAGATGAGATTAATTTTCATCAAAGTGTATTGTTAGCAAAGCTCTTGATGGATTCTCCTGTGGCTAGATTTGTGTAAATAATAATCCCCCCTCCCCCCCACCCCCGTCTTATCATCTTTGGTGGAAAAGACGTTAATAAAACAACCAACCAACCAACCATCTTTTTCCCTGCATTTTAGCTACACAAATGGAAGGTTCATGAAATTGAAGTAATTTTGAATCTTATAATGTATGCCGGTCTCTCTGTGTAACAATTTGTGTTTAAACCATCAGGTCTGTACCCGCTGGTGGGTTGGAAGATCAAGGAAGAAATCACGTTTCTGGCGGAGGGGCATTGTTCCGACACTGGCAACGTCATTGATTGGGCCCAAAGCATTGGTGAGTTTATGACTGTGAGACCTGTTACGAATGGGAATTCTGTATTACTGTACAGAAACGTTGTATTGTGTCATGGTGCCAACGTACAACCATCTGAACAGAATATTGCAGTGACTCTTGTCATAGTTATGAATGAGTCATGGCAATATTATACTTGGGCAGCAACTTAAACCTATTACAAATGCATATTTTAAGCTCAAATTTAAGAAAATAACAAGGAATTTAGTTGATAAATTTATCTCTTATACTGTAGTAATGGCACTGCGAGATGTACTTGTAAGCTAAAATCCATGCAAATGAAATTTTTTGGTAATGTGCTAAGTTTGGTATATTTAAAAAAAAAATCCTGCAGTGTCTTTGTTGAACAGCGTCCTCCTACAAGCAATAGCTGCATGTGGTTTTGCCGTGTGTATCTTTTCTATAAGCTTGTGGATTTGAACATTGAGATTTAACGTCTACACCTATCATTTGCGGTATGGTAGTCCGAGATAACCATCCCAGAAAATAAGGGGTAGGGACCTCAATCCACTCTGAACTACAATAGCAATCATACTGCAAAAATGGCCACTGAAAAATGGCCACTGAAAAATGGCCACTTTTATTTTGCTCACCACGGGATTCGAACCTGGGTCATCGATGTGACAGGCGAACGCTCGACCACTTGAGCTATGGCGGTGGAACTGTGCATTTGAGCCACTCAACTACATGTAAAATGGAAATCAGACAAGGTACCTTTTTTTTCAGCAACGTTTCAAAAACAACCTCAGAATTCATTGTGTTGCAACTGTGGCATGGTCACACGTAAATACGCGATGTTTTACAAAACTACGCAGTTCCGACAGGAATGATGTCTTGTGACTGCTAGCGTCAGTGAAATGTGGCCGTTTTCTAGGCTTGCTGATGCAATAGCGATCAGGAGAAGGGATCATAATGTTTAGTGAGTACTTGACTGTCCAATTTGAATCATGGCTGAGTGTCAGATTTTATGCATATGTGCAATTTTAACCTTGTCAGATTTGAATCGAATTGGACACAATCAGTTGATGTATGATTACTTGATTTGTACATGAGCTGAAGTATATGCGACCACTGATTAGATAAAAGATGCACACACACACACACACACATACACACACACACACACCGAAGGTTTAAATTTGTTTGGCTACAACAGTATAGGTGCAACACAAATTTTAGAGAGGTTCTAAAAATCATGAAACATTTACAGTTGTTTCAGACATGGTCACTCTTGAAACACAATAAAAAATGTGAAAAATGTGTGTGGTTCACACATTTTTCATGCTTTTTGTTATGTGCATGTTGCGCGTGTGACTTCAGCTGAACAGAAAGAATAGGACCTGTAACAGGGGTCATCAAGTTTACTAAAGGGGGAGAGGGAACACTTATCTAAGGAGATATGGATCTTTGATGACACACACTAAGTCTGCTGGACATACTACCCAGGACTGGTGTTTTGTTTATTGCTGGATTGTTGTGTTTATTGCTGGATTATTGTGTGGCCGAAATTGCCCATCTGTTCTGTTTTGAACGGCTTCCTTTATTTTAGTTGAGCAACTTTGGGTGCTATAAACCCTTGCGTACCCTGATGTCATTACATGAGATAGACAGAAAAGGTGCGGCTTTGACAAGGGGAGGGAGGAAAAGGTTAATTTAACCAGAAGAGATAATGAATTGAGACATTCCATAATGGTCTTGAACACTTATAAATCTGTGTTCAGGGTCCTCTTAACCAACTGTAGTAGCAAAAATAGAGCCTCTAGTTTTGGTTACGGTCTAAGGGAGGTAATTGTAATACATAAGCCTAGGTCTGACGACAAACGTTTTGATTGCAATTATAAGGAAAATTATGACTTGAGTCACTGATTTCATGAGACTATCACAGAGTCATCTCAGTCAAATCAGTTCGCAACGTGATTCGTGATGATTTTCCATGTTTAGAACATGCCCTAATTCCGACAAACTGATTGCGAGTCATTCAGTATGGGAACCAATGAAACCTGGTACTTTGATCACGTGATCTTGCGAAAATGGCAAGGCCAAGACAGGCCCGCTATTAACGTTGAGTGTGAAAAATACCTGTGAAGTAATAGAGATGATACAGTCACATGAATGTTTATGGGATATTGTCTTTGTCGCTGAACTTAGCAAATGAATTGCTAGCGTTAATGTAAAAATTCTTCGTCACCGCTTTTCACACATTTTGACTTTGGGCTCAGCAAGGGTAACAACTCTAGTGCTTTTGTTTATGCGCAGTGACTGTGCACATGTTTATTAAAATCAAACGTTGTAGTGTGACTACTGACGACTCGCAGCGCCAATCCTCCCATTCCAATCATGACTCGTACATGTACTGTCATTATGATTGCAGTCAAAACGTTCGTCGTCAGACCTAGGCTATAGAAGCAAGTGACTTGCCCAGACAATGGAAGTTAAGGTTTAATATCCAAGCTAATGTTGTGATTTGATTTTGTAATGCATTTTGTTCTCTTATGTTTGTAGGTCTGTTTGAAGATGTCTCAGAAACAAGCGATATGGCAGCTTCAGTGAGGGGTAGGTTGGGTGGTTGACTGATTTTCTTAGTTATCTGGTTGATTGATTCACATTTTGGTGTTAATTTTCATATTTATGTATTTATTTATATGTTTGATTGATGTGCTAATTGATTATTGATTTTTTTTCTTCTGTATTGCATTGATTGACAAAATTGTTTATTTTAGTTTGTAAATGTTAGTTTATTAATTGCCTCACACATTAATTATTGATTTTTTTCTTCTGTATTGCATTGATTGACAAAATTGTTTATTTTAGTTTGTAAATGTTAGTTTATTAATTGCCTCACACATTAATTATAAATTTTATTTGTTTTATTTTATTTAATTTAGTTAATTTAAATGAAATTATTTTATTTTATTAATTTTATTTAACTGAATTATATACAATTGTTTTTTTTTTTAAATTCAGTTTATTTATTTATTTTATGTTACATTTATCTTGTGTCACAAGTTTTTGGTATTACTAGACTTGTCATGTTTTTCGGATGTTATTTGCAGATTCTGCGGGAGTGTGTTTTATTCCAGCATTCAGTGGACTGCAGGTAAGATGTTCACTTGTAATAGTTTAGTGTTAGTGTAGTGTAGTTTTGCTGCTGGGTAAAGTCATTGAGGTGCATGTCAAACCTATTAGGTCTAAGAATATTAATTTGGCACTGCATGGAGTCTTTGACTTTTCGAAGGTCAATAGATGGTGAAAATCACACCAGCTCAATGCCTGTGTGAGCAGCACTCTTAGGTTCAACTTATTTTGCTGGCTTCGGGCTATTTATAGCTTGCCTACACCCTCCCTTCCAGTGAAAGGATAGGAAAGAAGCACCGGCGAAGCTATCGGCGAAGCTATTTATAGCAAGCTTGGCTGAACTAACCTCATAACCTAAAAGCTTTGGTTGAGTCGGTGTGAAATAATATTTTGATTCCTATTTCACTTTCTTAAAAAACCCTTAATATATTAGTTGATGACCCCTCATATGTTCGTGTATTTCTATAATGTGAGTTGCCACAACCAAATCACTCAACTAATGTGAAACACAAGAACCAACCACTTTACCATCAAAGGACGTCAGAATATAAAAAAACAAACAAAAACAAAAAACAACAACAAAAAAGCAACAACAGAATTTGTTATACAGTTTGAATAAGCGCAGTTCACACGCTTAGCTGTCCTTGTTATGGTAGTTTAGGTAGTTTATATTACTGATAAAGATGGCTTCAATGTCAAGTTTCCCCTCCCGTCCCCTCTCCTCCCCAATTTCGCCTTTTAGGCTAAACCGTCCCATTAGGCAAAAAGCCTATATAAATCTTGAGTCTTTAATGAAATATGAAGTTTTACATCATTTTATTATCCGCTAGGCCCCCATCAATAATGAATCTGCAGCCACCACGCTGATCGGTGTGACGTTGAAAACAAAAAAGGCGCACATCGTACGAGCCATCCTGGACTCCCTAGCATTCAAGTTTAAAATTCTGTATGAATGCATGCTGACCGAAACCAAGATCCCTTTGTCTCATATTCGGTAAGAATTACAGATTCTCCATTAAATTTTAATTTTTTTTTTTTTTGTGGTCATCTTATTTACCGATTTTTTTTCTTTATATATATTTATATGTTTATAACGCTTTATGTATAATGCAGGCTGAAAACGTGCGCTTGAGCGTGCGGATAATATATTCAATGTCCAACATCTAGTAAAAGTTTTTAGCTTGAACATTCATTTTCCTTATCTGGGCACTACAACATCAAAGTCTATAATACTTTTAAAAATGACCAAGTCAGATCAGAGATGGATTAACAATTTATTTTGATACTCAATAAACTTATTACTCATTTGATAAACTCACAGTGGTTTTAGTCTCAACAGCTTCACAGATCCGTTCCAGCTAAAAAGCAAGTTTGCGTTTTGATGTAATTTTAAGTTGTACATCAATAATAATACTAGCAGGGCACTCCTGAAGTGGTTTTAACTGACAAGCATGCAGCAGTTTATGTATGACGTTTTGACCCCAAGTATCATTGACGTTTGTTTTCTGGACAGAGTTGATGGAGGGGTTTGCAACAACGACTTCCTGATGCAGATGATGTCCGAGGTGATCAGCAAGAAGCTTGACCGTTCTGCCCATTCTGACATGACCAGTCTCGGCGCTGCCTTCTTGGCCGGTCTGGCATCTGGTGAGTAGGTTCTGAATCCTTTCCCATCCTACCCCATCTCCCCACCTCCACCCAGTCCCACACTCCCCTTAATATTGCTTGTAGTATTTGTTTTTATTGGTTGTGGAGTTTTGTTGTTGTTGTTGTTGTTGTTAGTGGTGGTGGTGATGGTAATTGTTACAAATAGTTGTGGTAATATTTATTTTTAGTGTTGGTGGCAGGTGTGTTCAAAACAGGAAATTCAGCTATAGAGCGGCTGGGCTAGCGAGCCAGCTAAAGCCAGTCGTCCTGGCAGAATGGTTCACTGGCCTTTCCCATGTTTGTGTGCTGTTTGAAGTTTTTGATGAGAGACAGTGCATGACTCTCAGTGAAACTTGTCCAAGTATTATCAGCTATGACACAGTGAAAAATGATAGTTGCCCATTGAGCGAAAGAGTTGCAAGTTTCAGGTAATCTGCACAAATATTTACTTGGATAGGAGGATACCAAATATTTTATTGTCAAGGAATGTATTTGGTCTAATGCTGCATACATTAAAAAAAAAAAGTACTCTTAAAACATGATACACAAGATGACAGCACAGACACAATAAAAAGATAAGAAGACAATGATAAGAAGACAACCTGTACAAAAGGGCGAAAAGTTGCCTGTCACTTAGCGACAGTGACCGATTATGCCAAAAGAGAGCAGGCCTACTTGTACGACATTAAACCTGCAACAGACTCTGGATCTCACAAACCATGGCATCTCCACATGCGGGCAAATGCAGTGAGACAGAGCATTTGGATGTACTGGGGAATGCCTTCAGAAACCCCAGGCCGGTGATGATTGTGATTTGTTGTTGTTTTCCTATGGTTCTGCTATGCCGTAAGAGCACATACAATAACGTCTTTTGTGCTGTTGGGCAGGAGTGTGGACGAGTAAGGATGAGCTGGTGGCGATGAGGAAAAGCAACAAAGTGTTTCAGCCTCAGCATACCTGGGACCTCATCAGGCCGTCTTTCCACCTGTGGCAAAAAGCGCTAGAACGCTCGCGCAACTGGTACGAGTCTGCCAGCCCAGTCTCCACACCATAGGGTCTGTTGGTGCACTATGCTGCGTAACTGCTGTTCTGGGGCCAGGTGTGGCATCACCAAATATCAATCACGCATGAGTGAACCCAAATGTAAATCCTCGCCGATGGTTCTGTGCATGCGATGCCACGTTGGGACAGCTCAGGTGGTAGTTGAGCGATGAGCTCAAGTTCTAAGAAGGTGGGGTATGATTCCCGGTGGCCCAGACATTACATCAAACGTGAACAGTGATGATCTTAGTGCTGCTAACTACAGTGTGGCGGTTATTTCAGTGAATAGTGGTGGTCCCAACGTAGGCTTTGGGTAGGATGGGTTGGTGGTTGGCCTTATGCTACCTTTTTTCTGGATGGCGCTGCTACTGAGGCAACCTGAATTCAGAATCTAATCACAGCCTGTGTAGTATTATAGTAGAGTGGAGTTTATATAGTTTGTTGAAATTATATTTTTGAAGTGCTCATTCAACTGGCATCAGCTCTTATAAAAACTCCCATGTCGAAGTTAAAGGCGCTTTATTTTGTGGAGCAAGTGCCCAGTACTGTGATTTGTGGAGGGGGATTCAAGTTGAGAAGAACATAAAGAAAAAGGAGGGATTTAAAACATCCCCACAATGAATTTGTGCCAGTCTCTGTGCCTTATTATTGAGATTATTTACTAGAACTTTTAAGCTGGTAACTGTACTTTATACTGTTGGTTAGTTAGTTAACATTGTTTAAAGAGTCCAGTATACACTGTTGGTGATTACCTTATTCTGATGTGACATATATATGTAATTTTAAACCATAGATATATAAATATAACATCTTAACATAGCTGTACAATTTTAAATTGATATCTATGAAAAAATGTGAAGAAATTAGTTTTTATTGTATACACACCAGTTTGAACTTTTTTGTTGGATTTGCAATTGTATGCATTTTTTTTCTGTATTTAAATATACATATGTGTACATATAATATATTTAAATATATATAATTAGTTTATTTATTTATTTTTATTAATTTATTATTATATATATGTAGTTTATTTATTTATTCATTGTTATTAATTTATTCTCATGTTTTCATAATATTCTTATGTTGTTGTTGATAAAATTGTAATATATTATCATGTATTATACTTCTTGTCATTCAGTGTTACTAAATGCTAGCATTTTAACAGGTTAATGTTAAAAAAAAAAGTTCCTTCTTGCAAAAATCCTGTTATTTTATTATGTGTGTAATTGTTCATATAAAATGCAATATGTTTTTTAAAATAATATTTGGGGGGATATTTTGAATTGTTATTATGAAAATCCTTTTTATGTCATTAATTGTTGTCATTTGTTTAACTATTTTTATAGTTGCATAAATCTAGTTTTTTAAATGCTGTATTTTTGTATATTCAGCAAGCTTGTGTCTGTGGAATATGGTGATATATACTTACTTTGGCAAACTAGCAATCTTTGAATTTTATGAAAAATGTGATTTGATTAATTCACTATTCAGCCTTTTTCCTGCACACATTTGTATCTACAAGGTAGGATTCCAAAGTAATGAGCCTCATTTTATTCTGTCACGATCGTACCTTGCCATGCGCTCCACTTGCCAGCGACAGTGATGGTGGGTGTTGGCTTCACAACGCAATGGAGCTCAGTTGGAGTGGTAGGATCAGCCTTGATGGGAACCCCTGTACGGTAGTGCGTTACACGGCGTAATGGAAAGTTCGTTAGAGCAACGGTACGCGATCAAGTTCTGCTTCCGGTTGGATAAGTCTCCTTCCGAAACGTTCGCAATGCTTCAACAGGAGTTTGGGACTGAGTGTTTATCCTATTCTCAAGCGAAAAAGCGGCACACGGCTTTTAGGGAGGGCCGGAAAGAGGTGACCGATGAACCCCGGTCTGGACGCCCGTCGTCGGCCCGAACTGACGTTAATGTGCAACGAGTTCATGATTTTTTTTAACCTGGACCTGCGTTTAAGTCTCTATCAAGTAGCAGAGGCCCTGGACTTATCGGAGGCAACGGTACAACACATTGTTACCGAGGACTTGCACATGCGGAAGGTCTGCGCCAAACTTGTGCCGAGAGTTTTGACTGAAGAACAGAAAACCAGCCGAGTGCTCCGATTTCAAGAACTGCTGCAAATGTGTGAAGACGATCCTGGCATTCTCAAAAAAGTGATACCGGCGACCAAACTTGGACTTTTCAGTACGACCCTGAGACAGAACGACAAAGCTCTGAGTGGCACACCTCAAACTCACACCATCCCAAGAAAGCGAGACTGAGAAAATCGAAGACCATGCTCATCGCCTTCTTCGAAGTGAAGGGGATCGTCCACTACGACACACCAACTCAATGCCTATGTGAGCAACACTGTTTAGTGCCTCCACATTTTGCTGGCTACGGGCTATTTATAGCTTGCCTGCACCCTCCCTTCCAGTGAAAGGAAAGGAAATGAAGCATCAGCAAAGCTACTTATAGCTAGCCTGGCTGACCTAACCTCAAAACTAAAAAGCTTTTGTTGAGTCGGTGTCACGAGTTTGTTCTGGCCGGACAGACCATGAATGCTGCTTACTATTTGGAAGTCCTGAAAAGGCTGCAAAGAAGAGTCACGCGCCAGCTAAGGGACACCGAGGACGGCAGGAAACTTTACCACGATAACGTGCCCAGCTACACCCCCTTCATCGTGAGCGCCTGCCTGGCCCAGATGAATATTCCGGTGGTCCCCCAGCCTCCCTACAGTCCGGAGGTGTTGCCTCCTGACTTCTTCTTGTTTCCACGCTTAAAATCAGCGCTGAAAGGAAAACGCTTCGACTCGATCGAGGACATGTAAACAAATGTCAAGGCATCCCTTGCAGCCATCCCGGAACAGGCCTACGTAGACGCCTTCGAGTCATGGAGAAGCCGACTACAAAAGTGTATTGATGCAGGAAGTGCCTATTTTGAAAATATTAGTTGTACTGATTTGCTCAATAAATTAATTTTGTCTTTTTGAACAAAGGCTCATTACTTTTGAATCCTACCTTGTACTTTGTCAAATTCTTGAATATACATTAAACTAAATTAATGTTACAGAATTAATTTATATTGTAAAAGACATTTCTTGCATTACTTTATCTTGTCAAAACTATGGTATGTTGCTGATAATTTTTACTTATATTTTGTAACAATTGATTCACTTAATATTACTTGTTTAATTTGATTTATACAATATTTGTAATAATTTTGTAATATATTTGGTCAGTTTGGTGCTCATTTGAATAATGAGAAATAATGCTGAAAACTGGGAAACTTTCAATTGAATACATGTGTTTAAATTTTGCCTTATGGATACCTAAAAACTAACCAGCATTCTAATCTTCCTGTGACATTTTTATTTCTTTGACCATTCCCGTTGGGGTGCTGGAGGTTTCAGTATAAATAGTACAGGCCTGAAAATGGCGACTAATTTAGTCGCCATGGCTAGTGAAAAAAAAAATTGGCGACTAAAAAAAACACTTTAGTCGCCAAATGCGAGTGCGCTAAAATTAACTTTTTTTTAGTTTGGCTAGTAAAATTTTTAAGTTACTAGCCAAAGGCTAGTGGGACATTTTTTTCATTTTCAGGGCTGTAGTATCCCCACTTTCTGGAAATTTAGTGCTTTAAATTCCCCCTGTCGCTTTCTTTTTCCTTGGGAATTTAAAGCACTAAATTTCCTATTTGTATTGTTGTGTAGCTATTAGTTTTCTTCTCTTGAGACATAATAATCTAGTCTTTTGATTAGTAATCAGCGTTTCTCAAATTGAGCCAAGTGATACTAAAAAGCCCGAGAACAAATATAAATTTTATGTGACCAAGCACCGTGATCCGTCTCTCACACTGCTCTGGAATTCTGGTAAAAGAACGATCGATAGTGGTAGCCTAACGCCCCTCTATCAATAAGTCTTACCCCCTAGTAAGATAAACGTATCTTCCCCAGAATATCATCACAAAGATTAGGAGGTTGGCACCTCTGGATACTATTTATACTGAAACTCCCGGCAACCCCACGGCCACAAGTGTATCCTCCACAACAGCGCAATCGGGAACTGGTTCAGAAAAACAATCGTTGTGTGTCAAGGATGCATACTCTCTCCAACACTCTTCATAATTTTTCTAGAGCGCTTCATGTCCGATGCCCTTGCAGATGATAAAGGCACAGTTAGCATAGAGCGTAGAGCAATCTCCAACCTCCGTTTTGCAGATGACATTGATGGATTGGCTGGAGAGGAACAAGAACTTGAACATCTAGTACAGAGGGCTTGACACCACCTCCAGAACCTTTGGAATGGAATAAGTGCTAAGAAGACCAATATGATGACCAACAACACCAATGGCATCAACATTGACATCAAAGTCCAAGGCCAATCCCTCAACACAGTGCATAGCTTCAAATATTTAGGAGCCATTGTATCGGACAATGGATCCCGAAAGGAAGTCCTCTCCAGGATCGCACAAACAGCTGCTTCCCCGACAAGGTTGAAGCCCATTTGGAAAGACAGGACCATCAGTCTACACTCTAAGGTAAGGCTGCTGCGCTCCCTTGTTATCTCCATCTTTCTATATGCTTGTGAAACATGGATCCTGACAGCAGACCTACAACGAAGAATAAAAAGCATGGAGATGAGGTGCTGCAGAAGACTTCTGGGCATTTCCTATACCCAGCACATCACCAACAACAAAGGCCGACAGACCATCACACAAGCCACTGGACAACACAAAGACATGCTCACAGTGGTGAAAAAACGGAAACTCCGATGGTATGGCCACGTTACCAGGGCATCAGGCTTTGCAAAGACAATCCTGCAAGGTATGGTGCAAGGAGGCAGAAGAAGAGGGAGACAGAAAAAGAGGTGGGAGGACAACATTCGAGAATGGACTGGCTTACACTGAACGAAGCAATATATATTCACTTATTTGTTTGCTGATTGGTATAATCATTTTATTTATTAAATTTGCACACACTTTCAAAATATGTATGATTCACAATCAAAAAGTCAGAAACTCTTCAAGTTTTTCAAAACAAGTTTCAGTGCATTTCTCCTCCATCTTTCACATTCCATTTTACACTTCTGACACAATCGGGCATAAAAACACAACAGACATTTCTTGATTTGTGTGTGGGTGTGTGTGTGTGTGTGTGAATATGTAAGCTTAATAACTATCATTATGATGTCTTTTTCTTTTTTTCCTACATTAGTTTCAAAACACAAACACATTTCCCCAATTGTTAAATATAAATAAGCAAAAACAAAAATGCAAATTGGAACATTTTGCCCTACAACAGGTGCCGCATGTACTATGATTATATAACAATTAGCACAAGAATAACATCTGTTTTATACGCCTGTAGGCAATACAGGTATTTTCACGTACAGCGTAACCGAATCTCTTTGCTGTATGGCGACAGTGTGTAATGGCAGTACTAATGTCAGAAGGAAAAAAAGTTCATTTTCAAGTTGTTGTGTAACCTGTTTTCAGTTTAGAGTTACAAATCCTAGCAACTAGAAACAGAAATATCTTAAATTTCCTAATCCAGCAGTTGATTTAGAGATGTAAAACGTAATTTGTATACAGTGGCTTTAGATGATAAAAACATTAGTTTTGACGTGAGCGTTAGGTTAGCAAAGGTTTTAACTGATTCTCCAGTAGCTCGGTGTATTTGGTTAGATATTTGTTGATGTTTTTGTTGTATGTGTGCATGTGCATGCTTGCATCTCATCCTTTCGATGAAGAAGGCGTTAATGAAACAACCAACCAGACAACCTAAATTTTTTTTCCCACCAATTATTGAACATTTAAATCGTGCTCTAAATAATCCTTTGATTCTTTCAAATCAGATGATCATATTACACCAATATAATAATGGAGGCAACACATGTGAAACAAAACTATTTAATCAATGCTGTTTTCACTATATGTTACACACAAAGTGTCATTGTAAGAATAAACTATACATAAAATTAAATTAAAATAATATTTACATTCCCTAACATTCTGATTCATTGTACAGAGAAAGAAAGAGAGAGAGAACTCTTTTCATAAAAAAATTACATAAGAATTTTAAAAAAATCTTCCTTGTATAGCACTATTCCAGCTCAAGAGCTGCTCAAGGCGCTGGCCAGTACAGGATGTAACTCAAGCTGCCAGAGGCGCCTTTGGGCGCAAAAGAATGATCACGATGAACATGGCATTTTGATAATCCTTTGCATCATCACCACTAAATAATGCTTAAAATGAAGTATTTTGCGTGCCTGGTACAGATAGCAGCTGCGGTGGAAAAGGTGTTTTTACGAATACTTGCTAAACTAAGGCACAAAATAAAAATATTTGACAGAATAACTGACATGCTGATTGAAGATGAGATGTACTAAGCCAATAAATGCATAAATACACCACCAATGCTGTCACTAGCACAAGCACAACAACACTAATAAACTAATTAACTGCAGTAACAAATAAACACGTCATGAAGCCTTAATACACAAGGCTACAAATATGCAATGTTACTTGATTTTACCCTCCCTCCTTCTCCCCGTGGGGGTGCCGGGGGTTTCTGTATAAATAGTATCCCAACTTTCTTGAAATGTGGTGCTTTAAATTCCCACTGTCGCTTTCTCCTTTGTTCTTTCTCATTCCTACTCTGTTCTATCAATCTACTATACTATCTTCTTTTCTAGGCCAGTCACCTATCTTTTTTCTTGAAAACTCTGCCAAAACTCCTCATTTGTGTACAAGGTCTGTTGGGTCAGCTTGGGAATATTGGATGCTTTCCGCCAAATTCTGCCATGATATTATTATTTAGCAACGTAGGCATTTTATATGTACTTGTTTTGTTAATATTTTATAATGATGTTTATATTCTATTTTGTTTTTGTAAACGGGCGTTCGATAAATTAGAGTATTGCCTCAGCGTCCCCTGCTTGGGATGCCTTTATTGTAAAGTGACCGGGTGGTGGATTGCCTTCAGTGTTACCACTAGGGTTTTTTCAATGATCTTTTATAAGGATCAAGGGTGAGTCCTCTTTCAACCAAGTTGTGGTCTTGATTTTGTGGTCCTAATTCGGCTCTTTGCAGTCCGCTGGACCCTGTAAGCAATAACTAACTAACCCCTCTTCCCCAAAATAAAATCACTACCCATCGTGCTGAGATAACATAAACAGCATTTAGATGGTCGAAGTTGTACTTTAGATTTCTTTGTAAACAATAACGTTGATAATGACGACATGGCAGTTTCATGTATATGCATTCTTCATCTTCCAGTAATAGCCAGAATTCATTTGTTATCATGGCTGATAGGTAAAAAGACCATAGAAGTAACTTTATCTGAATACCCCCAATTCCTGTCTGGCCTACCAGGATTCATTTGTTATTGTTGCTGATAGTTTAAAAGGCTATAAAAATAATTCTATCTGAACACCTGAATTCCTGTCTGGCATACAATTAGGGTTGTTTCAGCAGATCTTTTATACAGATCAGGGATGATTCATCTTTCAACCATTGCAATGACTAAATTAACTAACTAATCCTGTCTGGCCCAGCTATGAGACAACATAAATAATAAACTTCACCATTCAACATAACTAATAAACTTTATTATTGTATTATGTTGCTGCTTGTTGTTAGTAATGGGAGACTTAGCAGCAGTCCTCTGTTGTTCAAAGTATAAAGAGATCAGACACCGAGTATTGTAATGTGATCTACTGTGTGAGAGAGAGAAGGAAAGCAAGAGAAAGAGTGACTCATTTGCTCCCTCCACACCCCCCCCCCCCTTCTTTCTACCAAAAGAAAAGAAAAAAAGGAATAGATATTATTTGATATTCACAGATCAAAAATACAAAAAACCAAGAGTTTGGTTGAAACAGATGACTGCTGGTTGTACGAATTAAAGGGTGGCTAAACAACGTGTAAGTTAAACAAAATGTAATATATACCACACCCAACAAAACACTCGATATTTTCAAACATATGAAATGTTGAATTTTTTAATACTTCGTTTGCAGCTAAACAGTACAAAATGTTGGACGCATCACGAACGATAAAATATGAAATGGTTTGAAGTGTATGTATGAATCCCCGCGCCGATGGGGTGCCGGGATTTCAGTATATATAGTATCCCCACTTTCTGGAAATTTAGTGCTTTAAATTCCCACTGTCGCTGTCTTTCTCATTTATTCTTTCTCATTCCTGCTCTGTTCTATCAATCTGCTATACTATCCTTCTTCGCTAGACCATTCACCTACCTTTTTTCTTGAAAACTCTTCCGGGACAAGACTTCTTATTTGTGTGCGAGGTCTGTTGGATCAGCTTGGGAATATTGGACGCTTTCTGCCAGGTGGTCACTATAGGGCTTCCTATGATGTTATTATTTAGCAATGTAGGCATTTTATATGTATGTGTTTCATTAATAATTTATAATGTTTGTATTCTATTTTGTTTTTGTAAACGGGGGTTCGATAAATTAGAGTATAGCCTCAGCGTCCCTTGCGTGGGATGTCTTTATTATTAAGTGACTGGCTGGTGGAGAGCTTTCAGTTTTACCACTAGGATTGTTTCAGCAGATCTTTTATGCGGATCAGGGGTTGTCCGGTGCTGATTTGGCTCGGAAGAGTCCGCTGGACCTAAAGCAATAATCATGTAATGTAATGTAATGTATGTATGAAGCAGTTGGTGCTCATAGTGCACATCAAGCTGCAAGTTGGCTCCTTTGGAGGCTGCAGATAGATCCTGTCTTTGGCTAGTGCCTTTTGCAGCTCTTTGAGCTGTCAAAGAGCACTATAAAAACGATTGTTGAAAATAGCAATTCTTTTAAGCAGTTGGAGATATAAATAAAGCAGATGAAATGGGTGATCTTGGCATTTTTAAAAAAAACAACAACAACAAACAAAAACACCCTGAAGTTAAAATCGCCGTATGAAACTTATTTTTTTAATCATTTTATTATTTATCTTAAATTATGACAAAAGGACATAATTCCAATGAAAATTAAGACACTTGTTAAATAATAAACAATAATATAATACATGCAAGCAAATTTTATTCAATGAAACCTTTTGTATCACAAAATTAAAATGAAATAAGGTTGAATGAAATCATGCCATTATATTGAGAAAAACAAATCCAATCAAATGTGGACACATCGGAGAAAGCAGCTAAACTTCAAAATTTATTGGCAAACATTCATCAACAAAAGAAATAATGCAAATAAGTTAGTTAGTCATTGTTTGTAGGGACCAAATCAGGACCAAAATTTTGTTGAAAGACAGCTCTCACCCCTGATCCACATAAAAGATCTGCTGCAGCTGAAACAACCCTATTCGTAACACTGAAAGCACTCCACTAGCAGGTCACTTTACAATAAAGGCATCCCATACAGGGGACGCTGAGGCTATACTATAATTTATTGAACCCCCATTTGCAAAGACAAAATAGAAACATCATTATAAAATATTAACAAAACACATTCATATAAAATGCTTACATTGCTAAATAAAAATACCATTGTAAGCCCTAGTGACCATTTGGCAGAAAGCGTCCAATATCCCCAAGCTGACCCAACATACCCCATACACAAATGAGAAGTTTTTAGAGATTTTTCAAGAAAAAAGGTAGGTGACTAGTCTAGCGAAGAAGATAGTAGATTTGATAGAACAGATTAGGAACGAGAAAAAACAAATGAGAATGACAGAAACAATGGTAATTCAAAGCACTACATTTCCACAAATGTAAGAATACTATTCATACAGAAAACTTTGGCACCCCAACAGGGGTAATAATGCAAATCAAATTTCAACATTTCGATCATGAATTTAAACATTTTGATCACGAAAGCAACATCAATATTTTGTGAGCAATTTGCAAAAGAACTTGCACTGTAATAACAACTGTACCTTCATCGAAGAAAACATGTTCTACAAAGTTTGCACATTAAACTGAGAAATATGCATAAATGTCAAGCAAAATTTACCTTTGATTTTAGATACGAAATCTACTGCAACATAAACCCAATATGTCTTTGGAAGATTTTGTACTTGAATGCAAATTAACTTGAAAAACACTAACAACACACACAGAAGAACACTGGGCTCTATGAATGACTAACACTACAGTACTGACACCGTGAAATATTTCACAAATATTGTGGTATATCTTTTCTCTGAAGCGACAAAAATTATACAAGGCATCAAATATTGAATGAATTCACTAAATGCAATTATCATGTATCGACTACATAGCTCTTAACTCTAAATGCAAAATGTAATGAATCACCTGTATAGAACACTTACAATCACAGTAATCGACGTCAGAAATCTATGAAACACAACTTTATGTCTGACATTATACATACGTCATGATTTGAATTACATCAACATTGAACAATGATGATATTACAATGACAATATGACTTGAGTATGAGATCTCTAATAATAAAACACCTCACAACTGACATGGACCAACAACTGGCAACAAATAATTAGTTTGTCACATAACCTTTAGCAAAATATTACAAAGCATAAATGACAGTATTCATAAAAGATACAACAATCATTTTAGGTGCCATTCTATATACTTTGCATTCCACAAACCTATATATTGCAAAGTTTGGCTTTAAATAATTGAGCAGCAAATTAACAAAATTAAAATTGAAAAAAGTCACAACTCTAATGTTTCACAAACTCTATTTCATTTCTATATTAACATGAAATAAAACGAATACTACGTAATGATTGATGTTCTCCCCCAGGTCGAAGCAAACATTAAACATTGCATATTCATGCAAGCAACACAACTGAGTTACTCCATGTCTATGCATAATCTGTGGTTACACAATCAAGTGATTTCAAATAATCAAATGGACTAGTTTCTTTGCACTCTTCGCAGACCTATCTTGAAAACAATATTTGTAAACACACTGAATCTAACTGTGAATATTACTCAGTCTTACCCATAAGTCCTTCAGCCCAGCACAACATTAGCAGGGCGGGCTTGAAAAATGTTTTAACACAAAATTATCTTGTAAACAATTTAACATATGCAGAGCCAACTTGTAAACAATTTAACACATACAGAGCCATGTTAATTGTAAACAATTTAACTCAATGAAGTCGTGTCGTATCTATGTTTACGTCTGTGTTTACATTTTTTTTATAACAGAAAATGAGTACCAAGGGAAGTAAGCAATACACATACTTGAAGGGGTCTTTTTAGAGTAGATTGCTTCCCTTTGACCATATTTTTTTACAAAGATATTAGTTTTATTTTATTTTATTTTTCTCTAAGACTCAGGTTTTTTATTTGTTCGGAAAATTTTGTTTTACAATATTATTAGTTATGTGACAAATGCCTCTTCAGATTGTGCTTTCATGATTATTTTTGTGTAAAATTCATTTCTACAGTGTTTTTACATCATAAAAACAAGAGAATCAAATATTTTCATAACAAAAATGGGTGCAACATATAGGTATTGTGCTTCTTAAAAAATTTTTTTTTTTGCCAAAGTGATGTGTTTTTGGTGCAAAATATCTTTTTTCTGGAGGATTTTAGCAAATTGGTGGTAAGTCAAATTAAAAATACATACTTTAAACTTTTATTTGCAATTTATTTTATGTTTCTATGTTGTCTAGTACATTTGGTGTGATTTTTTAAAAATAGCCTAAAATCCCGCGACTTCAATGAGTTAATAAAGAGCCGTCAGGTAAACAATTTAACACATACAGAACCATCTTGTAAACAATTTACTAGAAAAAGGAGCTATCTTGTAAACAATTATACACCATTTGGAATTATACTCTAGGCAGAATTCTTCAACCCTGCACAACAGGGAAATGTTACACTCCAAATTTAACACCTGAAATTATAATTATATTAGATTAATCTAATGTTCAAACAAAATCATTTGCAAAACTGTTCAGCAGCCACAACACAGGAATTTTCCAGGGGAGCATCCTCAAACGTTAATAACTAACGTGACTTGGTTAAAAGTTATGACGTCAAAACCAAACTCACTGAAATTAATTTGGCAATTACACCACCACTGTCAACGTGTGAATTAAAGCCTGACAAAACGCGCTCTCAAGTTGTGATATTAAAGTGAACACCAAAGGCCAAAATATAATGAGCAGCAGCCCACAATGTCCCATGTATAATACTAAAAGACAAACAGCAGTGGGACTGATCTTTAACAATCGGCATTAAACGCATAATACCAAAATCAAAACAAACATAAAAGAATAGTTATTCTTTGATAGTAAATGCATAATACTGCTAAACATGAATTAGGATATGTGTGTGTGTGTATGTGTGTGTGTGTGTGTGTGTGTGTATGTGTTGTGTGTGAGTGATCTTTGATAATATTTCTTAGAGACCTTGCAACAAAAACCATGGACACTCACTGGCAACTTGCCAAGGACAAATGTAATGCATACAGAAGTTTACAGGTATTTATAGGAGTAGCATGTAGTGTAGAAAGAAAAGTAACAACTCTCTCTCTCTCTTTTTTTATAACTTAAAGTATTCATTCTTTATGGCTATACCAATTTTATAAAAAAAAAATATTTTTAAACAGAAATAAGAAAGTATAGTAGTTTAACCAGGACAAAGAAAGGATGACTAACCACCACTATTAGCAGTCGCCAAACCTTGAAAATCAAGTCTTACGTGATATTTTGCATGATAATTGCATGTCGATCATCCAAAGAATAATTGCGGGAAAGTTGTAATAGAAGAGTGTACTGGCTGAATGCAGTTTATGTATGCACTTGAGGAAATGGCCGGGACATTGATTCAATACACTGCAAGCAGCGGATGGTAAATAACAAAGTCATATGTTCATGTTCGGGTCACAGTTGCTGTGAATACATACACATGATCTGTAGCGAAGAAAAATCTGTACAAAAATACTGAAGTTATGAGGTGAAAAGTGTACATAATTGTAAACCAGCACATATGACAAATGTTTCCCCAAAATTCATGCTACTCACTTTCAAATTTCACCTGTATTCATACATGTATTTATCCCACATCAAACCTTTCGTCTTCTTTCTCTTCTTCTCCTCCGCCTCTCCCTTTTCTTTTTTCTTCTTCCTCCATTTTCATCTTCAGGTACTGGCATTGAAGGTACTCTTAAGGTCTGAACCAGCCTCCAAAACTCTTAACTGAGGTGGAAAGAATATTATCGGATACGTAGTGATTGGAGATGGACCTACATTTAACACTGGTGCATTTATTTAATTATCTTAAGTATATGTAGCTCACTCTTCATTACCTGTGAATAATAATAATAATAGTAATCATCATCATCATCATCATCATCATCATCATCATCATCATCATCATCATCATCATCATCATCATCACAATAATCATCATCATCTTCATATCATCCTCAATCTCTTTTCTTTCACCAAAAAAAAAAGATCACCATTACAGAAGGTAGAAGAGAAATCAATGGTAATTTTGTTAACATTTACAGTGACTGCATCCAATCCCATTATTGAAGGGAAGGGGGAAACCAGAGTACCTAAAAAAAACCCTCAGTTTCCTGAAACGTCTCGTACCAAAGTCACAAAAGTTCGGCCCATGCAGGGTTCGAAACTGCGACCTCCGGCATAGGAGAACAGCATCCTAGTTCGACTCTACAGGGACTCATTCCCCTCTCACCCCTTTTTTTCCCTCCTCCACACATGCATTTCAAATACACTAGCAAGACAGGACCACGTTTAAAATGCTTGCAACTAATAAGCTGTACGCAAACGATGCCCGATTACTCTAAGTGAATATTCTTTCACGTAATAATATATTCCAAGAGTGCCAAACAATTAATTATAAGAGATTCCTTTTTCTTTTTTTAATCTACAGAAAGAGTATTACAGGTAATAATTATCTACACCACACAGCCATTTCTTACATCAGACATGAGTATACCTGCCAATACAAAATTATTAATATTCAGAAAACTTCCAAGATATCAAAACAGTGGTACATAAATCGTTACCAACATAGACATATATACATTGTCTCGATCCCTCCACAAACATACTTCCCCCTTCCTCTCTGCCCCATCCTCCCCACAAACAGAGAAAATTGCAACTTTAACAACAGGAGAACAAACAAAAATGGCACAGCAAGAATAGTGGTAATAATTTAACAACATCAGTTTATTCTAAAACCTCAGTGTAAAAAGTTACAACAATCTGTCAGACAAGAGATTTTTATCAAGCAACAATCTGACAGACAGAACTTTCAATTAAGCATCAATCTGACAGACACGAGCTTTTTATCAAGCAACAATCTGACAGACAAGAACTTTATCCAACAAATTTCAAATATATAGTGGCATTCATGACGAATATGGCATTTGTACCAACTTAATTAACGGCATTCTGAATTTCTGTGACATGAGAACCAATACGTTTTTGCATACCTCTTCAAGTCAGAACTTGATTTTCAAGCCAGTTTTAGTATTTAAATATCCTTGCCACCATTCTTGTAATAAGTCCTATGTTGGCGTGTCTTTAGATATAGTCTGGTCCTTTCTGATTCCCCTAAATATACATATCACTCATTTGTAAGAGGAAATTAAGAGCTTTATCAAACAACAATCTGACAGAGAGAACATTTTATCAAAGAATAATCTAATGGAGGAGAGCTTTATCCAACAAATTTCAAATATATAGCATTAATGACGAATATATATATATACGATAGATTAGGTTAGATTAGATAGATAGATAGATGGATGGATGGATGGCTGGCTGGCTGGCTGGCTGGCTGGCTGGCTGGCTGGATGGATGGATGGATGGATGGATGGATGGATAGATAGATAGATAGATAGATAGATAGATAGATAGATAGATAGATAGATAGATAGATAGATAGATAGATAGATAGATAGATAGATAGATAGATAGATAGATAGATTGATAGACAGACAGACAGACAGACAGACAGATAGATAGAGAGAGAGAGAGATAGATAGATAGATAGATAGATAGATAGATAGATAGATAGATAGATAGATAGATAGATAGATAGATAGATAGATAGATAGATAGATAGATAGATAGATAGATAGATAGATAGATAGATAGATAGATAGATAGATAGATAGATAGATAGATAGATAGATAGATAGATAGATAGATAGATAGATAGATAGATAGAGAGATAGAGAGATAGTCCTTAAGCAACTTCTCTCTCACCTTCAAAAGAACAATCTTCTCAACATCCATCACTCAGCATACAGATCAACTCATAGCACTGAAATCACACTTCTGAGTATTGTTAACAACCTATTTCTGGCTCTTGACAAAACTTCTCTGCTTGCACTTTTAGATCTCTCAGCAGCGTTTGATAACATCGATCACTCCATTCTTTTAAACAGACTGCATACCGTACCTTTGGCATTTCAGATTGTGCATTGTCCTGGTTTTCTTCATACTTGACTGACCACACTCACACTGTCTGTTTAAATGGAGTCTATTCAGAACAAAACTTATCTCCTTTGGTGTCCCACAATGATCCGTGCTGGGTCACATCCTTTTTGTTATATATGCTACTACTGTCTCTGGAATTATCAGTCGTCGTGCCATCTTGCATGAAAGTTTCACTGATACGCAGGTTCATCATTCAGTGCCTTTTCAAGAGATTGACGAGCTTTTGCCAAGGATTCAGTAGTGCATTGCAGACGTAAGGGTTTAGATGACTCAGAATAAACTTAAATGAAATGATAACACAACGGAACTCATGCTGCTATGTCCAAAAGAAGTTTTTGAATCATCCTCGTCTCCCTCACTCAATGCAACTTGGAAATGCGGACATCCCATTCTCCCCATTTGTGCGCAGCCTTTGGAGTAGTTCTCGATCCTGCAGTGTTCTTCCAACAACACATATCCAACATTTGCAGAACAACTTACTTGGAAATGCGAAGGATCAGTTCGATTCGTCACTATCTCTCTCCAGAGGCCATGAAAATTCATCTGTGCATTCGTCCTGTCTAGAATAGATTACTGTGGGCCTTCCAAAGTTTCAACTTGACCGACTCCAAAGAATTCAAAACAATGCAGCATGCCTTATCACCAGTACGTCTAAGCACAAGAACATTTCTCCCATTTTTCTCTCTCTTCACTGGCTAAAAGTATCAGATCGAATACAAAACAAGCTCTCTTCTCTGACCTATTCTGCTGTTCACATTTCTTCTCCACAATATCTCGCTTATCATCTCCACACTTACATTCCAGCTCGTCATCTCCAAGCTTCTGCAGATGCTCTTGTCTTGCAGATTCCTACTTTCAATAAAAGATCATTTGGCTTCTCTCATCAAGCACACACCATCTGGAACTCTCTACTGTCTACTCTGAGACAGTCTTCCTCATTGAAAATCTTTAAATCGAGTCTTACAACTAATTTTTCCCCATAAATCAGACATCGATAGACAATTTTGTATGTGTTGTGTGAGTGTGTGTGTGTGTGTGTGTGTGTGGGTGTGTGAGCATGAGTGTATGAATGCTCTGTAAAGCGTCATCAGCAATTGTTTGGAAATGAGCGCTGTATAAATCATCAATATTATTATTTTATTATTATAGATAGATAGATAGATAGATAGATAGATAGATAGATAGATAGATAGATAGATAGATAGATAGATAGATAGATAGATAGATAGATAGATAGATAGATAGATAGATAGATAGATAGATAGATAGATACACAGATAGATATATAATCAATTTTGTACCAAATTATTGCATTCTGAATTTCTGTAGCACGAGAACACATACATCTAATGCTCCATCAGAAGGCGAGACTTATTACATGTAATTGTCAGTTTTACTTAATTTATTTACTGGTTGGTTCATTGGTCCCATGTTATTCCTTATGTGTGTGCACGTTTCATTTGGCAATAATATACATTATTCGCATCTTGGAGTGGGATATGGAAAATGGTCACATCGAGATTGGACAACGTTCACGAGCTCGCTTTGCAATATTGTCCGATCCAGATGTGACCATTTTTCATATTCCACATCTAAGATCCGAATAATATTTATGTATTGATTTCTTAAATTGGAAAAAAAAAGAAGAGAAATTTACATGAGACTAGAGGAGAAAGATGCATGTGAAGGACTGCTTTACACATTGCTTTCAAATACCTTCATCCAACTGCGCAAACAAAAGTAATCCATAAATCAGAAGTTTTCCTTCTCATTTATTCAGCTAGCACGCAAACATAAACGCATGTGCACCCACCCACTCAAGCACCCGCCCACCAACTCACACACATACATGCAGTAAAGAAAAACGAACACCAGAACATGATGCATGATCAGTGCCTTCAACTAAAATTTGACCAGTGAAAAACAAGGCCAATTTCTTCCATTGATTCATCCCTGCTTCATTCAAAATGTAGGTCTATGGTGTCTTCAGTCTACTCTAGCTTAGGCATCCAATAAAAAACAAGGCTAGTTTCATTCGCTGATTCAGTCGATCCATTTACTCTTTTGACTCTTTCTTTCCTTCAGAAAATTGTTGCTATATAGCATTTGTGAATTAGTTACGGTTTTGGAATGAAACTTTGCTATTTTAGCGCATCTTAAAAAATACAAGAAAACTGTTTGGTTTCTTAGTAATTTGCAGAAAAAAGCATAACAAAGCGATTCGTAAATGGGTTAAAGTAGGTCCTGTATTCTTACGACGTACATATTTCACAGCTTGTAAGAAACATCGTCATCTGTGATTGGTCAATTGTCATGTGATATCAGTTTTAGTTGCACTGTACTTGGCCACTTGGCCAATGAAAATATAAGACACTTGTGGAAATTAAAACATAGCATATTGTTGGTGCTGTATTCATATTGCTGTTGTATCATATTGCGCAGATTGAGTTCTCCAGTATTCGGAAGTCTTCACCTTTTAATATTCTCTTATTACCTCAAATTCGTGAAAATCTTAAAACTGAAAAATTTGAACACTATCTTTTTGTTTGGCAATTTTGACAGACAAAGATGAACACACAGATTTATATTAGTGGTTTAGTTTTATTCAACTGCATAAACTAAAATGGTAGCGACGTGGACAGGTAAAAAGTCTGGAAGTGAAAATGAACACTAGTCATTTGGCACCTTTTGGGAAAAGAGGAATCAGTGCATCAGGATTAGAGTGAATGAAGTTTTGCTTATAGAAAGGAGCAGGAATTCAGAAAGTAATGACAACTGTCACAACAGAACACAAATCACAGATTGGAAATGCACTACACTGAAAGTTGAACTCATTCCAGTAGAGGTATTAGAATATCTAAAACTTAAAGGCATCGGTCTCGCAGTCTGCAATGATGTATATTTTACCGGCAATGTGTGAAATCCGGAATTCTATAGAATGCATAGATAGAATGCCTAGATAAAGTGTAGAATGCACCATCAGGTATTCTATAGAATGTCTAGGCATTCTATACAATATCAGGATTTCACACATTGCTGGTAACATATACAAGAATATCCATATCTGTCATGCATACCTCTTCAAGTCAGAACTTAGTTTTCAGCCAGCCATGAGGGTTGCTGAGGACAGAGAAAGAGGGAGTATGCTGGTTAAACAATCAACAACCTTCGAGCTACGGGATAGGGTAGGATAGGATAGTTTTCAGCCAGTTTTAATAATTCTATATCCATGCCACCATTTTTTAGTTGGATTAAGTCCTTGGTTGGTGTGTCATTTGAAATAGTCTGGCCCTTTCTGATTCCCCTAAAAACATGTATCACTAATGTTCAAGAGAAATGTACTCTTGAATTTTACAACAAAAAGTTTATACTTTGACTTAGATATTACCTCCTTTCATCACTCCCTCATCCTATCCTATCCCAGAAGTAATCTCAGCCAATGATTACAAGAAAAGGCTAAAACATGTTAAAGCCTACTTTTGGAGTTCAATAATAAGAAATGCCCAGTTAAAAAAAAAAAGTTGGAATAGTAAAATGGGGAAAAAAAAGAACAATGTTGAGCAACCATGGTAAATGCCTTGCTAAAATATACTCTTAGAAGGTTAGTAATTAATGTTAGTAATACACCGTTATAAACAGCATTGCTACAAAACACTAACAACAACTAGCTGTTTGAAAAAAGCTAAAATACCAACAACAACAAAACAAAAAACACAGTGCGTAGATTGCATCATTCACTTTTTTCTCTTTACGGAGTTAAAACAAACATAAAATGCAGTACCAATTAAAATTTCAAAAAAACAACAACGCTGATGCTATTTTGCCTACAATAATTGCTGATTTACAAACAAAATACACGAGAATATCACCCCACAAAAAACCTGATTGCTGAACTAGAAAACAAGAGGAATATACAAACAAGAACAACATTTATTTTGAACAATGGCAAAGACAGTCTCGTCGCCTGACAAGAAATGCCTTTGAATGAGAGATGCTGCTCAGTGTTTTCCTTTCCAGTCTGTAACTGACTGAATAATAGTGACTATTTACCTGCGTT
The DNA here is from genome assembly GCA_036898135.1 of Oncomelania hupensis. Classification (NCBI taxonomy): domain Eukaryota; kingdom Metazoa; phylum Mollusca; class Gastropoda; order Littorinimorpha; family Pomatiopsidae; genus Oncomelania; species Oncomelania hupensis. The sequence continues at coordinate 29,547,551 of CM072523.1, read as the reverse complement.
TTACTCAAACTTTGTGTCTCCCTTGTATAACAGTGTGGTTATCGGGCCCTGCTTGGTGCCTGATTAAATGGTTTTTACAGAGGAAGACTACAAGACCATAAGTACACAAGAAACAATATTGTAATAAAAAAATTTAACATTTTAACTCTTTGTATTTTTTTCCTTACAATTTCCCTCTGTTTGTTGATTAAAAACAACAACCTCTTTCATTCTCTCAGACTCGTGATTCCATTTGATACCAAAACGTACAAAAAAACAACAGTTTTCACTCTCACTCTCTCTCCGTCTGTCTCTCTGTCTGTCTCTCTCTGTCTGCCTCTCTGTCTGTCTCTCTCTCAGAGCCTCACAAACGTCTTTCTTGGATTAATGCAGCGACAACCATTCATCCAAAGTTTGTGTCCCTCCCGCTCTCTCCTCAACAAAGCGTCAATAAATTAATCTTGTGACTGTCTAGACTGAAAACATGAGCAACAAAATTGACACATCAGATCTCCACTTCCCTCACACACACACACACACACTCTCTCTCTCTCTCTCTCTCTCTCTCTCTCTCTCTTTTCTCTTTTCCCATTCCTATCCACTCTCCATCATCATTTACTACCATTCTTTCTTTCACTCTAAACAATATGTCTTACGTTACACTTGAGGCGACACAACCCAAAAAACCAACATCAAATCCGTATCACAGACGGGGTACTTTGAGACCAATCAATTTGGTTCATCAAGTTTACTATCATGGGTACAACTTTCACTCTCATTTATTTATTTTTGTCCCATAATAATAATAATAATTATAAAATAAATTAAAAAAAATAATGTAGCAAAGATATATAAAAATAAAAGTAACGTAGCATTGTCAAATGGTACTCCAAATGTGCATAGTGCTCGCACACTCAAATGTACAGTCACTTATCATTTCATTGTCATTTGGTTGAACTAGAGGCTATACCTGAACAAAATTGAGCATTTAACAGAAATATATGCGTATATAGATGTATATAATATCAATAACTGTCATCATGAAGCACACAATCTAACCTATAAGCAACTGCAACCAAATTGGCTTACGTTTTAGTGAACATTGGAACTTAAGGAACAAAAGGCACATTTTCAAGAATTTTCATTTAGAAAAGATGTAATAACAATTAATAAAAAAAAATTTTTTTTCATTATGAAGTATTTAAATTACAATTAATAAAATAAAGTATGTTCAGAAAGTTTCAATAAATATACATGCTTATTATATTGGCCCAATTTCATCTAAGTAGAACATTTTCACATTGAACTGATTTTGAAAACTCCACAAGCTAACTTACTCAGTTATTGCAATGTATCTTATAAAAATAAGTAAAATCCATATGACTCCTTATGGAACTTGCAATATTTAACATAAAAATGAGTGCCCAGAAAAACTAAATGAAACTAAAAAGCTAAACCTGATGTACAAACTGACAACAAAAACGCACACTAAAACAAAAGATAAGAAGATGAACTGTACAAAAAGGCAAATAGTTGCCTGTAAAAACTCACATTACACACTATCTAGAAGGGCAAAGCCATATATTACTCACATGCTCCTTATGGAAATTGCAATATATTTCACATGAAAATGAGTGCTCCGAAAAAAAACCAAAATGAAACAGTGGCATCAAAATGCAAAGTAATACCAACTTTGATCTTTCTAGGCTCTTGACCTTGAGATGATCTTGACCTAAGGCTCCAAGTACATTCCTGTACTATCAAAAAAAGTACAGCAAAGGTTTGTATTATATCCCCCCTCCTCTACCCTCCCCACTCTACCCCATACAGAAAAAAACGGTGACCTTGGGATGACCTTGACCTTCAGTGACCTTCACCTTGGGATGACCTTGACCTTCATGTGATCTCTCATGCATTCCTGAGCTGATCAAATAACCAAATGTTCTTGCATACTATTGGCTAAATAAACAGCCATTCCACTGTACGATGACCTATTTTTGTATGTTTTTGCAAGGCCTAAAATGACCTTGACCATCAAGATCAACGTAAAAACGGTACATATATAAAAGATCAATCTACAATCTCTAAATATATCAAGACTGGACTTTACATCTCTCATATTTTAGGGTCAAGGTCACTTCAAAGTACCTATACAAACCGACTTTGGATAGCTCCAGTGACCTTGACCTTGGAGGGAGGTTGACCAAATGTGTGTGTGTCTCTTTAATATCTATTACACATCAAAGAATCATACATTTAATATTAATAACACAGAAAATAAGTGAAATTTTGTTAAAAATTTTCATTTTTTAAATAACATTTGATGAAAATGTGACCTTAACTTTGAAGTGAAGTCATTTATTCACTGACCATTTATGAAATCTCACGGGTATACATAATCTTAGCAAAGTTTGGTTGTGATAATTGAAATAGTCTCTGAGTACTTAGCCACTTAAAAATTTTATTTTTGCACAGACAGATGGTGGAGGGCGAACAGATGGACATTTTTTTTCAATATCATTTTTGAACTCTTTAGGACTCATCTCGCACAGATTTGCAAAAATTTTGAAAATGTTTTTTTGGGGGTGAGTACATAAACTCACATTGCTATACATGCGAGTCAAAAATTAATATAAAAAGATAAATAATCAGTTTAAAAAGAATAAAAAACTAAGAAAGGAAATGCAAAATACAACATTCCAAATATTTCAATTTATTGTATAGTTTGTAATGTTCATCAACGATTCGTAACCTTTAGATGTCTTTTTTGTATGCCTCATATGGTTTGGTTTACAGTTTATAAGCTCTTAATTAAAAGCCATCAACAAATTGAAACTTTGTTGCTCTGAAGTGTACACACTTCATAGCATGTTCAATCTCCATTCTGCCAAGCAGTGCAGTTTTAATTCTCAGACTCGACGCGTGTGATCTTTATGGCTCTGTATAAGAAATAGGTGAAATACGTAGAAAGAGCTGTACTGCATAGAATGACTAACATTGAAGTAGACTGAAGTTTCACTAAATAAAATTCCAAATAAATATCTGAAATTTACTTTCTCTAGCTCCACTGGCAGTACAACATGTTTCCGATGAATTCTCATGTGATGATGATAATGAAGTTAGTCTTTATTCCAAAAGAAAACCAGGATTGCAGGGAAAGGCCTGATGAATCTCTCTTTGCAAATGCTGATGGCAACCTCAGGAAAGAGAAAAGATGATAAATAGATGGTGATGAAGCAGATGATGGTTAGACAAACAGATGACGTCTAGAGTTACCAGCATTCTTGTCCTTCGCGTTTTAGGACAGCATCCTACTCCTCACAGAAGGTGAATACCTCGATGCCGGAGGCCTCAAAATCTTCATTCTTCACCATAGGGTCATTGTCAAAGGTGTCGCACCTGGCTGAGCGGCAGTGCTGGAAGGTAGAGTCCAGGTAGATGGCGTTTCCAGCCCTGCAAAATTCAAGCACATGCAATGCAAACACTCTTTGTACCTGAAAGATGTTTCAGCAAATAAAGGATTTAATTCCTATCTGCTTTATAAAAAGTAAAAAGCCAATAATTGAGCCTACCAAACAATCTTAATCATAACATTACTTTATCAGAAATTGTAAACAAAAGTAGAAATCAAGGTTTTTATTGCAATCCTCACATTACAATCAACTTTTAACATGACATACATTCGTACCCAATTCATGGTTATCTTGGCACCAAGAACACAATAAGGTAAGTGCAAGACCACATTAGTAATGACAACTGGCGGTAGTATAATTATCAGTGCGATGCCTAAAAGCACATACTGTAATTTGTTGAAAAAGAAAAAAGGTAATAACGTTATTTCAGCTAACTTATCTTACCCTCCACCTCCAATCATGAGGTTGTAATTGTCGCCAGACTGGAACATACTAGCACCCTTCCCAAGCTCGCTCAGATCGACTGGCTCTCCGTCTTCCCGTGGTGCCCCTATCCAGGGGTATTTCTTCATCTGCGGGTAGATGGAGAAGACAAACGTCTGACCCAGGCCAAAGAAACGTCCGTCCAGGTTTTCTCTCAGCTGGCGGTCAGCCCACCAACTGGCACAATACGCTCCAAAGATCTGCAAGGGACAGGGATCCATGTCTATTGCTGGCGTAACATACAGTCATTTGCTAATGCAAGGTGTTAGGTCGACAGTACAGAGAAACTCACTGACTGCTAGTAACACATACACATGAACTGTGCACACTCACTATAGTTGAAGTATTCTTGCACCCCAAACCCACACCCTTCTTCCCCTCCCAGCCCCCCGTCAGTATTGTTTAAGGTTTCCAACATCTAATTCATAGTAGATTTTCAGTTATTTGGTGTTATACACATGGATGAGAAACAAAGAGAGCATAACCTGATTCTCTTTCATTTTAGAGCAAGGCGGTCACAGAAAACTATTGTTACGGAGCTAGATCAAGGATGAGAAAAATGTTCTTGTCGAAAACTCAAAAGTGGTCTGGCAATAGTCAGTGATGAAGGAGAGATAAGACAATTGCCTCTGAACGCAATTTACATGCAAGTTACCCCCCCCCCCCTCCCCCCAACCCAACTCCAACACTGGCCTGAGTTGAACCTCTCTTTTAAGGCAAATCAATTCAATCCCAGAGAAAGCACTTGCTAGAGAGAACTTCAGCCAGGATAGTGTTAAGGAATGATGATTTCACTGAAAACAAATTATACTGCCAAATTCTGGTTGAATTAGAACTCCTTCCAGCCCCATTAGGCCACCATAGCACGTTTTATTTGAACACGCACATGCACGCACACACACACAAAACCCAACAAAAAAGCCAAAAAGCCTGAGTCTTACCTCACCAGTCAGTGCTTTGATGATGAAGAGGGTTTCCTTGAAGGGGTTCTCATCCTCATCCAACTTTTTGTACAGCGTGATGAGCGAGGTCCCATGGTCGTAGGAGCTGAACAGCTTGTGGGGTATCATGATCTTCTGTCTTGATGGCAGCCAGTCCCATACTGTACTGAACTGCAATATATGACCAAATCAGGAAATACATCAATCCCATACTGTACTGAGGTCAGAAAATACATCAAAACATGATGCTTGCCTGCTTCACTTGCTTAAAAATAAATATTAAGATTACCTTTTTAATTTAATATAACCAATAAATGAACTTTAAAGGAAAAAAAAAATAATAATAATAAATACAACATAAATAAATAAATAATTCCCAGTAATCTTTGAAACATGGCTTAGACAGGTTGTCCCCAGACTACATCCACCTCCTCAGGTATACAGATGAGCACATGTAGAAGGCTCCCAAGTCAAAGAAAAAAGGAATGGCAAGAAAAGGAATACAATTACCTGCTCTGGTGTGATGATCTCCGAGCCTGCTTTTCTGAACATGGCGGCTGTGGCCGCTGAAAGACCAGCAGAGGTGAATCCTGACGCCATGGAGAGATGGGACGGTACATTAGGAAGGCCAGTCCTTGAGGTTTCCGTCAGCGCTGCTGCGTGACGCTGTGTCAACTTCTGCATTCTCGCCCTCGAGAAGTTCCGAATCTTGAAGGCCCTCTGCACAACAACAGAAAAATACATAAACAAATCAATAAATATAGGAACAAACTCTAAAACCAAACAAAACAATAATGTGGGCTCATTCATAAACTTAAGAATAGATTCATGGAAAACCAAGTTTTTAAAAGATGTATAGTTTGTACCTGTTTACATACAATATCTGTTAAAGTATATATGAATGTCCTATTTTGATTCTATTATATATTAAAAAAATAATTTTTTACTCAATATTGAAGAATCCATGTCTACTACTGGTGTAACATATATTTTATTGCATAGTCCTGCAATAATAGACATTGCCCATATAATTTACATTTTTACAGTTGATAAATGTTAGTTCTTGTGGTAATATTATATTTGTATGGTTTAACTTTAAATTGTTAGATTTGTTTTTAGGTGTTGATGTCTATGCATGAGGCAAGAGTTTATGGTTAAAAATGGCATGCATGTGAACATGGGAACAGACATTGAAATAAATTAATTGAACTGAATTATGGAATTATACTGAACAAACACTGAAATGTTAAGTTTTCTTTAATTTCAACACAGAATGTATATTCTCAAACCTGATTTCATTGTGTGCGTTAGTTCACAGTACAAAATAATTTAATTGTATGAGTTAGACGTAAGTCAATTTTAACTAGTCATATATAAAAAAAAAAGTATTGTTTGTTATCAGATTTTTCTCCACATGCAATCTTGTGGATCTTAAAATAATAATAATAATAACAACAAACAACAATAATAATAACAATAATAATAATAATAATAATAATAATAATAATAATAATAAAGTTTGACTGTAGTGATGGGGAATGGTAAGGAGTTTAAAATGCACATTCCAATCCTAGGTTGAAAAGCGGATAGCATTGTGAGCAAGTGCGTTTGTATGCATGTGAGCCCATGCAATTACTGTGTTACATGTTTGTGTGTTTGGTTAGCTCAGAAAAAGAATGAGTTCAGAATAAAAGTAATCAATTGGTATGCACCAGAAAACTGTGTGTTGAAATATTATTGTGAGTTGTTGGAACTAAACGAATTGTTATAAAAGGAAAGTTTTATGATTATATCAGAAGAGGAGACTAGATCGAGAAAGTAAAGAGGATAGAAAGAATCACTATCGAGTGGAGACTTTATTACCTTCTGACTGATTCTTGAATGTAAGATTGCAAGAACCACATTATTACCATCAACCACCAACAACCACAGGCATGCCTACCCTCAATTTGAAGTTTCAGTATTAGCTTTTTCAAATTTCAGTATTACTATTACGATTTCAGTATTTACTTTTACTACCTATAGTTTTTGCACTCATCCTTTTTGAGATTATCATAATTATGCAAAGAATCCAGCGATAGATTGATTTGCTGCCACAATCTTCTTTTTCTTCTCCAAAGCCTCGCAATTCTTGATATGCTGTGGGCCTTCCACATGCCGCTTGATGTCGTTCATATCACCGGTGGAGATGCCAAACTGGTTGGCACAAATCGTACTTTTGAGTCAGTTTTGCTGCAAATAACGAAAGGACACTTTTCCGAATACGAGGCAAGAAATGTCTGCCCCTTGCGTGGTTTCTTTGAAGATTCAGATTCACAATCACTTTGCTTAGCCATTCGTTTGGACGCCATGTTTTGAATTCTGTCTCACGAGCACCGATCTTTACTGCGACTGCGCAAAAACTGGTTCGGCAAACTTCGGTGCCTGTACAGAAAACTTTGATGCCACATGTCTCTAATGCGACTGCGCATGGCGGAATTAAACCAGGATTCGGCTGTCTTCGTAAAAAGGTCACGCGGTGCATTACCACAGGCCAATGAGTTGTTTTTTTCCCAATGTTGGTTTTATGTATTTCCGGACCGTGAAAAAGTATCCATATTTTCCGTAGTGCTTGCCGAGTTTTTCAAATTTCCGGAAAAAAATACGGAAATTCCATACGGGTAGGCATGCCTGCAACTACATCATTACCATCAACCACCACCGCAACCATCAATATCCCTTCCACCTCACTACTATATATAATCATGTAAAATGAACTTTTAAATAGATGACGGAAGGTGAAGATGCATTTAGGGCATGTGCCTTTAATGTATAAATGTGTGCATATGTTGAAGTAGTTGTAGCTAACAGTAATAGTTGCTTGTGGCATTAGATGATGCTCACAAAGCAAGTTGGGGGGGGGGGGGGGGGGGGCGAAATTACATTACATTATTGTGGCTTTAGGTCCAGCGGACTCTTCCGAGCCAAATCAGGACCGGACAACCCCCGATCCGCATAAAAGATCTGCTGAAACAACCCTAGTGGTAAAACCGAAAGCTCTCCACCAGCTAGTCACTTTACAATAAAGACATCCCACGCAGGGGACAGCTGAGGATTCACCCCAACTTATCGAACCCCCGTTTACAAAAACAAAATAGAATACAAACATCATTATAAATTATCAACAAAACACATACATATAAAATGCCTACATTGCTAAATAATAACATCATAGGAAGCCCTAGTGACCACCTGGCAGGAAGCGTCCAATATTCCCAAGCTGATCCAACAGACATCATACACAAACAAGGAGTCTTGTCCCGGAAGAGTTTTCAAGAAAAAAGGTAGGAGACTGGTCTAGCGAAGAAGACGATAGTATAGCAGATTGATAGAAAAGAGCAGGAATGAGAAAGAGCAAATGAGAAAGACAGTGACAGTGGGAATTTAAAGCACTAAATTTCCAGAAAGTGGGGATACTATATATACTGAAACCCCCGGCACCCCAACGGGTGTTTAGGGGGGCTCACTACATTCTGTTTCAGCCAGCACCTTGAGCAGCTCTTCAACACAAATATAATTATAAATCAATAGGAAATAAATAGTGCCAGCAGTAACTGCAGTAATAGCAGTGTGGCAGAAAAAAAGAAGGAACAAGAGGGCTAACATGTATGATGGACTGGAATGCTAATGCAGCAAATTTGTTTGGGAACTGTAGTAGTAGAAGTAGTGGTAGTAGTTCTGATATTACTAGCAGTGTTCTCAAAGAGTTTGAGATAAGTACACACCTTGAGTAGTACAGCAGGAGTAAAAGGCGGTCTCTGACAAAAGCGACTGATCTCATTCTCCACATGGGTGATACGATGCCGATGCAGCTGGTGGTTCTTGCAGAACAGGATGACAATGGCCATAGCAATACGGTACAGCACTTTGATTCCCTCATTCAGGTAACAGTCTGTGATGGCCACCTGTGCAATACCAATTTCATGTGTCCAATAGTACCAATGGGTGACTATTGTTAGTGTTGGTCAAAATAACAAAGACAGTGCACCACAGACTAAAAACCTGTACACTTGACGATGACAAATACTAACCTCAAACATTTACCACATTTGAGTCACTAAAGATCCAGACACAAACAAGAAAAACACCCCAAAAAAAGCAAACAAACAAAAAGTACACTTTGATCTGAAGGGTGTAATTTGCTTACTTTAAAATGACTAAATTCATATGTGTGTGCAATACAAAATTTCATAATAATTCAAACAATAATAATAATAACAATGATATACGCAAATCTTTATTGCCAAGTGAGCATACACTTCAGTCGAGGCTGCAGCACACTAAAAAGCTAAAACTGATGTACAGACAACACAAACACAAAAAAAAAGATAAGAAGATGAACTGCACACAATGGCAAATAGCAGCCAGTAAAACTCACATTACAAACACACACTAACTAGAAGGGCAAAGCCCACATGACTCACATGCTCTTTATGGAACTTGCGATATTTAACATGAAAATGTGTGCCCAGAAAAACCAAAATGAAACGGTGGCATTAAAATGCAAAGTAATACCGACTTTGATCTTTCTATGCTCCTGACCTTGAGATGACCTTGACCTAAAGCTCCAAATACACTCATGAACTATCAAATAAACTACAGCAAAATTTGTATTATGCTCACACACACACACACACACAGACAAAAAAGAAACTGTGACTTTGGGATGACCTTGGCCTTTAATGACCTTGATATTGGAATAACCTTGACCTTCATGTGACCTCACTTGCACGTATGATCAAATAACCCAATGTATGTTGCATACTATTCATGGGTTAAATATAGATGCCAGAATGATCGGCGAGTCGAACATGGGGCACTCAATGTCAAAAAGAAGAAGAAATATACAACCATTACCCTGTACGAAGACTCATTCTTTCTTTGTTTTTGCAAGGTCTAAAATGACCATGACCTTCAAGATCAATGCAAAAAACTGAACATATATATGAAAAATCAATCTATCATCTCTAAATACAAGTTTGGACTTTATATCTCATAGTTTATGGCCAAGGTCACTTCAAAGTCCTACACTAACCAACTTTGGACAGCTCTAGTGGCCTGGACGTTGGGGTGAGGTTGACCAAATTTGTACAGTATGTGTGCCACATTAATATCTATCATGCATCAAAGAATTACAAGTTCAATATTAATAACTTAGAAAAAGAGCAAAATTTTGTGATAAATTGTCATTTTTTGTTTAACATTTGTTGACCGTGTGAACTTTACCGTCTTGAGGTAAAGGTAAAGGTAAAGGTAAAGGTGGTCCCATAACCTTGTGGCCGTAGGGGGAGCGTGATGTTGGAGATCACACTTATCTTGGGCCAGCGTAATGAGGCTGATGCCCATCTCTCTCCCTCGCTGCTTTACCTTCCCCACCCTTAAGAGAGTAGGTACTCAGTCACAGTTCAGTCAACTGGGGGCGTTTTTATTTGTCACTTCACAGTTTGCGGTCACCCATCCAAGTGCTAACCGCACTGGACGGTGCTTAACTTGCGACACAGTAGCGAGGTTCTGAGATATTAAACCACTTGCAAGTTTCGCACAGATAGCGGACAGACAGACAATTATTTTTTTTTAATCTTTCATTTTTGGACTATTTAGGACTCATCTTGCACAGATATGCAAATATCTGGAAAATTTTATTTGTTTGTTTTTGGGTGAGTACATAAACTCATACTACTATGTATGCGAGACAAAAACCACTTGGTTCATGTACACATGTACCTTTACATGCCCACACAGCACATACACACACTTGTACACAGTTGCACAAATAAAATGGATAATTAAAAAAAAAAACACCATCTAGATCTATTAAATAAATTTAAAAAATGATTTAAAAAAAACAAACTCGACACACAACCTCAGCTATAATAATAAGAAGAAGAAGAAGAAAAAGAAGAAGAAGAAGAAGAAGAAGAAGAAGAAGAAGAAGAAGGATATAAATATCCTTATTATTATTATTATTATTATTATTATTATTATTATTATTATTATTATTATAAATAACGCATTTATAATACATAATGCATTTATACTTAACGTTAACATGGAAGTACATACGTAAAGAAGTAAAACAAAAACAAGGCACTAATAAATTATGCAATGACATCATAACAAAAACATGAAAATTAATATTTACAAGTAAAATATAAAAGGTGAGGGAAGGAGGGGTAGGAGGAGAGCAGCTAAAGTATGATGGAGCTGGGGGTGTGCAGTGTTATAGCAGTGGTCTGAATCAGAAAAGAAAGGATGATGTTGATGGGAGACGAGATCAGACCTTTTTAAGGAAGAGATAAGTTTTCAAGCAGGGTGAAGTTCGGAGATCTGCAGAGAGAGAAAGGAGGAGAGATTCAATTGAGAAGGATTGACAGCCTGCATAGAAGAGTTTGTAGTGGGGTATTTGTAGCATGAGGGTGTCAGGGGAAGAACACAGATTTCTAGATGGCTTGTAGAAGTGAATGTTCCAGGCAAGGTTGGAAGGGGCTAATTCATGGACGCATTTGTAATAGAAAGTAAAGATTTTGTAGGTAATCCTCTGAGATACAGAAAGCCAGTGGAGATGGGTGTGATAAGATCAGGTTTATTCTTTTTGAGAAACAGGCAAGAGATGAGTTCTGAACATGTTGGATGAGCAGAAGAGGAAGGAAGTCCAGCCAGAAGAGAGTTACAGTAGTCTAAGTGTGACAGAACAAGAGAGGAAATTAGTTTGGCTGTTGCGTCTGTGGTAGGGCTTACGGACAAGGCCTATTCTATGGTGCTGAAAATTGCATGTTTGACAGGTTTTGCAGATTAATTCTGACATGAAGAGGGTGTTGTCAAAGACGACACCAAGGTTTTTGACAGACTATGTTATAGGGATAGTGGTTTGGTCAAGAGTGACTGTGTCAATAGGGGAAGAAAACAGGTTGTGTTTGGTACCTGTGAGCATAACTTCAATCTGAAATGTTTTCAAAGCAGTCAGAAGTTTTGGTCAGAATAAATGAAAGGTTTTGAGGAGTGTTACTGTTTTTGAGCTGGGTATTGTCTGCATAGAAATGGTGGAAAGTGTCATAGTTTTGGATGATCTGAGACAGAGGAGATGTGCAAATGATGAATAGAACAGGGCCTGGAACTGACCCCTGAGGAACACGGAAGACAAGTCTGGACGGTTCAGAAAGGTGGTTGTTGATGCAGGCAGATTGGAAACGATCAGAAAGGTAAAAATGGAACCAGCTTAGGGCATAGTCTTTTGCTCCAAAAGAATTCTCAAAGTGCTGATGAAGAAGGATGGAGTGATCGATAGTGCCAAAAGTGGCTGAGAGATCGCGAAGGGTCAACAAAGAGATTCTACCAGTGGCAGAGAGGAGGCCATTCACGATGTGAAGAAGAGCTAATTCAGTAGAATGGTCAGGACAGTAGGCTGACTGGAATGGACAGAACAAATTGTTGGAAGAGAGATTATGGTTGAGCTGTTTCAGGATAACCTTCGCCAGACGTTTGGGTAGGAACGGGAGATTAGAGACAGGGTGGTAGTTCTTCAAGTCTTCTGGATCAAGGTTTGAGTTCTTTAGTAATGCCGCATGATGGCAGACTTGAAACAGGAGGGAAAAGAACCAGGGATCGGATCAAGCTCTCATGTTTTAAACGACATGGTGCTGAGAATTTCAGTCACTTCAGTTTGAAAGGAGAATATTGGTGTGCCAGTGCAAGGCTGATCAGGAGGGCAGGGTTGACAGGGCGTGTCATCAAGAATTTTGCGAATAGCTTCTATTTTCGAGGTAAAGAAGTTAAAAGGATGAAGGTAGTTCAGAAAGTTAAATTTTTGTTGGAAGAGGAGAAGTGTTTGTGTTCCTCAGGAAGTCATTCATAGTAGAAAATAGTTCTTTGGATGAAGTTGAGTTTTCAATCTTTTTCTTATAGTATTTTAGCTGCAGAGATGACTTTTTGGACGTCACACTTACGCTTCTGATAGGTCTGTTTGTGAACGGTCAGTTTGGAAGACCACCACAGCCGCTCGGCTGTATGCCACTCCCATTTGGCTTTGCTGATCTCGGGTGAGAACCACAGCGCAGATCCTTACTATCCTATTTCGTAACTCGGATGTCGTTGGGGCACCACAGATGAATCGTTTAACCAGCATACTCCATCTTTCTCTGTCCTCCGCAACCCTCATGGCTTCGCTCAGTGTCAAGCCAGTGCATTCTCGAATGTTGTCCTCACACCTCTTTTTCTGTCTCCCTTGCCTTCTGCCTCTTTGTACCATGGTTTTGGTCTTTGCAAGGCCTGATGCTCTGGTGACATGGCCTTACCATCAGACTTTCCGTTTCTTCACCACTGTGAGCATGTCATCGTGTTGTCCAATGGCTTGTGTGATGGTCTGTCGGACTTTGTCATTGGTGATGTGCTGGGTATAGGAAATGCCCAGAAGTCTTCTGTAGCACTTCATCTCCATGCTTTGTATTCTCCGCAGATGGACAGTCAGGGATGAGGAGGGAGGAAGGAGTAACATGTTTGTCAAGGACATGTCTGAGAGTAGTATGGAAGAAAGAAGCAGGTTCAGTGTCAGGAGTAGGAGAAGAAAGTTAAGTGGACAGCTTCAGAAGAGAATTTTTTTTGTCAACGTTTTTCAAGTTGCTGCACTGCAGGTAATTACACTTTTTTTCTTTTGAGGAGAAGAGAGAAAGAGAGAGCAGAGAACAGCATAGTGGTCAGACTCAAGATCTTGCGATGCAATAACATGAGAGAGATTGTTATCAGACTATCTACTGACTGTACAGTACAGTCGATTACAACAACTCACCACATAGTTGAAAGGTAAATCAGAGTAGATCCACTGCAGCCAGTTGTTGAACACATAGTCGATATTGCAGCTCTTGCTGAGGTCTGAAAAGTCCCTTTTCTGAAATCATCCACCTATTACTGGCATACATGCATATATATATATATATATATATATATATATATATATATATATATATATATATATATATATATATATATATATATATATATATATATATATATATATATATATATATATAAAATGAATTTTTTCCTTTAAACATGGACTAGCTTTTCTTTTTCGGACTTATTTACTAATTTAGTTATTTACTTACTACCACCAGAAACGCGTAGAGGAAGTTTTATAAAATTCTGCACAGTATACCTGCTTATACCATTTAAGCGTTGCAGATTCCAAGTATCATAAAGCCACTCATTTCTATAAAACTGAACGACATTTTATGATTTGTGCTGAACTAATTTTTATGTAACTATGAACAGCACTTTTCTGAATATTTGAGTACATGGATACAAGCTGATAGTATTAGAGCGACCCCTGATAAAGAAAGAAAGAAAAAAAAACGGTAAATAAAATAAAGTTACACAAGAAATAAATATGCTAAAAATAAATATAGGCAAATGGACTACAGCGATCAAAGAACCAAGAAGCAAATAACTAAAGCCTATTTCTTTACTTAAGTATCACCTTTAGTAGAGAAGTAAATTATAATAAATAAACAACCAATAAATAAAGGAAAGTAACAAAATATTTCCAAAACAATAAAATAAATACAAACTATGAATTAAAAACCCAACAATAACACCAAAAACAACGCAAAATTTATGTTAAAAAATTATATATGTTACGCTCAATGTGCACAATTGCCTAAAGGCTAATGTAAACATTAGGCAAGCAAATTGCATAATGTATACATTGGGCAAGCAAAAACTTTCACATTATGCAAAAGCATTTTACTTCATGTAAACAGAATGAATATGTTCAAATTTTATTTTACAGTTTTGTATTTTAGGTTCCATTCTGTTGAGTAGTTTTCACATGTCTTCTCACATTTCCTTCCCTGCAAGAAATTTTGAAATTTATCTTTGAGGTTTTCTAATGTATTTTGTAAGGTTCGAAGATAGCTATTATGATAAAATCAATTTCCACATTTATCTGCTGCATCCTATTATTCTTTGCATTTCAATTAGTTATTATAATTTTTTTATCTTGTTATCTTCTCTTTTGTATTGCTGTTCCACTGAGAGAACTCTAATAGTCTTCTTTCTGCGTCTACATCTGCTCTCTCTTTCTCTCTCTCTCTCTTTTACTCACTCTCTCTGTCTGTCTGTCTTTCTTTTTCTCTTACTCACTCGCTCTCTCCAAAACATGATTGTTCACATTAGGTAAATCTGTTCATATCAGGCACAATGGCACTGCATAATGTAAACATTAGGTAATTTTCTGCCTAATGTTAACAATTTGTAACATTAGGCAAGTCATCCGCCTAATGTTCACATTATGCAGTTTGTTGCCTAATGTTCACATTTGACAATTGTCCACATTGAGCATAACATGTGTGTGTGTATGTGTCCGACTCTTCATCATGGTCTATATATATTATGTATAAAAATGTGTAATAACTTCTGGCAGCTGCTGCTTTATATATAATCAATACAATTCCAAAATGTATACAAAGAAGAAAAGAAAGAAGCAAAGGTAATAATAAAGAAAGAAGAAAATGTAATAATAAATAAAAATCATCAGGGGACACTCACATTGTTACTTACACAATGCTTCTTCAACAGATCTCTGAGAACAAGCTTTGAAACATCTGCCAGCTTGCGGGTCTGGATCAGGTAGAAGAAGGTTTTAGATCGTCGCAGGGTCTCCAGTACACTGTAACATTCCTCCTCACTCATGTAGTGCAGAAACAAATCCGCCAGCGCCAGAAAGGTGGGTCCGTAACTGATGTCTGGACAGCTGTTCTGGATAAAGTACACCACTTTGTTGGCAATCCCCTTGCCCCGAGTGTTGAGGTAGTAGGTCGGATGTATGATGGCATCAGCTGATGGTGCTTGAGGCCATGTGGGGGGCTCAATCTGATCCTCTCCACCATCTTAAATGCAAAACAAAAACAAAATCACTCACTGCGTGGAGTTAACAAAACACCATTTGCAGCAATTGAACAAATGTCCATCTTGGACGATGAGGGTTTGATTCCGACTTCAAACAACATTCTCTGCTTGCTAGACTTGGATAGCAACTCAACTAGAGCTGGTAAAAAATAAAAAATAAATGTTTATTCCGTGTTATGCAAGAAAGCTTTAAAATCCACGTACACACGCACATACATGCACAACACTCTTCCTCCTCCCCCTCCATCCACACATACACACAGAATGACCACAAAAAAGTTGTCTGAAATGAAAAATACACAACATAAATAAATAAATTTAGACGTTTACCTGGGAAGATCTCTTTAACACCACTGGTGTAAAAAGCAGATGACTCTAATTTGCTGTGGTGGTGAGCACACAGCCATTGCCACGCTTTGTTCCGCATGGGTGCACCAGGGTGCCATGTCCCCGATCGCAACAGTTTCTTCAGCTGTTTGACGTGGACGGTGTTTGGGGAACTGCTGAAGATGTTCCTGAGCAAGACACCGGATGTGTCACCCACCTTTTGCGCCCAACTGTCCTGTGCGAAACTCAGTTGAGGAAAGTCAACCAGAGTTGTGTAAGGAGCGTGCGACTGAGACCCATTGGTCAGCAGTCCGTTATCACATAAACTGTCCCCTCCCCCTCCAATCTGACGCAATGAGATATCTCCTTCACTGTGGTTTAATGCAGCAGTACTGCTGGAGGGGGTGGCAGATACAGGTTTCAGCATTATCCCCTCATCATGAGAACCCGTGCTTTCCGCTCTTGTTCTTGACACAGACGGCAGTTCCAGCGAATCAATGTCACTGTGAGAGTGTGAGTTGGCCACAGGCAGGTTAGAACTAGATGGCACATTGTCTGGAGATTTAGTTCTGGGAGATTTTACCCTCAGTGGATGTTTGACCGGTGTGCTGTCACAATGAGACTGAGATTCAGCGGTTTGTTGCTGTTCAGGGAGAGTTTGAGATGTATAAACATTACCAAGAACATCTGGCAGTAACGTCTCTGTGCCCTCTGTGCTTCCTGATAACGCTAATGTGTCTTTCATATCATCCTGACCAATATCACTACACAAACGCCGCTGACTGCCAGATGCTTCCTTCTCGTCACATTGACTAGTGCTCTCATCCAAATCGTCCACATTTGTTTCGTCCGTCAGTCCCAAACCGTCTGCCAACAAAATGCTGAGCTGACGGTTAAAGGGCGCACCACTGTGGCCTCCAGACCTTCTCTTGACTGAAACATCTTGACTTTCTTCTACATCTTCTACAGACAAACCATTCACAGCATCATCTGACTCTTCATCATGGTCCATCTCTTCTCCGTTTTCGCTGTCGTCTACCTCACTATCTCCAGGGCCGTGCGAGTGGTGCATACCACCATTACCATTAACTTTATCTGCCGCTTGTCCACTTGCACTCTCAGCAACTCTGCCATGGGTTTGTGGACTGTCAACCGCTACTTGACCAGCCAACGGATCATCACTATTTTCTTCTCCATCCATGATGCTCATGTAGGCAAATGTTACCACATATGTAACATCCACCGTTTTGCTCAAATGGAAGCGATAATATTTGGTTTGGCACAGAAGTTACTTCACAACTTCCACACCAGGTTGCTGAACCTTGTACACTGAAACAGTACACAGCCAAAATAATATTAATTACTTTGTTTAATTCATTTCAAGGGTGGCTTCACAAATCTACGATGAAAGCCTTGTAACATGGGCTGCTAAAAGCAAAGAGATTTCAACTCGGCCACTGGGATAAAAAGTCTAGCTTGCACCGCTAGTTCATGTTAAGCAACGTCAGGAAGGGTTAGTGCTTGGATGGGTAGCCATGCTTGGAAGGAAACCACCAAAGGACACACAAAGATTTAAACAAGCGCACTACACACCCAGTCACTCAGCTGTAAATAGGTACCTGTTAAAGGAAACAAAAATCCAGCCCTGTGATCTTGCTTTTTGTGTGGAAATATCCACGTGCTTAATAAATTTATTTTAATTCATTTTTCATTCATACCTGGGGATCTGTTTAGAACTGGGGATGGTAAAACAGCGAGGGAGAGGAGATAGGTGCAGCCTAGAGAAAAGGGAGGTCCCAAACGCTTCACTACCCGACAGCCCAAAAGGTGTGGACGCCTTTACCTTTTAAGGTACAAAAAGTTCAGAAAGTAGGAATGCTATGTTGCTCCATGCATGTGAGTCAAAGAGATCTATATAATACATACAGTATGCATTTCCTGTTATGCTATTGTGCAAGAAGCTTTTGTACCTAAAGAATGTAAGAATCTAGTACGGTGGTACTGTAGGAAAGTGAAGGAAGGAAAATGTAGGTTAAAATAAATTGTACAAAATAAAAATAACTGCTCCACAATACTCCCACTCCATCTGGCCCACCCACCTTAAAACCCACAACTACACCCTTCCCTCCTCCCCCCCGCATTTCTTATAAATCTTATAAATCATATTATCCATGAGACAGAAAAAGCCCACTGAAGTAGAAATAACACATAGAATAATTAAAACTCTATTAATCCTAAAATAGAAAATGTCAATAAATAAACCTAGCTATAAGTCATAATGTCCATGAAACACACAAAAATACACTTAAAGAACTGCAAATACCACTTTGTATTGCTAGTCATGTACAATACATCATTCTCAGCAAATGTTTGCATAATGATAACAAGTGATTTTCTGAACAAAGATGAGTGAATGAAAGTGAGAGACAGAATGCTATAATCCCCTCGGGTCGTCTCTACTTGGAACTAGCTGTAATGATGGCTGGAGAGCAGCCGCCCACCTCAATGAAAGCTGATACTAGTGATAGGGCATTACAATTTAAGAAAAAGTGCTTCCAGCTCAAAGAGCTGCTGAAGCAACTGGCCACAAACAGCACCTAAAGCTGCCCATAGTGCTAAATTGCTGCTTGATTTAATTTGATTTCAGTTGTAATGATGACTTTGTTTATTTGTTATTGTTCCATGATGTGAATGTTATAACATTGAGTTGTATTTAATAGTTATTGTTAAAGCCCCAAAGTCAAGATGTAAAAAAGCGCATCCAGCGCTTCCTCTTTTATCCTTGCAAAATAAAATTGTTATCTTATCTCATCCTGATATGCATCGTTTAATATCTAAGACAACTGAATGACCGAAGTGGGAGTAGGACCTAGTGCCTGCTGGGTGTACTTGTGTATTTGGCACCCATTCCTAGGACATGAGCGTTTGGCATTTAAAAAAACAACAACCCTACTTTAAATATGAATTGTAAATAATTCTATATTCGAAATACCTGTTTTTTCAGGGCATCTGACATTAAGATAACTGCCAGTTAAAATAACACTCTAGATGTCCAGGGTTTCTTTTGCCATTGCTTCATTTTGTTGGCATCACAGAGCACCGTCTTCATCTTTTCTATCATGAGAATTCTCATAATATGACAGACAGTTCTGGATCTTAGATACCACACACACACACAGATATATATGCAGTGTGTAATGGACACTTCCAATGCTAATTTCTACCCACCCACCCTCACGGCCTCAGTTCCACCTGTAACCTTTTTGGGAGAAAATGTATTCTACGTAATGTACCATGCTTATTTATTTTCCTAAGAATGTTCTGACGTCAAGTCGCTGCAAAACTGTTCCTTGTCTGTGTTGAGCTCATTTGAAAGCAAAGTTGTTTTGCATATCTGACCCATGCATCAGAAATTATTTTTTTGGCTACCACATGCCTGAATGAGCATTTTATTTGTTAGTTTTCTGTATGTGTGTACCTGGCAGTTTTTTTCTGATAGCTCATTGACCAATGACTTAACAATAACAATAAAAATATATTGTCCAATCTTACACACTACATTATTTCTTGCTACCGATTTTGCCATGGTTGTTTTACTTGCTACCAACCCTAATTTTACCACAGGATAAACATTGCTTAGTAATATAACATTAGCATTAAAATCCATGCCCCATACCATTTGCAAGCGATCACTTCAAAATTATAATGAAGCCAAACATCTCCTGCTGCTATCTCCCTCTCATCCCCCTCCCCATCACCTTCACTCCCACCCTCTTCTTTCAACCTTCTAAAACTTGAACCATTTTGTATTTAACTAAAATAATTACTTTCTTCTTAAGGGAATTGAATTACTAGTTGCTCATCATCAGAATGCATTTAAAATTACATTAAAAAAATAATTTTATTACTACGGGAAAAAAACTCTAACCTTTCGCCTTTCTTCCCCACAGACCCCTACAAAAAGATTAATCACTAACAAAAGCATTTGGCATTTTGAGATCAAATTATATACTTTGGTAAAATATATGTTATAAAAAAGTTTATTATTATTATTATTATTACTATAGTATTATTATTATCATTATTACTTAATTTTTAAAAATTATTTTATTTATTAATTTTTTTTTTTTCAAATTTTATGACTCTCAACTGTAACAGTTTCTATTGGGACGTCACGTCACCTCAAGATGTTTATTGTGTTTCCTTATTCATCTCAATGGGGTTGTACAATCTTGGCACAAAAGATAGCTCTTCTACCAGTTCAGTTCAAAACAAATTTTATTACTATATCTCTTCACTTACAACGTTACAGGCACCTTGAGCTTTAGGCTCCCGCTTTGGGAAAATCTCTTCAATTACATGCGCCTTGCACTTTAGACCCTCGCTTTGTGAAAATGCACTAAATGAAATGCTCCTACTGATATTATTTATTTATTGATTGAATTTATTGATTGACATAGTGTCTGAGCTGCTCAAGACAATGGCTGCTACAGGATCTAACTCAAGCTGACAGAGGCATCCACTCACTGCTGTAGGTATGGTATGGTGCATTGTCTGACTCCGTGGACAACTGAGCACAATCCTGGGAAAATGAGGATGGGGTAGAACAGACCTCGTTCTTGAGTAGTGTACTGATGTACATTTCCATGCTTTGTTACACTCACAATTTTCATTGGGCCTGAAATTAGCAAATGCCCTCTGTCAGCAAAGCATTGACGATGGTTAACTGTGTTGTCTAACTTAATGGTTGCATAATTGCC
Organism: Oncomelania hupensis; assembly: GCA_036898135.1. Classification (NCBI taxonomy): domain Eukaryota; kingdom Metazoa; phylum Mollusca; class Gastropoda; order Littorinimorpha; family Pomatiopsidae; genus Oncomelania; species Oncomelania hupensis. The sequence goes on along the minus strand of CM072523.1, from coordinate 29,526,710 downwards.
AGCAGTTTAAAAATATAGCATCTATAGTACAAGCAATAAAACACACACACAAACTAACACACACACGCATGCACACTCACACACTTAGGCATGCCTGCAACCACATTTCTTCAGAATTCTGTGACCAGTAATCCCTTTACAGGGCAACATACATTGTATCCATACATTGGGTAATGTGCAAAGTTTATCGCTTTCCTAATTACTTAAACCACTAAATAAATACAAACCAACAAGCAAATGATATATTTTTTTAAAAACAACAAATAAATAGATAAATATTTTTTTACGTATTCCTCTACACCTTGTGCTACTACATAAATTTGCACATTCTCATGTCAGACCTTCACACTTGCTCATACACTCAACCCCTTAACCCTTTCTTCTCACCTTTCCATGCCCCCTCCCTTCCCATCCTTCCCCACAAGCACATATTCACAGCACACACACTCGACATACACACACAAACACAAAAAACCAGCAGTCGGACATTCATCAATCTTTCAGACGTAGCCTTAGGCCGAGTCCAATCAGTCAAGACAACCTGTAAAGTAATGCACTTTATTTCTGTAATTTCCACTCCCGCTACTGTGTGTTCAGGTAGTGAGTAAATGTAAAATAACAACAGCTGTGCTACATTGGGCCAAGCTAAACTCCACTGAACTTCATAGACCTCAAAGCAGATTAGCAGAACATACCAGTCAACCATGGTTAATTTATATCTGTACTGGTGTAAGTACTCCATAAACAATTGAATTTTAACATTATAAAAGTTTTATTTTAATTTTTTAACAGAAACGCTGCAGTACTCCACTGAATTAAATAGACCTTTCAATACAGAGTAGTAAAACATACCAGTCAACCAAAGTTAATTTATATAGATCTATACATGTTTTAGCTCTATTATTCTTAGCCGCTTTTATCAGTCTTTCATAGAAAGCTTGTTGTGTTTTTCATTTGTCTGCTGGTTTAACAGCCTTTCTGTACATGATAGGAACAATCTGCACTCAATAGTAAATATATGTTCAAAAATAATTGGTGACAGGCAAAGAGATCTGAGTACTTTTTGTGATCAACAAACACTTAGAAGGGCTGTTTCGATTATTTCTATGCCACATCATGCGCTAGCTGAGGAATTTGTTTTGATGCAATCTGGGAGGAGGTTTAAAATGCCACAGTGCAAGACCAATCGGTATTTAAAATCGTTTGTGCCTCATGCAATACAGTTGATGAACAAGAGTAAGAACAATTAATGCATAAAACTAAAAGTAAAACAATTAGCCTGATAATAACTAATCTTAGCTGCTTTTTCCTTTAATGAATCTTCTACCTTGTTATTTTTATGCCTGTGTCTGTGGTGAGTGCTGCTGGTGATGTATGCCTGTGTTGGGTAAATGTCTATGAACTGGATGTATGTGTGTGCATGGGCAGTGTGTATGTGCGGATGGTGTCGGGAGGGGGGCTGCCGCTGTGTTTTGTGCAAGTTGTTATTGTTTGTAGACATCCTCATGTATATCAGATATTGTTGTGATTTTTTTTAAAATTAGAGAGCACTCATACCTCCATTGTAATTGCCAAATCTGGATAAATAAAGTTGTTTGAATTGAATTGAATTGAATTGAATGTTTTAATATTCTAAAAACGACAATTGAATTTAAACTTTTAAAAAGTTAACAAGTACACGTTACATATTGGACCAAGTTAATTTCATTGGATTTTCATAGACCTTTTAATTCAGACTCATAGCAACACATACCAGTCAAACAAGATATCTTTGTACATGTACAAGAATAAAAATCCTGTATTAAATGACAACAAACACTAAACAGGTATGCACTGTCATTTAAATCAACTATTTAAACTAGAGTTTACTGTATTTTAATGCTTATCTAAAAGTACTATAGTTAGCCATGACTAATTTTTATAATACACAAATGTATACAATTTTTTTTTATGTGCACAAACTAAACAGATACTGAGATACTGTGGCAATATTATAGGCCTACCAAAGTAACACATTAAATTATAGTAGCATGCCTAGTAAAATGCACCTGTCACCACGATTAATTTAAGTTTCATAGTCCTTTGCAAAAAACTACTCTAAAAGTAAAACTGGGATGTTACGCCACATAGATCTACCCTACGAACCCACATAATTATATGGCTTGTATTGAATCATACAGTAAACATAGACTAGCATGCATGCAATGGTTGATTGGGAAAATATATTTAATACAGTATATTATTACATTTTGTGTGACTACAACTGTTGAAAAAAAAAAAAATCTCAGCTGTGAAATAATATAAATAAAAGCATTCAAGAGTCACTGAATTAATAATAAATAGCAAACTTTTTTGTGTGTTTGTTTTTCAACTTACCTTTTTCTTCAATAACCTTTTTAAATTAGCATAAACAATTTATTACTTTTATGTCTTTCCTGGGAGTGCAGCAAAATCCAAACACTAATCTTCTGACAGAATTTAAAAAACAAAAGAATAATAATAATAATAAATTTAATTATTACTGATAAGACAATCAAAACAAGCCACTAAAAACCGACAGAGTACAAAATAGACCGCTGTCAGTCTGTGAAATATTATCCTCTTGTCTGAGAGAGAGGGAGAGAGAGAGAGAGAGCGCAATTAACGTTTTTGAGTGTCCTTGTGCATCAAGTCATCATCATGTAGGGTAAAAGTATTATGTAGGCCTCTGTATCCCTTGTCTCATTCCGGCTATGTCGATTGTTTACAGTCGTCTGCGGTAATTTCAAGTACAAAATTTCATTGAAAATACAAAGAAATAACCTGGGCTGCATATTTACCGTTATTGCTATGTAGAATATCACGTGGGTAGTACGATTACGCGCTGAGTGTTCTCAATATCGAATGCGTTGAAGCGCTGACAAAAGCGTCTGCTGAAATGATAGTGAAGATTTACAAATTTATACATTTCGCATTCGAGACACTTTCACCGTACACGGGATCGTCTCGGGTGTGAGGCGTTATAAAACACACCATGCACAAAGTCTGAAATCTGCTCTTTCACTGACCGGTCACATTATAAATGCTAATGTCCGAAACATTAAAATTTCCAAGCAAAACTCGCGTGTTTCTATCACTGGACCCGCCTCCACTGTGTTTTTATCACACACCATCGTTCCTCTCGCGAGATTTGACGACACCACGTGGTTTGAGTAGCATTATGCAATATCGAAAGTAGGATGAAAAATCTGTAGTTTTAATGCTGATAAATTAACATTGTTGTTTGCGTTGCATGTTTAGTGTGAGTGTAAACATTGAAATGCATCAGTACAAAATAAACTGTCACATAAGTTTCTTACTTGACTAGTGCCTGTCGAATACTCGTTGAAACGTACGGTCCACGTATAGATCTATATATTGATGATTTTGATCTGCATAGCTCTAATAATCAACTTGGATAGCAATCCAATATAAATAATTTAATGGTTTACAATATAATATCATCATCGTCACCATCATCATCATCATCATCATCATCATCATCATCATCATCATCTCATCATCATCATCATCATCATCATCATCATCATCATCATCATCATCATCATCATCATCGTCGTCGTCGTCGTCGTCGTCATCGTGTGAGTGCTCATGGTAGTAGTGGTAGTATAGTAGTAGTAGTAGTAGTAGTAGTAGTAGTAGTAGTAGTAGTAGTAGTATAAACCGAGGTCTAGTCTGTGCACGCACGGCACGCATTCCATCGCATGGACTTTAAAGATTCTGACGCTCATGTCCCAGACGGCTGAGTGCCAGCTACACAAATACACCTACAATTAAGTTACCCATCTATAATAATAATTATAATAATTTCTTTTAAATACTGGGCGCTATAAGTCTCCCCTTCCCCGACATCCCAGGATTGTGCTCATTCGTCTGGTGGGCGTTAGACCATGCGCTCAAAGGTGGCAAGTGGGCGTCTCGGGCGGCTTGAGTTAGATCCTGTATCGGCCAACGCCTTGAGCAGCTCTTGAGATGGAAAAGCGCTAAATAAGACCGATTTTAAAATATCATTAAATTAATAATATATAATAAACACTACTGCTACTACTACTACTACTACTACTACTACTACTACTAGGCCCTACCACTACTACTACTACTATTACTACTACTAGGCCTACTACTACTACTACTACTACTACTACTACTAGGCCTACTACTACTACTACTAGGCTACTACTACTACTACTACAACTACTACTGCTACTACAAAAACAACTACTACAACAACAACAGCTACTACTACTACTACTACAACTACTACTACAACTACTACTGCTACTACAAAAACAACAACAACAACTACTACTACTACTACAACTACTACTGCTACTACAAAAACAACTACTACTACAACTACTACTAATCTACTATTACTAAAATACATTTGTACAGCGCTCTTCCTCATTAGAGCTTTACAGCAAAGTAAACTAAACAAAAAAAAAAAAAAAAAAGGAAAAAGAACAGAAACAAAACATTAAAATACGAAATCAGAACTTGCACACGAAATATCACCACTATTTCATTCTGTCACCGTGAGCACATTATATCACACACCCAAAGTCCGGAACCATAAGCGCTCACACATTATATCACACACACCCATACACACACACACGCACGCGCGCACGCACACACGCACACACGCACGCACACACAGTCACCAGGAACACTCACATAAAATCACACACCCACATTCTGTCACTGTGAGCACTCACATGATACCACACACCCACATTGTGTCACCATGAGCACTCACATGATACCACACACCCACATTGTGTCACCATGAGCACTCACATGATACCACACACCCACATTGTGTCACCATGAGAACTCACATGATACCACACACCCACATTGTGTCACCATGAGCACTCACATGATACCACACACCCACATTGTGTCACCATGAGCACTCACATGATACCACACACCCACATTGTTTCACCATGAGCACTCGCATGATACCACACACCCACATTGTTTCACCATGAGCACTCACAAGATACCACACACCCACATTCTGTCACCATGAGCACTCACAAGATACCACACACCCACATTGCGTCACCATGAGCACTCACAAGATACCACACACCCACATTGTGTCACCATGAGCACTCACATGATACCACACACCCACATTCTGTCACCATGAGCACTCACACGATACCACACACCCATATTCTGTCACCATGAGCACTCACACGATACCACACACCCACATTCTGTCACCATGAGCACTCACATGATACCACACACCCACATTGTGTCACCATGAGCACTCACATGATACCACACACCCACATTGTGTCACCATGAGCACTCACACGATACCACACACCCACATTCTGTCACCATGAGCACTCACACGATACCACACACCCACATTCTGTCACCATGAGCACTCACACGATACCACACACCCACATTCTGTCACCATGAGCACTCACATGATACCACACACCCACGTTCTGTCACCATGAGCACTCACATGATACCACACACCCACATTCTGTCACCATGAGCACTCACACGATACCACACACCCACATTCTGTCACCATGAGCACTCACACGATACCACACACCCACATTGTGTCACCATGAGCACTCACAAGATACCACACACCCACATTCTGTCACCATGAGCACTCACACGATACCACACACCCACATTGTGTCACCATGAGCACTCACAAGATACCACACACCCACATTGTGTCACCATGAGCACTCACAAGATACCACACACCCACATTGTGTCACCATGAGCACTCACAAGATACCACACACCCACATTGTGTCACCATGAGCACTCACAAGATACCACACACCCACATCTCTTATCACGCACTCACCTAGTAGCCTACTAACAAGTACAAACATACCACACAACATACCACCCGCAATACAGCTTTAACGGGAATAAAAAGGCAAAACATCACCACTAAATTCTTTCACTAAAAGAGGTGTAAAATATCTGAAGGATGCGGTAATTGACTTGAAGGTGTCTGAGTTTTTGACCTGGCGGCAGTAAAATCTTGACTGACATTTTGTGTGTGTGTATGTGTGTGTGGATGGCTTGAGTGTTTACAGTGACGTTTAATTTTTCGTCAATGACGGTTCCGATATATTTGTATTGAATGACTCTCTTGACTATAACACCATCAATGACAAAAGATGGGATATGAGCGGGTTGGTTTTGTATGCAAACTGATGAGAGTTAGAGAAATGCTGAGTGTGACGAGGAAGACGAGACAGAGGAAAGAGTTCAAAACTGTTCATAGTTAATGGACGCGAGTGCAAGTGAGCAGTCGTTGTTCTTTGGGTTTATTGTTTTGGGGTACCGGACAGATGTTAGTGTGACCCTACACTAGGTAAGCTTACAACACAGTCCCTGATTGACCGAGAGAACAGCTGACAGTTAAACACGGCTGTGCAGTTCATTGTGGTCCCGATTTGGCTCGGAAGAGTCCGCTGGACCTAAAGCAATAACCATGTAATGTAATGTAAGGTAAGGTCCCTGCTTCCTCAATTCAGTCATTTAAACAGGATTCAAATGTGGCACCAACGATGTCAAAATCAGCATCATCGACCTCACCTTATTCTAACAGAGAAATAATATCCTCAACATCGTCGTTTGTGTCATCGCGTTCGAATCGACAGTACAATACATTGAATTCTTCCGTCATCTGATATTAAAAAGGGAGATCACAGTTGGCTGACTTCTGCTTTGCAGAGTTTTTATAATAATAATAATAATAATAATAATAATAATAATAATAATAATAATAATAATAATAATAATAATAATATTGATGATGATGATGATGATGATGATGATGATGATGATGATGATGATGATAATAATAATAATAATATTAATAATAATAATAATAATAATAATAATAATAAAACAACGATTACTACTACTACTTCTACCACTACTACTACTACTACTACTACTACTACTACTACTACTACTACTACTGCTACTGCTGCTGCTACTACTACTAGGCCTACTACTACTGCTGCTGCTTTTGCTGCTGCTGCTACTACTACTACTACTACTACTACTACTACTACTACTACTTCTACTACTACTACTACTACTACTGAGTACTACTACTACTACTACTACTACTATAGTAGATTTATATAGCGTTGTACCCCAACAAGAATGGGCTCGCCACGCTTTACAATGCATACAAAAAAGACAATATTATTATTAAAAAAATAAAAACATGTTCAATTCAATTAAAAGCTGCTTAATCAGAAGTACGTAATTATATACATTATGAACAGTATGCACCCATTCACACACACACACACACACATACACACACACACACACACACACCTTTAGCCAAAACAAAATCGTCATCCATGCTTCAAATTTAATTTTCTTCCACAACTTCATAACGGACGTCTAGCCACCATTCCGTACAAGATTATTACGTTTCTCTCTCTCTCTCTCTCTCTCTCTCTCTCTCTCTCTCTCTCTCTCTCTCTCTCTCTCTCTCTCTCTCTCTCTCTCTCTTTCTCTCTCTCTCTTTCTCTCTCTCTATCACACACACACACACACACTCCTTGCTCTCTCTCTTCTCTCTCTCTTCTCTCTCTCCTTACTCTCTCTCTCTCTCTCTCTCTCTCTCTTTCTCTCTCTCTTTCTCTCTCAAATAAAAGTATAACAAAAAGCATTTTGTTCCACGCTTCATTCCCAATTCCCCAACCTTACAGAAATTGAAAGTCAGTTTATAATTATGTCTGCTGCATGTCCGTCTTTAATTATTTATTTATTTATTTATTTATTTATTTATTTATTTATTTATTTAGGCTTATTTATTTATTTATTTATTTATTTATTTATTTATTTCGGTCTCTTCCCTTCATTTTTTAAAAGTACTTCTTTTTTTCATTGTATGTATACAGACCATATTTGATGATGACTTCCTCTCGGCTATTTGTATACACTGTACACACTATTTAGAGTCAGGCGTCATTCTATTGTTGCCTTTCCGTCACTGGCGCCAGGTCAGCTACGGCATAGATTATAAGGCACATTGTTATTCATTTTTACTTTAATTAACTAACCTGTTGTTCCATTGACGTGCATGTGACAAATGACAAATAATCGGGATGGTTATGTCATGTGGGTTATCTTCACCTTATGTATCGATTTCTAAAACGTGTCAATTGAAAGTGATAATGGAGACACAAGTCATCGTGTACCTTGCATCGTGAGTAATTATCGCAAGGATCCAGTTGCGACTGGTTCGTTATCATATCATCATAAATGACCCGTGACACACGGCGTCCTGTCACGTCCATCATATCTGGTTTTATCAAAGCGCGTATCCAGTGTTAAATGCGGTAGGTAGTGATGGACCTATCACAGGAGAGATAAGTCTTATTAAAAAGCTTATACCTTTTGCTTTTTGCCATAGACCAATGTTCTTGCAGTAATACACTTATTTGTATCGTCTTATTAAATACCTGTTTCACGACATTGAACAATTTCAATTGTCAAGTCATCAGCTGAGTCATACGTAGTACACCTAGGTTTAGGAGCTGTACGTGTTTGATTTTTTTAAAAATCCTAATTGTAATTTTTATTGTGTAATTTTAGGACACTCTCTTCGATTCCCATTGCGTCCTAGGGTCGCTTTATTCAACCGCTCATCATCCACCTGACTCTCCTCCTCCTCATCATCATCGTCGCCATAATCAACATAATCATCATCGTCATCATTGTCATAATTATCATCATCATCATCATCATCATCATCATCATCATCATCATCATCATCATCATCATCATCATCATCATCATCATCATCATCATCATCATCATCATCATCGTCATCTTCTTCATCATCATATCATCCATCATCATCATCATCATCATCAACTATATTGTTCTGCTGAAAACAGTAAACAGATATTATGGCATAGACTTCTTGGACAACAAAAATTATCAAGTTGTTATCGTTTAGTATTTTTTTTGCCACAATCACCGTTATCATCATCATCATTATCATCATCATCATCATCATCGTCGTCATTATCATCGTCAGCGCAAACCTGCTAATCCTACTACCAATTTTATTTTAAGTGCAAGGTACTGTTACATTTCGTTTTTTCTTCTCCTTGCAGAAACCGTCAAACAATGTGATTAAATATTTACGAATGATTATAAACTAATAATGACAGTAATCAGACTGCGGAAACAGAGACAGCACGTCAATTGAATTTTCGAGATATTGTTAGCAGAATCCATGTTTCATGATAATTGCCACGTACACCCTGATTGGCAGCTGTCAATCAAATACCTGCATCCGTATTAACATAGTATAGGCTCTAGACTCTGTCTGTTTGTCCCTGTCTGTTTGTCCCTGTCTGTCTGTCTGTCTGTCTGTCTCTCTCGCTCGCTCGTCTCTGTCTCGCTCTTCGTCATTATACCCAAATTCCGTTTTAATACCACTGATTGTCGGTATGGCAATATTCCTAGTGCTGAAAATATTTTGTACTCACGGTGCTACAGTACAGGTTTATTTATTCATGATTGTGTCCATCTCATACCATCTTACCTTGCCAAAATCAGCTCAAAAGCCATTGTAAAGAAAGTGAAAGATTTCTCCCCTGATAATATTGAACAGTTACAATAAAAAGCTTTGATTGTACTGACTGGAACATGTTTATGGAATCTAGTGACAGGATAAGTGAAGATGCAAATTTCTATTATACTACTAGTTCTACTAAATTTTATCTCATTTATTGTCATTGTTATGATTCATGTCTGTAATTTTGTATTCTACTGACTAAAAAACGTTTAAAAATCTTATGTTTTTGTTTAATAGTGTATAATGTTTTGGTGATATTTGTTTCTGTTAAACGACGTGATAATGAATGTTATTATTGTGGGGATTTGTTTTTCCAGGCGATCGCGCGCATGTGTGTGTGTGTGTGTGTGTGTGTGTGTGTGTGTGTCCGTGTGGGTGTGTGTGTGTGTGTGTGTGTGTGTGTTCGAGGTCTTGAATATGAATTTGCCCATTTATTTTCAATTCTCTACTTGTCTGTTTTTCTCCTGTTCGAATCAATTTTAAACTAAATTAAACCGTTATATAAAAAATGTATGTACTCATGTATATATTTGCCTGTCTATCTATCCATATATAAGCTTATCTATGTCCGTCTGTCATGGAAAGAAAGAGAGAGAGAAGAGAGAGAAAGAAAGAGAGAGAGAGAGAGAGAGAGAGAGAGAGAGAGAGAGAGAGAGAGAGAGAGAGTAACATTCACATATAAATTCTTTGTTTTTTTATAAGAATTTATTATCTCAATATTTATTTTGTCACTTAATGGTTATTTACTATTTATTTACTTACTTAATTCCAACTAACTTTGAAGTATTTGTCTATAGCACTGATGCAAATTAGGCCTACTTATTTTTTACTTACTAGAAACGATAATAAATAAACAAAACAAAAAAAACACCCATTTATTTCCAAAACTGCTTCCATCGATCGCAGACTTGTGAAAAATATTTGCTGCATAAATCTAAAATCCCCGAATAAAATCCATATGCGAGGTTTGCTGCGTTACTCGGCGGGCATAGTGTGGCGAAACTATCAATGACGCTGGATACCATTTTTTTTATTGACCACACACGTCCCAAGAGTTTACCAGTCTTAATCTTCCAAGATATACCAACTACTAGGTGTAGATTTATCTCTCTAGCTATCGTTAAATGGATAAATGGCGGCTAACTTAATTAATTCATTAATTTGAGAAAGTGGACTCCGTCAGAAAAACAGAGGATTGGAAGTGTTCCCCACAAATAAAAAAAAAGGGGGAGAGAATTCGTGCAGTGATTCTGCGCGCGAGCTGTCGTCATAGTCCATCATCGCCGTCATCATCATCGTCGTCGTTGCGCTTTGGAGACACAGATGTCCAGTCGAACGCCATAGTGATCAGAGTAGTAGAGATAACCTTCGTCAACGAAGATGCGCTGGACAGTCAAAAATAATTTAACAACAACAACAACAACAACAACAAAAACAACAACAACAACAACACTGTACTACTACTACTACTACTACTACTACTACTACTACTACTACTACTACTACTACTACCAACAACAACAACAATAATAATGCAAGGGAAAAAATCCCGCCTCGACATTCTACATGAATAGTTACATGTATAATGCAAAATAATGAAAGAGGTTATTTCCCTTGCTTTATGTGCGATTAACACATTTGTTGGTGTTACTCTTGCGCAGACATCAAGTTAAATGTGAGGAAGCCTTTTTTTTTTAAGTTAGTTTTTTTTTCTCCATTTTTCGTTGCCAACCAGCCAAAATTGTGGATACTTTTTCACACGAAGATGTTTTTTTTTTCTTTTTCCTGGGCTGAAGACTTCATTCAGGCGTCTTCTCATGCTTTAAAAAGTCAGCCCCCCCCCCCACCACCCCACCCCCCCTTGATTTTCAGCGAGCCCAGCCGATACCCTGACGAGCTGAGAGCACTGAGAAATGGCCACCTGTATCTACGGCACACATCCACAAAATGCAAACCACTGGCAGCAGAGAAAGGGAGGTCAATCTTTTGTACCATTCCCTCATTCTACGGAGGATAGCATCAACTAAGGATTTTATCCAAGACGCTATCAATAAAGTCCAGCCCCAGGTCTTTAAACGAGACACCTCTATCACTCGTGTTCTACACAAACCTTTGGTCTCCCTTGTTCAACTCGACAGCAGTCACTTTCTAAACATACCCTTGTTCAAAACTACGAAGACTGCAAACCCTAGAGTATAGTAGGTCGACTATTTTTGGCAATGAACTCTCTTTCAAAAAAGATACGCTCCGTCTCATTTCCGTTGACAACCAGCCAATTTGTAAATACTATTTTGTTTGCGCATGAAGATGTTTTGGTTTTTTATTTCCCGAAAACTTCTTTCAGGCGTCTTCTCATGCTCTGGAAAATCAGTCCCTTAAATTCCCTCAAACCCATCCGATACACTGACGAGCTGAGAACATTGAGAAATGGCCGTCTGCATCTATGGAACAAATCTACAAATGCAAACCACGGGCAGCAGAGAAGGTTAAGGGGGAGATAGATGTTTTCTAAGCTCTTTGATATGTCCTATCATTAACTCATTCCACGGAGGGTAGCGCCTGAATGGATGCTATCAATTTATCTTAAGGCGAGAGACACCTTTACGACATGCATTCTACACAAACCCTTTGTATCCATTAAATATGTGAGGAACTTTTAACTTATGTTCTTTTCAAATACCGACATGTACTTGCTATATTCTCCTTTGAAATGGTCAGAAATCAGAACGAGCCAAACTGTTCATAGGTCTGTCGGTACGTTGCTCGCCGTATCTAAAGAACAACTGGGTATATTTTGTTCAAACATCATAGGAACATTATTACTTGGGTTATTGTGACCAGGTTTCCAGTCCACCATCGCATTATTTTTGTACTATCTCAAATGTCAAGGTCGCTGGGGTCAATTCTTTGCCGAACTCGTTTAGCTCAACTTCTCAAAGCAAGATGGTAAGCATTCGAATGTATCTCCAAACACATAGGGCCTTTAAAGTCCATACCATCTAATAGCGTAAAAGTTAGAAAGAAATTATGTTAGACTGTTATAGCTTATGGGTCATTTAAAAAAAAAAAAGAGGAGAACAATAAATCTTTAATGCAAGGAAAATGTTACTTTATTAAAATTTACTTACTTACTTATGTTACTAATCATCGCATAATACAAATAACCTCATTATGGACCCTTTCACTCTTCACGGGGTTTAGCACACAGATTGTGTGATTGTCTGTGTGTTCTATTTGTGTTTTCATTATTTTGTGTGTGCTGGGTATCTTATTGATACAAGAGCCACGATGGCTTAGTGTCCTCATTGAAACAACAAGTTTGACATTCGTGCTTCGGGCATGAACTTTTGTCATAGATGCCCCGTTCAGCATGAACATTACATTACATTACATTACATTATATGATTATTGCTTTAGGCCCAACGGACTCTTCCGAGCCAAATCAGGACCATCAGCATGAACGAATAAGTTCAATAAAACCAAACATCTGTTGCATTGTGGGGCCGGGTAGCTCATGTGGTAGAGCGTCTTACTAGTAACCATAAGGTTCCTGGTTCGAATCCCGGATTGGCCAATGTGTGACCATATTATTTTCCCCTTACCTTCAACTGGTTCGCTGGTGTCAGAATAATGTGACCAGTAGTCGCCTATACGCTTCGGTGTCGTGTGACTATAATCTACAGTTACACATCTGTTGCAGCATAATTCTATATTGACTTTACTTGAAAAAGGATGTAATAAATTGACCATTGGTTGCACTTAATACATGTGTTTGTTGTTTTTATCTCTTCTATTTTAAATCCTCTGACTCTTTCACCCAGTTTGATTGATTACGCCAGAAGGGTGTGCTTATATGTGTTTTATATGTGTGATTTTATATTCCTTTTGTGTGTGTGTGTGTCGCTGTTTTCAGTTTGCTTCAATATATGAAATATCATTATATTTGATAAATGAATACACCAGTAAACTTGAATAAATGTGTAATGTGTATGTGTGTGTGTGTGTGTGTGTGTGCGCGCGCGCGTTTATGTATGTGTGCAAATATTTAGAAGAATAAAGGAGTGCAGAGGAGAAAAAAATCAAGAAGAAGAAGAAGAAGAAGAATTCACCTCGGAGGACTTTGCGATGTAGTCGACGTTGTAGGGAAGAATGTAATCGATTAGTTTAGGTCCTTCCGGGTCCACACAAAACGTACAGGGCCCTGACACATCATCATGAATCATCATCATCATCGTCATCATCATCATCATAATTGTCATCATTATCATCATCATCGTCATAATCATCATCATCATCATCATCATCATCTTCATCATCATCATATCATCCATCATCATCATCATCATCATCATCATCAACTATATTGTTCTGCTGAAAACAGTAAACAGATATTATGGCATAGACTTCTTAGACAACAAAAATTATCAAGTTGTTATCGTTTAGTATTTTTTTGTCACAATCACCGTTATCATCATCATCATCATCATCATCATCATCATCATCATCATCATCATCATCATCATCATCATCATCATCGTCGTCGTCGTCGTCGTCGTCGTCATTATCATCGTCAGCGTAAACCTGCTAATCCTACTACCAATTTTATTTTAAGTGCAAGGTACTGTTACATTTCGTTTTTTCTTCTACTTGCAGAAACCGTCAAACAATGTGATGAAATATTTACGAATTATTATAAACTAATAACAGGGCCCTGACACATCATCATCATCATCATCATCATCATCATCATCATCATCATCATCATCATCATCATCATCATCATTGTTACGTTGAAACGCGAATGGTAACGCGCACGATAGATCTAATCGTTTCGATTTGCAAAGTATTCAATAATAGAGTTTATTTACCTTTGATTTGAGTTTGCATTGTTGTTAGGAGAGGCTTTGTATAACGTTGATAATTTGCGTTAGTCGATATTATTGGAGAATTTTCTGGATCTGCGTGTTTACTATCGATCGAAGTTTCTTGATGGACGTAGATAATGGAGAACATTCTTTTGACAGGAAGAGAGATGTATGACGTAAGTCAGTGATGACGATCTTTAATTCTGATTGGTTGGTTGTAATGCGTCATTTCTAGAACGCCCGGTCGTCATCTCGAAAGAGAAAAAAAAATTATAAAATGGATGCCCTGTGTGTTGTTGTGAATTGTTGTTGATAGTGAAAGTTGTTGATAGTGAGTTGGAAAGTAAAACTTGAGAGTGGAAAGGCGATTGAGCGATTGTATGCAGTTGTTGATGTGTGCTGAATAAAAGTGGAAAACTTCATACGTCGACTCTGTGACTTGTATGCTGTTTGGACGGGTTGCGTGGATAAACGAATCTGAGCTACACTCATCAGTATTTCAGCATTGGGGCTGAATCATCACTGATAGAAAAACGCCAACATCAAACCGAGTGTAACAATCATCATCATCATCATCATCGTCGTCGTCGTCGTCATCATCATCATCATCATCATTGTGATGATATTCTGGGGAAGATACGTTTATCTTACTAGGGGGTAAGACTTATTGACAGATGGGCGATGTGCTACCACTATCGATCGTTCTTTTACCAGAATTCCGTAAGTTGTGTGAGAGACAGATCACGGCACTTAGGTCACATAAAATTTATATTTGTTCTCGGGAATTTTAGTATCATTTGGCTCAACTTGAGAACCGTTAATTACTAATCAAAAGACTAGATTATTATGTCTCGAGAGAAGAAAACTAATAACTACACAACAATACAAATAGAATGACACCAGTCGTATGTATGTAATTTCACTTTTTATATATTCAACACAAACTTTAACATTTCTGCATTAATCGGTAAATTAATAAGTAATATAGTTCCAAGTGCTGGGAAAATGTTTTAACAGGTTTCTTTCGTCATTTGCTACCTGCGGTTACGATTTTTACTGTTCGTAAGTTTCAAAGGTTCTAGTTTCTCGAGGGTATGACTCAGTCTTGTGGGTGACTTAGCTAAGGTAAGTCGGGTCGCTCTTGAAGCTGCGGGGTTTGGACGTGGTCAGGTAGAATCGTGGTAGTTCTCCTTGGTTCCACGGGAGCGACGGCCAGGCGTTCGTCTCCACAAACGTGATGATCCCAGGCCCGACCTGTAAAAGTCGGAGCTCTGGCTACAGTATTCTCGTTAGCTATAAGGGTGCGGTCTCCTCTGCAAAGTGTCTATAGCATCAGACACCTGCAGGGTTCCCATATGCACAATTCAATTCGAATCTTAAGGCTAAGATACATCCATCCACATGCATACTGTCTCAGAAACAATAATCTGTTTCTGTAACTATATATCAAGAACATATTATTTATACATGGCAATCAATATACACTA
Organism: Oncomelania hupensis; assembly: GCA_036898135.1. NCBI lineage: Eukaryota > Metazoa > Mollusca > Gastropoda > Littorinimorpha > Pomatiopsidae > Oncomelania > Oncomelania hupensis. The sequence goes on along the minus strand of CM072523.1, from coordinate 29,510,691 downwards.
AACATACACATATCAAAACTATTAGTGTTATCTTACTTGTAGACTCTGGGACTCGTGAAATCGTCTTTTACGTCTCTAGCACCCTCTTGATGAGATGGAGATAGACGAACACTGCAGTTTGTTCCTTTTGGTAGACCCACACAGCTGAGCAGTTCTTTTGCGACTGATCAGTTGAGATTTGGTCCCCAAAGGTATGCAAAAGTTCCCAATAGTCTTCTGACCAATCGTTTTTAGCTTTCGTTTTCTTTACTCTCGCATCTACAGAATTATGGTTCTAATTTGAATAGTTCCTCCCCTTCTCTCTTGTCACTGGGCACGCATAATCACTTTTCAAGTGGAGTATCAGGGATAGAGTGAAGAACAGATGCAATAACGATAAGCGGTGTCTGCCCAATACGGGTGACATCATCTTGGTAACTTTTGGCTGGAGTGAGCTACTTAGTGTCTCATGGTGCAGTAAGTTATTTAATCGAAGACAACGCTATGGTTAGTTTTTGACTAAAGTATGCTATTTAACATTCTTGGTCGCCAAGCCTGTTGATGGTATCGGTAGCTATCGGCGGTGTGACTGTTTCAAGGAAGTTAATTTGCCATGTGTGTGCTGCTTGTTAGCTAACTGTTGTATTAATGTCCAGTTTCGTTTCGATGGTATCTCTGTTTCGCTAAGCTAATTTCCTACATGTTTGTCGTCAATATTTCTGTTGTTACATAGGCCCCCCAAAAAACTATTCTTACACGTAGGTAAGAATTGGTACTGAAATGGTGGCGCAAATATGTACATGCATTATTTACATAGAGTACTGGGGAAGAGGTCACTGGGGTACAAAGCTGGGTGCATCCACCCGCAACTGTGAGGGGTTGGAAGCAAGGTTAGGTTTGTCTACAGTGGGCACGGGGTATCTGCTGAGGTAGTCAGCTCCGTGGTTACTCTTTCCGGGTATGTATTCTACATGAAATGAGTAGGGCTGTAGCAAGAGTGACCAACGCATGAGTCTGGCGTTGAGTTTCTGCGATGACGCAAGGAAGGTTAAGGGTTGGTGGTCGCACTGCACCTTGAAATGAGCGCCATACAAATACATCTGGAATTTCTGGATGACCCAGACCAATGCCAAACATTCTTTTTCTACTGTTGCGTAATTGTGTTCGGCTTTGTTTAATTTCCGGCTGGCATACGCGACTGGCAGGAGGAGTGTAGGGTCATTGGGGTCAGATTGTAGTAGGGTTGCTCCTAAACCTTGACTGCTCGCATCTGTGCGTAGCACGAATGGTTGGGTTGCATCGGGCAACTTCAGGATGGGTTGTGAGGTGAGTCTAGCTTTCAGGGTTTGGAACGCATCTTCGCACTCAGCATTCCATTCTACTTTCTCGGGCGCTTTCTTCTTGGTTAGATCAGACAATGGCGCGGCGATGGAATTGAAGTTGGCAACGAATTTCTGGTAGTAGCCACATAGGCCTAGAAACGATTGCACATCCTTTTTGTTTATCGGGCGCGGTGCCTTGTTCATTTTCGCGATGTTCTTGTCTTCCGGAAGAAGACTGCCGTGTCTGAGTGTGTGACCGAGAAACTCTATCTCTTCGTATCCTAGCAGGCACTTTGTCGGTCGGGCTGTTAGTCCAGTTTCCCTAAGTCGCTGAAGAACGGTAGAGAGAAGTCTTAAGTGGTCATCCCAGGTGTGGGTCGCGATTAAGATATCATCCATAAAGTGATGGAGTTCTTCTTCTTGAATGGGCGCGAGAAGTTGTTTCATCATGCGTGAGAAAATGCTTGGTGCGTTGTTCAGTCCAAACGGTAAGACATTAAACTCATAGTGGCCATCAGCTGTACTGAAGGCGAGATACGGTCTTAGGTGCTCTGGCACCGGTATCTGATAGTACCCTTTGCTTAGGTCTATTCGCGAGAAGTATTTTGCGTTATGCAATTTCGCGAACAGTTGTGCTGTGTCTGGTAGCGGTTCGGCTTGGAATTCCGTCACGGCATTGAGTCGGCGGTAATCGATGCATAGGCGGTGCTCTCCGCTCGGTTTGCGTAATAGAACTATTCCAGCGCTGTAGGGGGAGGTTGAGGGGGAAATTATTCCTGCCTCTAATAGGGTGGCTATCTCCTGCTTGACAGCGGTTTGTTTGGCAAGAGGGATAGGGTACGGTTTTACTCGGACAGGGGTAGTGTCAGTCAAGGTCATTGTCACTTCAACTAACGGTGTCTGTCCAGGTATGTCCGTCAACACTGCTTGGTGTTGTGCAACTATCTCCATTATTTGTCTTTGTCTGTCTGTCGATAGTTTTGGGTTGATAGCTACGTCTCTGTAGGTCTCGCTACTTTTCAGCGGATACTCGATAGCTAAGTCCTCTGTTGCTCCGACTTCTTCTGCTATAGACAAAGCCATTAAATGATCTGTGGATGTTGCGTCATCGCGGTCTAGGTACCGTTTGAGCAAGTTAATGTGGTACATTCTCTCTTTTCCTTTAACCTTGATCCGGTAGTTTGTTCGCGACACTTTTTGCGTGACTACGTACGGGCCTTGCCATGCAATTTCTAGTTTGTTGGACCCGCTGGGGAGTAGGAGTAGGACTTTGTCTCCTTCAGCTAATTCTCGCTCTTTGGTGTTTTTGTTGTAGTGCCGAGCCTGTCGCGCGCGAGCTTGTTTGATGGCAGACGTTGCGAGTTGCCAGGTAGAGTGTAGGCGGCCACGTAATTCCGTTACGTATTGGGTAGCTGTTTTAACCTTGTGATGATATTCTGGGGAAGATACGTTTATCTTACTAGGGGGTAAGACTTATTGATAGATGGGCGATGCGCTACCACTATCGATCGTTCTTTTACCAGAAGTCCTAAAGTGGTGTGAGAGACAGATCACGGTACTTTGGTCACATAAAATTTATATTTGTTCTCGGGAATTTTAGTATCATTTGGCTCAACTTGAGAACCGGTGATGGCTAATCAAAAGACTAGATTATTATGTCTCAAGAGAAGAAAACTAATAACTACACAACAATACAAATAGAATGACACCAGTCGTATGTATGTAATTTCACTTTTTATATATTCAACACAAACTTTAACATTTCTGCATTAATCGGTAAATTAATAAGTAATATAGTTCCAAGTGCTGGGAAAATGTCTTAACAGGTTTCTTTCGTCATTTGCTACCTGCGGTTACGATTTTAACTGTTCGTAAGTTTCAAAGGTTCTAGTTTCTCGAGGGTATGACTCAGTTGTTGTGGGTGACTTAGCTAAGGTAAGTCGGGTCGCTCTTGAAGCTGTGGGGTTTGGACGTGGTCAGGTAGAATCGTGGTAGTTCTCCTTGGTTCCACGGGAGCGACGGTCAGGCGTTCGTCTCCACAAACTTTGATGATCCCAGGCCCGACCTGTAAAAGTCGGAGCTCTGGCTACAGTATTCTCGTTAGCTATAAGGGTGCGGTCCCCTCTGCAAAGTGTCCATAGCATCAGACACCTGCAGGGTTCCCATATGCACAATTCAATTCGAATCTTAAGGCTAAGGTACATCGAACCACATGCATACTGTCTCAGAAACAATAATCTGTTTCTGTAACTATATATCAAGAACATATTATTTATACATGGCAATCAATATACAATAAACATACACATATCAAAACTGCTAGTGTTATCTTACTTGTAGACTCTGGGACTCGTGAAATCGTCTTTTACGTCTCTAGCACTCTCTTGATGAGATGGAGATAGACGAACACTGCAGTTTGTTCCTTTGGTCGACCCTCACAGCTTAACAGTTCTTTTGCGACTGATCAGTTGAGATTTGGTCCCCAAAGGTATGCAAAAGTTCCCAATAGTCTTCTGACCAATCGTTTTTAGCTTTCGTTTTCTTTACTCTCGCATCTACAGAATTATGGTTCTAATTTGAATAGTTCCTCCCCCTCTCTCTTGTCACTGGACACGCATAATTATCTTTCAAGTGGAGTATCAGGGATAGAGTGAAGAACAGATTCAATAACGATAAGCGGTGTCTGCCCAATACGGGTGACATCATCTTGGTAACTTTTGGCTGGAGTGAGCTACTTAGTGTCTCATGGTGCAGTAAGTTATTTAATCGAAGACAACGCTATGGTTAGTTTTTGACTAAAGTATGCTATTTAACATTCTTGGTCGCCAAGCCTGTTGATGGTATCAATAGCTGGCGGCGGTGTGACTGTTTCAAGGAGGTTAATCTGCCATGTGTGTGCTGCTTGTTAGCTAACTGTTGTATTAATGTCCAGTTTCGTTTCGCTGGTATCTCTGTTTCGCTAAGCTAATTTCCTACATGTTTGTCGTCAATATTGCTGCTGTTACATAGGCCCCCCAAAAACTATTCTTACACGTAGGTAAGAATTGGTACTGAAATGGTGGCGCAAATATGTACATGCATTATTTACATAGAGTACTGGGGAAGAGGTCACTGGGGTACAAAGCTGGGTGCATCCACCCGCAACTGTGAGGGGTTGGAAGCAAGGTTAGGTTTGTCTACAGTGGGCACGGGGTATCTGCTGAGGTAGTCAGCTCCATGGTTACTCTTCCCGGGTATGTATTCTACATGAAATGAGTAGGGCTGTAGCAAGAGTGACCAACGCATGAGTCTGGCATTGAGTTTCTGCGATGACGCAAGGAAGGTTAAGGGTTGGTGGTCGCACTGCACCTTAAAATGAGCGCCATACAAATACATCTGGAATTTCTGGATGGCCCAGACCAATGCCAAACATTCTTTTTCTACTGTTGCGTAATTGTGTTCCGCTTTGTTTAATTTCCGGCTGGCATAAGCGACTGGCAGGAGAAGTGTAGGGTCATTGGGGTCAGATTGTAGTAGGGTTGCTCCTAAACCTTGATTGCTCGCATCTGTGCGTAGCACGAATGGTTGGGTTGCATCGGGCAACTTCAGGATGGGTTGTGAGGTGAGTCTAGCTTTCAGGGTTTGGAACGCATCTTCGCACTCAGCATTCCATTCTACTTTCTCGGGCGCTTTCTTCTTGGTTAGATCAGACAATGGCGCGGCGATGGAATTGAAGTTGGCAACGAATTTCTGGTAGTAGCCACATAGGCCTAGAAACGATTGCACATCCTTTTTGTTTATCGGGCGCGGTGCCTTGTTCATTTTTGCGATGTTCTTGTCTTCCGGAAGAAGACTGCCGTGTCTGAGTGTGTGACCGAGAAACTCTATCTCTTCGTACCCTAGCAAGCACTTTGTCGGGCGGGCTGTGAGTCCGGTTTCCCTAAGTCGCTGAAGGACGGTAGAGAGAAGTCTTAAATGGTCATCCCAGGTGTGGGTCGCGATTAAGATATCATCCATAAAGTGATGGAGTTCTTCTTCTTGAATGGGCGCGAGAAGTTGTTTCATCATGCGTGAGAAAATGCTTGGTGCGTTGTTCAGTCCAAACGGTAAGACATTGAACTCATAGTGGCCATCAGCTGTACTGAAGGCTAGATACGGTCTTAGGTGCTCTGGCACCGGTATCTGATAGTACCCTTTGCTTAGGTCTATTCGCGAGAAGTATTTTGCGTTATGCAATTTCGCGAACAGTTGTGCTGTGTCTGGTAGCGGTTCAGCTTGGAATTCCGTCACGGCATTCAGTCTGCGGTAGTCAATGCATAAGCGATGTTCTCCGCTTGGTTTGCGTAATAGGACTATTCCAGCGCTGTAGGGGGAGGTTGAGGGGGAAATTATTCCAGCCTCTAATAGGGTGGCTATCTCCTGCTTGACAGCGGTTTGTTTGGCAAGAGGGATAGGGTACGGTTTTACTCGGACAGGGGTAGTGTCAGTCAAGGTCATTGTCACTTCAACTAACGGTGTCTGTCCAGGTATGTCCGTCAACACTGCTTGGTGTTGTGCAACTATCTCCATTATCTGTCTTTGTCTGTCTGTCGATAGTTTTGGGTTGATAGCTACGTCTCTGTAGGTCTCGCTACTTTTCAGCGGATACTCGATAGCTAAATCCTCTGTTGCTTCGACTTCTTCTGCTATTGACAAAGCCATTAAATGATCTGTGGATGTTGCGTCATCGCGGTCTAGGTACCGTTTGAGCAAGTTGATGTGGTACATTCTCTCTTTTCCCTTTACCTTGATCCGGTAGTTTGTTCGCGACACTTTTTGCGTGACTACGTACGGGCCTTGCCATGCAATTTCTAGTTTGTTGGACCCGCTGGGGAGTAGGAGTAGGACTTTGTCTCCTTCAGCTAATTCTCGCTCTTTGGTGTTTTTGTTGTAGTGCCGAGCTTGGCGCGCGCGAGCTTGTTTGATGGCAGACGTTGCTAGTTGCCAGGTAGTGTGTAGGCGGCCACGTAACTCCGTTACGTACTGGGTAGCTGTTTTAACCTCTTCGTCTACCTGAGAATCTGTCCATCCTCGCTTCAGTGCTTCCAGTGGACCGGCTATCGGACGACCAAATAACAAGGTTGCCGGGGGGAATCCCGTAGACGCATGTGGAACCTCACGATACGCGAACAGCGCGGCGGCTACGTAGGTATCCCAAGTCTCTGGCTTTTCGTTTACGAGTTTGCGCAGGATGGAAATCAGCGTACCGTTAAACCGTTCGACTTGACCGTTACTCTGAGGGTGGTAGGGAGATGAACGAACGTGTTTCGTCTGAATGAGAGAGAATACTTCTTGCATCATCTTTCCCGTAAACTGCGATCCGTTATCTGTTAGGATTTGGTCGGGAAATCCAACTCTTGTGAACATAGTGACCAGCGCTTCTGCTACTCGTTTGGTATCGATAGTAGGAAGGGGTGTTGCTTCACACCACATGGTGCAAGTATCCACTAAGGTTAGGATATACCGATTGCGCTTTTTTGTGAGCGGCAGTGGGCCTACGATGTCTACTGCTACTCTGTGGAATGGGGGTACCGGTGACGGGCATTTCGCCTAGCGTTACTGGGACGGTCCATCTCTTTGATGCTACCTTCTGGCACTGGGGACAGGAGCGGACAAAGCGCGTAATGTCTCCTGTTATTCCCGGCCAATGATAGTGAGCGGTAATTCTCTGAATTGTTGCACTCACGCCCATGTGCCCGCTAAATGCAATGGCGTGTCCTACCTCTAGTACCTGTGGTCTATTTTTGGCAGGGACAACTAATTGAGAGTGGTCGTGGTCTGTCTGTCTGTACAGTAGTCCGTTTTTCTCAAAGAACTCTCCTTTCTTAGGTGGGTTATGCGCCTGAGGGAGTTTTTTGTAGCATTTAGCTAGTGTGGGGTCAGCTAGTTGATCTGCCCTCATCTCGGCTGGTGCCGGATTAGCAGGGAGATTATCTGCAGCGTCCTGTCTTATCTGTGTTCTAGTTTGGACTGATGCAACCACTTGAGGCGCAATTGGCGTCCCTAAATACACATATTTACACCCTAGTATGATGTCATACAAAGGTGCATCCATTACTGCCGCTTTTACTTTCCCTGACACATATCGGGAGTCTACATGGACTATCGCGATTGGTAAGGTGGAGGCGGGTATGGATCGATCAGGGCCTTGCAAAATGACGGTCTCGTCGGTGATGTCCTCAGCCGCTACAAGAGTTCGACTGACGATTGCATCGTACGATAATCCGGTGTCGTATAGACATGACGCGGTTTTTCCGTTCACTACAACTGTTTCACTGACTGGGGGTTGGGACTTATCTGAAGTCTCCAGTTCAACGGTACTAGTTTGACTTACAGCCACTGTGTGCGTTTGATTCGCTGTTCTACGGCAATCAACTGTGTTATGGTTAGTTCTTTTGCAGTTAGAACAATATTTCCGGGGGTTTTGACCTTGACCGGGCGGTTTCACCGAGTTTGGGGTTTTCTTGTTATCCGAATTCTGCTGATTCTGATTAGACTGCTGTGTTTGTTGTGGGTGGAGTTTCTGGTTGTTTCCATCTCTGCTGGGTTTATCTGTTACCTTGCGTTTAGCTTCGTTTTCATGCGCGGTGGTGTAACGGTCCGCTAGTTTGATTAGATCAGCTAAGTTCTCGGCACCTTGTTCCGCGGTGAACATCCTAGTTTCTGGCGTCATTGCATCGCGTAACTGTTCGCTAAGGATTAGTTCAGCAAGATCTTCGAATGATTCTTCTAGGTTGGATAAGGCTAACCATTTACGCAAGTACGTTTCCAATCGGTCTACAAACTGACGGTGAGTTTCACCTTTTTCTCTTCGCGAGTTGCGCAATTTTTTCCGGTAGGTTTCGGAGGTCAACTCGAACCAAATCAAGAGTGCTTTCTTGAGAGCTGTGTAATCGTTACTTTGTCCTGTGGGCAATTTCGCGTACACGTCATAGGCTGTACCTCTCAATCCTTGAGCTAATTTTATGTTCCATTTGTTATAGTCAAGTTCGAATTCCTGGGCTAAGCGCTCAAACCGATCAAGATATGCATCTATCCTATCAACTTTCTCGTCAAATGGACTTAGAAAAAAATTCATGCCTGGAGTGGTGGACGGAGGTTGGGGAGGGTGGTCAGATGAGTTTGACAGTAGGCTAATATTCGGGTCAGTTGCCCGAGCTGCTATCAACTGGTCCCTTTCTTTTTCCCTGGCTTCAATGTCCAACTTTTTTAGTCGTTCCGTCATATCTAATTCCATAGCTTTCAGCTTTTCTGCTGCCTCTATGGCACGGTCTCTATCTTTTTCTGCATGGATTCTTTCCTCAGCTCTAGCTTTTTCTGCACAGATTCTTTCCTCTGCTCTGGATTTTTCCAATTTATCCCATTCTGAGGTTACATACGTGATTAAATCTTGCCCTGCTAGACCTAGTGCTATCCCCTCTTCTCTTAATTCTCTCCTGACCTTGATGAAGTCGGCCATGATAGATTTCTAGATCTCCAGAGTCCAAAAGCAAGATAACCTAACTACTCTTAGTCAATCTAGTTTAACACAAGTACAATCAAAATATCCCTATGTGAGATGTTACCAGCAATCCACAACAATTTTCAATCAATGCATAAGAAACAATTATCTTACATCAATCAATACATACATGTGCATACAACAATCAATACAATCATGCAATTCAAAAATCAAGAAAAAAGTTTTTCCCAATGTAACTGAGTCAACTCTCGGATTTTGTACTAGACCACTATTACGAATCCTAAGTGAGATAATGTTTTCTATTCGATATTATCTTTAGTTACTCAAGATATAGATACTAAAATTTATTATCCCGGACGAGCCCCCATATGTGATGATATTCTGGGGAAGATACGTTTATCTTACTAGGGGGTAAGACTTATTGATAGATGGGCGATGCGCTACCACTATCGATCGTTCTTTTACCAGAAGTCCTAAAGTGGTGTGAGAGACAGATCACGGTACTTTGGTCACATAAAATTTATATTTGTTCTCGGGAATTTTAGTATCATTTGGCTCAACTTGAGAACCGGTGATGGCTAATCAAAAGACTAGATTATTATGTCTCAAGAGAAGAAAACTAATAACTACACAACAATACAAATAGAATGACACCAGTCGTATGTATGTAATTTCACTTTTTATATATTCAACACAAACTTTAACATTTCTGCATTAATCGGTAAATTAATAAGTAATATAGTTCCAAGTGCTGGGAAAATGTCTTAACAGGTTTCTTTCGTCATTTGCTACCTGCGGTTACGATTTTCACTGTTCGTAAGTTTCAAAGGTTCTAGTTTCTCGAGGGTATGACTCAGTTGATGTGGGTGACTTAGCTAAGGTAAGTCGGGTCGCTCTTGAAGCTGTGGGGTTTGGACGTGGTCAGGTAGAATCGTGGTAGTTCTCCTTGGTTCCACGGGAGCGACGGTCAGGCGTTCGTCTCCACAAACTTTGATGATCCCAGGCCCGACCTGTAAAAGTCGGAGCTCTGGCTACAGTATTCTCGTTAGCTATAAGGGTGCGGTCCCCTCTGCAAAGTGTCCATAGCATCAGACACCTGCAGGGTTCCCATATGCACAATTCAATTCGAATCTTAAGGCTAAGGTACATCGAACCACATGCATACTGTCTCAGAAACAATAATCTGTTTCTGTAACTATATATCAAGAACATATTATTTATACATGGCAATCAATATACAATAAACATACACATATCAAAACTGCTAGTGTTATCTTACTTGTAGACTCTGGGACTCGTGAAATCGTCTTTTACGTCTCTAGCACTCTCTTGATGAGATGGAGATAGACGAACACTGCAGTTTGTTCCTTTGGTCGACCCTCACAGCTTAACAGTTCTTTTGCGACTGATCAGTTGAGATTTGGTCCCCAAAGGTATGCAAAAGTTCCCAATAGTCTTCTGACCAATCGTTTTTAGCTTTCGTTTTCTTTACTCTCGCATCTACAGAATTATGGTTCTAATTTGAATAGTTCCTCCCCCTCTCTCTTGTCACTGGACACGCATAATTATCTTTCAAGTGGAGTATCAGGGATAGAGTGAAGAACAGATTCAATAACGATAAGCGGTGTCTGCCCAATACGGGTGACATCATCTTGGTAACTTTTGGCTGGAGTGAGCTACTTAGTGTCTCATGGTGCAGTAAGTTATTTAATCGAAGACAACGCTATGGTTAGTTTTTGACTAAAGTATGCTATTTAACATTCTTGGTCGCCAAGCCTGTTGATGGTATCAATAGCTGGCGGCGGTGTGACTGTTTCAAGGAGGTTAATCTGCCATGTGTGTGCTGCTTGTTAGCTAACTGTTGTATTAATGTCCAGTTTCGTTTCGCTGGTATCTCTGTTTCGCTAAGCTAATTTCCTACATGTTTGTCGTCAATATTGCTGCTGTTACAAACCTCTTCGTCTACCTGAGAATCTGTCCATCCTCGCTTCAGTGCTTCCAGTGGACCGGCTATCGGACGACCAAATAACAAGGTTGCCGGGGGGAATCCCGTAGACGCGTGTGGAACCTCACGATACGCGAACAGCGCGGCGGCTACGTAGGTATCCCAAGTCTCTGGCTTTTCGTTTACGAGTTTGCGCAGGATGGAAATTAGCGTACCGTTAAACCGTTCGACTTGACCGTTACTCTGAGGGTGGTAGGGAGATGAACGAACGTGTTTCGTCTGAATGAGAGAGAATACTTCTTGCATCATCTTTCCCGTAAACTGCGATCCGTTATCTGTTAGGATTTGGTCGGGAAATCCAACTCTTGTGAACATAGTGACCAGCGCTTCTGCTACTCGTTTGGTATCGATAGTAGGAAGGGGTGTTGCTTCACACCACATGGTGCAAGTATCCACTAAGGTTAGGATGTACCGATTGCGCTTTTTTGTGAGTGGCAGTGGGCCTACGATCTCTACTGCTACTCTGTGGGATGGGGTACCGGTTACGGGCGTTTCGCCTAGCGTTACTGGGACGGTCCATCTCTTTGATGCTACCTTCTGGCACTGGGGACAGGAGCGGACAAAGCGCGTAATGTCTCCTGTTATTCCCGGCCAATGATAGTGAGCGGTAATTCTCTGAATGGTTGCACTCACGCCCATGTGCCCGCTAAATGCAATGGCGTGTCCTACCTCTAGTACCTGTGGTCTATGTTTGGCAGGGACAACTAATTGAGAGTGGTCGTGGTCTGTCTGTCTGTACAGTAGTCCGTTTTTCTCAAAGAACTCTCCTTTCTTAGGTGGGTTATGCGCCTGAGGGAGTTTTTTGTAGCATTTAGCTAGTGTGGGGTCAGCTAGTTGATCTGCCCTCATCTCGGCTGGTGCCGGATTAGCAGGGAGATTATCTGCAGCGTCCTGTCTGGTCTGTGCTCTAGTTTGGACTGATGCAACCACTTGAGGCGCAATCGGCGTCCCTAAATACACATATTTACACCCTAGTATGATGTCATACAAAGGTGCATCCATTACTGCCGCTTTTACTTTTCCTGACACATATCGGGAGTCTACATGGACTATCGCGATTGGTAAGGTGGAGGCGGGTATGGATCGATCAGGGCCTTGCAAAGTGACGGTCTCGTCGGTGATGTCCTCAGCCGCTACAAGAGTTCGACTGACGATTGCATCGTACGATAATCCGGTGTCGTATAGACATGACGCGGTTTTTCCGTTCACTACAACGGTTTCACTGACTGGGGGTCGAGACTTATCTGAAGTCTCCAGTTCAACGGTACTAGTTTGACTTACAGCCACTGTGTGCGTTTGATTCGCTGTTCTACGGCAATCAACGGTGTTATGGTTAGTTCTTTTGCAGTTAGAACAATATTTCCGGGGGTTTTGACCTTGACCGGGCGGTTTTACCGAGTTTTGGGTTTTCTTGTTATCCGAATTCTGCTGATTCTGATTAGACTGCTGTGTTTGTTGTGGGTTTTGTTTCTGGGTGTTTCCATCTCTGCTGGGTTTATCTGTTACCTTGCGTTTAGCTTCGTTTTCATGCGCGGTGGTGTAACGGTCCGCTAGTTTGATTAGATCAGCTAAGTTCTTGGCACCTTGTTCCGCGGTGAACATCCTAGTTTCTGGCGTCATTGCATCGCGTAACTGTTCGCTAAGGATTAGTTCAGCAAGATCTTCGAATGATTCTTCTAGGTTGGATAAGGCTAACCATTTACGCAAGTACGTTTCCAATCGGTCCACAAACTGACTGTGAGTTTCACCTTTTTCTCTTCGCGAGTTGCGCAATTTTTTCCGGTAGGTTTCAGAGGTCAACTCGAACCAAATCAAGAGTGCTTTCTTGAGAGCTGAGTAATCGTTACTTTGTCCTGTGGGCAATTTCGCGTACACGTCATAGGCTGTACCTCTCAATCCTTGAGCTAATTTTATGTTCCATTTGTTATAGTCAAGTTCGAATTCCTGTGCTAAGAGCTCAAACCGATCAAGATATGCATCTATCCTATCAACTTTCTCGTCAAATGGACTTAGAAAAAAATTCATGCCTGGAGTGATGGACGGAGGTTGGGGAGGGTTGTCAGATGAGTTTGACAGTAGGCTAATATTCGGGTCAGTTGCCCGAGCTGCTATCAACTGGTCCCTTTCTTTTTCCCTGGCTTCAATGTCCAACTTTTTTAGTCGTTCCGTCATATCTAGTTCCATGCCTTTTAACTTTTCTGCATGGTCTCTTTCCTCAGCTCTAGCTTTTTCTGCACAGATTCTTTCCTCTGCTCTGGATTTTTCCAATTTATCCCATTCTGAGGTTACATACGTGATTAAATCTTGCCCTGTTAGACCTAGTGCTATCCCCTCTTCTCTCAATTCTCGGCGTACTTTTATGAAGTCGGCCATGATAGATTTCTAGATTTCCAGAGTCCAAAAGCAAGATAACCTAACTACTCTTAGTCAATCTAGTTTAACACAAGTACAATCAAAATATCCCTATGTGAGATGTTACCAGCAATCCACAACAATTTTCAATCAATGCATAAGAAACAATTATCTTACATCAATCAATACATACATGTGCATACAACAATCAATTCAATCATGCAATTCAAAAATCAAGAAAAAAGTTTTTCCCAATGTAACTGAGTCAACTCTCGGATTTTGTACTAGACCACTATTACGAATCCTAAGTGAGATAATGTTTTCTATTCGCTATTATCTTTAGTTACTCAAGATATAGATACTAAAATTTATTATCCCGGACGAGCCCCCATATGTGATGATATTCTGGGGAAGATACGTTTATCTTACTAGGGGGTAAGACTTATTGACAGATGGGCGATGTGCTACCACTATCGATCGTTCTTTTACCAGAATTCCGTAAGTTGTGTGAGAGACAGATCACGGCACTTAGGTCACATAAAATTTATATTTGTTCTCGGGAATTTTAGTATCATTTGGCTCAACTTGAGAACCGTTAATTACTAATCAAAAGACTAGATTATTATGTCTCGAGAGAAGAAAACTAATAACTACACAACAATACAAATAGAATGACACCAGTCGTATGTATGTAATTTCACTTTTTATATATTCAACACAAACTTTAACATTTCTGCATTAATCGGTAAATTAATAAGTAATATAGTTCCAAGTGCTGGGAAAATGTTTTAACAGGTTTCTTTCGTCATTTGCTACCTGCGGTTACGATTTTTACTGTTCGTAAGTTTCAAAGGTTCTAGTTTCTCGAGGGTATGACTCAGTCTTGTGGGTGACTTAGCTAAGGTAAGTCGGGTCGCTCTTGAAGCTGCGGGGTTTGGACGTGGTCAGGTAGAATCGTGGTAGTTCTCCTTGGTTCCACGGGAGCGACGGTCAGGCGTTCGTCTCCACAAACGTGATGATCCCAGGCCCGACCTGTAAAAGTCGGAGCTCTGGCTACAGTATTCTCGTTAGCTATAAGGGTGCGGTCTCCTCTGCAAAGTGTCTATAGCATCAGACACCTGCAGGATTCCCATATGCACAATTCAATTCGAATCTTAAGGCTAAGATACATCCATCGACATGCATACTGTCTCAGAAACAATAATCTGTTTCTGTAACTATATATCAAGAACATATTATTTATACATGGCAATCAATATACACTAAACATACACATATCAAAACTATTAGTGTTATCTTACTTGTAGACTCTGGGACTCGTGAAATCGTCTTTTACGTCTCTAGCACCCTCTTGATGAGATGGAGATAGACGAACACTGCAGTTTGTTCCTTTTGGTAGACCCACACAGCTGAGCAGTTCTTTTGCGACTGATCAGTTGAGATTTGGTCCCCAAAGGTATGCAAAAGTTCCCAATAGTCTTCTGACCAATCGTTTTTAGCTCTCGTTTTCGTTAATCTCGCATCTACAGAATTATGGTTCTAATTTGAATAGTTCCTCCCCTTCTCTCTTGTCACTGGGCACGCATAATCACTTTTCAAGTGGAGTATCAGGGATAGAGTGAAGAACAGATGCAATAACGATAAGCGGTGTCTGCCCAATACGGGTGACATCATCTTGGTAACTTTTGGCTGGAGTGAGCTACTTAGTGTCTCATGGTGCAGTAAGTTATTTAATCGAAGACAACGCTATGGTTAGTTTTTGACTAAAGTATGCTATTTAACATTCTTGGTCGCCAAGCCTGTTGATGGTATCGGTAGCTATCGGCGGTGTGACTGTTTCAAGGAAGTTAATTTGCCATGTGTGTGCTGCTTGTTAGCTAACTGTTGTATTAATGTCCAGTTTCGTTTCGATGGTATCTCTGTTTCGCTAAGCTAAT
The DNA here is from genome assembly GCA_036898135.1 of Oncomelania hupensis. Classification (NCBI taxonomy): domain Eukaryota; kingdom Metazoa; phylum Mollusca; class Gastropoda; order Littorinimorpha; family Pomatiopsidae; genus Oncomelania; species Oncomelania hupensis. Next base: position 29,495,616 of record CM072523.1, on the reverse strand, counting down.
TTCCTACATGTTTGTCGTCAATATTTCTGTTGTTACAATCATCATCATCATCATCATCATCATCATCATCATCATCATCGTCGACGTCGTTGTTGTTGTCGTCGTCGCCGACCTCATTGTCGACATGAAAATGTGGAGCAACGTTGATAGTAGCGTGCCTCGAATCATTATGTCTTGTTATACGCGGGCACAATGTAAATTATCATCATCATCATGATCATCCTCATCATGATCACCATCATCATGACCATCATCAAGATCATAATAATAATAATAATAATAATAATAATAATAATAATAATAATAATAATAATAATAATAATAATAATAATATTAATAATAATAATAATAATAATAATAATAATAATAATAATAATAATAATAATAATAATAAATAATAATAATAATAATAATAATTATTATTATTATTATTAATTAATTAATTAATTAATTTATTTATTCTTATCCTATCTTATCTTATCCCATAACTCGGAGGTCGTAGGGGCACCACAGATGATCGTTTAACAAAGCGTACTCCATCTTTCCCTGTCCTCAGCAACCCTGATTGTTCGCTCAGTGTCAAACCAGTCCATTCTCGAATGCTGTCCTCCCACCTCTTTTTCGGTCTCCCTCTTCTTCCACCTCCTTGCACTGTGCCTTACAGGATGGTCTTTGCAAGACCTGATGATCTGGTGACGTGGCCATACCATCGGAGTTTCAGTTTTTTCACCACTGTGAGCAGGTCATCGTGTTGTCCAATGGCGTGTGTGATGGTCTGTCGGACTTCGTCGTTGGTGATGTGTTGGGTATAGGAAATGCCCAGAAGTCTTCTGTAGCACCTTATCCCCATGCTTTGTATTCCTCGTTGGAGATCTGCGTTGGGGGTTCATGTTTCGCAATCATATAGGAAGATGGAGATGACAAGATGATTTATTTATTAAAATGTAATTAATTAATTTCGTTTATAACTTGCCGTATCTGTCGACGTAGGGATTGCTGTAGCCGAACGTCATAAGCTCCTCGTAATTCTCTTTCAGCTCTCCCACAAGATGAGAAGCCCGGCGAGATTTACTGTGGGGGGAAAGAAATGAAGATAGCAAACTATTCAAATGTATGCTCATACAAAACTAACTTCCAAAACAAATGTGCAAATATATCTTTACAACAACGTTCATTATTATTATTATTATTATTATTATTATTATTATTATGTGGTGTCGGATAGTGCAGTGGTTGGAGCACTCGCTACTGTGTCGAAAGTGAAGCACCGTCCGGTGCGGTTAGCACTTGGATGGGTGACCGCTAAGGCGTGAAGCGACAAATAACAACGCCCCCAGTTGACTCAACTGTGATTGAGTACCTACTCTCTTGAGGGTGGGGAAGGTAAAGCAGCGAGGGAGAGAGTTGGGCATCACCCTCATTACGCTGGCCCAAGATAAGTGTGATCTCCAACATCACGCTCCCCTACGGCCACAAGGCTATGGGACTACCTTTACCTTTTTACCTTTTTTATTATTATTATTATTATTATTATTATTATTATTATTATTATTATTATTATTATTTTGATTATTATTATTATTATTATTATTATTATTATTATTATCATCATCATCATCATTATTATAATTATTTTATTTTATTTAATTTATTATTATTATTATTATTATTATTATTATTATTATTATTATTATTATTATTATTATTATTATTATTATTATTATTATTATTATTATTATTATTTTATTCCCCCCGTTGGGGTGCCGGGGGTTTCAGTATAAATAGTATCCCCACTTTCTGGAAATGTAGTGCTTTAAATTCCCACTGTCGCTGTCTTTCTCATTTGTTCTTTCTCATTTCTGCTCTGTTCTATAAATCTGCTATCTTCTTCGCTAGACCAGTCACCTACCTTTTTTCTTGAAAACTCTTCCGGGACAAGACTCCTTATTTGTGTGTGAGGTCTGTTGGATCAGCTTGGGAATATTGGATGCTTTCTGCCAGGTGGTCACTAGGGCTTCCTATGATGTTGTTATTATTTAGCAATGTAGACATTTTATATGTATGTGTTTTGTTGATAATTTATAATGATTGTATTCTATTTTGTTTTTGTAAACGGGGGTTCGATAAATTAGAGAAGCCTCAGCGTCCCCTGCGTGGGGTGTCTTTATTGTAAAGTGACTGGCTGGTGGAGAGCTTTCAGTTTTACCACTAGGGTTGTTTCAGCAGATCTTTTATGCGGATCAGGGGTTGTCCGGTCCTGATTTGGCTCGGAAGAGTCCGCTGGACCTAAAGCAATAATCATGTAATGTAATGTAATGTATTATTTTATTTTTAAAAATTATTATTGTGTGTTTGTGTGGGTGCGCGCGCGCGCGTGTGTTAATATATGTTTAACCTACTCTCTTTGTGGCCCTGTGTTGAGATCTCCGATTAACACGTGCGGTGAGGGTAGAAGCCGAGACGTCAAAGTGCGGATTTGAGCCAGGTTTTGCTCCTGCCAGCTGCTATAGTTCAGAAACGCTGCAAGGAGAGGCAGATGATGACCATAATGATGATAACAGCGACGACCACGACCGTGATGATGATGATGATGATGATGATGATGATGATGATGATGATGATGATGATGATGATGATGATGATGATGATGATGATGATGACGACGACGATGATGATGAAGATGTCTAAGTAGGTGACGATGGAAAAGACGATGAGGACAACGAAGACGCCGATGATGATGATGATGATGATGATGATGATGATGATGATGATGATGATGATGATGATGATGATGATGATAATGATGATGACGACGACGATGATGATGAAGATGTCTAAGTAGGTGACGATGGAAAAGACGATGAGGACAACGAAGACGCCGATGATGATGATGATGATGATGATGATGATGATGATGATGATGATGATGATGATAATAATAATGATGATGATGATGATGATGATGATGATGATGATGATGATGATGATGATGATGATGATGATGATGATGATGATGATGATATATAAGACGCTGGTCCCTATAAACAATGACTATAACTAACTAAATATTTCAGACGACGAGGACAACGACGATGCCAACAAAAATATTGGTGATGATGATGATGATGATGATGATGATGATGATGATGATGATGATGATGATGATGATGATGCTGATGATGATGATGACGACGATGATGATGAAGATGTCTAAGAAGGTGACGATGGAAAGGACGATGAGGACAACGAAAACGCCGATGATGATGACGACGACGACGACGACGATGATGATGATGATGATGATGATGATGATGATGATGATGATGATGATGATGATGATGATGATGATGATGATGATATCTCAGACGATGATGATATATTAGACGCTGGTCCCTATAAACAATGACTATAACTAACTAAATATTTCAGACGATGACGACAGCTGCAACGACGACGAGGACAACGACGATGCTAACAAAGATATTGGTGATGATGATGATGATGATGATGATGATGATGATGATGATGATGATGATGATGATGATGAAGACGACGATGATGATGAAGATGTCTAAGAAGGTGACGATGGAAAGGACGATGAGGACAACGAAGACGCCGATGATGATGACGACGACGACGACGACGATGATGATGATGATGATGATGATGATGATGATGATGATGATGATGATGATGATGATGATGATGAGATGATGATGATGATGATGATGATGATGATGATGATGATGGACTTTACCCTCGAAGTAAACAGTCCCGAAGTTTGAAGTCAGATGAGTACAGGCATAGACAGGGAAGTTCTTGTTCACCTGCCATTAACATTCTAGTCAGTCAAACAATCTAGTAAGCTAACTATCAAAGCGGATAAGCACACAAAGAAACAAAGAAAAGAAAAGAAAAAGAAGAAATAAAACGTCATGTACAAGCACATGTTCATAATCATACAACCACGCACGTGCGCGAACTTTCGAGAGAGTGTTACCATTGGTTCAATTCAATTCAATTCTTTTATTTAACGTCTCTTCACTTGCTGAGTGATATTAGACCAAAACACTTTCTCTCGCACAGACAAACAAACACAAAGGTCCATAAACAATAAAATAAATAAATAAAATTCTATAACAATTTGTTGATCAGAGATTCACTACTAGTCGTAGCAACGTCAACTATTACATGATGATGTAATATAGAATCTAATGGTTTGTCGTTGTCAATCACTATTTGTTTTTCCTTATATGTATTAAGCAACACAGGACACTGTCGTACAATGTGTTCCACAGATAATCTTTGCGAGCAAACACACAAAATATTCTTAGAAACTTGGTATTCCACGAATTCACCCTCAATTTGTGAATAATCCTACTTATGTGTCTTGAACAAATAAAGTCTGGAGCTCCACAACTTAAAGCTGAACGCATGTAATTTTCAATTAAAGATATTATTTCATGAGCAGAGAGCTCAAGTTCAGGATGCTGAAAGATGCATTTAATTTTCTGTGCTCCGTTCTTGGCTAGAATGTCTACTTTTTCGTTCCAGAAGATACCACAGTGAGATGGAACCCAACAGAAATAGACATCAGTTCCTCTTGACCGCAAAATATGAATTAATGCTTTAATTTCAAATAAATAATCAGAACGATTCTTACAATGCCACGTTTGCAATGAATGAAGAACAGCTTTGGAATCAACACATAATAAAATTTGGAAAAACGTAATAGGATAATCAGAAAGATATTGCAATGCCTTTAGTATGGCAAACAACTCTGCTGTAAATATTGAGACATTTTTACCAATATAAAAAGATTTCTCAAATTTTAAATCAGATATAACAATACCAGCACCAGCTTCAGACGATTCTAAAACAGATCCATCTGTATATATTTTTAAGTGATTTTTACGAATGATAAGTTGTTACGAATGATAGTGCTTAGTTGCCCTTGATTTGGTTATGTGCTAATGCTAGAAAAGCTCGGCATAATTTGTTTGTTTTCGTCGGTCGATATTGTTATAGCAGTGTTGAGGACCGTCTTTCTAGAATTACTTGGTTACCATCCACGGAAGATTCGAGATAGATCTAGCGATAACTAGTCGGATCTTGTAAGTTTGGAGAACAATCTTTGGCAGTGCGCATTTCCAGTGACGAGTTTTAGTTTGATTGGTTGTTGATGGCATCATTCTGGAATTTTCTGCATTTTTATACATTGTTGATAGAGTAAATCTAGAAGCGCTGTCTGCCTGTCTGGAGAGAGGTGAAAGAAATGTTGTATGCAGTTGTTGATGCTTTTGGAAAAATTGCACTGTGGGTTCGGGCACTGAATAGAATAGACCCAACGTTTCCCGGAGTGTCCTAAGAGGCGACTCACAGTGGTGTCCGCACGACACCACTGGGCGAAAGTCTTCTACACAGAAGTCACCGGCCAGGATGGAGGAACCTCACGTTACTACCGGTTCAACGACCACGTGATTGGGACCAAGGCGAGCCACACTGTACTCGTGGATTTTGGCTGTGACCAACAGCCTGGAGAGGATTGGGCCCTGCCAGGTTTTTCTTGCCCAAGACACACCGTATGATGAAAAAACAAACACCCTCTCCATACCGTCAGTCTGAACAAGAACAATAGCAAGAATAAGTACCAGACTGTGAAGCGGCTGATAAGTGTTAAACAGCCCAAGGTCTCCACGTTCCAAAACAAATCTGGAATATGCCTTACAGAAGAACAAGAAGTCTTGCATAGATGGGCAGAGTACTGCTCTGACCTTTACAACCACACACCAAACGGAGACCCATCAGTTCTAGCATGTCCTGAGAACAGAGAAGAAGAAGAAACCCTTCCAATTCTCCGAGAAGAAGTTGAGGCAGCAGTGCAATCGCTGAAGAAGGGGAAGTCAGCGGGAGTGGACAACATACTGGCGGAACTGCTTCAAACCGGAGGAGAATCGTTAATTGACGCCCTCACCATTATCTGTAACAAGATTTGGCAAAGTTGGGAGTGGCCTACACCATGGACCCAGTCACTTGTCATCACTCTTCCCAAAAAGGGTAACCTTCAGGAATATAAAAATTACCGCACCATCAGCCTCACTAGCCATCCCTGCAAGGTATCCCTGAAAATATTATTCAACAGGTTGCAGTGAAACCCCAATCTGAACAAATCATAGCTGAAGAACAAGCAGGATTCAGGACAGAGCAAAGTACCACTGAACAGATTTCAACCTCAGAATAATCTGCGAGAAATACCTACAGCACCAACAACATCTATATCATGTGTTTGTAGACTTCAAGAAAGCGTTTGACCGACTCTGGCATGCAGCTCTGTACAACATCAGCCCTAAAATTATTGAAGTCATGAAAAGCCTGTATCACAAGGATAACAGTGCAGTCTTCCACAGCAGCCATCGGAAACTTGTGCAGAACAACAATCTATGTGCGTCAAGGATGCCTACTCTCTCCAACACTCTTCAACATCTTCCTAGAGTGCATTATGTCAGATGCCCTTGCAGATCACGAAGGCACAGTCAGCATAGGATGTAGAGCAATCTCCAAACTTTCTCCATTTTGCGGATGACATTGATGGATTTGCTAGAGAGGAACAAATACTTGAACAGCGGGTACAGAGACTTTACACCACCTCCAGAGCCTATGGAATGGAAATAAGTGCCGAGAAGACCAAAATGATGACCAACAATATTAATGGCATCAACACGGACATCAAAGTTCAAGGCCAATCCCTCAACACGGTGCATAGCTTCAAATATTTAGGGGCCATTGTATCAAACAATGGTTCTCGACAGGAAGTCCTCTCCAGGATCGCACAAACAACTGCTGCGCCGACAAAGTTGAAGGTAAAGGTAAAAGTTAAAGTTAGTCGCTTCACACCTTAGCGGTCACCCATCCAAGTGCTAACCGCACCGGACGGTGCTTCACTTTCGACACAGTAGCGAGTGCTCCAACCACTGCACTATCCGACACCCCCAAAGTTGAAGCCCATTTGGAAAACAGGACAATCAGTCTACACTCCAAGGTAAGGCTGCTGCGCTTCCTTGTCATTTCCATCTTCCTATACGCTTGCGAAACATGGACCATAACAGCAGATCTACAACGAAGAATACAAAGCATGGAGATGAGGTGCACAGAAGACTTCTGGGCCTATTCTCTGCACATCACCAACGACGAAGTCCGACAGACCATCACACAAGCCATGGAACAATATGATGACATTCTCACAGTGGTGAAGAAACGGAAACTCCGATCCGATGGTATGGCCACGTCTCCAGAGCGAGGCACGGTGCAATTAAGCAGAAGAAGAGGGAGACTGAAAAAGAGGTGGGAGGACAACATTCGAAAATGGGTTGGCTTGACACTGAGCGAAGCCATGAGGGTTGCTGAGAACAGAGAAAGATGGAGTACGCTGGTTAAACGATCATCTGTGGTGCCCCAACGACCTTCGAGTTACTGGATAGGATAGGATAATATTGGAAAACTTCGAGTTACACATGATTCAAGCATCAGGGGGCTAAATCGACCATTGCCGTGTCACAGAGAGAGAGAGAGAGAGAGAGAGAGAGAGAGAGAGAGAGAGAGAGAGAGAGAGAGAGAGAGAGAGAGAGAGAGAGAGAGAGAGAGTGAGAGAGAGAGAGACAGAGAGAATTTGACAATCTGACAATTAAGAGAGAGAGAGAGAGAGAGAGAGAGAGAGAGAGAGAGAGAGAGAGAGATCGAACATTGAGGTTTAACGTCTACACCCACTATTGGCGATATGGCAGACGGGGATAACCATCCCAGTGAACCAGCGACCCATCCAAGTAGTAACCCTACTCGATGTTGCTTAACGTTAAACATTTATAGCATTTAGCAAAGCCAGTACACTATTGCGCCCGCACCTAGATAGATAGATAGATAGATAGATAGATAGATAGATAGATAGATAGATAGATAGATAGATAGATAGATAGATAGATAGATAGATAGATAGATAGATAGAGGTCTACCTGAGCCTTGATGTAGCCTCGTTCTAGCACAGTCGGAGCTGAGTTGGGAATGAGGCTTGTGTAGTTGGCTGTGATTGGACTTCTGCTTGCCACAAACAGTCCCTGTCATTGGTTAAGACAATACATTACAATCAAGTTGAAAATGACGTGACCTGTGCTTACAAACTGGTGTATACTATTAGACAGGTTGGTGATGTCATGAAGTGTGTACTTACAGAAGAACTCTTTAACAACGGCCATGGCGCCACCAGCTTTCAGGACTTAAGTACTTACAGACAGGCTGATAATGTCATGAAGTGTGCACATAAAACAGGATGATGATGATGTCATGAAGTGTGTACTTACAGACAGGATGATGATGTCATGAAGTGTGTAAGCTTACTTCTTCTTCTTCTTCTGCGTTCCTCAAAATGGGGCCTCAGATGTCCAGGTTTGTCAAACTTAAGAAGCGGGCAGTGGTTTCGAGGTCTTGCTTGGAGCCCCAGAGTTTTACGTCCAGCGTCTGTCCTGCAGGCCAGAGTTGTGTCCTGGCATTCTGGTACTGGGGGCAGGACTGCAGGATGTGCTCTGGGGTCTGGAGGTCTGTTCCACACGGGCAGTCAGGGGTGTGTGACAGGCCAAGGCGATGCATGTGGTAACGCAGGCGGCAGTGACCAGTTCGTAGCCGGAAAATCGTGGTCTGTTCATGGCGCTGGAGGTGTGCCATCTGGTCGTCAGATGGAGGGTCATGCTGGGTGGTCCAGGTTGCCTGGAAGTGCCGCTTGACCAGAGTCTTGGCTTCCTTATAAGAGACTGGGGGGTGTGGCTGCTCCATTTTGCTGCCCGACTTAGCCAGCCTGTCCGCCTCCTCGTTTCCTGACAGACCACAGTGAGCAGGTATCCACTGGACTGCTACCTTCGTGTATTGCGAGAGGGCAATCAACAGGCGCTGTGTGTCTCTTTCCAGCTGTTCACTGGGCGACTGCAGGCTCTCGATGATGGAGCGGCAGTCAGACAGGAAGACGATATTTGAGGCGGGCGCTTCTGCAGCAAGGAGCCGGGCAGCCTCATGAAGAGCAGTGAGCTCAGCCCTGTAGTTGGTGGACCGGGCTCCAGCAGGCAGGGATCTGGAGAGGGTGCTTCCATCGGTGAAGCGCAGGTGTAGTCCGCTGCCTCCGTTGCTGACGGCTGCATCAGAGGATCCATCCGTGTATGCGTGGATCCACATGGGCCTGGGATACTTCAGGTCCAGGAGCTCCAGAGTGAGGGAGCGTAGCGCAGCCTCTGACTGCTCGCCCTTGTACCTCACTCCTGGGACGTCAGGGCAGAACATGAGTTCGGTAGTCGGGGTGTCCCAGTCCTCGGCGTCCTGGAGGAGCTCTCGTTCTGCTGGGAGGTCTGGGACGGCAGCCGCCAGCTTCTTGACCTGATGGATGAAGCTATCCCGCTTCAGCCTGTTCTTGGTTGGCTGTTGTAGATATTGGTGGGCTGGGTGTGAGGGCAGCCTCTGTAGTTTTTCATGTTGGATCAGAACTTTTTCTTCTCGTCTTTGGTCCAGGGAAAGGAGTCCTGTTGTTGTTTCCAGCTTGTGGATGGGTGTTGTTTTCAGTCCTCCTGTGATGAGTCTCATGGCAGCGCTTTGTACTTTGGCCAGTCTCCTGGTGTTGCTCTTGGCTGCTGTGGACCATGCTGCTGAACCGTATTCCATCACAGGACGGACGTTGCCGGTGTACACTTGCTTGAGGATTCTGCTGTTGGCACCCCACTTTGTGCCCGAGAGCTTCTTCATGAGGGCCAATCTTCTGGTTGCTCTCTTCTCCATCTCCTGGATGTGAGGACTCCAGGTAAACCTCCTGTCGAGCTTGACACCGAGGTACGTTGGAGTTTCCTCCTCCGGTATCACTTGGTTGCCGACTTTCAGCTTCAGGGTCTCTTTGGTGTTGGAGAGTGAGAAGCAGGTGGCTACTGTTTTCAGGCTGTTGATGGTGACACACCAGTCGCTTGCCCACCTGGAGATGCTGTTGAGAGCCTCTTGCATCCTGACGACAGCAGTGGGAGTGGACTCGGCAGCGTTCCACATTGCGACGTCATCGGCATGCAGGGCGCGGCTGATGTGTCGAGAGAGGTTCTTGGTGATGTCGTTGATGAAAACGACGAAGAGAGTTGGGGAGATCACTCCTCCTTGTGGGACTCCTTCCCTGATCTTTACTGTGTAGCTGAAGTTGCCGTTGAGCTTAACCCTTGCCGTTCTGTGTACCAGGAAGCTTCTGATCCACTTGAACAAGTTGCCAGCGACACCTGCGGTCAATAGCTTCAGGAGTAGGCCTTCCTTCCATGTCTTGTCGAAGGCCTTGGAGAGGTCTATGAAAGTGGCGATGACCTTCTTCTTCTGCTGGAAGGCGTTCTCTATTGACTGAGCAAGATACACCAGCTGGTCCTCGGTGTTTCTGTTCTTCCTGAAGGCGGTCTGTTCTTTGGTGATCAGGTTGTTCGATTCCAGGTGCCACACTAGTCTCTTATTGACCATACGCTCAAGGGTCTTGCCGAGGCAGCTCAGAAGACTGATGGGTCTGTAGCTGGACTTACTCTTGGGGTCCTTTCCTTTCTTGAGTATGGGGATGATGATGGCTTCCTTCCATGCTGAGGGGAAGACGCCTGACCGCCACGACTGGTTGAAGAGCTCCAGTAATTTGTTTTTGGCGGCTGGCCCAAGATGCTTGATCAGCTCGTTGCAGACTCCATCTTTGCCTGGAGCTTTCTTGGGCTTGAGTCGCCTGATAGCATCGTTGAGCTCTCCCAGGGAGAAGTCAGATGTCATAGATGGGGGGTGGGCATTGTTCTGCAGGCAGAGCTTGGTTTGAAGCTGCTCTTCTACTTCTTTCCTTCGTTGTGGAGGGACATTGATGGTGCTTTCAGCCTTGAAGGCTTCAGCCAGAAGGTTTGCAGCTCTCTTGCCAGTGTGGTAGGTGCCACTCTCCTCAAGCACGGTGGTTCCATATGCTGCTGTGGTGTCCTCGTTCAGGGCCTTCACGAGTTGCCACAGTTTGCTGGTGTTGTTGTCCAGGCTCAGAGTTGAGGTCTTCTCGTTCCAGCTTTCTTGGAGTTCCTTGGTTTTGATAGCCGAGAACTCATCCTTGATCTTGCTGTGCTCCGTGGTTGATTCTGGGGAGGGGTTCTGCTCCATGGCTTCTCTGGCCTCTGATAGTCTCTGGTGGAGATCCGCCAGCCTCTTGCTCCAGTAAGGCTTGTAGTCCCTCCTGAAGCCACGAGGAATAGCTTTCTTGGCAGCAGTCAGAATGGTGGAGGTGAGGTTCTTGACATTCTGGTTGATGTCTTCTGTGAAGGTGACATTGAGAAGGTCTTCGGCATGCTGTTGGTACTGTCCCCAGTTGGCCTTCTTGAAATTCCAGCTGGCTCTCCTCCTGCAGTACTCTGGTGCAGTTGCTGCATCTGCAATGAGGAGTGTGATGGGGAGGTGGTCACTGCCACCTAGCTGACTGCCGACTGTTCTGGTGGTCCGCTTCTCAATGTCCTCTGTGGCCATGGCAAGGTCAGGGGTGGAGGTGCTCTTCCATGCTCTGGAGTAGTACGACGGCTTGTCCTCTGGTTGGTTGATCAGGATCAGCTCGTTGTCCATCATCCAGTCCTGGACTTCTTCTCCCCTGGAGTCCGTTGTGCTGTAGCCCCAAGCCGGTGAGTGACTGTTGAAGTCGCCGGTGATGAGATGCCTCTCTTCTGCTGCCTGGATGGTGTGCAGGTCGAGCCTCGATGTTGTAGGGCTGTAGCAGTTGCTGATGAAAAGTTCTTCTCCTTGAAGAAAGAGTTGAATTGTCAGGAGCTCTAGTTCTCCGGTTGTCTGCGCTGTAAGCACTGAGGGGATTCCTTGTCGGACGAGGGTCATGACTCCGCCTTTGTGCCCTGAGGGTCTGTCTCGCCTGTAGGTGTCGTAACCTCTGACAAAGAATCTCCGGGTTTCTGTGAGATGGGTTTCTTGGATGCAGATAACGTCTATCTTGTTGTCTCTTAGGAAGGCTTGAAGCTCTGGTTTCTTGTTCTGGATGCCTTCCGCATTCCACTGCACCACACGTAGGCCTGTCACAGCTGTTGGTTGTGGACCAGTTGCTCTACTCTGCCTCCCCCTGGTTCGCAGGTCAGCAGAGCCGCCAGTCGCTAAGGCGGGCCCCTTTGAGGCAGAGGGCCCGGCACCGTCCCCGCCTGGCTTTGGTCCACGGGGACGACACCATGTCGAAATATCCATCTGAGGCATTGTCCATTTTTCTGGTAGCGTGTGCGCTCGTTTGGACTCCCACACAATACCCAGGGGGTATAGTCAGCAGCACTCCGTCTTCGTTGGGACATTCGGTTTTAGCGAGTTTTCCTTCTCGAGGCCGTGCACAAGACTGGATGTGGCCCATCTCATCCAGCCCCACCTGGTTATCCTGCCAGGTACTCAGTCGCCCCCATAGCAGGCTTGGTGGTAACAGGGGCACCAAACTGGTAAACCAGTAGTGGGTGCTGCTATGGACACATTTATGTAGGAGAGGCCATATGCAAGTAACCTCCTGCCAGCTTGGCCAGACAGTGGTTCCGCGGCTATCACTACATCTGGAGAGTGAGAGGTAATTAATTGAACATCACTCCCCTTGATGAGCGGGACGTACAGCACCAGACCTCACTGCCCCCTGTAAGCTTACTAAACAGACAGGATGATGATGTCAGGAAGTGTGTACTTACAGATAGGATGATGATGTCATGAAGTGTGTACTTACAAACAGAATGATCATGTCATGAATTTGTGTATTTACGCACAGAATGATAATGTAATAAAATGTGTACTTAACAGACAGGATGATGATGTAATGAAGTGTGATGCAATGAAGTGTGTACTTACAGACAGGATGATGATGTCATGAAGTGTGTACTAACACACAAGATGATAAGGTCATGAAGTGTGTTTTACTGACAGTGTGATGTCATGAAGTGAAAATTACTTACAGACGGGTTGAATCTGTTGAAGTCTAGGGCTGTGTTGGCACAGTACTGGAGTACGTCAGCGGCAGATGTGGATGCAATCGCAATGCAGTGCCGGCACTCAGGACTGAGTAAGAAATAGATTTGGCCACATTTCTGCAGCCCACAGAATGCAGCCTTTGCATCGGTCAGGCAATTCTGCAGGAAGCAGCTGTTCACACGTGCGCGCACAACACACACACACAGACACACGCACGCACGCACGCACACACAAACAAACGCCAACATTAAAAACCTCAAATATATATATACCACCCCCCGCCCCTTTCTGCAAAAACAGTCACAAAACAAGCACAGACACACACACACGCACACGCACCCACACATACACACACAAACAAACAAACACACACACACACACACACACACACACATCGGACTTTATAGTATTCCTCATACTTGTAAAAACAATATTGTAGCCAGAATAGTAATAAGAGCTATTATTATTATTATTATTATTATTATTATTATTATTATTATTATTATTATTATTATTATTATTATTATTATTATTATTGTTGTTCTTGTTGTTGTTATTGTTATTATTATTATTATTATTATTATTATTATTATTATTATTATTATTATTATTATTATTATTATTATTATTATTATTATTATTACTGTTGTTGTTATTGTTACTACTGTTCAGTGACATTGAGGAATGACCCGGGTCTTCTTAAGGTGCAGCTGCATAGACACGGGTAAAAGTGAAACACTTAGAAAAAAGAGAGTCATTACAGAAACTCAACTTCTGTGAAAACAAAATATTCCTTCAACTTCGAGATTAGAACCATCGTCACGCCCTGCAAGCGTTTCACACTGCAAACTTTCTTCCACTGAAACACTCGATTACGCCAATAAAGAACTTGAACTTACTTAAGAAAATTGGCGTACGCCTCACCAGAACACGGCACCGTTTCGTTTGGATTCTGTGGAAATCAATCACAAAATCAATAACTATGTCCAATCGAATCGAATCTACTCTGAAACTAATCTAATCCTATCCAATCCATCTATCTGCAGAAAGATCATGTATTTATGTATGTATATATGTATTCTAATCTAATCTTCTCTGAAACTAATCTAATCCTATCCAATCCATCTATCTGCAGGAAGATCATGTTATGTATGTATGTATGTATGTATGTATGTATGTATGTATGTATGTATGTATGTATCTATCTATCTATCTATCTATCTATCTATCTATCTATCTATCTATCTATCTATCTATCTATCTATCTATCTATCTATCTATCTATCTATCTATCTATCTATCTATCTATCTATCTATCTATCTATCTATCTATCTATCTATCTATCTATCTATCTATCTATCTATCTATCTATCTATCTATCTATCTATCTATCTATCTATCTATCTATCTATCTATCTATCTATCTATCTATCTATCTATCTATCTATCTATCTATCTATCTATCTATCTATCTATCTATCTATCTATCTATCTATCTATCTATCTATCTATCTATCTATCTATCTATCTATCTATCTATCTATCTATCTATCTATCTATCTATCTATCTATCTATCTATCTATCTATCTATCTATCTATCTATCTATCTATCTATCTATCTATCTATCTATCTATCTATCTATCTATCTATCTATCTATCTATCTATCTATCTGTCTGTCTGTCTGTCTGTCTGTCTATAAATCATTAACAATCGCTGTGATCATACTTTTTGTAGGAAATGTTACGCGCTTAAAACATTTTCATTCATACATTTTTTCAATCTATCTATCCATCCAATGTTGCCCCAACCACACAATCAACTATTCAGCAAACTATTTAATCAAACAAACTTCCAATCAGCTTATATCAATTGGCGAATGACTAAACCAATTAAATAATCAATTAGTCAATCAGCTTAAAAATGCGGTACGTCCATCTACCCTCGATCGATCTATTCATCTATCCAACCATCCACTCATCAATCAACGAATCAACCAATAAATCAATCATTCCACCTACGTGGCTGCCAGCTGAGCGAAGATTGCCCACGGAGTGGTGAATCTGGGAGTAGTGATAAGGATACGAATAGCTCAGTTCCTGGATCAGTCTTTCCATGTCTTGTTCAAGCCTGCATCATCATCATCATCATCATCATCATCATCATCATCATCATCATCATCATCATCATCATCATCATCATCATCATCATCATCATCATCATCATCATCATCATCATCATCATCATCATCATCATTATCATCATCATCATCATCATCCATCTTGATTTGCAAGCGGAAGAAGCTTCTTAATGTTTAATCAACTAGCGGTTACAATGTACAGGCTGCATCAGAGCTACTACTACTACTACTACTACTACTACTACTACTACTACTACTACTACTACTACTACTACTACTACTACTACTACTACCACCACTACTACTACTATTATTATTTTCTCCAAATAAAAGACATAGTCTTTCAGTTTCCTGTAAAAGCGCTCTCTTTAAATTCTCTCACCACAGCTCCTGAAGGCAGATGAAGTCTACGTTCTCATGGCAAATGGAGGAAAAAGCCTCCACAACATGGTCTCTTCTGTCCAAGAAGTCAGCCACAGTGGGGGTCAGTCCTACGTTGAAGGTCAGTAGCCTTTCTCGGTCGCTGTCCTTGGGGCATGTCTTCAATTCAGACCGAAGTGAAGATGAGCTGTGTGCTAGAGGCAGCACCCACAGCACCAGCAGAGCGAAAAAACATGGATTCATAGTCGGCGCCGCGGTCCGATTTCCTGAATTGATCAGTGTTAAGGCGGTCAACGTGAAAAACGGTTTCGACAACCACCCAACCCTTCCCTATCTTTCGTCCACCCTTCGCCCCTCCTCACCCTTTTCTCCCTCCCTACCCGACTACCAGCTTCCCTCAGAACACATGGAAGTATTCAATTTTAATTCAGCCACAGCATTGCAGTCCTAACAGGTTGGTAGCCCGTTGACGGCCCTCAGTCCCGAAACTAAAATAAAGAAGATTCTGAGACACAGGTGCCTTTAACGTCGTGTAGGCTACTCATAAAGGCAAACAATTGATGAATTGAATGTCGGGCAATGGTTGTAAGCCCGTTCACTGCCCTGGAGTGCAGGAAAAAGAATAAATAAATAAATTAGTTAATTTGTTAATTAATTTTAAAAATGAAATGATTTTGAGACACTGCGCCCCTACCCCTTCCGATGAGAGTATAAAACGAGGTCTAGACTGTACACGCACGCATTACATTGCACGGATTTAAAAAATCCTGACGTTTCTGTCCTAGAAGGGCGCGTGCCGGTGAACACAAATACACTAAGTCCCTTCTCCCGCATAGCTGGTGGCATTAAGGATGGCGCTCAGTTAGATGTCTTGGCGTCAGACAGTGCGCCCAAAGGCGGCAAGTGGGCCACCCGGGCGCCTTGAGCGAGATACTGTATCGGCCAGTGCCTTGAGCAGTTCTTGAGATGGAAAAGCGCTATGTAAGAACGATTAAATAAAAATAAATAAATAAATAAATAAATACATAAATACATACATCAATAAATAAATAAATAATTATTAAAACAGCATCTGTATGCTTCCTTCAGGCCATGTCTTCACCTACCCCCGTTGGGGTGCCGGGGGTTTCAGTATAAATAGTATCCCCACTTTCTGGAAATTTAGTGCTTTAAATTCCCACTGTCGCTGTCTTTCTCATTTGCTCTTTCTCATTCCTGATTTGTTCTATATCCATCTCCTATACTGTCGTCTTTTTCGCTAGACCAGTCTCCTACCTTTTTTTCTTGAAAACTCTTCCGGGACAAGACTCCTTGTTTGTGTATGAGGTCTGTTGGATCAGCTTGGGAATATTGGATGCTTTCTGCCAGGTGGTCACTAGGGCTTCCTATGATGTTATTATTTAGCAATGTAGGCATTTTATATGTATGTGTTTTGTTGATAATTTATAATGATGTTTGTATTCTATTTTGTTTTTGTAAACGGGGGTTCCATAAGTTGGGGTGAAGCCTCAGCCGTCCCCTGCGTGGGATGTCTTTATTGTAAAGTGACGGGCTGGTGGAGGGCATTCAGTTTTCCCACTAGGGTTGTTTCAGCAGATCTTTTATGCGGATTGGGGTTGTCCGGTCCTGATTTGGCTCGGAAGAGTCCGCTGGACCTAAAGCAACAATTATGTAATGTAATGTAATGTCTTCACCTGTCCTTCCTTGATTCTTCTCTTTGTTGAATGAATAAGTGCGGAACGCGAGACAGCATAGCATTTATTTTTCCAATGTGGTGCGAGATTGGCGACAGCTTGTTAGTGTGATTGTGAAATGGAATTATCTACTTTAGTCTGGACTTAGCGTACGTGTATAAGCGGCGGCGCAATGAGTCAGTATTTTTGGTGCAGAGGCTAGTGGTTTTTTTTTCTTGCCTGTTAAGTGTTATTGTTCTCTTGACTTCATGATATTTATGGTGGTTATTTATTAATATTGGAATAAGTAGTGTTTTATTTTTTAAAGCAACCGTTTGTGTTGTAGGTGGATTGATGTACAATTGTATTTGTTGATTATTCCTATGATTATAACTATGATTATTACTACGATTATTACTATCAGTATTATTTGCTTCTAGCTTTCATTTTTGTTCCCTTACTCTCATTTTCCTGGGTAAGGTTAGGCACGCCAATGACAAACGGGGTTGGGCCTCTGAACTTTTCCAGGCGGTTGTATGTATGGGGCGCCATGTGTCCATTTATTCTATGTGACCATTCTATACATAGAATAAATTCTATGCACATAGAAAGTATTCTATACACACAAAAAGCATTCATTAGTTGAAATTCCATTTATAAAAAAGAAACCAATATTGTAAGTCATAGAATAAAATTCTTTGTATAGAATTACATTCTATAATATAGTGTAAAATTCTATGTCCATAATACAATTCTATGTATAGAATAACATTTTATAATAGAGAATAATATTCTATGTATGTAATACAATTCTATATTATAGAATGCACTTGTATGCATAGAATTATATTCTATAACATAGAATGAATTCTATTACAAAGAATGAATTCTATAACATAGAATGAATTCTTTAAAATAAAATAAATTGCATGACATAGAATTATTTCTATACGCATAGAATTCATTCTATAACATAGAATGAATTCTTTAACATAAAATAAATTATATGACATAACATGAATTCTATGTGCATAGAATAAATTGTATAACATAGAATGAATTCTATAATAAAGAATGAATTCTATATGCATAGAATGAATTTTATAACATAGAATGAATTCTATGACATAGAATTCATTCTATGACATAGAATGAATTCTATAGGCATAGAATGAATAATATAACATAGAATGAATAAGATGACATAGAATGAATTCTATGACATAGAATGAATTCTATGACATAGAATGAATTCTATGACATAGAATGAATTCTATAACATAGAATGAATTCTATAGCATAGAATGAATTCTATGACATATAATTTATTCTATATCATAGAATGAATTCTATGTTACAGAATGAATTCTATGTCATAGAATTCATTCTATGCTATATAATTCATTCTATGTTATAGAATTCATTCTATGCTATAGAATAAATTCTATCTCATATTATTCATTCTATGTCATAGAATTCATTCAATATTATAGAATTCATTCTATGTCATAGAAATCATTCTATGTCATCTTATTCATTCTATGTTATACTATTCATTCTATGCTATAGAATTCATTCTATGTCATAGAATTCATTCTATGTCATAGAATTCATTCTATGTTATAGAATGAAATCAATATAAAAACTTTTTTTTAAATAGTAAAAACTGGGGCACTGTCAAGGTATAGAGAACATTTTGGGATATTGTGATGTTTTGAACATAGCACACTCGTGCAATAATGATTACAGAGCGATTTGTCACTGACATTCAGTTTAGAGTTGACGACATGCAGTGCTTCATCATTTGCGCTCGAAGTGGAAATCGATGAAAGGAAATGTTCTTTTCTTTGCAGAAAGGTTTTACGTCGGAGTTAGAGCATCCAAACGCAGCACAGTACTTCACCATTTTCAAACTCGATCACGCTGTGTTATTCCCGCAGCACGTGGCCGCCACGCCTTTGTGCATAGCGCCCTGGGGGGCCGCTTGGGGTGAAATAGATTTTTTGCAATATTCAGCTTTATGAACCTTTCATTTATTATGTCTCAGAGTTGTATAGCAATATTCGACCTTTAAATATATTAATTATTGCTTTTTATGAGTGTACAGTACGGTTATTTATTCGGTATTGAGCGAAAAGAACTGATTATTTAATTAGATTTTGTCACTATAAACCCTTACAGAACCTCAGCACATTGTAATGAAAAAAGCAAGCACGCAGGGGCGGAGGGTGGGGAGGGTGTGACGTCAATTATTTTTTATTGCTAAGGATCTATTCACACTAATTATACCGTCGAAGTCGTCCGCATCAAGAAACCTAAATGCTTGTTCACGAAATTATGATGTCTGATAAAGCCGCAGAGCGCTTGGTACGTCAGCCATTTCTTCAGTTCTCGCGCGCGTGCAAGGCTCCACGTGTCCCTTTATACGTCACAGCCTCGCTTCACATAGAATGACCTAGTTGCGCATAGAATGAGAATTCTATGTTATAGAATGAACATTCTATGTTATAGAATGGATTCTATGTTATAGAATGAACATTCTAAGTTATACAATGGATTCTATGTTATAGAATGAACATTCTATGTTATAGGATGAATTCTATGTTATAGAATGACCATTCTATGTTATAGAATGAACATTCTATGTTATAGAATGGATCCTATGTTATAGAATGAACATTCTATGTTATAGAATGAACATTCTATAACATAGAATGCATTCTATGTGCACCAAATGTTAAAAAAAACAATTCTATGAAAATAGAATGTATTCAGTGTTGCGAATAAAATCCATTTTATGTTAAAAAAATGAATTTTAATTTTTATGTCATACAATTCTTGCTGCGTTATACAATTAATTCTATATACATATAATTCATTTCATTCACATAAAATTAAAAAACACAACTAATAAATTGTAACAAAATTTAGAATTTAAAAAAAGATATTGTATGACACATCACCACATCGCATCACCACTACATCGATCACATCATCACATCACATCACTGCATCACATTGCTTCATCACCATCATCGTGAAAACGCACCACCACATAAAATCTCATCATATCAACAAATCATCACATCACATCAGCCGATATCACAGCAGCAGCACATCTTTACATTGCAGCAGACAGCACATATCATGGCATCAGTGAATCACATCACATAATCTAATCACCCCACCCCTCCCACCCATCACATTTGTGGTGCAGTGTGGTGTGATTTAGAGTGATGTAGTGTGGTGATGTGATGTGGTAATGTGTATGTATGTATCTGCAATACAGTTCTATTATGCCTTAAAAGCAGTGAATCAGACCACATCGTCACATAACCTAATCACTCCACCACACCTACCCATCACATTTGTGGTGCAGTGTGATGTAGAGTGATGTGGTGTGGTGATGGGATGTGGCAATGTGTATATTTCTCTGCAATACAGTCCCATGCCATAAAAAATGTTCTCTATACCTTGACAGTGCCCCAGTTTTTACTATTTTAAAAAAAGTGTATATATTGATTTCATTCTATAACATAGAATGAAGTCTATGACATAGAATGAATTCTATGACATAGAATGAATTCTATGACATAGAATGAATTCTATGACATAGAATGAATTCTATAGCATAGAATGAATAGTATAACATAGAATGAATAAGATGACATAGAATGAATTCTATGACATAGAATGAATTCTATAACATAGAATGAATTCTATAGCAAAGAATGAATTCTATGACATAGAATTTATTCTATAGCATAGAATGAATTCTATAGCATAGAATGAATTCTATGACATAGGATTCATTCTGTAACATAGAATTCATTCTATGCTATAGAATAAATTCTATGTCATAGAATTCATTCTATGCTATAGAATTCATTCTATGTTATAGAATTCATTCTATGCTATAGAATAAATTCAATGTCATAGAATTCATTCTATGCTATAGAATTCATTCTATGTTATAGAATTCATTCTATGTCATAGAATTCATTCTATGTCATCTTATTCATTCTATGTTATACTATTCATTCTATGCCTATAGAATTCATTCTATGTCATAGAATTCATTCTATGTCATAGAATTCATTCTATGCTATAAAATTCATTCTATGCATATAGAATTCATTCTTTATTATAGAATTCATTCTATGTTATACAATTTATTCTATGCACATAGAATTCATTTTATGTCATATAATTTATTTTATGTTAAAGAATTCATTCTATGTTATAGAATGAATTGTATGCACATAGAATAAATTCTATGTTATAGAATTCATTCTTTGTAATAGAATTCATTCTATGTTATAGAATACAATTCTATGCATACAAGTGCATTCTATAATATAGAATTGTATTACATACATAGAATCTTATTCTCTATTATAAAATGTTATTCTATACATAGAATTGTATTATGGACATAGAATTTTACACTATATTATAGAATGTTATTCTATACAAAGAATTTTATTCTATGACTTACAATATTGGTTTCTTTTTTATAAATGGAATTTCAACTAATGAATGCTTTTTGTGTGCATAGAATGCTTTCTATGTGCATAGAATTTATTCTATGTATAGAATAGTCACATAGAATAAATGGACACATGGCGCCCCATAGTATGTGCCGTGGCTTGAAAACGTTATGGGTTGGGGCAGGGAGTATGAAGGGAAGGAAGTAGAAGAGGTTGAATGTTAGGGTTTGTTGTTAGTTAAACTGGGAGCTGAGATGTAATGATTGAACGGAAGTTAAGTGTTAACTTGCTTTAATGAAGTAATGTTTTATTCTATACTGACTGCTTTTTGTGTGAATGTGACTACCAATGATTGTCGTACACTCAAATTAATTTTCCTTCCTGGTTGTTGAAGCAATAGAGTTTCTGATTCTGATTCTGATGAAAGTTACATGTCACTTCCTAATTCTAAATTTTATTTAAACGATACTAGAACCAAAGACTAAATAGCGTCTTGCTAGTAACCGAAAGGTCGCTGGTTCGAATCCCGGATTGGTCAACGTTTGATCATATTATTTTCCCCTTTACCAACAACTGGCCCGCTATATATATATATATATATATATATATATATATATATATATATATATATATATATATATATATATATATATATATATATATATATATATATATATATATATATATATATATATATATATATATATATATATATATATATATATATATATATATATATATATATATATATAGTCTACATTGCAACTGTCCAACAACGATAGAAAAACATATATATTGAAGAAATTGATATGAAAGCTACTATGTCGTACTTTTGTCCACCTTTGAGAGCAGGACAATTATTTTTCATTAGATTGGACAATTATTTTTCATTAGAGATATATATCTAATGAAAAATAATTGTCCTGCTCTCAAAGGTTAACAAAAGTAGTCTACGACATAGTAGCTTTCAATTCTTTGTGCTACATCGTGAGCTAAAATAGCTCAAAAGCAGTACAATTGCATTCATAAAGCCTGGTTCTCCTGACGCGCTTCGATCTTTACCAAAGATCACATCAGAGGAGGTTGGCCCTCAATGCATAGACTACACTGAGTGCAGTCTATAATTATGTACTCCATGGGTAGTCACAAAGACACCCTTTGAGAAGTTCACATTAGGAAGAAGCCAGTCGCAATTTGAAAATACGCCAGTTACTAGGGCCGACAGAGAGAATGACTTTAAAAATGGTTTTCAAATAATTGTAAAAGTTATAATAAACTCTCTCGAAATGGATAGCACCGTACCTCCTATCCTCTCCTGTCCCGTAACCCGGAGGTCGTAGGGGCACCACTGATGATCGTTTAACCAGCATACTCCATCTTTCTCTGTCCTCAGCAGCCCTGATGGCTTCGCTCAGTGTCAAACTAGTCCATTCTCGAATGTTGTCATCCCACCTCTTTTTCGGTCTCCCTCTTTTTCTACCTCCTTGCACTGTGCCTTGCAGAATGGTGAGGGCATCAATCATCGCTTCTCCTCCTGCTTGTAGCAGTTCCGCGGGTATGTTGTCCAGTCCCGCTGACTTCCCTTTCTTCAGCGATAAGCTCTGCTGCCTCAACTTCTTCCCGGAGAATTGGGAGGATTTCTTCTTCTTCTCTGTTCTCGGGACATGCTAGAACTGATGGGTCTCCATTTGGTGTATGGTTGTAAAGGTCAGAGCAGTACTCTGTCCATCTGTCCATCTGTCCAAGACTTCTTGTTCTTCTATAAGGCATATGCCAGACTTGCTTTGGATCGTGGAGACTTTGGGCTGTTTAACACTTGTCAGCCGCTTCACAGTCTGGTAGGCCTTCTTGCTGTTGTTCTTGTTCAGACTGTTCTCTATTTCCTGGCATTGATCTTCTATCCAGTTCTCCTTTGCTGTGCGCATGCCTTTTCGGATGTCATTGTTGATTTTTCGGTAGACATCAGCTCCCTGTGAGGTGTTCTTTTTCTTCTTCTTCTTTTTTTAATCTCTCTTCGTTTATCACACAGATCCAAAAGTTCAGGTGTGATCCACGGCTTATTCTATGTTCGATGCATGCCAAGGATCTAGGTGGCGGCATCTGTCACAGCTGAGTTGAAGGTGGTGGTCATGGTGTTGACATCTACTTCACCAGCTCCCAAAATGAGCAGTGGTGCAAATCTCCCTCCATTTGTGTCATGAAATAGTTCTGCCACCTCCTGGTCTTGCAGTTTGTCCAGGTCGAACTTCAGTCTAGTGCATTTTGCTGTATTTACTCTCTTCAAGTGGAGCCGGAAAGACATCATCACGAGATCGTGGTCACTTCCGATGTCTGCTCCTGGAAAAGTGCGTGTCCTGCCAATGTTGATGCTTGATCTGAAGCGTTTCTTGACCATGATGTAGTCGATCTGGTTGTGATGCTCCCCGTCGGGACTGTGCCATGTCCATCGTCTGGATTTTGTGTGGAGACCAAGCGTGTTTGCCAGTACCAGATTGTTGAATCTGGCAAACTCCAAGAGTCTCAGACCCTTGTCATTTGTCTCGTTGTTGCAGTGGGGTCCACATGTGTCTCCCCAGTTGTGGTGCGCCTCTTGGCCAACCTTGACACTCCAGTCGCCTTGCACTATGACTATGTCCTTCTTCGGCACTTGGTCAAGGACCGCCTGTAGATTTTCATAAAAATCCTCCACTTCGCTGTCCTAGCACCGTACAGCAACCATTAAGGAGCAAGTGGTCAGTTTTTTTACGAACAAGTAGCGTAGCATCGTGATAAACGAAGAGAGATAAAAAAACCAAAAAGAACACTTCACAGGGAGCTGATGTCTACCGAAAAATCAACAATGACATTCGAAAAGGCATGCGCACAGCAAATGAGAACTGGATAGAAGATCAAAGCCAGGAAATAGAGAACAGCCTGAACAAGAACAACAGCAAGAAGGCCTAGCAGACTGTGAGCGGCTGACAAGTGTTAAACAGCCCAAAGTCTCCACGATCCAAAGCAAGTCTGGTATATGCCTTATAGAAGAACAAGAAGTCTTGGACAGATGGACAGAGTACTGCTCTGACCTTTACAACCATACACCAAATGGAGACCCATCAGTTCTAGCATGTCCCGAGAACAGAGAAGAAGAAGAAATCCTCCTAATTCTTCGGGAAGAAGTTGAGGCAGCAGTGCAATCGCTGAAGAAAGGGAAGTCAGCGGGAGTGGACAACATACCCGCGGAGCTGCTACAAGCAGGAGGAGAAGCGATGATTGATGCCCTCACCATTATCTGTAACAAGATCTGGCAGAGTGGGGAGTGGCCTACACCATGGACCCAGTCGCTTGTCATCACTCTTCCCAAAAAAGGTAACCTTCAGGAGTGTGAAAATTACCGCACCATCAGCCTCATCAGCCATCCCAGCAAGGTCCTCCTGAAAATCATACTCAACCGGTTGAAACTCCAAGCTGAACAAATCATAGCTGAAGAACAAGCAGGATTCAGGGCAGGGCGAAGTACCGCTGAACAGATTTTCAACCTCAGAATAATCTGTGAGAAATACCTACAGCACCAACAACATTTATATCACGTGTTCATAGACTTCAAGAAGGCGTTTGACCGAGTCTGGCATGCAGCTCTATGGGCAACAATGAAAGTGTACAACATCAGCCCTAAAATTATTGAAGTCATCAAAAGCCTGTATGATAAGGCTACCAGTGCAGTCCTCCATAACAGCATCATCGGGAACTGGTTCAGAACAACAATCGGTGTGCGTCAATGATGCCTACTCTGTCCAACACTCTTCAACATCTTTCTAGAGCGTATCATGTCAGATGCCCTTGCAGATCACGAAGACACAGTCAGCATAGGGGGTAGAGCAATCTCCAATCTTCGTTTTGCGGTTGACATTGATGGATTGGCTGGAGAGGAACAAGAACTTGAACAGCTGGTACAGAGACTTGACACCACCTCCAGAGCTTATGGAATGGAAATAAGTGCAGAGAAGACCAAAATGATGACCAACAACACCAACGGCATCAACACGGACATCAACGTCCAAGGCCAATCCCTCAACACAGTGCATAGCTTCAAATATTTAGGAGCCATTGTATCAGACAATGGGTCCCGACAGGAAGTCCTCTCCAGGATCGCACAAACAACTGCTGCCCTGACAAAGTTGAAGCCCATTTGGGAAGACAGGACCATCAGTCTACATTCCAAAGTAAGACTGCTGCTCTCCCTTGTCATCTCCATCTTCCTATATGCTTGCGAAGCATGGACCCTCACAGCAGATCTACAACGAAGAATACAAAGCATGGAGATGAGGTGCTACAGAAGACTTCTGGGCATTTCCTATACCCAACACATCACCAATGACGAAGTCCGACAGACCATTACACAAGCCATTGGACAACACGATGACCTGCTCACAGTGGTGAAGAAACGGAAACTCCGATGGTATGGCCACGTCACCAGATCATCAGGCCTTGCAAAGACCATTCTGCAAGGCACAGTGCAAGGAGGTAGAAGAAGAGGTGGGAGGACACGCACATCTAAATCGTGCAAAGGGCTTTGTACTTTGGAGTGACAGATGGTCATGGATAAAGAAAACCTTATCGTACATTGGGATCTATCGTGTTGCGTTTTAACATTTGGAAAGAAGAGAGACAGAGACAGACAGACAGAGAGAATAAATGAACATTTAAACGTAATCCACACCCACTATTGGCAACAAGGCAGACGAGAGATAATCATTGAAGGGAAGAGGGTGGAAAGGATCTAAATCAACACTGAACCATCAGAGCAGTTATACTGCCAAGAAGGATATTGAAAACATGGCCACTTTATCTTGCCCTCCACAGGAGAACTCTCTACCACTGAGCTAAGGCAGTAAGACAAGTAGAGAGATTTCTTTAGTGAATATCTGCACTAAACAACGCTAAGCCATCACCATTTTCATCATCACCATGATCATCCTCATCTTCATCACCATTGTCGTCAACATCCTCATCATCCTAATCATTATCACCATCATCATTATCATCATCATCATCCTAATCATCATCCTAATCATCATCAACATCCTAATCATCATCCTAATCATCATCATCATCGTTCTCAACATTATCATCATCACCGATCAGTCAGTGCACCTCAGTTCAGTGACATTTGGGTGTTCCATTGCGAACAGCTGTGGTCAAATATCCCGTTGGCCTTTCATTACACTCAAATTTCATGGAACCGTTTTCTTCGTATTAGCTGCATGTTTTCCAAATCAGTCATTCAGCATTTATTAATGTCATAAAACGTTAATAATGTGGAATGCGTTGGTAGCTTATTTTTCTATTTGACAACAACTAATATTTTGTGACAACTAAATCTTTTTAAATTAAAAAAGTTGGCGGCTAGTTCGGTGAGTCAACACCACATGCAGCATCCATTTAGAGCCGTGTACAACAATGTTATTTATCATCTTTAATATTATTCCGAGATTTTATTTTTATATTAATTTTCTGGCTGAAGTCAATGCGTCTTGTGAACTTCTTAACGGGTGTCTTTGTGAATACCCATGCAGTACATTTGGACTGCACTTAGTGTAGTCTATGCATTCAGGGCCAAACCTCCTCTGATGAGATCTTTGGTAAAGATCGAAACGCGTCAGGAGAACCAGGCTCTATGAATGCAAGTCTACTGCTTTTTGAGCTCTTTTAGCTCATTAAGAAGCACATGGAATTGAAAGTCACTATGTCTCACTTTTGTCCACCTTTGAGAGCAGGATAATTATTTTTCTTGTTTAAATTAACTTGCCTCCCTTGGCTTGTTTTTATTCCTTGTTCCTTAATGGTTGCTGTACGGTGCTAGCCATTTGGAGAGAATTTATATAAAATTTTATATATATATATATATATATATATATATATATATATATATAGTCTTTGCTAGAACTAAGACCTAAAATTAAAAGTAATACATTTCATTTTATATAAGGTCTGTACGCAATGTGATTTTAGACCATTAATTTTGTTTAATTAATAAAAGTCAAGTCAACAAATGTCTATTACCCATAATGGACAATTCATAGAGCTCACTGCATCTCAGCAAATAAAGATTTTATTTTATTTACAATGGAGACTTAATACAATTCACTGCATCTCAGCAAATAAAGATTTTATTTTATTTACAATGGAGAATTCCTACAGCTCACTGCATCTTAGCAAATAATGATTTTATTTTATTTACAATGGAGACTTAATACAGCTCACCGCATCTCAGCAAATAAAGATTTTATTTTATTTACAATGGAGAATTCCTACAGCTCACTGCATCTTAGCAAATAAAGATTTTATTTTATTTACAATGGAGAATTCCTACAGCTCACTGCATCTCAGCAAATAAAGATTTTATTTTATTTACAATGGAGAATTCCTACAGCTCACTGCATCTTAGCAAATAAAGATTTTATTTTATTTACAATGGAGAATTCATACAGCTCACTGCATCTCAACAAATAAAGATTTTATTTTATTTACAATGGAGAATTCATACAGCTCACTGCATCTTAGCAAATAAAGATTTTATTTTATTTACAATGGAGAATTCCTACAGCTCACTGCATCTCAGCAAATAAAGATTTTATTTTATTTACAATGGAGACTTAATACAGTTCACTGCATCTCAGCAAATAAAGATTTTATTTTATTTACAATGGAGAATTCATACAGCTCACTGCATCTCAGCAAATAAAGATTTTATTTTATTTACAATGGAGAATTCCTACAGCTCACTGCATCTCAGCAAATAAAGATTTTATTTTATTTACAAATGGAGACTTAATACAGTTCACTGCATCTCAGCAAATAAAGATTTTATTTTATTTACAATGGAGAATTCATACAGCTCACTGCATCTCAGCAAATAAAGATTTTATTTTATTTACAATGGAGAATTCATACAGCTCACTGCATCTCAGCAAATAAAGATGTTATTTTATTTACAATGGAGAATTCCTACAGCTCACTGCATCTCAGCAAATAAAGATTTTATTTTATTTACAATGGAGAATTCATACAGCTCACTGCATTTCAGCAAATAAAGATTTTATTTTATTTACAATGGAGAATTCATACAGCTCACTGCATCTCAGCAAACAAAGATTTTATTTTATTTACAATGGAGAATTCATACAGCTCACTGCATCTCAGCAAATAAAGATTTTATTTTATTTACAATGGAGAATTCATACAGCTCACTGCATTTCAGCAAACAAAGATTTTATTTTATTTAACAATGGAGAATTCATACAGCTCACTGCATTTAAGCAAATAAAGATTTTATTTTATTTACAATGGACAATTCATATAGCTCATGCATCTCAGCAAATAAAGATGTTATTTTATTTACAATGGAGAATTCATACAGCTCACTGCATCTCAGCAAATAAAGATTTTATTTTATTTACAATGGACAATTCATACAGCTCACTGCATCTTAGCAAATAATGATTTTATTTTATTTACAATGGACAATTCATACAGCTCACTGCATCTCAGCAAATAAAGATTTTATTTTATTTACAATGGACAATTCATACAGCTCACTGCATCTCAGCAAATAAAGATGTTATTTTATTTACAATGGACAATTCATACAGCTCACTGCATCTCAGCAAATAAAGATTTTATTTTATTTACAATGGACAATTCATACAGCTCACTGCATCTCAGCAAATAATGATTTTATTTTATTTACAATGGACAATTCATACAGCTCACTGCATCTCAGCAAATAAAGATGTTATTTTATTTACAATGGACAATTCATACAGCTCACTGCATCTCAGCAAATAAAGATTTTATTTTATTTACAATGGAGAATTCATACAGCTCACTGCATCTCAGCAAATAAAGATTTTATTTTATTTACAATGGAGAATTCATACAGCTCACTGCATCTCAGCAAATAAAGATTTGATTTTGTTTGTTCTTCAACAACTAAAACTAAAAGTAATACATAAAACTACAAATTAACAAGTAATAAAAGTACGTTTCCACGACAGTTAGACATATATACATTCCACACCTCTCTACTCACAACATATTTCAGTCTCTCCCAGCTCTTTCACCCCAAAGACATACACCAACATCAGACAAAGGTACACAAAATGTCGTTTGACTGACAAACCGCTCATTCACGCTCAATAAAGACAACTTTGCCATTCCTTATAACAATATTTGATTTTTTTTAAAAGCTATAATATTAATAGGGTATTAAATTACACAAAGTCTACAAGAAAAGGATGGCTTAAGCTGGTCCACAAAGGTAAGTTATAAAAATGTTATATCCATATCATATTACTCTGTTAAATAATACGACTCTACATCACAGGCATCAAAGCTATGAACAATTCAAATATCAACACTAACAATTCAGACAACTTTAAACTATCAGTAACATTCATATTCAGTTTCACTGAATCCATAGTACTCAGTGGGTTTCTCAACAACACTTTGACCACAAAATTAACACTAGGACCTAATTCAAAGGCGTTGATATTGAAAACTCACCAGGTTAACTCTGCGGTCCTGTCAAGCTAATGGTGTGTGCGGAGCTGTTATAAGACTGAAATACTTGTCGAAATGCGCCAAACCTTAATTTTGTTGAGCTGGAGCTTTGGATTGGACAGTTCAGTAATGAGATGCCGTTTGCCGTCGCTTACTCCAAAATATACGACTGCCTGCCGCGTGGTACGTAGCACTTTATTCGTTTTGGCAAATAATAGGTGGCCGATGAGTTCGGTACAGCTCCCAGCCGAGTCAAGTGGTCTGTCTTCAACGGTTTGTTGCGAGCCCAATCCTGCGGTTTGCCCTGAAGAATGCATTCTTGTTCTTCATACATGGTTCATCCGACAATTAGAGTGATCTACTGCCATGTTTGTTAAGTCGTGTTGTACTACGCTAATATGTTATAGCGCTGCGCCGTGGGTTTCTCACTGGAAGCATAAAAGAGAACGAATAAGAAAATAGAACACCTAACTGAAATAAAGTTTGTGGAGCTGCAGAAGGCCCCGGTCGTCCTAAAGACATTGGTTGTAAGCACATGCCATCGTACAATATCAGTCACTCTGGTGGTTATTTCGGTGCACATTGATTGAGACTAGAGGCAGGTTGAAATTAAGATTTAGGACCGCTGGTTCTTATTCCCATTTTATCCTGAGTGCCGTTGAATTGCCCCGGTGTTTTGTTTGTTTGTTTGTTTGTTTGTTTGTTTGTTTGTTTGTTTTTTAACTACGAAAGAGACCATCATTTCACATACGTAAGCCTACGTGACAAGCATGGTAAAGTGTATCAGAGATGTGGAGGTATAGAGGTGCTGGGATAGTGTTGTCTACACAACAGTCATAAAATGTGTCTTTTTCGCCTGTTGCGGTGGCATTTGCGCTAACGTGACATCACTAAAACGCTTTTAAAACATGACATAATCAATAATGGTTTTTAGGTGATTAAAACAACAGATGGTTCCAAGGGAATAGAATAGGATTTTAACAGCAAGTTGGGCTTATACCACAAGATCAGTGATGATAATGATAATGATGTTGATGATGATTGTGATGATGATGATGATGATGATGATGATGATGTCGGTGGCCATGAGTGATAACAACAACATCAATAATAATAGTAAAAAATAATAACAACAACAGCAACAATAATAATAATAATAATAATAATAATAATAATAATAATAATAATAATAATAATAATAATAATAATAATAATAATAATAATAATAATATATTTTGTAAAGCGCGATATCAAACAAAAGGTCTGCTCAAAGCGCTCACACGCATACTCTTACACAAACACTCGCATAATTAAGAGACTGCACAGTACATAATGCAAAAGTAGTTATAAAAAATTGTAAGAAACAAAAGTGTACATGTACATGCAAACACAGGCAGTACATTTATACAAAAACGTACAAGGTCAAAGTATAAAAGAATGAAGTCAATATTAACGTATAAAGTTGTCGTTGATGTTTTTTTTTTGTTGTTTTTTTGGGTGGGGTGGGGAGGTGGTTGTTTGTGTGTGTGTGTGTGTGTGTGTGCGTGTATGTTTGTGTGTCCCCTTTGACTGTACATTATGTCCTTGCGTAATTGGTAAGCAAGTGTCATGCCTGATTTTATTTTGCATGAAGCCGGATGTTTAGAATGAATGCGTGAGTACTGACCTTTGAACTGATATTGTTCTTCTTCTTTCGTTAAGGGCTGCCAACCTCAACTTATTGAGGACGCTGCAGCCAAATGCTGGGTATGTTCTTGTTACCGGCACTCACCCGTCTAGGACATGAGCGTCAGGATCTTTAAAGTCCGTTATGATGGAGTGCATGCGACACAGACTAGAACTCGGTTTATACTCTCATCCGAAGGAGTAGGAAACGGGAGTAAAGTGTCTTTCCCAGGGACACAACACAATGACCCGGACAGGGCTCGAACCCGGGACCTTCAGATCCGCCAGCCAAAGCACTACCATTAGACCACCGTGCTTGTACCTTAGGAAAAAGCGCTATATAAATATCCCTATTATTATTATTATTATTATTATTATTATTATTATTATTATTATTATTATTATTATTATTATTATTATTATTATTGTTGTTGTTGTTGTTGTTATGATGATGATGATGATGATGATTATCCTATTATTATTATTATTATTATTATTATTATTATTATTATTATTATTTTTATTATTATTATTATTATTATTATTATTATTATTATTATTATTATTATTATTATTATTAAAACAACGTCAACTATAGCTGAAAACCAAAAAATACAATAAAGAGTGAATGCAAAAAATACGTCCACAGACTTAAAAATTAAATTCCGACTGATCGACGTCATTCTCTCGTTTACACGCACACACACACACACACACACACACACACACCCACACCCACACACACACACACACACACACACAAGTCAATCTATAGTTCCAAAAGATTTATACAATGTATATTCTGTGGCCCTAAAGGTGAAAATTCACAGTCGGTTGAATATTAATATTGTGTCAGTTCACTATCCTACGGGTTCAGATGATATCAACACTGAATGGTTAAAACTAGTTGATAAAAATGATAAATGGATTATTGTTGGTGATTTTAATGCCCATTCATCACTTTGGGATAACGGATGTCAGTATAATACTAATAACCGTTT
Organism: Oncomelania hupensis; assembly: GCA_036898135.1. Taxonomy (NCBI): domain Eukaryota; kingdom Metazoa; phylum Mollusca; class Gastropoda; order Littorinimorpha; family Pomatiopsidae; genus Oncomelania; species Oncomelania hupensis. The sequence goes on along the minus strand of CM072523.1, from coordinate 29,462,728 downwards.
TATTGATAATGTTATCATTTCTGGTCTTGTATTTTTGAATGATGGTAAAATAACAAGGATTCCTGATGTAGAAACACAACAGCCTTCTGCAATTGATCTAACATTCGCATCACCTGATTTGGTTATAGACAGCACATGGGATGTAGAAATTGATTCCTTAGGCAGCGATCATCTTCCAATTTTGACTACCATAAATGAAAAACCAGATATTCAAGTAGAAAATTATGTTATTCCTAAATATATATATGATCGTGCAGACTGGAATCAATATCAAATGTATTTATTGAATTCTGAAAAACATTTTATTAATAATGGAGACATTAATGCACTTTGTACAATGTTCACAAATACAATAATTTCAGCAGCTAACAATTCCATACCTATACAGAGGAGTTCTTTAAAGAAAAAACATCAAGGTAATATTAGGTGGAATAGTGCTTGTGCAGATGCAGTTAAATTAAAAAAGAATGCATACAAAAGTTGAATAAAACACATGTCTGTTTCTGCGCACAGAGAAATGAAAATTACAAAACTTAATTGTAACAAGATTATTGCAGTAGCAAAAAAACAACACTGGGAAAACTTTTGCACTAAAGAAATATCAAGTCCAAGTGATGCAAATAATGTTTGGAAAAAAGTTAATGAAATGAAAAATGGATTTCAGTTACCAAAATGTCCAATAAAAATTATGAATAAAATATTTCCTTCTCCAAAAGATAAAGCAGAAGAATTTTGTAAAATGTTTGCAAATGCAAGCAACACCAGCAGTCTTACTCAAGAAGAATTAACAAAAAGGCAAAATGAAGAAACATCAGAATTTTATAAAGATCCTAATCCAGATAATGCTTTGTATATGAATTCGAAAATTACATTATCGGAGGTAAAAGATGCAATCAAAAATCTTGGTAATAAGAAATTTGTAGGTGGTCGAGATGGCTTGTCATATACTTTATTAAATCATCTACCATTACCATGGATACATCATTTTCATACAATTATTAATAAGTGCTGGGAAGATAATATTTTACCCGATTTATGGAAAACATCAATTATAGTACCACTATTAAAAGCAGGAAAAAAATCGACATGAATCTTCCAAGTTATCGTCCTATTGCACTTACATCACATGCTGGTAAAATAATGGAAAAAATAATATTAAATAGATTATCATATTATTGCAACAAAAATAAAATAATACCAACGAATCAGGCTGGTTATAAAAAGGTAGGTCAACAGTAGATCACTTAGTTAAATTAACCACACAAGTTAAGAAGCAATTTTCTCGAAGGAAAAATATATTGGCCACTTTCTTTGATGTGAAAAAAGCGTATGATCGAGTATGGCACGCTCGACGTTTATACAAGCTAAAAAATATAGGCCTTTCTGGCAATATTTTTAAATATATTAAAGATTTCCTAAATGGAAGAAAAAATAATAACAAAGGTAGGCAACTCTTACTCCTCAGCTTATAATATTAATATGGGCATACCACAAGGGTCAATAATATCACCTTTATTATTTAATATATTGTTATATGACTTGCCTCAACATGTAGGTAAACAAATAAATTTAGTTCAATATGCAGATGATATTGCAATGTGTATAAATGTCTCTTTAAAAAGAAAAACATCTTTATTTTAAATAAAACATATTCAGAATGTGTATCAAAATGAATTAAATAATATTCACTTATACATAAAAGTAAATGGACTTGAATTGTCAAAAAAACCAAAACAAACAAATATGTTATTATTTAATAAAGGAACTGGTCCAAAACTATTACCGAAATTTTATATTGGTAATGAAGAATTGCAATATGTAAATGAAGTTAAATTTCTTGGTGTTTATTTTACAGCAAATTTAAGTTGGAAAAAACATATACATTATTTCTTGCAAAAGGCTATTAAAAGTTTAAATTTAATAAAGATTGTAAGTTACCAAAATGGGGACAAGATACACAAAATTTGATTCACCTGGTGTGCATGCTTGTTCGATCTAAATTAACATATGGCCAAGAGGTATACTTCTCTGCTCCAAAATACTTATTAAAATTACTTCAAAGTATGGATAGCAAAGCAATTAAAATGGCTATGGGTGTTCCAATACACACAAAAACATCTGATGCTTATAACGCTGCAGGTGGATTACCATTACATGAATGGAGAAAATTATCATGTGCTAAATATATAGTGAGGGCATCTGCAGTTGATAATTTCACAGATTCAGAATTAGAAATACGCTCTGATTTACATTTTCCCAAAAGAGCACCGAGTATTAATTATTTACAGACTATTTTAACGTATACAAATGAGCTTATGAACGAATCTAATTTAAATTGTAAATTCGATTCAAACATAATTTCACAAATACCTATACCTAATTGGGAACTTCAACGAGCAAATTTTGACATGGACTATTCTGAATTAAGAAAACAGGAAAACGGCATTTTATTAGCAGCAAAAGCAAAGGAACGTATCTATGAAAAATATTATTCTTACCTACAAATTTATACTGATGGTTCTGTTTTAGAATCAGGTGAAACAGGAGCAGGTTATGTTATACCTGCTTTAAAAGTTAACGAGGCTTACTTTTTAGGGAAAGGGCATTCAATATTTACTGCAGAACTTATTGCTATACTTATGGCATTGAATAAAATCATTAGTTTACACACTGACTTTCTCAATATATTATTTTGTGTTGATTCTAAATCAGTTTTACAAACTTTGGATTCAAATTATAATAAAGAAGGCTGTTATATTATAGATGAAATTAAATATCTTATTCATAGTTTAATCATAAATGGAACAAATGTTCAATTTTGCTGGATACCATCTCATAGCGGATTAAATCATAATGAATGGGCTGATAGGATTGCAAAAAAAGGGGCAAAAAATAGAAGTACTGTTATTCAGCTCGATGTTCCATTCTCAAAAAATGAAGTACATCGTATAATTGAGAAAACAATAAAAACTAAAATTCCTTGCATTAAATTATATAATGGAATGTTACATTCCTCGCGGACTGTTATCAGTTTAGTATATCGTCTTGCTTTGAACTCCTGGAGGACAAAATACTGTAAGGAAGTTGCTTGCATTTGCAAACAAGCAATTTCTATTAATCATCTCATTAATGAATGCAGTGCAATTGCGCAATATATTCCACAACATATTCCGGATAAAAATATTATTTACTGGATATCAATTGCAAAATCATTAATATATAGTCCTGTTGGATGTTTTTTGTAAAAAAAACAACAGTCAGTATAGATTATTTACTAGATCTAATAAATTGTTTATGAAGCATAAATTAAAAACATGGAATATTATATATGTATAAGTTCAGAATATTGAATTACATAATTATATGAGATATAATAATCCTGATTCGGCTTATTACAGCCCGCTGGATCCTGTAAATCATGAAGATTATTTTACAAGGATTGGTTAGTAGTTATATTGGACGTAATTTGTATAATTTCTAATTATTTTACAAATTTGATTGTTTAATTGTTCAGTTTTGTGTTCTTTGTTTAATCCCTTTTCCCCTTCATTATGACCATTCATTATTTGTTTAATATTTCCCCCCTGCTCCCATCAAGTCTAAAATCACTTAGGTGAATAGACGTTAAATTAAAGAAATGAAGAAACAAACAAACAAACACACCCACACCCACACACACATCACACACAAACGCACGTGCGCGCACACACACACCCACACACACACGCATATACGCACAATGTTTAATTTCCTACATATTAATATTAATATTTCTGATATTAATGTTTCGTATAAATGCTTGAGTACTGCGTTTTGTACTGATCTATCATTAGGAAAAATACCCTTATTATTAATAAAAAACACTAAACATTAATAATATATAGCTGAGAAGAATAGGCATGCTTACTGTTAAGACTTCTGCTCTGTGTATAAAATAATAAAATACAGAAGCAGATTTAACTATTCAAGAAATTAACATTGGTCATATCACGCACACACACACACGCACACGCACACACATGCATGAACGCACACACGCACACACATACACACACAATGTTTGGAGAGAAAAAAGAAAAACGACAACAGACTCACCTTAAATAATATTGAGGGCAGCACTGACCTTGACCTTTGACTTTTGTGAAACTGAAGATGTTATGAGTCATTAAGGAACATAGCAACAATGAAACAGAAATTTTAAAAAAAAAATATTGTCGTTTGTCTGCAACATCTCTTTTTAGGTTACACTATTTACTTTTGACCTTTGAAATAGCTAGATATTTAAATACACAGGGGGAAAAAATGGTCATATCTTTGTATGATCTACCAAATACGACTTACATCCATCAAGTATTGCATGTTATTCCGCTGCAAGCCGACCGACCGACTCACCAACCAACCCACCAGCCAACTAGCTAACCAATCAACGGACATATTCCCAAACATCCACAGTCATTTTCCCCTCTGAAAGTTATTTCAATCTTTAGATTGATTGGAACACAAAATGAATTTTATTGTTTCATAGCGCTCGTACAAGCCCAATTTCTGGAATTAAGTAATTAAATGTGTTAATTACACATGCATGTGTTTCATGCACGCACACATACACATACACACACACAGGTACACACACACATGCACACACACACGCACACACATGCACACACACATCATAACGTTAGACTTAGCTCTTTTTTGCTTAGATCTCACTTACTAATAAATGACAATATTGCTGCTACCGCTAGCAATAGTCTTGGTCAATGAGGTGTGGCTCAATCTAGCTGACAGTGGGGTGCGGCATTAAACACTGAAAGTTTTAATTTTTTTATTATCTTCGTAATGACTTCCTCTCCAGGATAGTACAAACAACTGTTGCCCTGACAAGGTTGAAACCCATTTGGAAAGACAGGACCATCAGTCTACCCTCCAAGATAAGGTTGTTGCGCTCTCTTGTCATCTCCATCTTCCAATACTCTTGTGAAACATGGAGCATCAGAGTAGATCTACAACGAAGAATACAAAGCATGGAGATGAGATGCAACAGAAGATTTCTGGGCATTTCCTATACCCAGTACATCAACAACGACGAAGTCCGACAGGCCATCACATAAGACATTGGACAACACGATGAAATGTTCACAGTAGTAAAGAAACCAAAGCATCAGGCCTTGCAAAGACCATTCTGCAAGGCACGGTGCAAGGAGACAGAAGAAGAGGGAGACAGAAAAAGAGGTGGGAGGACAACATTCGAGAATGGACTGGCTTGACACTGAGAGAAGCCATGAGGGTTGCTGAGGATAGAGAAAGATGGAGTCCTATCCTATCCTATTCTATCCTATCCTATCCTATCCTATCCAAATCCCGTAACTCGGAGGTCGTACTCCATCTTTCTCTGTCCTCAGCAACCCTGATGGAGTACACTGGTTAAACGGTCATCTGTGGTGCTACAACGACTTTAAAATTTCGGATAAGTTAGGAAATATACCAGGGACACTCTTTTCCTTTGCACTGTTGCACACACCCACGCCTCCCTTCCCTCCAAGTCTTACTTCTTCTGTTTTATTGCCTTCCTTCCCCCCCACCTCCCCATCATATAAGAGAGAGAGAGAGATAGAGAGAGAGAGAGAGAGAGAGAGAGAGAGAGGGGGGGGGGCGAGAGAGATAGACTGTACTGGTACTAATAAGTACTAATAAAAATATGAATCACTCACACGGACGCCTTTCATTAGCGGACACAACTGTTTTTTTTCACTACGGAGGGCGCCACTAACATCCACGGGGCGTCGCCATATAGCTCAGTGGCCGTTACTCATCCTGCAGCTTGCAGAGTTGTATTGCCTGCTGCGAAAATGGCCGAAATATGCTAATTTTGTTTTGGACAGTGGCATCCAGCTAGGTATAATAGATGCTTTTGTTCGTTTGTTTGCACGATCGACGGATGCTAGTTTCGGGAGAAGTGTGTGTGAGTGTGTGTGTGGGTGTGTGTGTGTGTGTGTGTGGGTGTGTGTATGTGTGTGTGTGTACTAGTTTAGTGACTAGAAAACTATAACACACCACGTAAAGCGAGATGTTTTGTTGATATCTGTTGGTTTCTTTGGCAGATTAATTTTCACAATAGGCTATTTAGACCCTGCACTACGGCTTCACGCCTTAAATAGTTCAGCCTGTTGTAGCCTTTGTCAATTAGCTGCCTAGGAGACGACACAAGTCAGTTGTGTGCTAAGCATAGCTAGGCAGTGACCTCATCCTGCTGACGTATCGCCAACCCTGATAGGGTGCGCCACAGGTATCGGACGAGATTTTCGCGGGCTTTGGCTGACCGCAAGACTAGGTAGTCATTCTGTGCCTAACTCTCACACGAGAAGGAGCAACGCTCTGAAAGATCTCTCTAGCTGAAGACTAAGCAGGTGATGGATGAAATTCATTCATCGCAGTATATCCACAGCCTGACATTGTCAAAAAGGCAAATTATCAATCTTTTGTTTCATCGTGATTTATTGATAATAATAATTGGATTATGTTTGTGAAGTCTTGCCATGTTTTATCATTGTGAATGTTAGTCAAACTTAGCGTGACCACGTGGCGGACACGCGACCGTTTTCGGCACCAAGAGGTAGCCTCTATGGGCCCACTGTTGTTTCTCCTATGTGTATTATTGCAGATCAGTGGCTGTACTGAAGAATGTGTAGGTTGTTAATTATTTCTCCATGTGTTTAGTTTTAGCCACGATGTATGTATAGGTATAGGAATTACGTTGGAGATTCCAGTGGACCACGGACTTAGAAGAATGATCGTCATTTGTATTGTATAAGTGGAGCGGTCTCAACTGAGGGCTGTTTCTGCCATCTGCACACCCGTTTTAAACAAGGCGTTGCAGAAACTCGTCTTATGTTTTGCAGACGAGCAGGCTAGTTGGTCCGAGGCAGGGATAGACCCGTAAGAGTCAACCCTGACATTCGGCCTGCAAGGGAACATCGAGCACTGAGTTCCAATTGCCCAATAGTCAACAACCAAGGAGGAGACACCATCACCACACCTCAAATATTCAGTTAAGTGGCACTAAAGACGTGCACAAACACTGCCCTAGAAGGACTGTGCTGTAGTCCACTCTCCAGAAAAAGAGCATTAGGCCAACCAGAACAAATAACCCAATGATAAGACAGTAGCAATTATCAAGAACAGTAGCAGCATAGACCCATCAAGGAACGAACTATTCGAAGTGAACTTGGACATTTAAGTTAATAGAGTGTTTAGAGAATTATGTATAGAGTAGAGGAAATAAATGTGTGATATTTACTGTTAATAAGTGGCTGGACTACCTATGTTTCAAAGCTGTGTGAGAGCTAGTGTGCCAGTGAATCTTTTACCATTTGTTTCCTATCTCTATAACCCTATCCGCACACAGACCGAGCTAAACATATAAATGTATTAAGATTAGCCATAGGGTGATTAAACTAGCCGATCCCCGCAGACCAAAGACCAGTGGGTAATAGCATTCCATTGTGCAGAGCCCAGTAACAATAGACCAACCGTCACAGTGATGAATGTGTAAACGATGATGAAATACTGTCACGAGCGGACGATTCACCTCTGGCGCTGCCTGCGTCCCGTCTCCACTTCCTCGCCCGCTGGCCAAGCCAACTAAGCCCCGCCCCTCGGGAATTGCCCCTTGAAGCCACAAACTAGTCAAACCACAGTGTCAGTCTTCAGCCGTCAGCCCGAGCAAGAACAACTGCCTGCTGAGGACACGCCGCACCACGTTGTGACCCCTGAGCCTCGGCAATATTCTTGTGTTCTACCCGTTCTTGGTCAAGGTAAGAGTGGAAACTTACTTTATATCATTTAGCATTTCCATCACCCGTCGATTTCCCAACATGTTCGTATGTCCTGTAGATATGTACGTTTGTGTATGTGGTTTGCCTTGATGTGTTGCTTGTGATATGCATTTTATTCCCTGTATCTATTATCTGCATTTTGATTGCTGTTCATGCCATGTTTGTATTTATACCTGTATGTTCCCTGCTAGACCCTTGTATAAATCTCCCATGCCATGTTGTCCCACCACCTAGATTAAAGTCCCCCAGTACAGCACCCTTGCCTACAACCCCCATTGTCCTGTAATTATCCCCTTTGCTTCTCCCATGTTCTTATTGTGTAGATATCTGCCCCTGTTGTCCATCACCCCATCTAAGGCGCCGAAGTTATTATCTATTAGCGGCCGCCAGTAAACTCCACCAAAGCCCCGTAGCCATTGTTGCAATTGTTGGACTGTTGGAGCGAACCGGTCACGTCTTGGCCGGTGCGTCCAAATTTGAAAATCTGATTGGCATGCGCGCTAACCGGCGCGGCATCCAGAGTGTGTGTACACCTCTGATCCTGAGTCGATACTTCGTTACAGAACGGGCCCTTATACCGGCTGCTACGAGACTCAAGACCCGCTGCGTGCAACCCAGACACACTGGTTGTCACTGAGAAGCGTAGGAACCGAACCACTGCTAACGGTCAGCCACGTAGGCCGCTTGCACCAACACCCCTGTTACTCAAGAAGCCGACCCAGTGACCTGCATTGGGCCATCTGACGCTAACCGCCTGGACCATTGCACAATCGCCATCCAGAACCAAGAGGCAACCTCCGCCCCTACACTATTACAGCTAAGTGCGCACCAAGCGCACACCACAATTCTGAGACAATCTGGCTAGCCACGTATTATTAGCTAGTATTATTCATGTTGATGTAGATGTGTTTTTTATTCAAATTTTAGAAATAATATATTAACAGCAGCAGAAAAATATATACCAAAGTGTAAATCTAAGAAACTTAATAACCATTCTGGAAATTCTTGGTGGAACAGTGAATGTGAAACAGCTGTAAAATTTAAAAAAGACTTATATAAGCATTGGATTAAAAATAAAACGGAAGAAAATTTCACAAAGATGAAATATGCTAAGATACAATGTAATAGGGTTATAGCTCAGGCAAAAAAACAGTATTGGTCTGAATTTTGTGTTAAAGAGGTTTCAGAGTCAAAGGATATGCAAAAGGTATGGAAAAAAGTAAAAGAAATGAAAAATGGATTTAAACTTCAGTCGTATCCAATTAAATTAAGCAATAATAATTTTCCAAGTGCTAAAGAGAAGGCTGATGCTTTTGTAAAGATTTTTGCAGAATATTCTTTATCATCAAGTCTTGATCCATCAGTACAACAATTAAGAAAAGAAAAAGAAAATGAGAAAGAATATGAAGATCCTTTGCCAAATAATTCTCATTTTATAAATGCCCCTATTGAATTTGAAGAGTTCTTAGACTGTTTACAATCATTTTCATCAAACAGGACTGCAGTTGGGATTGATGGAATGTCATATCAATTATTAACGCATTTGCCTTTGAAATGGAAAAAATTACTACATTCATTATGCCAACAGTGTTGGCAGAGTGGAACTCTCCCTATTATCTGGAAGAAGTCAGTAGTTATTCCAGTACATAAGCAAGGTAAATCTCGTTCCTCAATTCTTAATTATAGACCAATTGCATTGAACTCACATGTAGGGAAAGTATTTGAAAAAATAATTCAGAAAAGAATAACATATTTTTGTGAAAAGAACAACGTAATTCCTAAAAATCAGGCAGGATTTAGAAAAGGTCGATGCACAACTGACCATTTGGTGAAATTAACGAGTCATATTAAAAAACAGTTTGCTCATAGAAAAAGTACTCTTGCTGCATTTTTCGATGTCAAAAAAGCATATGACAGTGTGTGGCATGCAAGATTGTTATATAAGTTAAAAAATATTGGAATAAGTGGTCATATGTATAATTATATAAAAAATTATTTAAATGGCAGATCTATATGTACACGAGTAGGAAACACTTATTCATCTTATCATAACATTGACATGGGAATTCCTCAGGGCTCTATAATTGCACCATTATTGTTTTCAATACTAATTCACGATCTTCCCACTGTTATTTCTAATCCATTAAATGTTGTTCAGTACGCTGATGATATTGCCATGTGGATTAATACATCTATTCGAAAACATACTAAGCAGAGAGTAATAACACATGTACAAAAACTGTTTCAAGAAGAACTGAAAAACCTTAATCTCTTTATGAAAAATAATGGTCTGGAATTGTCATCTGAAAAAACGTTTTTAATGCTTTTTAATAATGGTATTAATCCTAAATGTTTACCTGTTTTAAAATTAAATGATGAGATTCTGATATACAAGAAACAGGTTAAATTTCTTGGTGTTCAGCTAACTTCTAAATTAAACTGGAAATTACATATTGAACATTTAATAACAAAGGCAAGAAAATCCCTAAATTTATTAAAAATTATTAGTGTACAAAATTGGGGGCAGGATACCAAATCCCTCTTACATTTAGCAATATCACTAGTCCGTTCAAAGCTTGTTTATGGTCAGGAGGTGTACTTTTCATCAAACAATACATTATTAAATAAATTACAAAGCATCGACAGTAGAGCTATTAAAGTTGCATTAGGTGTTCCAGTTCATACTAATACAATTAAAACATACCAAGAAGCTGGAATATTACCATTAAACCAACAACGTCAATTAGCTACTTCAAAATATGTATTAAGATGTTTATCTGTCCCAAATTCAGTACAGGAAGAAATTTTTATAGATGCAGAAGACTATCCGAAAAGAACTAAACATATTAATTACTTGAAGCCAATTAAGAACTATACAAAAGATCTTTTTGAAAAGTGTAACATTGATATCACAGCAATTCCCGTTATGCCATTAATATCACCTATTCCACCATGGGAGCACAGAAATGCAAATTTTAACATTGATTATAGTGTAACTAAAAAAGATGACGACACTAATCTCTTAGTTACTGAGGTAAAAGAGCAAATTGAAAATAATTATTTAAACCATTTGAAGATTTTTACAGATGGTTCGGTATTAGATTCTTTAGATAGTGGATCGGCTTTTATCATTCCTGCATTAAATGTAAGACGCTCATATTATCTAGGAAAGGGGTTTTCTATATTTACGAGTGAGCTTTATGCTATTGTAATGGCTCTCAACTACATTATGACTTTACCGTTAGAGCTCTTTGGTTTACTGATTTGTGTAGATTCAAAATCGGTTTTGTATGCTTTAAAACAGGGTAATTCCAAAGTAAGAAATGAATTTATATATGAAATTAAACATATGATCCATTGTATGTTTTCTAGAGGTATAGTTGTTGATTTCTGTTGGGTTCCAGCACATTGTGGAATTCATTGGAATGAAGTATGTGACAAGTTAGCCAAAGAGGGAGCGCTAAGATCATTAGATTCTATTTCTGTCAACAATTTGAGTATGTGTTGTCATGAAATGTATTCCTTATTAGAAAAAGCAGTATGTCAAGATAATAGCATTAACAAGGTTACTATACCGAACTGTTCACGACAGTTGTCAAAATTAATATACAAGTTAAGAATGAACTCATGGAATACTAAATATTCGGCAGATATCCAGTGTATGTGTGGCGAAAATATATCAGTTTACCACATTTTTTTTGAATGTCCAGTTTTAAATGCAATGTATGAAAACCAAGGACATCATTTGACTGAATATGGACATTCTTTAGATGATGTATTACATCATTCACAGATAACAGCAGTTGTGAAAATTATTGCACAGACTCCTATTGGTAGACTTTTATAGTTTGGTGTTAAATCCTTCTTCCCATTTCATTCCATTTTGTTACAAGGTTTCTTAATTGTGATTTTCTTTATATTGTTGTTGTTCTTAATTAATGTCTAATATCACCTGAATGTGTGAATAGACAATAAATGAAATATTGATTGATTTGATTGATTGGCTAGCCACGCGCAAGTATCCAGATACCCCTCTGCCTTGTGATGACATCAGTCCTCAATCGCCTTAGTATCCCCCAGACTGCCAACCCAGAATAGCTCCAAGATACTCTGGACGCTTATAGACTATTACCAGTGACTCAGCCTTAAGCTTACTTCATACGCCTGACCTACTTCTATTTAATAAATTGCCTAGTAGTATATTATAACATCTGACTTCCCCTTGTTTCAAATTCTCTACTAGTTTAGTTTGTATTCTTCTCGTCTGGCCTTTTACCTTTCTATCAATCCTTAGTATTCCCAGCATTATTTCCCTGAATGTCGCCGCAAGTTGGCCTAAACAAGGGAGGCAACACAGCGCGGGGGAATAATAGCTAATCCTCATCCCCCCAACCCCCTTTCTTCGTGACAAATACATTGTCACCTGCGTGTTTTTCACAAACATAGCAGAAAATACGCATTTTCCAAAGCGTTATCTTTTATTTTTTTTTTTTGGCAGGAGGGGGGGGGGGGGGGGGGGGGGTAGAGAGGAAAGGGAGAGAAGACGGGAGGGGGAGAGTTGTGTTGTGACTGGGCCTTATCCAATCCAAACCAAGCAACAGGAAAACATGAAATGCCAGGCCACTATCTCAAGCATTTGGAAGTCAAGAAAATTATCCACCTCGGATAAAGCCCATTTGTAAACACAGCACGTGTTTAGGAAATGCTGAAGCTCAATTACCTTGACCTTTCAGAGAGCACAAATGCAAATGATCTAACATGCTTAGCTTAGCAGTAACTGAAGTATCTGCAAAGTGAAAATGATGAATTTTGGCTCAGTTGTTCTTGAGATAAGACAAAAAGGGTATTTGGAGAAGGAAATTCAAAAAAGAGTGAAATTGGGAGCGACGTAAGGAACTGAGCGACTGACCGACAGACTGGCAGATTAGTTGTTGTTGTTTGTTGTTTAGTAGATTATAGTCACACGACACTTTCGCATATAGGTGACTACTGGACCGATTTATACTGACACCAGCGGGCCAGTTGTTGGTAAAGGGGAAAATAATATGATCACACGTTGACCAATCCGGGATTCGAACCAGCGACCTTTCGGTTACTAGCAAGACGCTCTTACCAACTGAGCTACCCGGCCCCTCGGCAGATTAGATTATATACTCCATTTTTATAGGGTCCAGCTAACAGCCCAATAGAGCGTACCGGTTTGCGGGCATGCGCAGTGAGAGCATAGCAACCATAGCCTGCCCGATCGCTGGCCTCACATGAAGTGGACAAGATGGCGGCAATTAGTGATGCTTGCGCGAAGGATAGCATCGATTGCATCCCAAATTCAGTATCTCCCTAACTTCACACCGTTGTCAAAAACTGTGCTATAGTGGGGGATAAACAAATTCAAATCTCAGTTCATCGACGATGTTCCGAGTTTTCAAGGATGGATCAACAGAAACTGTGGAAGTAGCTGGAATTAATGTTACAGATCTATGCAGAAATCTTGCCGACCCACATAAACTCGTCATCGAGATCAACATCAGAAAGGAGTGTATTTCCGAAGCCATGTGCGATTGCAAAGCAGGGTAAGTTTATCATGTTCTTTTAAAAAAAAATATATTTTTTCGAAATTTATTATACATAATTTTAGTTATATAATCCTAGTAGTAAATTTCGCCATTTTCACTGTTTTATCTGCGTGTTCAGTACCAACAGAACAGGACAGAACACAATAGTGTTACACATTTTATTGAAGCTAGCATATCGTCCATTTTAATAACATTCTTGAATGCACAATAAATAGGGAGAGAGAGAGAGAGAGAGAGAGAGAGAGAGAGAGAGAGAGAGAGAGAGAGAGAGAGAGAGAGAGAGAGAGAGAGAGAGAGAGAGAGAGCAAAAAATGCATGTACATGTGCTATTGATTTTTATTTTTTTATTTTTCAGTTTGGATGGTCACTGCTCCCACATTATCGGGCTTCTGAAGACTCTGCAATACTTCAAAGTGCAGAACTTTACTCATGTCCCTGGTAAGTTGAGCTGCACAAGTATGCCGCAAGCGTGGGGGTGTGGCAGCACTAAGAGGCAGCAAAATCTCACCTGTCCCAATCAACCACCTAGTGCTATCACGCCCAGTTGACAAGAGGGAGAGGAAACCAATCATGTGTCAGGTTGACATTAACAGCAAGTAAGCACCTCATCTTATCAATTTAAAACAAATGTAGGTCAAAGTAACATTAATTTTTTAAATAAGTTTTTCCATTATGTTTTGTGTGTAAACAACTCAGACAATTACCAGTCCTTAACAGTTTCGTTTAGTACTGAAGGAGAAAAAAATTCATTCATCAATTCAGTACTAAAGGCAACACACACAAATCAATTCATGGGTCAATGTCTTCTTTGCATCATTCAGTGGAGTGTCAACAATTCATGCATGTGCCACAATCATTGCTCAATATTGTAACAAATAACTCATTCAGCTACACATGTTATACACAAATTTTACATTTGTGCAGGGTACCAAAGGTGACACAAGATGAAATTTCCCAGTTGAAGTCTCCCGCTGGCACACCTTTATCATACCTGAGAAACAAAAATTGACATAAACAGAATGTTTAACCTGCTTTGTCAGTTTGTGATGATTATTACACTGTGATTGAAATAAGCCATATTTCTTTAAGCAAACAGAATGTTTTTAACTTGCTTTTGTTCATATTGCTTTGAGATGGTTATTACTTTGACACTAGTCACATTTCTTGACATGAACACAATGTCAAACTTGATTTGTGATGATTATTAAATTGTGGGAATGATTGACACTACAGGTAGTCTTATTTCTTGACATAAACAGAATGTTTAACTTGATTTGTGATGATTGCTTTGTGATGATTAATAAATTGTGGGAATGATTGACAATACATGTAGTCTTATTTCTTGACATGGACAGAATGTTTAACTTGCTTTGTGATGATTATTACATTGTTGGAATGATTGACATTTCTTGGCAAGGGCAGAATGTTTTGTGTTGATTAATCAAGCATGGTGACCATTAAAACTGTTATTGTTAGTGTCTATTATTCCCAAGTACATGAATCATGGAAACTGTATTTGTTAGTGTCTATTATTCCCAAGTACACAAAAAGAAAAAAAATAGTGTATGATATATCAGGGTGGGGGGGGGGGGAATTCAGATATGTCAAGTACATTTGGACAAGTTTCTGTTGTGTGTTAAATGTAATTTTTAATACCATGATTATGGGAAAAAACCACTTACACAAAAAAATATTTGGTAACAGGGTGTTTAGTTTGTTTAGAATTTGCAGTATCTGTAGGACATGGAATGTATCTTTTTTTTCTAGCTAGTGGTCTCTTGGCTTTGTGGATAGAAGATCCATATGCAGGCATTGGATAGGGGTGAAGCTCACAAGGTCCCCCATCTATGAAATGCTGGAATAAATTTAAAAAAAAACAACAACTCAAAAACATAGTGTTTTGAAAAATATGCCTGTCATATGTACCTGTGTGATTTTCTATTTATCTCTCATTTCAGCGTGTGGTCACTCTGTGTGTGTGTGTGTGTGTGTGTGTGTGTGTTCTGCTTTATTTACATGTAACACATACTTTAAATTGGCAAAATATGACATTTCCTATCTCAGGTAAAAGGCTATAGTAACAGCAAATGGTGTATAGTTTATAAGTAGCCAACAAACTACAGTAAAAGTAACCTCACATAAAACATTCAGCTATTTTCCCACTTTTCTCCTAAATGAAAGCAACAACCCTAACAAAAGAACAATAAAAGCAGGCTAACTGAGCATTTAATGAATCAAACCATTGCCTTCACCCAACATCTTGATTCATAAGGAGAGAAAAAGGCACAACATTACAGCTTAAAAAGATGCAATTGTAGTGGTACAAATTTGTAACTAATTACATAAAGAGCAAAAACAAACTTACGTGTTCTTACCCTACTGCAAACGCCTCGATTCTTTTGCTTGTTTCTATCTTTTAAGATGCTGACATTAAAGTCTTCATGCACGCTCTTATCCACGACTTTTCTTGTTTTGGGGTTAGGAAATGGCAAGAGTTTGCCTTTGATCGACTTGGGAAACCTTGCATCTCCGTTGCAAGTACCCAACTGGCAATGTATGACAATTTTGCCTCATCTTCAATAGTAATAACTTCCTACAAAATCAGATAGAAATGAGCTTCGCGGTCACTATTGTATATGTCGTCTGCTAGCGCGTGTGAGGCTCCAATAGGCACGCGCTAAAAGACTGCTCCCCGGCAGCCGACACGGAATTTTGGGATTGGTTGAAAATGCTGCATTCGGTACGCTCTATTAAGACCACCACTGACTTGCAGCCGGACTGAGAAAATCCTCTGTGTCCTGCAAAGAAGGAAGAAGATGACGAAAAAGACGAAGACGAAGAAGAAGAAGAAGAAGAAGAAGAAGAAGAAGAAGAAGAAGAAGAAGAAGAAGAAGAAGAAGAAGAAGAAGAAGAAGAAGAAGAAGAAGAACAACAACAACAACAACAACAACAACAACAACAACAACAAGAATAAGAACAAGAACAAGAAGAACAAGAACAAGAAGAACAAGAAGACGGAGGAAGGAAGTAAGGAAGGAAAGCTGAAAATGGTGAAGAACGACAAAAATAAGATGAAATAAGAAAAAACAAACGAACAAATAAAGGAGTAAAAAAGAACGGAGGAAAATTAAGCTAGAAAGTAAGAAAATAAGAGGGAAGGGGGAAAAAGAGAGGAAAAAAAAGAACAGAAGAAAGAAAGAACGAAATGAAAAAAAAGAAAGACAGACAGACAGAAGGAATATCCAAAAAGAGTTAGAAAGAACCGAAGAAAGAAAGAAAGATAGAAAGAAATTAAATGAAACAAAGAGAAGAAGAAAGACCGGAAGAAAGAAAGAAAGAAAGAAAGAAAGAAAGAAAGAAAGAAAGAAAATCCAAAAAGAGTAAGAAAGATCCTAAGAAAAAAGAAACAAAGAAATGACATTAAAAAAAAAGAGATGAAGAAAGAACCGAAGACAGAAAGAAAGAAAGAAAGAAAGAAAGAAAGAAAGAAAAATAAAGAAAGAGAAAGAAAGAGAGTAAGGAAGTAAGAAAGAAAGAAAGAAAGAATAAACGAAAAAAGATAATAACAAAAAGAAAGAAAGATAGAAAGAAATAAAGAAAGAAAGAAGGAATGAATGAAATGAACATTGAGGTTTAACGTCTACATGCAATCACCATTGGCGATATTGCAGACGGGGATAACCATCCCAGGGAAAGAGGGGTAGGGACCTGAATCAACACTGAACCACCAAAGCAATCATACTGCTACAATGGACAGTGAAAATGGCCACATTTTATATCGCCCACCACGGGATTCGAACCTGGGTCATCGGTGTGCCAGGCAAACGCTCTACCAATTGAGCTACGGCGATGGGGAATGAATGAATGAATGAATATATCACAGAAAGAAAAAAAAAAGAAACAAGACGACGAGTAAGAAGAAGAAATATAAATTGGTAAGAATACACACTCAATAGGCATTTGTAATTAATTTGTATATACGCAGACCCAACTTTACTTATTCACATTGCAAATAAATATACGCGAATCAGTAACATCACCACTTTCTTCATTAGCAGACTCGTCACTTATTCACGGCATTGTAACTACGATGAAATAACTGATAACGATGATGGTACTAATATTAAAACTATGACACCATTGATAAAGTAATGGCATCGATGAAGCTATAATTACATTGCTCACAAAACAGTTTTATTTCATGAAGTAAATGTTGATTCTGTTGGTTACTTGATTCCTTCTCCAAGATTACTGGTATTAAAGCGCATGAATGGTGTGTATGAAAGACGATAGGATTCATAATTAATGTTATTTGGATATGGTTGTATGTTGTTGTTTTTAATCGTAGGAGTTGATCATTTGTTGATATTATTGTTTTTAGCATAGTAGGCCTACCTGGATCTTTGGGGTTAAATTTCATTCATTAATATAAAAGATGAGTTAGATTATGCAGTTGTTGTGAAAGACAAATGAATATGCAATGAACAGTCTTGTGCATTATATGTATTAATAAAAATGAACACACACACACATACACACACACACACACACACACCCATGCCTACCTACCCAACGTTGTGTGGTAGGCACATTTTTAGCATCGTTGTGGGGTACATACACTGCATAGCATATTTCACGTAATATTAGGTTATGCTGACTTTGGGCAGTTTTAACATAAGTGCCGAGCAGTGACGAATGTTTTTCATCAAGAATGAGGCCAAACCGGTTACTTTGAAAATGGGAGCCTTGTGCTTATGTTGTGAGGTATAACCATGAATATTCATGAGGTAAACAGGAACTACCTCACAAGTACGTTACAGTGTTTCCAATTATGAAAATTATCTGTTGCAATACTCATTATGTAAGATGGTTTTTTTTGGTAATTAAATTATATATAAATGATAAATAAGCATAGCAGCATTATATAGTGTATGTACATGTAATTTGAAAATAAACACCGAGCAGATGTGACTTTTAAACCGTTAATTTTTCTACCTATCTGAACTTATCATAGCATCATTCTTCCCTCACAGATTGATATGATTAATTATTATTAGTCTCTTCTAACACAATGTTCTGTGAGGATTGTTATTGCTGTTGGTTAGTTATTTTGCGTCAATGTTTTACTTTTGTTCATAATGTTGCATAGCGGTTGTTTCATATTATCAAATTGTTGTTAATGTGCTTTAGTTGAATCTATTACATTGGAACCTCCAATATGTGATCTTGCAAAATGCACTCCAAATGTGATCTTATAATAGAAGGGTATGATAACTTAAACAGAGAGACAAAGCACACATACCACTTGTTCAGATCAAAAGTAAATTATTTCAAGAGAGAATTTTATATTAAAGGGATTACATTACAACGGAAACAGAGAGGCAAGGCACACATGCCACTCATTCAAAAGCAAACTATTTCAAACTTTTATTAACGAATTGTAAACGAATCTGTAGTATCTTTTTTCCTTTGTTTATTTTGTTGTTTTTGTTTGTTTGTTCAATTTAGCCTATACTCTATAAACCAGTCGGAAAGGATCGCTCCATTACAAAGGTGTAATTCATCTTATAAGTAAACTTATCAGTCATAAATACAGGTCACACAACAGGCGAGGTATACTGGAGAGACAGACATTGGAGGTTTTACAGTATGTAAATTGTTTGTGGGAATACAGGATACAGTGGAAGTAAAATTCTGAAAGTAAAAGGTTGTGATTTACTTTAATATGTTTGTCGTGCTTGAATGACAACATATGTTGATTCACCACCACCATTACATTACAAACAACAAACAAGCACAAGTATTCAGTGCCCGAGTCAGCATGTTAGTGTCTGCGCTGTCATACAATTTATCTGGTTTGTGTTATTTTGTTTCTGTATAAACACATCATCAAACAATTGACATACATTTCCTCTTTTATTCAGATGAAACAAAATTAACAGGCGATCTAAATTTACAGGTCAAGTACTGTAACTTTGAACAACGAATAAATGCTAGCAGCAACAAGAACAATATGGAAATAATTTCAAATGTTTTTTTTTTCAAGATACAGTTATATATTTGCAAATCTTTAAACTACATTTGTGTTCACACATGAAAACAAGAGCAAAAAAGTGTACTATTAATTGTCATATTTGACTAACATTGTTGACACTGTGACCTTAACTGTAAGTCATTCAATCACTGATACATTTCGACCTCTCGTAGCTCTAAATCCAACCTACCAGGTATAAAACAGACAGACATTCCATTACATGACATGATTATTGCTTTAGGTCCAGCGGACTCTTCCGAGCCAAATCAGGACCAGACAACCCCTGATCCGCATAAAAGATCTGCTGAAACAACCCTAGTGGTAAAACTGAAGGCACTCCACCAGCCAGTCACTTTATAATAAAGACATCCCACGCAGGGGACGTTGAGGCTATACACTAATTTATCGAACCCCCATTTACAAAAACAAAATAGAATACAATCATTACAAAATATCAACAAAACATATATTTATAAAATGCCTACATTGATAAATAATAACATCGTATCAAGCCCTAGTGACCAACTGGCAGAAAGCGTCTAATATTCCCAAGCTGATCCAACAGACCTCACACACAAATAAGGAGTCTTGTCCCGGAAGAGTTTTCAAGAAAAAAGGTAGGTGACTGGTCTAGCGAAGAAGAAGATAGTATAGCAGATTGATAGAACAGAGCAGGAATGAGAAAGAACAAATGAGAAAGACAGCGACAGTGGGAATTTAAAGCACTAAATTTCCAGAAAGTGGGGATACTATTTATACTGAAACTCCCGGCACCCCAACGGGAGTGACAGATGAACGGACAAGCATTTGTTTGGATTTCATTTTTGGACTGACTATTTCAGACTATATCGCGCAAATTTGCACAAATCGAGACACTTGAGTTTTGGGTTCATAGACTCACATTGTTATACATGTGAGTCAAAAATAGGTTTCGTGTAATTAGCCAGGTTACAGTACAAAGACATAGGTTCAGCGTAATCAACTAGGTTACAGTATTTGCACAGAGGGGATGCACCACAGACGCTTGTATCTGGACACACAAAAGACACGTCACAGGCATAGGCATTCGCAAGTCAAGGTACAAGCGCCTGTGGGATGGACAGACCGATATTTCTTTGGATATCATTATTATTATTAGACTATTTAAGATTTATTTCGCACAGATTTGCAGAAATCTAACTAGAAGGACAAACCAAATATGACTCACATGTTCCTTTAAGAACTCACAATATCTAACATGAAAATGAGTGCCCAGAAAAACAAAATGATACGTGGCATTAAAATTCAAAGTAATACCGACTTTGATCTTTCTATCATGACTTTGAGATGGTAAAGGTAAAAAGCTAAAGGTAGTCCCATAGCCTTGTGGCCGTAGGGGAGCGTGATGTTGGAGATCACACTTATCTTGGGCCAGCGTAATGAGGGTGATGCCCATCTCTCTCCCTCGCTGCTTTACCTTCCCCACCCTTAAGAGAGTAGGTACTCAGTCACAGTTGAGTCAACTGGGGGCGTTGTTATTTGTCGCTTCACGTTTTGCGGTCACCCATCCAAGTGCTAACCGCACTGGAGGGTGCTTAACTTGCGACACAGTAGCGAGTGCTCCAACCACTGCGCTATCCGACACCCCGACTTTGAGATGACCGGCTCCAAATCAAATAAACTACAGCAAAAGTTGTATTATGCCCAAAACAACGGTGACCTTGGGATGACCTTGACCTTCATGTGACTTCATGCATGTCTGATCAAATAACCCAATATTGTTGCATACTATGGGTTAAATAAATAGCCAATCCACTGTACAATGACCTAATTTTGTATGTTTTTGCGAGGCCTAAAATTACCTTGACCTTCAAGATCAAAGCAAAAAGGGAACATGTATACCAGATTAATCTATCATCTCTAAATTTAACAAGTCTGGACTTTATATCTCTCATAGTCCATGGTCGTTGATATCTATTATGCATCAAAGAATCATAAGTTCAATACTAATAACCTAGAAAAAAAAGAGTAAACTGTGTGAACAATTGTCATTAAAAAAACAACAACTAATAATTGTTGACCCTGTGACCTTGATCTTGAGGTGAAGTCATTAATTCACTGATCCTTTATAAGGTCTCATAAGTATACACCATTTTAACAAGTTTAGTTGTGATAGTTGAAATAGGTTCTTAGATATTAATCCACTTGCAAGTTTTGCACAGATGGCGGACAGACAGACGGACCGACGCACACACAGACGGACCGATGGACACAATTTTTATTAACATGTCATAGTTGGACTAATTTAGGACACATTTCGCACAGATTTTCAAAAATATAGACTTTCTTCTTTTTGGATGGGGTGGGGTGTGGGGGGTAGTGGGCAGGGGTGGCGGTGGGTGAGTGAATACATAGACTCACATTGCTATGAATGTGAGTCAAAACATAAGTTGTTTGGGCAAGTACAGTAACATCAACATACATTTCAATGCATTTGAGTCAAAAACAATTTATTAAATAATTTCACTAAGAAATCTATAACACTGCTACCAGCATATTTAAAAAAAATTCGCCAATAAGCCCGTCTGGTCCAGGAGATTTACCACGCTTTAACTTCCAAATAGCTTGTAAAACTTCATCTCTTGTAATTAGTCTGTCTAAAACATCTTCATAGTTTTGAACAAAGTCTGGGTCCCCACCTAAATGTTCATCATCCGTATCTAAAACAGCATTGAAATGTTCATACCATGCATCGATAGTAATGCCATTTTTTGGCTGAGTTCGTCTGCCAAACAACCTACTAATTTCTTGCCAAAACACCTGCTGGTTGCCTATCGATGAAATCAATTTATTGAACTGAGTATCATGAAACAACTTCTTTTTTCTACATATGAAATTCTTATATTCCCTACGTGCTCTACAGTAGCTTTGTCTCTTTACACAAGTAGGATGTTTTCTAAATTGTCTAAGTAATTTTCGTACATTTCTCCTTTCATCCGAACACTCCCTATCAAACCATGCACAATTGCTCATCTCGCCAACAATAAGTCTCCTCTTCATACACTCAGCTTTCTGCTTGACAAAATTATTACACACTCCAATCGCTTCATTTATATTAAGATCAAGCAAGTTCAAGGCTCTTTGAAAAACACTTTGCTTCATGAGAGAAAGAGAGATTGATTGATTGACTGCTTGTTGCTTTAGGTCCAGCGGACTCTTCCGAGCCGAATCAGGACCGGACAACCCCCGATCCGCATAAAAGATCTGCTGAAACAACCCTAGTGGGAAAACTGTATGCCCTCCACCGGCCAGTCACTTTACAATAAAAACATCCCACGCAGGGGACGGCTGAGGCTTTACCCCAACTAATCAAACCCCCGGTTACAAAAACAAAATAGAATACAAACATCATTATAAATTATCAACAAAACACATACATATATTGCTAAATAATAACATCATAGGAAGCCCTAGTGACCACCCGGCAGAAAGCGTCCAATACTCCCAAGCTGATCCAACAGACCCCATACACAAACAAGGAGTCTTGTCCAGGAAGAGTTTTCAAGAAAAAAAGGTAGGTCATTGATCAAGCGAAGAAGAAGATAGTATAGCAGAGTGATAGGACAGAGCAGGAATGGGAAAGAGCAAATGAGGAAGAC
>CM072523.1:29312148-29434648 GCA_036898135.1 Oncomelania hupensis | reverse complement strand
GGATTTGGATTAAAAAAACGAGTATTTGTAATTAATCAATTGTTATGTTTTATTGTATTAAGATTACTTGAAATCTATATGATTAATTTGTAATAATAATTATTATTAAATTTATTTAAAATTATTTTATACACGTTATGTCTTAGTTCAATACATTTATAAAATAACATGCAGTGACCAAGAATTGCTGAAAATTAACAAGCATACTCTTTGCTACGTACTATATAAAATGTAATAAGCGTATTTTCATAAAATGGCGTATGCCTGTAATTATTCACCCCGCCTGTATACATAGGTTTCACTCTGTCTCTCTGTCTGTCTGTGTGTGTGTGTGTGCCCAGCAATATCTCTGGTAATTACAATCCCGCTGAATTGATTCAAACTTAGCATACAGGTTTCCTTCAATGACTGGTCGATGCACAATTTTAAAAAAATAACATTCTTCACTTTTTCTGAAGGGTCACAGCCTCAATGCAGAGCTAAAATCAATAATATAAAAAAATCTTTGCTGATTATTGCTCGATGGAGCTAATTCTTCAAGTCCCAGGAATGTGTGCAATAAAAAACGGGGTGGATTGACTAAAAGCATGGCGATGTACGGAAAGTGATGGGTTTTTTGGTGTGGAGTGTGAGTGTATAATGGTCACGTTAGTGTCCTGCACCTGTTAATAATTAACATCTTTAACATAACTTAGGTACACTTTTAATAACAAAGGTCAAGAGATATGTGTAAGTAATGGTGAAAGAATGTGTATAACATTCTAGCGCGTATGTTGGTATAGATCGCAGCACGAGCTCTACCAGGCTGAATAAAAACGCTATATATGTCAAATTAGATTATATTACTTCATTATCTTTTGATCCCCATAACTTCTCGCTCTATTCACGTCATTTTAAAGTCATCTTAAAATGAACATGAAAGCAAATGGCGAGCGTTGCGGTCGAGTGGTAAAACGCGAGACTAACTTTCCTTGTCCATAGGCTAGAATCCAATGGTTACTGACGGGTGTGGGATCGATCCAGCATGGCGTTATGTTTTTTCGAATATTAATTTCTTTCGACTTGGGCAACGTCTCGGGGGTTTTCTCCGGGTACTTCGGTTTGCTCACCCAGCAAAATAAAAATAAAAAACACAACTAATATTAGGTAGGTTGAATTTGGGTGCGCCACAGGTTGCAATGACACCTTAACCAGGGGAGACGGCCCAGAATTTCCCGATAAAAAGGGACAATAAAATGGGAAAAAATGCTCACGTCAGAAATGAAAATGACAATCCCGCAAAGGGGAGAGGGGGAAAGGGGAAACTAGCTGACAATGTGACACTAGTCAATGATGATTCTCCTACTTAAGTTGATATTCTGCAGACTGCTTGACTAAAATTATTCCAACCTATTTGGAAGATCTACAACGAAGAATACAAAGCATGGAGATGAGGTGCTACAGAAGACCTCAGGCCATTTCCTATACTCAGCACATCACCAACAACAGACCCACAGACCATCACACTTCCATTGGACAACATGATGACATGCTCACAGTGGTGAAGAAACGGAAACTCCGATGGTATGGCCACGTCACCAGAGCATCAGGCCTCGCAAAAACCATCCTACAGGACGGTGCAAGAAGGCAGTAGAGCGGGATGACACTGAACGAAGCCATGAGGGGCTGAGAAGAGAGACACATATATTATTAAACTGCTGACAACATACCTTTGTAGGACAGTTTAAAAAAAAAAACTGTGTAACTCTTTATTTTCTGAAAAAATTATCTAAACAAAAAAAGGACATTTAAAAATGATTTTTTAAATAGTTTTAATTTTATTATAATTTTTAGTTATAACATTTAATCTACTTATTACACTGATATTTCTACAACTAATTAATTTTTAAAAAAATTTTTATTTTATAGAATAAAAATTAGAGAAAAATTTGTTAGTTATTTTATTGACATATTAAATCATACAATACTGTTTATTTCATTAATTTAAAGTTCACATATTAGCATTTTTCAGTAAACACAAACATAGAAAACTGTAAAAATCTTTATAATGCATATAGTGAAAAAAGATTATTTATCACAACATTTAAACCTCAGCAAAAAGTTTAAATCAACTGATAGAAGAGGATATTTTTTTGTTTTATTGTGGGAAGAAAAGGTAGAGGTTAAACGATGGGTAGTAGTTTTTGCTGTTTTTTGAATTTTCTACTCTATTTTTGTAGATTATTTTAATTTTTTTCTGATAGTAGATTTTATAGTTGTTGGAAGAATATAACAGTTAATTGATTTATTCATAGCAAATGTTTTTTTGGTAAATTTTTTGTTTTGTTTAGAGGTTTTAGTAGTATAATGTTGGTAAGATGTGCTAGTAAGGTAAAGTTCTGGTTTAGTCCAGTGCGGTAGCAATGGAGTTCGCATGTGTAAAATAATGTTTGCTTTCAGTTATGTTCTTGTGAATGGCATAATTAGGTGTTACAAACAAGCGTCTTTCTCGCTGTTCCTTTTGACTATTTTAGCCTCTACTAGCGAGGCACCTCCACTTATCAACCAGGCTGGGTCGATGGCTGTGGCGTGCGAATACGATTCCAGGTCTCGTGGTCGGCGGTGGCAGTACAGAAGTTGAAACCGCGGCAGTCGTCGTCTCAGCTTGCGCAGGGGCGCTTTCTGCTCCGTCGGAGGACTTGTCCGCAGTTCTTGCCATTCTCTGAAATCGAGACGATCGGAAGCCCAGAGATGGTGCAGCTCTGCTTCTTGCAGAAATTAATTCCAGGAGACGTTCAGACGCGCGGACACTGCGGCGTGCCGATAGGAGGAGGATGCACCGTCCTGTGGGTGGCAGTCCAGAAGTTGAAGCCACAGCAGCTGTCCGCGATAGATTCCGACACGACTCTCCACTTCACACTACAACTTTCATCTTCTCTATTGTTGGGCTCCTCTGGCCGGGCGGCGGTTGCTCTGCGTGGAAGGGCCCTCCTCGTTCCGTCTCCGTCTCCGTCTGCCCGGCCTCTGGCTGCCCATTACCTTTTTTTTAACTATTGGGCGACGTGGAGTTCCCTGTGGAGAGTGGCGACCTCCGGACAACAGGTGTTTTCACCGCCAGCGGCATTCTGCGTTTTGCCTACCCTCCTTCACGTGGCCTCTACTTGGTCATCTTCTTGCGGCTCCATCGGCCCATTCTTCTACGGCCTCCTCGGCACCTTTCGTCCGGCCTTTCCGTGGCGTCCTGTTTGGCACCCTTACAGTCATTTTCGCAGCTGCTTCGTGAGCTCCAGACCCCATGCATTCGCACTTCACTTTCCGTCCTGATTCATCGTGCCTTCATTATCTGAATGTCGCAGCTCGCTTTTGAAGTCACCATCCTACTGCAACACGTCTTCTTACATCATACTGCCTTCACTCATCCAGTCCCCTATACGCTCCGTTTCCGGGAACGGTAATCTACTTAACGCAACGCACCTCCACTCACTGCCGCAATGACCCGACAGCAGGCGCAACATCATGCCAGTCTCTCACATGCCTCACAAACTGTTGGTGTTGGTTGTTGAATATACTATGCAGCAAATACATTATTTTGAGTGTCTACCTATTGTAGGCCTGTCAATATTGGTTTGTAATTACATACCCCAGGTATGCTACTACTATTGATAAAGTCAGAAATACAGTGATAATAATGATGGTGGTAATGCTCTAAAAAATAACACAAGACATGCTTACAAAAATATGCATAACACAGTAGAATACTTATCTCATTGACTCCAATCAATGTATACATCCAATGAATAATACACGAGTAAAACTCACAACACTTATGACGATCTTCTAATGTATACGTGATTGCTTTGCCTCTGAATGTTCTAAAACTTTGTTTGATTAAAAGAAATGTTCAACAGATTTATATCTAAGTCTTCAAACTTTGTGGCTTCAATATTTGGGTCCCAAATATACTCAGACCACTCAGCATTAGAACCTACCACGTCAATCAAAAAATCGATCAACATTTTACAATTAAAGTCCGTAGATAAGAGCACCACACTCATAAATATCACTCTTATTATCAACATTTAAGTACTGAAGTCCTGAGCATGATATATCGCTAATTCGTCTAATAAATCTGTAAAACCATCAACACTATCACTGTCAAAGTCCGCCATTACGATCGCGAAAATGTGCGACAAATATCCATTCATAAATCGAAAGAAATAGATCTAGAACGCTGATGCAAATCAAACATGTTCAGATGACACCTTACCTCTTTCTAACTCCAAAGTGACAGAAACCGACTGCAGATTCATCATACATTGTAGGCTGTAGACTCACGACTGTAGATTTGCCATAGCTGCCATCTAGTATAGATGCATGCAGAGCATTTCTGAAAGAAAAATAATAGAAATGTGTGCTATAACACAGCAAAATCTGTGGAAAGCAAAAGTATTTTTTTCTTCTTCATTCTTGCTCTTTCAAAACTGTTTGCTGACTGCCTGTAAACTTCATATAGTACCTTGTAAACTGAAAGAATGAAGTAAAAAAAAAAAGAAAAACAACAACAGAAATAAATATATTTATTACTAAAGATATGTAAGGGTGAATCAAAGGTGCATGATGCTCGCCAATGGCGAAATAGGTCACATTTGGTGATTCCGTGTTGTGTTGTGTGGTGGCTTTGTGTACCTTACAGATACAAAGGTATCATGAAAATGTCCATGGTAAGAAATTACTCAATCTAGATCTACCTATATCTACAAATGAATCAACCAACTGATTATGGCTGCTCAACCCAAGAAGAAGAAGCAAATTACATTTTCAACACATACCTGAAGTATGGGTTCCGGCAATGAAAAATCTTGAAAAGACGCTCGGTTGCGCATGCGCATCGCCTGATAATTTCAGAGCCAATCAAAAAAGCGGCAATTTTAGAGAGAGAGGCAGGGTCAAAACTGAAAAGTACACACAGGCTCACAGCAAAAATCCGTGTGTGTGTGTGTAGGTGGTCGCTCTCCAACGGTTTTGTGAGGTGGTTGAGATAAATGTATAGGCGATATACTTGGTAGCTCAGCATGCGGTTTCTGAGGTCAGCACTGTGAGGTCACGGGAAAATGTACCTCATAAAATTTTGTACCTCAGAAGCCCGTCAGAAAGTCTTACACACAACCTCATAACCTACGGTACGTAGACGCACACACACACACACACACACACACACACACACACAAGTCAGCTTATTGTTATTTGAGGGGGAAAAATTATATTAATAAAAGTGAACACACACACACACAAACACACACATACACACACATTTGACAAACACATAAAAATATGCATCCCAACTTGAAAAAGAGCAGATCGAGAAGAAACGAAACGAATACGCGTAGCTCACAGGCGCTTGTATCAGGACACGCGCCTGTGGCGTAGCTGTAGTAGTCTAGGCATAATAAATATCCCTTTACAGGTCACGTTATCGGAGGCAGTATGTAGGCCTACGCCCAATTCCAACTGAACAGGACGCAAACCTGCAAGATACTCAGATTTAAGTCACTGTCATGACCTCCGGTATCCTCCTCCTCGTCCTCCTCCCAAGGCCTTCGCTCTCCAATCCAGCGCAGTGTGGGAAGCACACTCAATCGAGGGTGGGGTGTGCCGACCTCTGCAGAGCTTCTGCGTACAGGATGGTCCCTCCTGCCTTTAGGCCTACTTCCTTCAGTTCCCTTTCCCCACATCTTACCTCTCCTTCCCCTTACCGTCCCCTTTTCCCCTCCAAACCCCTCTCTCCATATTGCTCCCGCTTCTGTCCCTCTTCTCGTTTCCGCCGATAATGCGAGTGCGTGGTGTGTGTGTGTAATGTTAAGGCCGAGTCCCGTACGGTCGCTGTGGTGTTGTTGTGTTCTTCTCCCTTTTCTTACTGGGTTCTCGTTTCCTGCTGAAATATGAAGTGCTGCTAGCTTTTACCTATTTGTACCGGGAGATCTTTTCTTCATGCCATTGCAGTTCGTTTGTTGACTTCGAAGTGCTTGGATTGTGTAGCCGGCTGGTTCATTTTGTTTGCTGATCCTGTGAACTCGTGACGGTTTTAATCAAATAGTCATTTTCACTTTGGCTGAGGAAGGTGGAGGGATGGGGGAGGGGAGGAGTTGTGTAACTTTGTTTTTTTGTTCTGTCGTTTGAAGTAAACACGACAAGTTTTGAAAGTTTCCCCTGAGTGTTGTGATCCAAGCGTCCGTTTACTGGAAACAGTGTCATAAGACTTAAGTGTAAAATAACAGAGTGCAAATAATAGACTCTCGATTCGTTGAACTGTAAGCGTTGACCAAACTATATTTATAGTATTTTATTTGGACTTCATTTAATTTAAACGTACGCAGTAGGCCTACAAGCTTGATATCAGTCCCGTGCCGTAGTAGTATTTTGATTTTCTTCTACTGCACTGTAACTGTAACAGCGTGCTGCAGCTGTTCAGTCATACTGTCTGTAGAAGAGCTCTTGAGTATTTCTGCTGACGCGTAAACGCACCAGTGTTCGGGGACGTTAATCTAAATAAGAAGAAGAACTTTGTAGTCAGCCACACTGTTTAGACATTATTAGCCTATAACGTTTGCTTTAACCCTTGCACGCGAACGAACTTAAACGTAGCCCGAAAACTCCCACATTCCAGCTATTCGTAAGTAGTTCACTATAATACGTAAAGTTCGCGCTAGTTGTTGTTGTTGTTTGTAGATTATTGTCACACGACACTTTCGCATATAGGTGACTACTGGACCGATTTATACTGACACCAGCGGGCCAGTTGTTGATAAAGGGGAAAATAATATGATCACACGTTGACCAATCCGGGATTCGAACCAGCGACCTTTCGCTTACTAGCAAGACGCTCTTACCAACTGAGCTACCCGGCCCCACTTCGCGCTAGTGTCCGTATAGTGGTTTATAGCTAACACTTTGATCTTGGGTAGTGCCATACTGCGTAGCTGAGACTAGCCGAGGTTTCCGTTGGTCTCTCCTCTTCGTGATAGGTAGTCTCATCTACGCTGGAGCCAAACTTGGCTGTTTTGCAAATTGTACGTCGTCATTTGTAAACGAACTCTCAGCAGAAATCTATTTGTGTGTATATATATAGAGAGATCTATAGGTGATAGCGTTATAAATAAATAATGAGATGTCAGTTAGTTATGAATGAATTTTGCCTACTAGTTTGGGGAGCAATACTATAATTATATATTATATATTTATATATATATTGTAATTATAACTTTGGTTTGTATAGTGGATCTCTAGATTTTAATGATAATGCTCCAACACATTTCTGCACTTCAAAGACGATTAAATGATTCTGCAAGAAAACAAACTACAAGGATTGGGTTTTCTCACGGAGAACTTCGACTACTGTAGATGTTACGTGTAGAGAGTGGAAAGCATAGCCAGTTACCTTCTTTATTATAGTATAAACTATAGTAGATTTGTATAGCAGCGATGGTATCGTAGGCTATCAGCTTTTTACCCGCTAGATAGACGTGCATTAAAGAGCAAACGCATACCTTGAAACACTACTGGCAGACTTTTAGGCATCAGTTGTCTGATGAATGTTCCCTCCCACAAGGTGGTGGGGTGAGAGGATCTCCTCCCAAGTCAGCGGAGTACAAAATGTTAGACAAAAACGTATCTAGACCGTTTTAGTGCATCAGTGGTATCGACTGTGACAACGTTCTTTGGCAGTTGATTCGGTGTGTTAGTAATTCGGCTAGTAAAAAAGTGCTGGTAAAAACTAGTATTAATCAACAGTCCTGTTAGTTAATTTATATTCACGACCTCGGGTTGAAAAGTTTTCAACCCTAAATTACAGGATCTTGTGAATTTGGGGGTGGTTGCGTAGGATTTTAAACACCTCAATCATGTCTCCTCTTAGAAGTCAAGGCTCGGAAACCAAAGGCACTTTAACCTATCTCGAATCGTTGTTGATGTCCTTTAGCCCTAAGAAGCACCTGACCAAATGTCTCTATACGGCTTTAATCTTGTTGATTTGCTTTTTGAACTTAGGGCTCCACGTTATATTTCGGTATTTCAGTATAGGGCAATAATGACACATTCCTTCGGTCTTTTTTTTTGTTGTTGCATTTTTGTTGTTAAACTTTCCTTGTTAAAACTTCAAAGAAATCAAGCTACTATACCATGAGTTGAGGTTCTAATAAATATTCAGTGTTTCGTGGTTTTTCTAAAAGTCTTTTTTACTAGAATGTGAGCGTAAAAGGTTTACTATTTAAACATAATTTTGTGTTACCAGAAAAAAAACAACCGCGAGTCAATGTTCCAAATATTAATAATTATTCCAATGGTGAATAGGTCGAACGTGGGTCGAACTTTAAGATTTAGGTATGATACTTTTCAGGTCACCGAGGGTTTTCTCCAGGTGCTCCGGTTT
Source organism: Oncomelania hupensis (assembly GCA_036898135.1). NCBI lineage: Eukaryota > Metazoa > Mollusca > Gastropoda > Littorinimorpha > Pomatiopsidae > Oncomelania > Oncomelania hupensis. Next base: position 29,426,244 of record CM072523.1, on the reverse strand, counting down.
CCTCCTGCCTTTCAGTAATGGTATTGGATGCAGTCAAACTAGCTTACAAGGTTTGAGAGCACAGCGATGGCAGGCCACATAGCAATAACTGTAGTACAGGTCGACAAGGTCAGCATACGTATAGGCCTTTCATACCTGAAGGTTAACACTTTAAGGGCCGTGTCACACACACACACACACACACCCCCCCACACACACACACGCACACACACATACGCGCGCACACACGTCTCTTTACGAATGTTCGGCGATAGGAGGGTGCATGCTGCATACAGTATTCTGATTGTGAAACCGTTGGCATTCATTTGCGAGTATAATGGTTTGACGCTATAGAATGGTATGCTTCTCTGCGCTTACGCTTAATTGCATTAAACAAGAGATCTAGAAACCAGTTCACCTGGAGCAATGACATTAATTTTGTGAACTTTTTGTATATATAAGCCGCCATTTTGTTATACAGAGTACAGATGCACCACTAGAGAGATTTGTAGTAACGCACGGATCGGCACGTTAACATGTTGGCCTTTTCAAACCTTATGTCTTGGTTAAGGGAGCAGATGCGCGACTAGATAATGAAAATTGCAGATGCACGACTAGATATGGATGAGTCCACATGCACATTTGGTATTTTTGAACGTTTATCAAACTATTTTTTTAGTTATTACCTCGAGCACAGATGAACGAAAACAAAAAACTGGTGCACCTACCTGAACTATGATGTGGATTTTGTTTTTTACTGGTTTACTGTGTTATGTAGAAAACAAGTGCATATAGTCTAATGATCTTATGACAGTACCGAGCTCTGAAAGAACCTAAACAAACTTAAAAGAGAAAAAAATAATTTAAAAAAAGAACACGGGCGAACAATTTAACAAGTGAGTGTTTTAACATGGCGTCTACCTCGAGGATCAATGTTGCATGGGCTGCACTACTTCCGTTCTTCTGTGTCTTCTTCGCTTTGGTTCATGGTAAGGATGGTTCTGTGTTGCTTTTGTGTTTTAGTGTATGTGTGTGTGTGGGTGTGTGTGTGTCTGTGTGTGTGTACTTTGTTGTGCATTGATTGCAGTAGTAGTAGTAATAACTGTAATCGACGTGGTAGTAGTAACTGTTGATGTAATAATAGTAGATTAGTAGCAGTAGTAGTAGTACTAGTAGTAGTAATACTCCTTCGGATGAGAGTATAAACCGAGGTCTAGTCTGTGTCGCATACATTCCATCATTACGCTCATGTCCTAGACGGGTGAGTGCCGGTGACAAGAAAACACCCAGCATGCACCTAGGTCCTTCTCCCCCCATCCCTGGCTGCCCAGGATTGTGCTCAGTTGTCCGGGCGTCAGACCATGCGCCCAAAGGCTGCGGGTGGGCGTCTTGGGCGGCTTGAGTTAGATCCTGTATCGGCCAGCGCCTTGAGCAGCTCTTGAGCTGGAAAAGCGCTATATAAGAACGATTAATTAAATAAATAAATAAATAAATAAAATATATATATTATAGTGCAGAGACGTGGGAATAATGGGCGTGTGTTACAGAGTACAGAACAGAATAGAGTGACATTCTGGGATTGCTCGCATTCCGTACAAAGCGTTCTGGTGTTCTGTTAAACCCATCCCAGGTGCTTGAAACAATAAACACGGGCTGCCTGCGCGGAGCCATGCGATTTTATACACAACAATCATTCCTCTAGCAATGCTTGACAGGATGCCTTTCTTACACCGACAAAGACTCGCGTTGCAGGAAATTGTGTGAGGTTACAGCAGTGAGGCAAATTTTAAGTTAAAAATCAATGCTTGGGTAATGCATGTCGTTCCAGAGTCTTTTCTTCGTTCTTCTCTTCATCCGTCAACCCACCCCACCCCCTTCACCTTCTCTCCTCTGTCTGTCTCTCACTCTTCTCCTCCTCTTCCTTACCTTAATTCCTATCCTATCCTATCCCGTAACTCGAAAGTCGTTGGGGCACCACATATGATCGTTTAACCAGCGTACTCCATATTTCTCTGTCCCCAGCAACCCTCATGTCTTCGCTCAGTGTCAAGCCAGTCCATTCTCGAATGTTGTCCTCCCACCTCTTTTTCTGTCTCCTTCTTTTTCTGCCTTCTTGCATCGTGCCTTGCAGGATGGTCTTTGCAAGGTCTGATGCTCTGGTGACGTGGCCAAACCATCGGAGTTTCCGTTTCTGTACCTTAATTGTAATTGTATACACTTGAATGTATAAATAGGTAGAATTAATAGATTAAATGTTAGCGTGAATGATGCAAGGGCAGATTGTAATATTAAGTTTGTACTAGTTATAGACTAGCTTGAAATCTCCATCTTTGTTGAAAATAAAATGTCTGTACCTCTCTCCCTCCTCTCTCTGTCTCTGTCTTTGTCTGTCTTTCTCTCTCTCTCTCTCTCTCTCTCTCTCTCTCTCTCTCTCTCTCTCTCTCTCTCTCTCTCTTTCTCTTCTCCATCTCTTCCCCCCTCCCCCCACACACAATCTGTCTTTCTCTTTGTCTTCTTTCCTCTTCCTTACCATATTCTTCCCTCCCTCTGTCTCTTCCTCTCTCTCTCTCTATCATATCCCTCACCCCTCTTCTCTTTCCCTCCCGCAAAGACCTGCTTCACTCCCACCCTCCCTACCACGCCACTCACACTGAGATCAAGAGGACTTGTTTTGGGGCATGATAGATAGTAGTTCCTCCGCGATCCGCTGTAGACAGTGCTGTTGGGGTAAGTGTGTAAACACGATAGTCGGCGATTTTCTCTTGTGTGTGCCCGAATCGCGCTGTACAGATGAAAGGGCTACAGTTTACAGACACTCCCCTCCCCCACCAGCCCCACCTTCATAAAATAAGACTAGCCAAGACGTTACAGCGATCTTGTTCTTCTTGCTCTTGTTCTGTTTTATTGGTTCTAGTCTTGTCTTTTGTTCGTCTTGTTATTGTTCTTCTGGTTCTTTTGCTTGTTCTTGTTCTTTTTTTTTCTTTTTTGGTCTGCGTCTTCTTCTGATTGCTCGACCTTGTTTTTGTTCTTGTTCTTCTTGCTTCTTCTTCTACTTGTTCTTTCTCCTCCATCTTCTTGTTCTTGTGGTGCAGTGGATTAGTCGCCGGCTTCCTATGCCAAAGGCCGATCGCGGGTTCGAGACTATTGAAGTCACCGAGGATTTTCACCGGGGACTCCGGTTTCCTCCCTCCCTTCAATAATGGTACTAGACGCAGTCAATATAAACATTTCACAAAATAAAAATTCGATTTTTTTTCGTCTTCGAATAGCGATCTCCCTGCCTTTACACCACCTGTTCGAGTGATGGATGTGTATTTGTTGTATGTGTGGATGAGACAGGTGAGCGTGTATGTTGGTACAGATCGCCGCGCTTTGAGCCTGATTGATTTGGGGAAAGCATCCAGTATTATTATTAGTATTTGTTCTTCTTGTTCTTATTCTTGTTCTTGTTCTTCTTGTTCTTGTTCTTCTTGTTCTTCTTGTTCTTGTTCTTGTTCTTCTTGTTCTTCTTGTTGTTCTTCTTCTTCTTGTTCTTCTTCTTCTAATTGGTCGGCGATCACTGCCCATCATGTTTCCTATTGACCGGTAAAACACAGTAACAAACACACATTGTTATGAAGAGTTTTCTTTTTTTTAAATGTTGGTGACTTGGATCGGTTTAATTTTGCCGAACGACCTAAGAACAAAATCTGTTACAAATGTCTGTAATGTTATTGATTTTGCAGTCTCGGTGTTTGTAGTATGTAAATACTAATATGTTTATGTGTGCGCGTATGTGTGTGTGTGAGTGTACGTGTGTTTGTGTGTGTACGTATGTGTGTGGGCGTACGTGTGTGTATAAGTGTACATATATATATGTGTGTGAACGTTCGTGTATATGTGTCTTTGGATTGGCGTGCTAGTTTTAGTGCTTTAAATATGTTTTGTGGTGGATTGTTTCAAGTGCTTATGTTCTATGTGCTATGCAATACATGTAAAATTATAGTTTTTTTGGAGATTATAAAGTATTCCCATCTAATCTCTTCTTATGTCATCTCTCCTCACCTCACCTCACCGCACCTCACCGCATCGCACCGCACCGCATTGCATCACATCTAGTCTCACCTCATCGTCCCTTATTGCCTTTGTTATTCAGGTCAGTCTAATAAAAAAACAGGAGCTGTGTACCAAGAAGAGACCCTGATGACGACGCTTATGAAAGATTACGTCAAAGAGGCACGACCCGTTTTGAAACACACGGACGCAGTCAACGTGTCTGTCAACGTCGTCTTCGTGCGTATCGAGGATTTGGTGCGTACTGAAGACCACAGGCGGCTTTGTCTGGTGCCTTATTGAGTAGATCTCCTCGATAGCAGAGAGGGTAGATAGCACCCAGCCTTTCCATTATTGTCGTCATACTCGTACATATCATTTAATTGGCCTCTGTTATATTATATTGCATTGAATTGTCGTTTATTGAAGTCGCAGGATTTTAGGCTATTTAAAAAAAAAAACACCAAATATACGAGACAACATAGAAACATAAAATAAATTGCAAATGAAAGTTTAAAGTATGTATTTTTAATTTCACTTACCACCAATCTGCTATAATCCTCCAGAAAAAAAAGATATTTTGCACCAAAAACACATCACTTTTGCCCCCCCAAAAAATTATAAAGCACAATACCTATATGTTGCATTCACTTTTGTTATGAAAATATTTGATTCTCTTGTTTTTATGATGTAAAAACACTGTCGAAATGAATTTTACACAAAAATAATCATAAAAGCACAATCTGAAGAGGCATTTGTCACATAACTATTAATATTGTAAAACCAAATTTTCCGAACAAAACTGGAGCCTTAGAGAAAAAAAAAATATATATTTGTCAAAAATATGGTCAAAGGGAAGCAATCTACTCTAAAAAGACCCCTTTCAAGTATGTGTATTGCTTACTTACCTTGGTACTCATTTTCTGTTATACACAAAAATTTAAACACTGACGTAATACGTAATACGGCGTGACTTCATTGAGTTAAGATTATTCAAATGCATTGATTTAATTTTGATTTAATTTTGATGATCGTTTTGGAACCTGCAATATTTTATCGCATTTTAATATGCACCGCTTCAATTGTTGATAATGGGCTTCTTTATGTTCCAGATTGAAACAACCGACACCTTTGCAGCCACAGTGTTTATTGTCCACGTGGGTTTACTTAATTTAATTTAATTTTATTGTTCTTATATAGCAGCTCAAGAGCTGCTTTAGACGCCGACTGATTGTGGATCTAACTCGCCGCCCGAGGCGGCCACTTGCAATCCTTGTGCGTATCAATCTGACGCTCCCTACCCTCACCACTACCCCACAACGTGGCGCAATCCTGGTTGACCGGGAATGAGAGAGAAGGGACCTAGTATTTGATGGGTATATTTGTGTAGCCGGCACACACCAGTATAAGACATGAGCGTCAGAAGCTTTATTAAAGTCCGTGCTATGTAATGAGCGTGTGCACATTCTAGACCTCGGTTTATATTGGTTGTCTGGTGTGCCGGGGGTTGCAGTATAAATAGTATCCCCACTTTCTGGAAATTTAGTGCTTTAAATTCCCACTGTCGATGTCTTTCTCCTTTGTTCTTACTCAATCCTACTCTGTTCAATCAGTCTACTACACTGTCTTCTTCTTCGCTAGACCAGTCACCTACCTTTTTTCTTGAAAACTCTTTCGGGACAAAACTCCTCTTTTGTGTGTGAGGTCTGTTGGATCAGCTTGGGAATATTGGTCGCTTTCTGCCAAATGGTCACTGGGGCTTCCTATGATGTTATTATTTGGCAATGTAGGCATTTTATATGTATATGTTTTGTTGATATTTTATAATGATGTTTGAATTCTATTTTGTTTTTGTAAACGGGTGTTCGATAAATTAGAGTATAGCCTCAGTGTCCCCTGCGTGGGACGTCTTTATTGTAAAGTGACCGGCTGGTGGAGCGCCTTCAGTGTTAACTAGGGTTGTTTCGGCAGATCTTTTATGCAGATCAGGGGTGAGTCTTCTTTCAGCGAAGTTGTGGTCTTGATATTGTGGTCCTGATTCGGCTCTTTGCAGTCCGCTGGAACATGGGGGTAATAACTAACTAACTAACTAACTAACTAACTAAATAACTAACTAAGTCAATTGATTGTATTTATTACAAGAATTGAAGAAATTTAACCGGATGCGGTTTCATCAGTATCCCTCCAAAATAACCCTTTCTTCTGTCTCAGCCCCCTTTCCTTACCATTTAACACTTTCGTGACGAGATCTTTTGATCCAAAAAACAGGTTTGCATGCCCGGGGTCGGGAGCCCAGACTACCAGCCTTAAAAACTAAAATTAAACGGACAAATTCCATAATGATATAGCATTTAACAGAAACGAGTTACGGTAATATATATATATATATATATATATATATATATATATATATATATATATCTAACTTCTGTTCATTTGTGTTTGTTGTTGATTATCGTTATCCTGATTAAAAAAACGTGATATCATTTGAACGAAAAATAGTTTTTATTTCTCCTCTTCTAACTTTTGTTTTGTTCAACCTATATTTTTACGTAATATTGTATGTTTGTGTGTGTGTGTGTGTGTGGATTTAACTGCATATTGCTCTTTTAGACGATGGAAGTAACAATTTATTGTTTTATGTTATTTATTCTTTAAATGTAAAATAATTAAAATAATTTAGATTGTTTTTAAGCAATCGAAGTAATAATGTATTGTTTTATGTTGTTTATCCCACATTATTAATATTTAGAGGTTGCTTGGTAGTACAGTTCATAAGGTGATGGTTTCCTATACCGAAGGTCGTGGGTTCGAATCCCGCATGGGATCGGCCGGTGTAACAGGCCGGAATATACCCCTGGCTACTTTATACCGTGGGTATAATGTAGCCTAGGCGGGTTTAACCCCCTGGGTATAGATCAGCCTAGGCCAGGTCATACCCCTCGCGCCCGGAATATACCCCCACCTAAAGAGATTTCACTCATGGGTTTGTTGTACATGACCGTTTGCGTGACCAACTCTCAGGTAACAGCCTTTTGCTTGCGTGTAACAATAAAAAAAAAAAAAATCAGTGAACTCAGCTAACAGCCTTTATCTTGCGTGTTAAAAAATAAACACCTAAAAAAACCTTAACTCTAACCCTATCTATCTATCTATCTATCTATCTATCTATCTATCTATCTATCTATCTATCTATCTATCTATCTATCTATCTATCTATCTATCTATCTATCTATCTATATATCTATATATCTATCTATCTATCTATCTATCTATCTGAGTGCATCAGAACAATAACAACACATAAATTAAAGAGTAACATGAAGGATAAGGTCTTCCGTAGTGGGGGGGGGGGGGGGGGGTTAAAATGGGCAGGAGAGGGTTAAACGAGCCTAGGCCAGATAATACCCAGGGGTATAGTCTGGGCTAGGCCAGTTTATACGGGGGCATAGTCTGGGCTAGGCCAGTTTATACCCTGGGTATACTTGAGTCGGAGTATAATCTGGCCTGCTACACCGGGACGTACTTACGTGATTTAGGTACGATACTTTTAATGAGGGTGACGGATAGCGCAGTGGTTGGAGCACTCGCGACTATGTCGCAAGTTAAGCACCGTCCAGTGCGGTTAGCACTTGGATGGGTGACCGCAAAACGTGAAGCGAAAAATAACAACGCCCCCAGTTGACTCAACTGTGACTGAGTACCTACTCTCTTAAGGGTGGGGAAGGTAAAGCAGCGAGGGAGAGAAATGGGCATCACCCTCATTACGTTGGCCCAAGATAAGTGTGATCTCCAACATCACGCTCCCCTACGGCCACAAGGCTATGGATCTACCTTTACCTTTTTTTTTTACCTACTTTTAATGACACCGAGGGTTTTCTTCAGGGTACTCCGGTTTCCTCCTTCCCTTCAATAGTAGTACTGGAAGCAGTCAATCTAAATTTCAAAAATATAAATTGATTTCTATTCAGCCTTCTGTAATAGCGATTTTTTTCAGATCGCCGCGCTTTGAGTTGTTTGAAGAAAGAGCGCATGATAGCATTCTGTATTATTATTGTTGTTATTGTTGTTGTTGTTGTTGTTATTATTAATTATTATTATTAATATTAATATTATTATTATTATTATTATTATTATTATTATTATTATTATTATTATTATTAATATTATTATTATTATTATTATTGTTATTATTATTATAATTATTATTATTATTATTATTATTATTATTATTATTATTATTATTATTATTATTATTATTATTATTATTCAGGGTAGGTCTTCGTGTGTGGGATATTCTCAACAGTTGTTCATTGTGGTATTGCGTTGTGTAGATGTGGGAGGACCCGAGGTTGAAGTGGAATGCGTCAGCTTATGGTGGAATCCGGGAAATCCGACTGGCCAAGGAAAAGCTATGGACTCCTGACCTGGTGCTCTTCAACGTGTAAGAGTGGCAGCCAAATATTAAGCAGCCTAATTCCCTCTGACCCCCACTCCCATCTGGTAATGAAAACAATAGCATTTTGTACTGTAACACCTGACAGTAAGAGCTAGCAAGGCTCTAACTATGACGGCCTACTAGCGCCAAAACCGAGAGTTATCATTATCACGAGATAATTAAAATTATCACGTGTTCTGTGTAATTTACAGAGATACCGGTAATCCGCAGTGTTAATTAATAATTATCAGTATTTGCCATGCTTTCCTAGCGCCAAAACCTGATAATTACAATTATCAAGCGATAATTACATTTATTACTGAAAATTATAAATATCAAGCTAAAGCGTGCGCAGCCCGATGCGCGATGCGCATGCGCGGCAGCGGCACTGTTCCCAGCACGCCTGGGGTTCTGGCCCTAGTAAAGCGCGGCCCAAACTGAAAATTAGTAATTAACACTGTGAATTACCGGTATCTCTGTGAATTAATCAGAACACGTGTTAATTACATTTATCACTGATACATGTAAGCCTAAGTTTTGCAGGTTTTGACGCTGGTAAGCCGCCTTACCAGAACTAAGCATGATCACGTGAAAATTATAATTATCAAGTGAAAATTTTAATTATTATGTAATAACTACAATTTTCAGTTTTGGCGCATTTCCAGGCGGATTGATAGAGCCAAAACTGAAAATTAAACATGATCACACGAACATATTTGTAATTTTGAATAATAATTGTAATTATCTCTTGATAATTGTAATTATCCCATGATATTTGTAATTATCACATGATAATTGTAATTATCACATGATAATTGTAATTATCAGGTTTTGGCGCTAGTAGGCCGCCATACCCCTAATTGCTATGCACACCGTTCCTTTCCTCGTCCACCCGCAAAGAGGAAACAGTTTTGGCTCGCCTTCATATTGGGCATACTTATGTCACCCATAGTTTCCTTTTTAAAGGAGAAGAACCACCATGGTGCTTTGCATGTAACAAATCCTTTTCCGTTCGTCATTTCATGTCTGAATGTGCTGATCTGGTTGATTTAAGGGAAATACATCTTGGTTCAGTACCTTTTAATGAGGTTTTTAAAGTATGCAATGCCAATGGTCAGAACCTGTTTCAATTTTTACATGATGTTGGTTTGTTTTATCGTGTCGTCTTGTTTTGTATTCTTGTTTGGATTTTATTGAAGAGACTGATTTTATTTACATCTTTCAAAATATTTAAATGTTAACAGTGTAATCTGATTTTACTTAATTTTTTGTGGTCCTGATTCGGCTCTTGGCAGTCCGCTGGACCCTGTAAGCACTGAGTATCTATCTGTCTATATCTTTCCTTTCCTTCATCGCCGTTGCTCCCTCCGTCATTGTCTCCTTTCCCCTCCCCCCACTCCTCCACGTACGTTATGTTATTTCCTCTCCCACAATGATAATAATGGTAAAGAGACGGTTACAAACAGACATTTAAAATAATGGTAATGAGAACGTTACATTTTAAATACTGCCAATGAGAAAAGTTACAAACAGATATTTTCAGTATTGGTAATAAGAAAAGTTACAAACTAACGTTTTCAATATTGGTAATGAGAAACGTTCATCACAACACCAATGGCATCAACACGGACATCAAAGTCCAAGGCCAATCCAACAACACGGTGCGTAGCTTTAGGCCTACATATTTAGTAGCTATTGTATCCGACAATGGGTTCCGACAGGAAATCCTCCCCAGGATCGCACAAACAACTGCTGTCCTGACAAGGTTGAAGCCCCTTCGGAAAGAAAGAGAAAGAAAGAGATTTCTCTTATATAGCGCACTTACAAGCTCAGAGAGCTTCTCAAGGCGCTGGCCCGTAATATCCAACAATCACAAAATAGTTTGCTGAAGTCAGGATTCGAACACACGTCGCCCGTCTTGGACTCACACAAGTCATGCGCTCTGACCACTGAGCTATCCCTGCCGCCAGGACGACAGGACTATCAGTCTACGTTCCAAGGTAAGGCTGCTGCGCTCCATTGCCATCTCCATCTTCCTATACGCTTGCGAAACCTTCACATCAGACCTACAACGAGGAATACAAAGCATGGAGATGAGGTGCTACAGAAGATTTCTTGGCACTTCCTATACCCAGCACATCGCCAACGACGAAGTCCGACAGACCATCACACAAGCCATTGGACAACACGATGACATTCTCACAGTGGTGAAGAAACGGAAATTCCGATGGTATGACCGTCTCACCAGAGCATCAGACCTTGCAAAAGACCATCCTGCAAGGCACGTGCAAGGAGGCAGAAGAAGAGGGAGACCGAAAAAGAGGTGGGTGGACAACATTCGAAAATGTACTGGCTTTACACTGAGCGATGCCATGAGGGTTGCTGAGGACAGAGAAAGATGGAGTACGCTTGTTAAACGATCATCTGTGGTGCCCCAACGACCTTCGAGTTATGGGATAGGATAGGACACGATAGGAATGAGAAACGTTACAAACAGACATTTTAAATACTGGCAATGAGAAACGTTACAGATATCTTAAATAATGGTACAATACAAGATTATTGCTTTAGGTCTAGCGGACTCTTGCGAGCCAAATCAGGACCAAAAATAAATAATGAGAAGGTGTTACACTCCGTTTGATGTTGGTGTTTTCTATTCAGCCCCAATGCTGAATTCCTGATAAGGTGTAACTCAGATTCGTGTATCCACGCAGCCTGCTCACTCAGCATACAAGACACGGAGTCGACGTATGAAGTTTTCCACTTTTATTCAGCACACATCAACAACTGCATACAATCGCTCAATCGCCTTTCCACTTGTCACGTGAAGAGTTTTTGTGAAGAGACCCTCCTACGTCTCGTTCCAAGAACAAGTTAAGCTTAGATAAAAGGTAGAGTTGAAAAGTAAAGAAACTCGAAACAACAGTGTAAAATTTCCCTTTTTGTTATTATTTACACTACTGGACCACGATTTACAAAATCTGCCGAAAATGTTTCAAATAATCTGTACAAAAAACCCGAAATATTCTTAAAATATTCTTCAAGTTAAAGTCTTGTTTGGTATCCCCAATTTCCTCAGGAGTTTAATCAGATTTATAGTTCACATCATCTGGTGGGGTATCGGAACTACCGTAGGCTTCAGCAGTGTTACTTAGCTGAGCTAGGAAGTGCGGTGGTAGCCCCTGTCGGTGATGATGCTGGTGCTGCTGGTGGTGGTGGACTGCAACGGTGTTGGCGGCGGCAGTGGACTGGTAGGTGGTTGTATGGCTGAAGGATGGTGGTGGTTGTGTGGTCGGCTGGTTGGTTGGTGGTATGGTCCTCTCTTCCCCTGGCTATGGATCCGGGAAAAACTCCCCAGGCACGGGATCCGAGAGAAGAGAAAATCTCAAAAGATTATGTTGTTATATAAAAGTGTATCCAATGAATGCATGTGTCACAGATAGTCCAGGCCTACTATAATTCCACAAGACTAGACCTGCTTTTATTCTAAATTGTTCTGTTCTGTCCTGACACAACTGTCACTCTGTTCTGTCCTGACACAACTGTCACTTGCTCCTGACCTGACACTGCAATAAGTCCAGAAGTTTTACATAACACTTTGCTTAGTCAACTGAAAACTGCACACGCTGTAAACCAAACCTATCTCTGCCACAGAAATAGTATATAATTATAATTTTAACAGCGCTCCGTTATTTGTGCATAAATAACGAATACAACAAACGCCAGTTTCCACAAAAACATATTCGCTAAGCTAGCGAGAAACCACAAACGTGTTACAACGTGTTTCTACTCTAGTAGACGGAAAAGAAGTGACGATTCTTACTGCGCTTTCGAAATCTATCGCTCACTTTCTTCAAAACTTGCATTTTGCACGAATTACACGGATAAAACTTAACCTCCGGAAGAAAACAAGCTAGGCCATACTCTACAGTTATCAAACAGACAAACACGGGTTTATTATATCACATAATTTATTTCCCAAACCTTACATAATATAATACATTGTCATTTTACATGTGACAATACCCTCCGACATAAGATGAAACATGGGAGTTTCATTCAAAACTGTTCTGTATCCTTCCCCTTGCTTCCTAGTTGAAGGTTCGACTCAGGTAGTCGGCTCCCACATTGTCCTTGCCTGCGATGGCTTGAACAGTGAACTCGTAAGGCTGTAGCAACATAGCCCAACGGGCAAGACGTCCGTTTGCTGGTTTGGATTGCCTCAGAAATTGCAGCGGGTGGTGATCTGTCTGAAGAGTGAAGTGTACACCGTATAGGTACTGCTCGAACTTCTTGATCGCCCAGACTACAGCAAGACATTCTTGTTCCACCGTTGAGTAGTTCTGCTCTGCTGAGGTCAACTTGCGGCTAGCGTATGCCACAGGCATCAAAATCTCGTCATCCTGTTGCAATAGTACTGCTCCCAGCCCTTGTTGGGACGCATCTGTACGTAAGACGAATTCTTTTTCCAGATCTGGCAACCGAATGATGGGCTGACTGGTTAGGCGTTGCTTCAACGTCTGGAATGCCTGTTCTGATTCCTCAGTCCAAGTGACAACGTTGGGCTGTTTCTTCTTGGTAGCGTTGGTCAGAGGAAGTGCGATGGCAGCGAAGTGCGGAATGAATCGCCTGTAGTAACTGGCCAACCCGATGAACGCTCTGACGTTCTTCTTGGTGTGCGGCCGTGGTGCGTCCCGTATCTTCGCGAGTTTATCTTCCTCTGGACGGAGACAACCGCGTCCCACGACGTGTCCTAGAAATGACAACTCTTGGAAACCCCAGAAGCATTTGGTAGGGCGTGCTGACAAATTTGCTTCGTCCAAACGTTCCAGAACCCTTCTGAGTATCTCGATGTGGCGTGTCCCTCCTTGTGTACTTGAGCGAAGTGTGCAGCACTTGCCAGAGTGTCGGGTTCGTGTTCCAGAACAAACGACGCCGTGTCAGCGGGAAGACTTTCCATAAACTGTTCCAAAAGCATCAGCTCCATTAGATCCGCATACTTCTGTCGCTTGCCGGACATCTCCACCCAGCGATCGGCAAAAAGACGTAAACGGGCAATAAACTGTGTGTACGTTTCGCCTTCTCTCACCTTTGCTCTACGCAATCGCTGACGGTAGACATTAGCTGTAAGCTGAAATCTTTCCAACAGTGCTTTCTTCAACTTCGGGTAGTTGAGTGCGGTATCCTCGTCTACTGAGTTGTAGAGTTGCAAAGCTTTACCCTTAAGTCCTGTACTCAATTTCACTGCCCACGTAGTTTCAGGCCATTCGTGTGCACGGGCAAGACGCTCGAACTGTCGCAAGTAGTCGTCGAGATCATCTTTAGACTCATCAAACTCTGGAATAGAAGCGTTTTCGACAACTATGCGACTCGTCGATGCCACTGGTTGATGACTGGCATTCTGCAGTTTCGCCATCTTCTCTGCATGAGATAGTCTCATAGATTCCAATTTATACTCCAAGTCTCTCTCCTGTTTGGTAGTTTGCTCTTTCAGTGACCACTCCCGTTGGGTAAGACGCTCTTCACGCTCCCTTTGCTCCCTGGCTAGCCTCTCTTCTGTAGCAGCTTTTGCCTGGTCAGCTAAAGTGTGACGTACAAAATCAGCTAACTCTTGTCCAGCCAGATTGAGGCGTTGACCAAGTGAAACTACAACTTCAGTTTGATCAGGTAAACTCGAACCTGAAATCTCGCCAACAGACCTAGACTTAGCATCTATGTTACCATGCTGTCGCGCGTTCTGGACCGCGGGAGAACTTAACGCTACATTCTGTGTTTTGCGCAACCGTGCGGAAATTGCAGAGTCAGTAGTGGCTTCGGCCATGACTACGATCGAACGAAACACTATCCTAAGATATCAAAACAACCAACAACATGTGCTAAACAATTAATAATGTCAGCAACCTTGACCGTCACAGCAACTCCTGAAAACAAGTATCCAAGTACTCAAATGAATGAATATAAAATTCTTACTCTAAAACAAAAACAACGATCAACATATTTACATGCACTACCTTCAAACTATCTAACTTAAGAACAACAAACTTTGTGAAGCCACAAGGTAATTCCTAACCTATACCCAGGATAATGAACTATCTTGTTATCTCAGCGGATGCTGATCTCAGCGGATGCTGATCTCAGCGGGTGCTGATCCCGGACGAGCCCCCATAATTGTCACGTGAAGAGTTTTTGTGAAGAGACCCTCCTACGTCTCGTTCCAAGAACAAGTTAAGCTTAGATAAAAGGTAGAGTTGAAAAGTAAAGAAACTCGAAACAACAGTGTAAAATTTCCCTTTTTGTTATTATTTACACTACTGGACCACGATTTACAAAATCTGCCGAAAATGTTTCAAATAATCTGTACAAAAAACCCGAAATATTCTTAAAATATTCTTCAAGTTAAAGTCTTGTTTGGTATCCCCAATTTCCTCAGGAGTTTAATCAGATTTATAGTTCACATCATCTGGTGGGGTATCGGAACTACCGTAGGCTTCAGCAGTGTTACTTAGCTGAGCTAGGAAGTGCGGTGGTAGCCCCTGTCGGTGATGATGCTGGTGCTGCTGGTGGTGGTGGACTGCAACGGTGTTGGCGGCGGCAGTGGACTGGTAGGTGGTTGTATGGCTGAAGGATGGTGGCGTGGTTGTGTGGTCGGCTGGTTGGTTGGTGGTATGGTCCTCTCTTCCCCTGTCTATGGATCCGGGAAAAACTCCCCAGGCACGGGATCCGAGAGAAGAGAAAATCTCAAAAGATTATGTTGTTATATAAAAGTGTATCCAATGAATGCATGTGTCACAGATAGTCCAGGCCTACTATAATTCCACAAGACTAGACCTGCTTTTATTCTAAATTGTTCTGTTCTGTCCTGACACAACTGTCACTCTGTTCTGTCCTGACACAACTGTCACTTGCTCCTGACCTGACACTGCAATAATGTCCAGAAGTTTTACATAACACTTTGCTTAGTCAACTGAAAACTGCACACGCTGTAAACCAAACCTATCTCTGCCACAGAAATAGTATATAATTATAATTTTAACAGCGCTCCGTTATTTGTGCATAAATAACGAATACAACAAACGCCAGTTTCCACAAAAACATATTCGCTAAGCTAGCGAGAAACCACAAACGTGTTACAACGTGTTTCTACTCTAGTAGACGGAAAAGAAGTGACGATTCTTACTGCGCTTTCGAAATCTATCGCTCACTTTCTTCAAAACTTGCATTTTGCACGAATTACACGGATAAAACTTAACCTCCGGAAGAAAACAAGCTAGGCCATACTCTACAGTTATCAAACAGACAAACACGGGTTTATTATATCACATAATTTATTTCCCAAACCTTACATAATATAATACATTGTCATTTTACATGTGACACCACTCTCAAATTTACTTTCCAACTTCACTATCGACAACTACCCTATCAACACACAGGGCATCCATTTTATAATTTTTTCTCTCATTCGAGATGACGACAGGTCGTTCTAGACGCATTACAACCAATCAGAATTAAAGATCGTCATCACTGACTTACGTCATACATCTCTCTACACATACCCGGAACGTTCTCTTCGACATGTATCGGGAAATTTCTATTGAGAGTAAACACGCAGATCCAGAAAATTCTCCAATAATATCGACTGACGCAAATTATCAACGTTATACAAAGCCTCTCCTAACAACAATGCAAACTCAAATCAAAGGTAAATAAACTCCATTATTGAATACTTTGCAAAACGAAACGATTAGATCTATCTTGCGCGTTTTAGACATACTTTCGTTCGTTTCAACGTAACAGAAGGTTAACACAAACATTTGAAATAATACGTTAAAAAGAGACGTGGTGGTAATGAGAAAAGCAAACATTTATATTATATTTTACTATAGTGGCCATATCCACTTTCAGGGCAGTGCAGGGCACACCCGAAACACGCTACGAGGACGTAGTATCGGTGACGTATGACGGCTTTCTGATCTGGGTTCCCATGATAACTCTATACGCAACCTGCCCCATGGACCTGACCAGATTTCCCTACGACACCCAGCAATGCACTCTGGTCTTTGGCTCTTGGACCAGGCCTGCCGCTCAGCTCTCTTTCAAGGTAAGCTGCAGCTAGACAGGGATATAAGATTATAACACATAGGAGGCCCACTAAATTCCTCTCGTTGCTACAACTGACATATTATTAATTAACTATACAATCATACAATATATTAACTGCTGCATAATAAATTACATGTCAGTTTTGGTACCTCTTTTACGTTGTGGTTGCTGAGAAATTGATATTTCATATGTCTCTTGTTGGTGCATGTTATTTGACCTTGACCTTTGAACCTAAATTATGTATAATAAAATGTATAATTATTATTGGGTACGACAGGGTTTCTTTATGACAGTATGTGTTCCAAATTTTATAATTCTAGAGCATATGGTTGCTGAGAAATGTGCATTCTTATATTTATTTGGCGGCCATTTTAATTTGATCTAAAAATAGATACTGAAAATGAAAAATTGCAATGGCCATGTTTCTAGTTTTTTTTAGAATCACTGAGTCGATCACTCTGCAAAATTTCATAAATGTCACACGACTTTGAAAGATTATAACACATAGGAGGCCCACTAATAGGTCCATGGTTCAGGGCGCAAGCCGTATGCATGGGTATATATAAACATCACAAAAAGTTAAGTACCACTTACATAAACGCAAGTCAAACAAAACCCACAAAACAGAAGTATTTGAAATTTTGGAATCAATTAATTTATTATGTCAATCAACATAATACCAAATTTCATTAAGAACGGTTTATTGGTTATTACGCTACAACAGTTACAAACGGGTACCCCTCAAAATCAAAAGTCACAACATCGCCCAATGTCAATAACGAGTGTGGCCTCCATTCGCTGCCACACAGTCAATGCAGCGTTGCCTCATGGAGTTTACAAGACGAGCCAGGAAAGCCTGAGGTATTGCATTCCACTCCTGCTGAAGCCAGTCCAGCAGCTGTTGGCGATTAGCAGCAGGAGGATGATTGTCTCTTATTCTTCTACCGAGTTCAGCCCATACATGCTCAATTGGGTTGAGATCGGGACTATTGGCTGGCCAAGGCATGCGGTTGATTCCTGCTTGATGAAGAAAGGCGTTGACAGCTCGTGCCCGATGAGGTGTGGCGTTGTCGTCCTGAAGCACAGCATTAGGTCCAATCTGCTGAAGACCTGGGATGACCAGCGGCTGCAGTATTTCTTCCAAATACCTCTGCCCATTAAGGTTTCCATTTATGTAGTACAGAGGCGTCCTGTGGTGCGTACTTATTCCAGCCCAGACCATCACAGACCCTCCCCCGAAGGGAACGTGCTCCTGGATGACGTCATCTGCCAGCCGCTCTCTGGGCCTCCTCCAAACGCGAATTCGTCCGTCAGTTGGGTGCAGGCAAAACCGGGACTCATCGCTGAACATGACGTTGGCCCACTGACCACGATTCCACCGTGCATGCGCATCGCACCAGGCTCTGCGGGCTGCCCGGTGGTTCTGAGTCAGTCGGGGTCTCTTGAGTGGACGGCGAGCCCGCAAATTGGCGACATGAAGGCGATTGCGAGTTGTCTGAGAACTGATGGTGGTGTTAGTGCTTGCCCGCAAATGACCTCGGATAACATTGGCGGTCACTTGTCTGTGCTGTGTAGCTTGGCGACGGATGTAACGGTCCTCCCTCGCTGTCGTCTTCTTTGGCCGACCAGAGCGTGACCTCTCCCTGACAGTGCCGGTGGCATGGAACCGTTCTTGAAGTCGGATGATGACAGGGTGAGAGACATGAAGTCTGCGAGCAACTTCGCGCACCCCCACTCCATCCTGCAGCCACGTGATCGCTCGGGTTCTGTCGAAGTCCTGTAGTTTTTGTCTTGGCGGCATGTTCGTTTGGTAATGGTTTGTGCAAAATCGGCTGCTTATAAAGGCAAATGTGTGAGTAAAACACACAGCCAGACATTTCTTTCAGCATTTGCAACCAAACATTGCTCACAAAAAAGTTTGATATATCGGGCGTGGAGCACGGAAAACCAGTATTTTTTGGGTCAAATACGCAGCCTTTAGGCGTCTCCCTCAAACTGCTCGTGGTGCACGTGCAGCTGCAGTTGCAGTCATTGTACACTTTACAACCCTGTGCACCAAAGCAAAGTGACTGTGAAGATTAAAAATTAATTTAAAGGGTACTGGTAACAAAATTTAAATTTGGTCGAATTTTCATGGTGGTACTTAACTTTTTGTGATGTCTATATATATGCGTCTTGAGTTCAGCAAACTATTTGTGTGTGTGTGTCTATGCTGGATAGTTAGTAGTCGGCGGTTTTTGAAGAAGCTCGCTGAGCTCGTAAATGCGCTATATAAAAAACAATCCATTTTTAAGCTCAGTGCCGCCGCTGCTGCGGCGATGATGGTATTTTGTAAATCGCATTGTTGAATGCTGATTACGCGGTAAGGAAAGGTTACACTATGTTTAAAAACGATAACCAAAAAACTGGATTTGTGAGTTGGGGAATGGAGGTAGGTAGAGCCAGACAAATGATTCATCTTCTCTGTTCTGATAATCTGGAATTAATGAAATGGAGAGCGGTGCGATATGATGATGATGATGATGATGATGATGATGATGATGATGATGATGATGATGATGATGATGATGATGATGATGATGGAGGTAATACACATTGCTGCGATCGGTACAAAGTATCGCCAAAACTCTCGCTAGCAGCAGGTGAAAGTATTCCCTCCATGTCCATCCCTTCAAAGCATACTTTGCGCTCGCTGCTAGCCGCGGATGCGAAGCGCACTACTGTTTAAAAGTGACGGAAAGAGCGGAATATTGCTACAAGGGTTCGGCTAAGGGTTAGTTGTAGATATATCTCTAGCCCTTGCTATAACCCTTTTCTCTACAAAAATGCTTTTACCGTCCCAAAAACCCAATTGCCTTCTTGGATTCTTAAATTGTATGAAACCAAGTGAGGACACTATCCGGCGTAAATAAACGGTTCGAAAAAATTCTCAGACGGTTCGTTAAAGACAGTTGACCTAGAAACAAATACAGCGTGACTGTCACGTGGGGTTTATGGGCTCTGCACAATGGAATTATGGACCCTCACGTTTATTCGGTGGGAACTGCTAGTAAGTCACCCTATGAATTACTTTAATAAATTTATTTGTTTAGCTCGTTCTGTGTTAAGGTTGGGGTACAGAGATAGATAGAAAAATGGTAAAAGATTACTGTCACACTAGCTTTCACACGGCTATGAATCATATGTAGTCCAGCCACTTGATAACAGTTAAAATCACACATTTATTTCTTCTACTCTATACAAGATTCTCTAAGTACTAATCTAACTTAAAAAGTCTCAGTCACTGCTAATAGTTCGATCGCTGATAGTCTAGGCAGCTGTTTATCTTCCTCGGGCACTTGCTATAAGTTTTCATGTAGATTGGACTACTGTGGTCCGTTTTACAGTTTCTGAAGAGTTGGACTACTGTGGTCCGTTTTCGATCAGTTTAAGTGCACCTATGGTTTTACACTTAACTGCTAGATGGTGCGTGCGAAGTCCTTCTGTGAGGTAGCTTCTGGTCCACCTGTGTCGTTGTGTAGTTGGGTTCCCTTGCCACGCTGTGGGGTCTGACAGGGTGTTTTTCCGGGTAGCTCTGTCCGACTTGTGCGGTAGAGGCTCCTCAACCAACTCGTCGTTTCTGTGGAGTGGGGCGCCAGGGTAGCTCGCCTGCTCGTCTGTAATATAAGAGACGAAATTCTGCACAACCCTGAATAATCGGTTTGTGCAGAGCGTCTCACTGAAAGCCAAAGTAGCCCTCAGTGATAGCTCCACATCTCTATACATAAGCGACGAACATTCTGCTACTTCCGGGGTCCACTGGAATCTCACTCTAAATTCCTATACATACATAAATATCAATCGTGGCTAACTATACACATACAGAATTAATAATAATATAAACATTCAGTGGTACAGCCACTGGTCTGCAAACATACATATAAGTTAAACAACAGTGGTTCCGTACGGGATACAACATGGCGGCGCAACCGGTCGTGTTTCGCCACGTGTTCGGCTTTTCCACATGGTCACGCAAATTCGGATTAACAATTCACATTTATGCATAGCAAATTCCACAAACATAATTTCCACAATAATATAAATATATCACGATGAAACAGAAGGGTGTTCATTTACCTGTTTGACAAGTTCAGGCCCGTGGTGACTTGAGAGAATTCTAAGATTCTAAGTCCTGCTTCCTGGTCTATGAGTGAAGAGATTCTCTGCTAGCTAAGTAGATGTTACTTCTTCCTCGTCTCACACACGACTGACCAAAACTGTGTGTAGGTTTTGACCCATCAGAACCGGCTCTACCCGCTTAGCCTGCTGGTCATTGGTTAAACGGTCCGATTCAAAGCTCAAGTGCTGACTCACTGCGCTGTGTGTGGCTCGCTCGCTGTGTACCTTAATTGCTGCTGTGTAATACACTCCTCTCTCTAATGTTACAATGACTACACAAGGCTAAATAGTAATAGGCAGAGTTAAAACTAGCCAGTTCATGACAGGCTCCCTCAACTGAAAAAAGGCGATGACTACTGGATTCGACCTTTTTCTACTACAGAGCCTAGTTTAACACTGCACTATCCTAGGGTCCTATTTACAAACTAATTTAAGTTGCTCTACCTGAGCTGCAATGCTGTGCCAGGTAGCTATGGACACTAGTGACAGGGTTTTACTGGGCGGGGACGAATTCTGGTGCCGTGGCCCTTAGTTGTGTTGGGTGGGCGACAGCTGCTGTGTCCTCCACGAGATGGCGACTGAGGTAGTCGGCTCCGTGGTTCTCTTTGCCGGGGATGTACTCGATTTGGAATGAGTATGCCTGAAGGGTGAGTGCCCATCGCATCAGGCGAGAGTTCAAAGACTTGGAGGCTGCCAGGAACGATAGTGGTTGGTGGTCCACCTGAACTGTGAAGTGGGTCCCATACAGGTAGAGTTGGAATTTCTGTATGGCCCAGACTAGTCCAAGGCATTCTTTCTCCGACGTGGCGTAGTGGGTCTCGGCGGGTCTCAATTTCCTGCTGGCGTAGGCGACAGGGAATAGCGTCTCTGCATTCTTGGGGTCGCGCTGTAGCAGTACTGCTCCGAGGCCTAAGTCGCTTGCGTCGGTGCGAAGAACGAATGGCTGAGTCAAATCGGGTAGGTGGAGTACTGGCGCCGATGTCATTCTGTCCTTGAGTGTTTGGAATGCTGTCTCGCATTCCGCTGTCCATACGACTTTGTCCGGGGCGATTTTCCGGGTTCCATTTGTCAGTGGTACGGCGATGCTGTTGTAGTTGGGGATGAGCTTCTTCCGCGATGGCGATGGCCATCCATGTGTGTGTGCTGGGGGTCGCTGGTCGGTCCGTGTACTTCTTGAGGCGATCGATGTGGTGGTATCGGGCTCTCCCGTTCACCTCTACTTGGTAGACTGTCTTGGATTTCTTGGCAGTCACCCGGTACGGTCCTCTCCAAGCGATGTCCAGCTTGTTGGTTCCACTTGGAAGTAAGAGTAGCACTTGATCGCCGACTTGCAGTTCTCTGTCCTTCGCGTGGCGGTTGTAGTACTTCGCCTGACGGGCTCTTGCCTTCTTCAGTGCTTCACCAGCTTTCTTCCACGTTGCTTTGAGGGTTTCCTGCAGGTCTGCGACGTACTTGGTGGCACCTCTTGGTGTGTCGTCTATCTTGGCTTCCGTCCAACTTCTGCGTAGGGCTTCTAGCGGTCCTGCTAGAGGTCTGCCGAATAGCAATGTTGACGGGGTGTAGCCTGTGGCTGCATGGGGCGTTTCTCGGTATGCGAACAGTGCCGCATTCACGTAGGTGTCCCACGCTTCTGGATTGTCGTCGGCGACTTTCCTGAGTATGGTGAGAAGGGTTCCATTCAGTCTTTCTACTTGTCCGTTGCTGGCTGGGTGGTATGGTGGTGTGCGAATGTGATGAACTTGTATCAACTCGAACACGTCTTGCATCAGGCGGCCGGTGAACTGAGATCCGTTGTCCGTTCTAATGCTGTCCGGGAATCCGACTCTGGTAAAGATGGCGATGAGTGCATCTGCGAATCTTCTTGGTGTCGATCGCTGGCAACGGGACTGCTTCGCACCACATCGTACATGCGTCGACGAGTGTGAGTAGAAATCTGTTCCGCTTCTTGGTCATGGGCAGTGGTCCTACTATGTCTACTGAGACTTGCTGGAATGGCACGCCGACTACTACTGATGGTCCTAAGGTAACTGGTACGGTGTGATGTCGCGGGGAATATCGTTGACATTGGTGGCAAGATTTCACGTAGCGCTTGACATCCTCCGTGATTCCTGGCCAATAGTAGTGTGCGCTGATTCTCTGCACTGTGGCTCCAATTCCCATGTGTCCGCTGAGTGGCATGCTGTGGCCTAGTTTCTAGTACTTGGGCTCGAAGGGTGGCTGGTAGTACTAGTTGGGTGTGATCTCCATCTCCTTGTCGATGAAGAACTCCCTCTTCCATGTAGAAGTCTCCCTTGTGCGGGGGTGTGTGCGCCTTGGGTAGCTTCTGGAAGCACTTCGCTATCGAGGTGTCTTCTTTCTGTGCTGTTTTGATCTCTTCGAGTCCTGGATTCGGAGCGAACTCGGGCTGGGGTGGTTGGGTTTTAGCTTGGGCCCTGGTTTGCACTGCAGCTATCTCTACAGTTTTAGGGGGCGTGCCTAAGAACACATACCTACAACCTAGCACTAGATCATACAGGGGTTTCTGTAAAACAGCTGCTTGGATTCGTCCTGTGACGTACCTACTCTCTACTTCTATCCAAGCTATTGGGCAAGTAGTCGTCGGTTTCGTCAAGTCTGCTCCTTGTAAGTCGACTGTCTTGTCTGTCAAGTCCGCGCGCGATACAAGAGATTCGCTAACTATCGCGTCGTATGATAGACCTGTGTCATACAGACAGTTCGCTTCTTTTCCGTTGACCTTGACCGTGTCTGTCACCGATGGGTGATCTCCGATCGTGTGTGGCTTGTTACCGCTGCTTTGAGTTAGAACTCTGTGCGCTGGCCGGCTTTCGCGCTCTTCCCTACGTTGTGCGGCCAACTTGAAACATTCTGCGGTGGAGTGATTGTTTCTGTTGCAGAACGAACAATACCGTCTCTGTTCTGCAGGGACCTCTTTTCCCGAATTCCGTGTTGGGTCCTTTATTTTGCCCAGGTCTGGGGTTATTCGGCTTATTCGCGGTGCGCTCTTCCCGGTTAGGGCTTCGTTTCTGTGCCTCTTTCCCGTTAGGCTTTAGGTCTCGCCTGAAGCTCTTGGCTTCTCCGTGTGCGGCCACGTACCTATCTGCGACCTTGACCAGATCTTCCAGTCTTTCCGCGCCCTGCTCTACTGAGAAGGTTCTCAGCTCGGGGGTCATGGTTTCCCGTAGCTGTTCCCATACTAACAGTTCTGTCAGTCCATCATACGTCTTAGCCGTGGCTGACTGGCTAATCCACTTATCCAGCATTGTGGACAACCTATCCGCGAACTGCGCATAGCTCTCTCCTTTCACTCTCCGATTGGTGCGGAACTTTTGCCGGTAGCATTCTCCTGTCAGTTCGAATCCCGTTAGGAGTGCCTCTTTTACTTTGTGATAGTCAGTCACTCTGTCAGTCGGTAGCTTACTGTAGATGTCATAAGCCTTTCCTCTAAGCCCTTGACTAAGCTTAAAAGACCAATGAGTGGGATCTAGTTTATACTCTGTTGCTAGACGCTCAAACCTAGTCAGATAGAGATCTAGACCTTCCTCTCTCTCATTGAATGTTCCCAGTGGAAATGACATTCCTTGTACAGGGTTGGATGCTACCTCTAGCTGATCTGCGTGGGGAGGGGTTGAGGAAGAACTTGAAGCTCCTGATCCCAATCTTCTTAGCTCTAACTCATGCTGTCTGTCTTTTTCCTTTTCTGCCCTCTCATACTCCCATTTCCTAACTTCTGCTTCTCTCTCTGCTGCTAATGCTGCCTTCTTCTGTTCTCCTTCTAATTCTAATTTCTTCTGTTCTCTTGCTGCTTCTAACTCTGTTTTCTTTTGCTCTGCTTCTAATTCTGCTTTTTTCTGTTCTCTTGCTGCTTCTAACTCTGCTTTCTTTTGCTCTGCCTCTAATGCTAGTTTCTTCTGCTCTGCTTCTAGTTCTGCTTTTTTCTGTTCTCTCTCTGCGGCTCTCTCTGCCGCTTCGAGTTTCTTCGCCTCTCTCTCTGCTGCTCTCTCTGCCTTAGCCTCCTGTTTCTCTACCTCTGCATTGATATACGCAATTAGGTCTCCCCCTGCTAAGTGTAAAGCTTCCCCTAATTCCTTGAAGCGCAATCTCAAGGCCACTGGGTCCGACATTGTCAAAAGTGTCTATGAACAACCTCTGAATCACGTGGAATACCCAAACACTAGCAATATTGGAATTCAATAAAAACAATGCAAAGACCATAAAATTCGTAATCAACAATAGAATAAAACAAGAGTCAAATGGCATACAACAGTTATTTAAGCAAAACCTGCAAAAGAACAATGCAACATACAGGCACAAAAATAATTGAAGCAAAAAAGTTTTTAACTAAAGAATAGTGCACCAAAACTGATCAGTGTTATACCCTTACACTATTCTAAGTTATTCTACTTCTACTGTTATCTAATTTTATTGTACTTAGATCCGGTTATACCCAATTCCTATTATACACAGATCCTGGCTAGGCTCGCCAATTAAAGTGTCACGTGGGGTTTATGGGCTCTGCACAATGGAATTATGGACCCTCACGTTTATTCGGTGGGAACTGCTAGTAAGTCACCCTATGAATTACTTTAATAAATTTATTTGTTTAGCTCGTTCTGTGTTAAGGTTGGGGTACAGAGATAGATAGAAAAATGGTAAAAGATTACTGTCACACTAGCTTTCACACGGCTATGAATCATATGTAGTCCAGCCACTTGATAACAGTTAAAATCACACATTTATTTCTTCTACTCTATACAAGGTTTTCTAGGTACTAATCTAACTTAAAAAGTCTCAGTCACTGCTAATAGTTCGATCGCTGATAGTCTAGGCAGCTGTTTTATCTTCCTCGGGCACTTGCTATAAGTTTTCATGTAGATTGGACTACTGTGGTCCGTTTTACAGTTTCTGAAGAGTTGGACTACTGTGGTCCGTTTTCGATCAGTTTAAGTGCACCTATGGTTTTACACTTAACTGCTAGATGGTGCGTGCGAAGTCCTTCTGTGAGGTAGCTTCGGGTCCACCTGTGTCGTTGTGTAGTTGGGTTCCCTTGCCACGCTGTGGGGTCTGACAGGGTGTTTTTCCGGGTAGCTCTGTCCGACTTGTGCGGTAGAGGCTCCTCAACCAACTCGTCGTTTCTGTGGAGTGGGGCGCCCAGGGTAGCTCGCCTGCTCGTCTGTAATATAAGAGACGAAATTCTGCACAACCCTGAATAATCGGTTTGTGCAGAGCGTCTCACTGAAAGCCAAAGTAGCCCTCAGTGATAGCTCCACATCTCTATACATAAGCGACGAACATTCTGCTACTTCCGGGGTCCACTGGAATCTCAACTCTAAATTCCTATACATACATAAATATCAATCGTGGCTAACTATACACATACAGAATTAATAATAATATAAACATTCAGTGGTACAGCCACTGGTCTGCAAACATACATATAAGTTAAACAACAGTGGTTCCGTACGGGATACAACATGGCGGCGCAACCGGTCGTGTTTCGCCACGTGTTCGGCTTTTCCACATGGTCACGCAAATTCGGATTAACAATTCACATTTATGCATAGCTAGGTACCGGCAGGGTAAAATTTGGTTTTAAGTTTTCACACAAGTGAATGGTACAGAGTTATAGATTGGGGTAGAAATAAGAAAACACAAAAAAAATTATGGGTCTATCTCAATTAGAACCAGAGATACAGCTATTTTCGTAACGAGTTTTTGTGCCGCGAATTGCGTAATTTTGCCAAAATTGATATTTTGCAAAGTTTAGATGTTCATAACTTAAAAATTATAAAGCCCATGAGCCTAATTTTTGGACTAAGCAGAGTCCTGGTAGTGACAAAATAGCCTATTTTTTTTTGGGACCTGGCAGTTGTCAATAGAATGAACTGCTGAACTCCAAAAATGCCCCCCCCCCAAAAAATTTTCCCCGTGGAAAGATTCAGAAGCAAATAGCTAATAACTTCAAACGCATGCTATTTGATCATTTTTTATCCGATTTCATTGATTTAAACTGCATTTGTCTTGTTATTTAGAGATCTTTTAATTGATATGTATGAAGGTACAGTGAAAATTAAAATAGATTTTTTTTCTTTTTGTACCCCCCTCCCCCTTGCAAGACCCCCACCTCCGCGTGAATTTGTTCTTATGCGTATGTTGGTAACTATTATTTAACATATTTTCTGAGATGTGATACATAATAGTGCAGACAACAGTTTGTGGACCTTAACTAGCAGTAGCATTTACAAAGGAGTCCAACTTCTCCTTGCCATTTGGTCTTTTAATGGACTTCTGCAGGGAACAGTACTTCTCATAGATTTTATCCATGCTTTTCTTGTCTAGCTGCTTGGCATTGGCTCCTAGGAAAGTCAGGATAGGCTGGCAGATGGTGTAGGATTTTCTCTCAGTCTTCACAAACCTCACAAGATCCACAACAACTCCATTTGTGAGTGTGCCTACAACAATGAATATGAAAGGAAAAAATAAGTGCAAGTGCAACAATGCTGATCTCAACACATGACATTTATGATAAAATACTTGAGATCCATCATCCTGTAATAAACATGACATGTAACACGCATTTAAATTAATAATAATTACTAATAATAATTAATTTTAACACATGTAAACAGTAACGTGAGTGCTAATAAAATTTTAAAACTAAAAAAGCAGTGCGTAGGCCTACCAAGTCTAGTCTCTAGAAAAACAGCGTTTGTTGCTGAACGCTACTTTCGGTTTTTATAGGCCTACACGTATAAATATTACATCAATCATCGATAATCCCACAAGAAAACTACACAACTATGCGTGAATTATGGTTTTGCGAAACCTGAGAAAGAATTGTGTGACTATACGTAACGGCTAAATGTTTGCACTAAAATTAGCCGATGGTCGTATCTGAACCATCACTCGATGTTTGAACACTAAGACTAATCTAACACTACATCGGTCGAACTTTCAAAAAAAAAAAAAAACACGTTTCGAGGTATACATTAAACAAAACTATGGGCAATAATAATTTTATCCGAAAACCATCTGTAATTATCAAGTGTACTTACCATTGATTATCCGATTTCGCGAAGAAATGGCGACAAACACACATCGTTAGAAGCTGACATTTTCCGATCGTCCGCCATGACAGTTCGGGTCAACCACAAAGCACGCTTGAATGGGTACTCGTCTTTTACTGGCTCGCGGGAACTCTGTATGGATCATGTGATTAAGTTGCGTACACCATTGAAAAGGTCGAAAACCCAGCTTTCCAGCGCATATATTAATGTTGGCATTTTTTCCACCCGATTAAAAGATATTTGCAGTTGAAGTCGTTCCTAAACTTTGACTGTGAATTTCAACGAGAAAAAAAATAACGACTAAAACAATATTTATACGAAACGAATCGTTGGCTTTTCGTCTTTTAACCTGACCTAATTTGCATAATATGAATGAACTATACAGCCCGCGAGCAGACGTTTCGTGAGGTGTGTGTATTTGTCGCTCGCGCTGCCTTCAGTGGCAGGTTGAAAATGGCGATGTGCGGAACAGCTTTTCGCTGCCGATTGCGATCGTTCTCCCTTCTCCCTCAACACAACCCATCAACAAGAACACACAAAAAGTAGATAAGTAAAACGTTCGGGTTTTATTCTTTCTTATTCACAGTTTTTTTTTACAAAAATTGAATTAAATCGCAACACAAAAATTAATTCAAAATATGCCATTTTCACCACATTTAGACCTTTCACACATAGGGAAAGAGAGGCTGCCGGTACCTAGCATAGCAAATTCCACAAACATAATTTCCACAATAATATAAATATATCACGATGAAACAGAAGGGTGTCCATTTACCTGTTTGACAAGTTCAGGCCCGTGGTGACTTGAGAGAATTCTAAGATTCTAAGGTCCTGCTTCCTGGTCTATGAGTGAAGAGATTCTCTGCTAGCTAAGTAGATGTTACTTCTTCCTCGTCTCACACACGACTGACCAAAACTGTGTGTAGGTTTTGACCCATCAGAACCGGCTCTACCCGCTTAGCCTGCTGGTCATTGGTTAAACGGTCCGATTCAAAGCTCAAGTGCTGACTCACGGCGCTGTGTGTGGCTCGCTCGCTGTGTACCTTAATTGCTGCTGTGTAATACACTCCTCTCTCTAATGTTACAATGACTACACAAGGCTAAATAGTAATAGGCAGAGTTAAAACTAGCCAGTTCATGACAGTGACCTAATTCGTCGCCTAGAGGAGACGAAACTTACTTTTCCGTTTGTAGTCTTTCACCGACACTGTAACTGAGCAGGCTGCTAACCTCGCTTACCTCCCTTCAAGGGACAAGGGACATACTTTGGCCTGCTGCGCAGCGTGTGCCTGGAGTATACTTTCTTTCGATCGCAGCTATGTGCAATGGGTGGATGATGATGACGATGATGATTATGATGTTTCAGTTTATCGCCACCAACAACACGGAAATTGACGTGGACCTGAGCGATAATACCACCAGCTTTCCGCTCGACGAACATCCGCAGTGGGAGTTGGTGGGCAAAGCCAAGGCCAAACTTACAACGTAAATTGACATTATTTAGTTAACCTATGTACCACACCCACACCTCATCCACAGACCCATTTAACATTCACAGTGAGTGTAGCCCCACTAAAAAATAAGCTTACAACGAGATATAACTCTTTTGAAAGTATAGTTATATTTTAAATGAATGAATTTTATAGTTTTTGTGTATTGATAGCAACAACCAGCCAGCAACGTTCTGGAGCTAAAAATAGCAGCTGCCAAAGCAGATAAGAAACAGAACCCGTAAAAGCAACGACTCGTAAGGGTTTTTGTTTTAAGTTGATAAAATAGACCCTATCCAACCCCAGACACCCAAGAGCCATTCTTAGGCCGCATGATTCACTCAGAAATAAGGTCAATGGTCACAAGGCTGTGGTATCGATGTACCGTTAAAACAACTTTCTATCAATCTGCTATACTATCGTCTTCTTCGCTAGACCAGTCTCCTACCTTTTTTCTCGAAAACTCTTCCGGGACAAGACTCCTTGTTTCTGTATGAGGTCTGTTGGATCAGCTTGGGAATATTGGACGCTTTCTGCCAGATGGTCACTAGGGCTTCCTATGATGTTATTATTTAGCAATGTAGGCATTTTATATGTATGTGTTTTGTTGATAATTTATAATGATGTTTGTATTCTATTTTGTTTTTGTAAACGGGGGTTCGATAAGTTGGGGTGAAGCCTCAGCCGTCCCCTGCGTGGGATGTCTTTATTGTAAAGTGACTGGCTGGTGGAGAGCTTTCGGTTTTACCACTAGGGTTGTTTCAGCAGATCTTTTATGCGGATCGGGGGTTGTCCGGTGCTGATTTGGCTCGGAAGAGTCCGCTGGACCTAAAACAATAATAATGTAATGTAATGTAAACTCCCTGTCCGAACCGAAATTATGGAAAATTCAAACTGTAGCGGTTGGTTTGTGCGACGAAAGCTCACTGTATCATTGTTTAGTGTAATAGCAATGCCAAGTATAGGGCAAATCCGTGTTTGTCATAGGTAAACAAAGCATATACATTGGTGCCTTTTAAATAGTAGGGAATTGGAACTAGGCGAATGTCAATCGGTCGGTCAGTTGTACGCCATGTCTCAAGATCAACTGAACAGATTTTGATTTTTAAAAAAATACAACACAACTGGTCTTTTGCAAACGTTTTTGAGTATGCCAGATAAAGTATATTAACTACTTTGCTCCCAACCCAGTCAGCCAGAACCGTCAGACTGTCAAGTCCTGTGGTCAGTCGTCAGCGAATCTTGGAGGCTAACCGGCTTTGAGTCTGACGCTGACAGGGCTCATGCACTTACCAATAGCAGAGGTGTTGAGCACATTTCATGCCGACTTGCATTTACCACTGCGGCGTTCAGCCAGACCAGCAAGTGTAAGTGTAAAGTGTTACTGCAGATTATAGTCACACGACACCGAAGCGTATAGGCGGACCCTTTCATCGTCATACCAGAAAGTTGTATGGAATCCTGTTGTGTAGTAATGTATCTGATCTTTGCGTATGATAACCTATTGCAACGCACACGCAGCATTGCATCGGTTAGTATCGCATTTCGTTTGCACCGTGCTGAAAATCATTGCATGGCGTTGTGTTTTGTATTGTGAGGTAATTGTGTGTGCTAGGAAGAGCTACCCGTGTTGCGTAGATCACTTCATGCTGCTGACGGTGACGTGCACCTTGACCAGAAAGCCCCAGTTCTACCGCTACGTCATCGTGGGTCCAGCCACCGTCATGGGTATTCTAGTCCCCGTGATCTTCCTTCTTCCAGCCAGGAGCAAGGAAAAGTCCACTTACGGTCAGTATAAAATGTCCTGAATTGATTCTGCTACTATTGCAGCGAAGCTATTGAAGCTAATACAGGTTAAAAAAATAGTGTGTCTTAACGTGAACCGATAAATCTGTGCGTCAATGAACATTTTCTTTACAGAGTTATCTGCTCTCTAATGCATTGTTCCAGTTCAAAACGTATTGTAAAAAAAAAAACAAGAAAGAAAGATGGTTTTGTCCCAGTCTTTGTGTTGTCTCGGTTTGTGCATTATTAAATATGCGCTTCTTCTTCTTCTTCTTCTTCTTCTTCTTCTTCTTCTTCTTCTTGAGTTATGGTAGAAGAAGAAGAGTCGTCGTACTTGTGATGTTATCAGTAATAATAATAATAATAATAATAATAATAATAATAATAATAATAATAATAATAATAATAATAATAATAAAAAGAAGAAGAAGAAGAAGAAGAAAAAGAAAAGAAAAAGGAATAGAATCGTCATGGTCGTCGTCGTCGTACTTATGATGTTGACAGCAATTGTTATGGTGATTGTTACAGGGTTGTTATTGTTGCTGTGTCTGACGGTGATGATGTTGATTCTGGATAACGCCATTCCTTTCTCACACGCCTCTCTGCCACACATTGGTAAGATGGAAATAAAACAACTAGTAGTAGTAGTAGTAGCAGCAGTAATAGTAGCAGTAGTAGTAGCAGTAGTAATAGTAGCAGCAGTAGTAGTAGTAGTAGTAGCATTTGTGTGTTGTTGTTGTTGTCTTATTTCTTTGTATTTTTATTGTCAAGGTCATCGTCATGGTAGTTCATGTTAGAGGGATCCCAACGACACCGACGACGACGACGATGATGATGATGATGATGATGATGATGATGATGATGATGATGATGATGATGATGATGATGATGATGATGATGATGATGATGATGATGATGATGATGATGATGATGATGATGATGATGATGATGATGATGATGATGATGATGGTGATGAGGATGATGATGATGATGATGATGATGATGATGATGATGATGATGATGATGATGATGAATAATGAATGAATGAATGACTCACTAGTAGTTCACTGACTTATTGTTTGATTTATTGACGGAATTATCATCATTTTTATACCGGGGCAAGATGATATAAGCCTACCCACCTGTTCGTTTGATATACAGAATTACTGAATGAATGACATTGTTAGTTTGATTTGTACCTACTGACTGATATTTTAACGGATTTCTTGTTTTTGATTAATTGAATTAATTTAAATGAATGCACCATGATTGAAATTTTATGAAGCGCATACACATTTCCACTGCGCTGTTTAATTGACTGATGGATTGATTTTGTTTAAAAGCGTCTTTCTACCTGGGTACGATGATTCTCACCTGCTTCAGCATCATATGCTCCGTGCTGGTCGTCAACCTCAGCATCAGGGGAGTGCGCCGCAAACCACTCCCGGCCTGGATTCGAACCGTAAGTTCTGATTCATTGGTGGTGTTCTGTATCAACTATTTCGTGGCGCCAGAGCGTAGTGGTTAATAGGCGTGATACTCGCGTCTGATTCCAGAAGTTCAAGTAAAGATTTGCCTGTTATCAGTCTTTGAACGATCTGCTTATTGCCTCTCAGTAAGAACCTATGCTGCTTATCATTGGCAACAGATCGATATCTCCCACATGATAATCTTAATTACGTTAAGTTGATTATATATACGGTTTATTTAAAATAAAAACACAAGGTAACAATAACAACATTTTTTTTAAAACAAAGTAAATTGCTCAATGGAAGTAAGTCTAATATTAATGAAACTTTAATCTGGAAACAGAAGGATAATAACTAAAACAAGGGGCTGCATCCATTCCCTTAGTTGAATTCGCGAGACATTTGGTTGTTTCCCTTGCATTCATGAGGCGTTGACAACAACCTTACGAAGCGGAAGAGTGAATGAGTTGCACTCGTTTTCCTTTTAACTAACACATCTTTCTCCTGTACAACCGTGAACTAAATACATTCTTTAAATATGTTTAATATTGTTTTGCTATAATAATTTTGAAATATGAATAATGTGTACTGACGTTAAATATAAAAAAAGGTAAAGGTAAAGGTAGTCCCATAGCCTTGTGGCCGTAGGGGAGCGTGATGTTGGAGATCACACTTATCTTGGGCCAGCGTAATGAGGGTGATGCCCAACTCTCTCCCTCGCTGCTTTACCTTCCCCACCCTCAAGAGAGTAGGTACTCAATCACAGTTGAGTCAACTGGGGGCGTTGTTGTTTGTCGCTTCACACCTTAGCGGTCACCCATCCAAGTGCTAACCGCACCGGACGGTGCTTCACTTTCGACACAGTAGCGAGTGCTCCAACCACTGCACTATCCGACACCCCAAATATAATTCAAGAAAAGAAAGAACGCCTACATTTAGCAGTTTGGTGAATGAAGTCCATGATTGATTGATTGATGATCTACAGGTGTTCCTGGGTCGTGTGGGCATTCGCCGCATGTTGTGCATGGGAGACTACCTCCCTGTGGATAACGTCTACTCCGTCGCTCTCCGCTCTGACGAAAGTCTCATCAATGACGCCAGTGCCGATGGTGACGTCACCGTGTCGTCACTCGCGCCCCCGTCCGGAAACACTTCGACGGACAGTCAGCTGCGCGAGATCCACCGCTGTGTGCGCTTCATGATGGGCAAGATGGCCGCCGATGACTCTTACTCCAACGTCAATCAGGAATGGGAGGAGCTAGCCAGAGTGATGGACAGGTGCCTCTTCATCACTTTTCTCATTCTCTACATCTTCACGTCAGTGTCACTCTTGATGTGAAACTGAGTGACATTTGATGTGAAACTGAGTGACACTTAATGTGAAACCGAGCGACACTTTATGTGCTAAAATGACATTGTTGATGTGCACAATGAGTGACTCTTCAATGTGACCATGACAAACTAGATGTGAAAATGGTAAGGAGGGGTTGGAGGAGGGTGGGGGTG
The DNA here is from genome assembly GCA_036898135.1 of Oncomelania hupensis. Classification (NCBI taxonomy): domain Eukaryota; kingdom Metazoa; phylum Mollusca; class Gastropoda; order Littorinimorpha; family Pomatiopsidae; genus Oncomelania; species Oncomelania hupensis. Next base: position 29,392,220 of record CM072523.1, on the reverse strand, counting down.
GGGGCGTGGGGGGGGGGTGGGGGGCAGACAGCCTCGGTACGAAACTGAAGGACCCCTCTTGGTGTGAATTTGTATGAGTGACACAATGGTATGAAAATTGGTGACATGACACTCATAATGTGAAACTGAGCGACAAACACTTGATATGAAAATGAGGGGACTCGCTCTTAAACTAAAGTGAAACTGATACACTTGATGTGGAACTACAAATCTTGATGAGAAAACTATAAATGACATTGATGTGGAGAAGAAAGAAAAGCCACTGTGTCAATTGCGAAACTGAGTGACACATTACTCATTAGATGTGAAGCTGAGTGATATCCTTGATGTGAAAACTGGCGCTATAGGTGTGTAAAGAGTGACAGTCTTGATGCGAAGCGGGTCACTCGTCACTGTCACTCTGATTCTTGAAGTGAAACTGACTTTCTTGGTATGCAAGTGACACCCTTATGGATGTGAAACTGACAGTGTTACACTTCGCATTGTGAAGCGCGCGCGCGCGCTCACACACACATACCCCCCCGCCCCCCCACACACACACATTCACGCACGCACGCGCGCGCATAATTCTCGTAAGCTTGTAGTTGGTGAACTTTTCGTGGTACAGACTATGAACCATTGCATTAGGTATATTACCAGAGACGATTTGAAGACGTGTGTCAACAAAACAAAACTACTCCCCCCCCCCCCCCCCCCCCCTCCATAAATCGGTTCAAGTTCAAGCATTGTTGATTTGATTTTATATAATTATAATGTAGGCTATTATTACTTGATGGGTGGATAGACGGATTGATTGAAGGTTCAATTAACTGATTGATTGAGTGCGTCAATGTGTGAGTGAGCGATTGAGTGAGTGGATATTTTTAAAGTATTTTCTGATGATGATGGAACTTATGTTATTGTATTTTAACTGGGACTTATAGAGCTTTTACGTGACCTCGTAATGTGAATGCAGTATTGCTGCTGAGCGAATGAAAATGCACAGTACACAGTACAGACAGCGAGGAATTTAACAGAATTAATTATATATGTATGCTGTGTTTCATTTGAATGACACCATTACCGTCTCTTCTATCAAATATTTGATGACGTGATCATAATGATGATAATGATTTGGTAGGGTAAACAGGAAGGGGAGAGGGGGGGAGGCTAACACCTGTCACCAATAGAGGGTTTGTTGTTGTTGTTGTTGTTGTTGTTGTTGTTGTTGTTGTTGTTGTTATTGCTGGTGTTGTGGTTAGGGGTGTTTGTGTCGTTTTGTTGTCAAAAACAGTCTTTGAATATGTGATCTCTCTCCTCCTCTCCCCTCCCTTCACCATCCCCTCTTCCCTATGTGTGCGTGTTTGGTGTCGGATGTTTATCCATCAAAACACTTTTTATCAAATCTCTGTGAGCAACCAGAGTAAGCACTTTTCTCTACCCAGCATTTTGCAGCACTACTGAATTGAGTCATTAACATTGTAGTTGTAAAACATCATTGGTTCGTGGGCCTGTCATGAAAGAGCGATAACGTCCACTTTTCTTGCCAGCATGCCAAAAAGAAAAAAATGCAAGAAAAGTTATTTCCCATTTCTATCACAACGCGAGTGATGAATGAAAGGGTATTATCATATTTTCTCTACTACCATAACCCACACACCAAACCAATACTCTGTTCTCTCTCTCTCTCTCTCTCTCTCTCTCTCTCTCTCTCTCTCTCTCTCTCTCTCTCTCTCTCTCTCTCTCTCTCTCTCTCTCACCCCAACCCTCAGTTTGGCCCTACAGTTCATAGTTTATCATTTAATATCAATCCATGTAGAAAAACAGGTGGGAGGACAACACTCGGGAATGAACTGGCTTGACACTAAAGCGAAGCCATGATGGTTGCAGAATACAGAAAAATATCGAGTACTAACGCTGGTTAAACGATCATTTGTGGTGCCCCAAAGACCTTCGAGTTACGAGATAGGGTAGGATAGGATAGGATCAATCCATGATTTTACATGATAATTTCTTTTTATATGAATAAAAAATTCTTAGTTCTTATTTAACATGCGTTGGTTGTTGTCTTTCTCTCGTCACATAATAAATTATTAAATATTAGTACTTCAATATATGTTGTTTACCAGCGTAACGCCTTCCACTCTTTCCTCCAAACGCCACAATTCCCACCCACCCCCACCCCCCTAACTACTCCATTACACATATTGATTGTATAGAAATCTACCTCGTCTTGCCGTTATTGTTGCTGCTTTGTACATAATTATATTTAGATGTGGGAATAAAAAGTCAGACTCCACAAAAGAAACCTAACTTTGTTTCAAACATGACAACGACAGTTTGATTTTTTTTTTAACCTGGAGTACTTACTATTTTCACCTCAGGTGTCTGTTTTTGGTGTATTGTTTTAATCTATTTAAAGGGGCAGAGTATCAAATATATTTTGGTGTGTGTGTGTGGGGGGGGGGGGAGGGGGGCAAGTAGAAACGACGTTCTGATGACACACACATGAAACTCCACATGGTTTCTTCTGACTTTGTTGGAAGGCCGTACTATTTTGACGTCAAAATAGTTCTCCGTTGAGTTAGAGCTGGTTTAGGATTAGGGTTAGGTTAAGGGTTAGGGTTTGGGTTAAGGGTTAGGGTTTGGGTTAGGGTTAGCTTCAAATATTGAAAAATGTCAAAATAATGTCAAAGAAATGGAAAGTGTGTCAAAATAATCCCTGTTTTTTTTTCACAACAGTCATCAGAACGTCGTTTTTACAAAAATGTGTGTGTGTGTGTGACAACGACTTTTGGGGAAATTGCGTTGTCGTCGTCGTCGTCATCGTCACATTAAAAGATGATAAACCTGGACACAGTCTTTATCGATCACCCCGACCGCTATGCCTATGCTTAGATTTAGAATTGTGGCCCTCTCTGCCTTGTTTGTGTTCAATAACCAATAAACACTTACGGTAACTGTGCCTACACGCTTTCGCCGCTATGCTGTCTTTAGAATCAACAACGATACAACACATCTGTAATATTATTTATTTCATCACTTTGATATAGCGCTTTTACCGCTCAAGAACCGCTCAAGGCAATAGCCGATACAGGATATGAACTCAGGCCACCCGAGAAGCCCACTTGGAGCTTTTGGGCGCATAGTCTGACGCCCAGACCACTGTGTGCAATCCTGGGCGACCGGGGATGGGGAGAAGGGACCCGCCTAGGACATGAGCGTGAGGATCTTTAAATCCGTGCGATGGAAGCGTGGTTGCACAGACCAGACCTCGGTTTCAACTCTCATTGGAAGAAGTAGGAGCGCAGTGTCACATTTTTCCCCCCCAAGGCCGTTAACGAGATTTGAACCACGGCCTGCACAGACTGCAACGTGATCGCCTGACATTGGAGTACATTGCGTTCCCCACTGTGCTAACTACGCCCCCATATTGCACGTCAATGATGGTTTGAATCGCTAAGTTCGATTTTTCTATTTCTGGAATCAATGTTGATTTTTTTATTTGATTATGATTTTTTTGTTCAGACGATACAACTTTTGTAATGATAGCATTTGGTGTTTAGACGATACATATTTTCTTCATAAAATTATTTGGGGCTCAGACGATATTTGTTCTTTATAAACATGTAGATCTACAAACTTATGTACCCTTGTGTTTGCCTCATACTATGCTGGCTGTAGTTGTTATTGTTACACCTTGCTTTGCGTTATATAATAATAATAATAATAATAATAATAATAATAATAATAATAATAATAATAATAATAATAATAATAAGCATAATTATTATTATTATTATTATTATTATTATTATTATTATTATTATTATTATTATTATTATTATTATTATTATTATTATAGTTGATGATGATGATGGTGATGATGATGATCATCATCATCATCTTAGTTGTAATTATTTTTATGATGCTAATGTTGAAGATGACGATGATGATGATGATGATGATGATGATGATGATGATGATGATGATAATGATGATGATGATGATGATGATGATGATGATGATGATGATGATGATGATGATGATGATGATGATGATGATGATTTTCTGCATTTACTTACTTACTTATTTGTGTGTAATGTTTTACGTTATGTTTGCTCTCATCACACTGTATTGACAGTTTTATATTGTCCATGACCGATTGCTGTAAATATTAACAGTGGCACGGCTACAATTACGGCATTAGACTGTTGAAAACAAGCGCCATAATTGTTATCCTTATTGTACTCCTTGTAATTGTTTTTTTTTCTTTCAAATATTATGCACGTTATTATTGTTTATCTGTTAATGGAGAATTATGTGAACATAATTATCATGATAGTCCTGGTTTTAAAATAATGTCTGGTTTGAGCGATCAACCAGGGAAAGCTTTTGCAATAAAACAGTACAAAGTGTTAATCGGTATGTTTACTTATTCGTATGACTTGGTGGAATGTTGAACCAGAGAATGCTTGAGTTATAAAACAGAATAATAATAATAATAATAATAATAATAATAATAATAATAATAATAATAATAATAATAATAATAATAATAATTTTAAAAATATAAAAATAATAATAATAATATTTATATAGCGCTTTTTTCCAATGAACAATATCAGCTCAAAGCGCAGTACTCACGCATTCATTCTAAACAACCGGCTTCATACAAAATAAAATCAGACACTTGCTAACGAATAAGAGACGAGGGAGGGAGGGAGGAGGGGAGAGCTAAGAAGGGGTGATGGAGTTGGTGGTGGCGGTGGTCTGAATCAAAACAAAACAAATGGAGGAATGACGACGATGCTGATGAAAGGCAAGATCAGAAACATTTAAGGAAGTACATTTAAGAGAAGAATGAAGGTAAAATCTGGAACATTTTTTTTCCTAATCGTTTACCTATTTCTCAATGTCTGAATCTCTCAGCTCCGTATTCATTTTCTTTTGTTTTGTTTTGTTTTCTTTTCTTTTCTCTTTCACTGCCCTCCTGTCCTCTTCTTTGAATTTATTTTAATTTATTTTCTTTCCCTTCAATTCATTTCATTTATTTATTTAGTTATTTTATTTATTTTTCTAAATCACTTAGGTGAATAATAGACAATAAATGAGTAATCATTTATTTAATTTAAGGTAAGTACACATAGTGATTTTAGAACAGCAACCACATTATAAGAAAAGATAGTTAATAATTAAAAAGATTTAACATTAACAGTGTAACAATTTCACCAGCTTAAACTCCTACTTAAAATTTACAGCAATCTTGACATCAAACATTTTCTTTCTCTTTTCTGGAAATTTAGTGCTTTAAATTCACACTGTCGCTGTCTTTCTCCTTTGGTTTTTCTCATTCATACTCTATTCTATCAATCTACTATACTATCTTCTTCTTCGCTAGACCAGTCACCTACCTTTTTCTTGAAAACTCTTCCGGGAAAAAACTTATTTGTGTGTGAGGTCTGTTGGATCAGCTTGGAAATATTAAACGCTTTCCGCCAGGGGGTCCCTGGGGTTTCCTATGATATTATTATTTGGCAATGTAGGCATTTTATATGTATGTGTTTTGTTGATATTTTATAATGATGTTTATATTCTATTTGTTTTTGTAAACGGGTGTTCGATAAATTAGAGTATAGCCTTAGCGTCCCCTTCGTGGGATGCCTTTATTGTACATGTAAAGTGACCGGCTGGTGGATTGCCTTCAGTGTAACCACTAGGGTTGTTTTGGCAGATCTTTTATTCGGATCAGGGGCGAGTTCTCTTTCAGCAAAGTTGTGGTCTTGATTGTGTGGTCTTGATTCGGCTATACTGGTCCTGATTTGGCACGGAAGAGTCCGCTGGACCTAAAGCAATAATCATGTATGTATGTAATGTTCTTCCCCTTTCCCTTGTCTTGTTTCTTTTTTTCTCTCCTTTTTTCTTTTCTATATTCTTTTTTTTCTTTCCTTTTCTTTTCTTTTCCTTTCTTCCTTTTCTTTTTTTCCTTTGCTTATTTCCTCTTTCATTTCTTTTTCATTCCTTTTTCTTTTCTTTTTTTGACACTATTCTTCTTCTCTGAGAAGCAAGTTGAGTTGGAATCATCGCAGGTAACAAATAAAATTAGTCACCTGCAAAGTAATAAAACATCGTTTAGCGCAGAAAGTTAGCTGTGAATCCAAATTATTCTTGGTCCGTGTTGAAAACGAACAAGTACGAGTTGCTGAGTTGACTGAGACACGGAATACTACATTCACCAGCATCTTTAACAAAACGACTGTGTAATGATGTTACGCCAGGTTGTGGCATGAACTGTTTGTGTGGCTCCCAGTCGACTGGGGAAAAAAAGACGGTAATTGCCAGAGCTATGCGAGCGAGCGAGAGAGAGAGAGAGAGAGAGAGAGAGAGAGAGAGAGAGAGAGAGACAGACAGACAGACAGACAGACAGACAGACAGAGACAGACAGACAGACAGACAGAGATTATTACATGTATGTGTGATGTGTAATTAATTTTAGTTCACCCCTTTTTTGTGTTTTATTTTTGCTTGTATTTTTTTCCAGCGTTGCGATCATGTTTTATGTGTGGAAATGTTTATGCTCTTAATACATTTTAATTCATTCATGATTCTGCTAGTTGAAGTCATGGAACAGTGCTCAATACAAAGCTTCCTCCTCCTCCTCCTCCTGATCATCATCATCATCATCATCATCATCATCATCATCATCATCATCCTCCTCCTCCTCATCATCATCATCATCATCATCATCATCATCATCATCTTCTTCTTCTTCTTCTTCTTCTTCTTCTTCTTCTTCTTCTTCTTCTTCTTCTTCGTCGTCGTCGTCGTCGTCGTTCTCGTCGTTGTCTGACTTAAACAAAGCAGACACCCTTCATAATCTCCATCAAACCCACCCCCGTCGTTGTAGTCGTCGTCACTGTTCTTGTTGTTGTCGCTGTGATGGTAGTGGTGGTGGTAGTGGTGGAGTAATAATAAGGGCGATTTTTATCAAATTGTATCACTGATCGTATACACTTTACGTTCATTCCTTCATTCATATTACACTTCTCGTTTCTCCACAACAACCACAAGAGACCACCACTGCAAAATATTTTGTCTTACCCATTGTAATCTTTTCACGGAGCATCTCAAGCGTCGCACAGTCAACGTTGAAAACAAGACAAGCCAGTTAGGAGGAGCCAAACAATGCTGCCGTGATTTGACAAAACCGAGTAAGTCCACCTAAGGTCGAAAATGAGTTTTTTGCGCCATCAAACTTGCAAGAGAATGACGCATCTTACCTGTAAAAATCAAATCCGAACTATGTTTAGATTTGGAGATATCATAGAGTAAGTCCTTGTTAAAAAATTTTTAAGTGGGGGAATAAACTGATAAAACCAAGCAAGTCCCCTGCGATTTTCCTCTGGCTGATGCTCGAGTTGGCATGATGACGTCATTTTCTACAATAACCTGACAAAGAAAAGTAAGTCCTCCCGACCAATGAGAAAGCGCCTTAAGATAAAGTGGACCAGTGAGAATCCATGTTATTGCTGCTGTGCAATATTATTTTCCTGTGAAAATGATGACGAAATTTCGGTCAGCAAAGGACGTGTTCGGCTTTTTGAAAAAGAGTTTTCTTCATGTACTTTCCTGCCCACCATGAAGGATCCTGTAGATCTTCCGCCTACGCGGCAACCTCCACGAGGTGTGGAAATAAACAAACAAACTATCCTATCCTATCCTGTCCCGTAACCCTGAGGTCGTAGATGATCGTTTAACCAGCATACTCCATCTCTCTCTATCCTCAGCAGCCCTGATGGCTTCGCTCAGTGTCAAACCAGTCCATTCTCGAATGTTGTCCTCCCACCTCTTTTTCGGTCTCCCTCTTCTTCTACCTCCTTGCACTGTGCCTTCCAGAATAGTCTTTGCAAGGCCTGATGATCTGGTGACGTGGCCATACCATCGGAGTTTCCGTTTCTTCACCACTGTGAGCAGGTCATCGTGTTGTCAAATGGCTTGTGTGATGGTCTGTCGGACTTCGTCGATGGTGATGTGTTGGGTATAGGAAATGCCCAGAAGTCTTCTGTAGCACCTCATCTCCATGCTTTGTATTCTTCGTTGTAGATCTGCTGTGAGGGTCCATGCTTCGCAAGCATATAGGAAGATGGAGATGACAAGGGAGCGCAGCAGTCTTACTTTGGAATGTAGAATGATGGTCCTGCCTTTCCAAATGGCTTCAACCTTGTCAGGGCAGCAGTTGTTTGTGTGATCATGGAGAGGATTTACTGTCGGGACCCATTTTCTAATACAATGGCTCCTAAATATTTGAAGCTATGCACTGTGTTGAGGGATTGGCCTTGGACTTTGATGTCCGTGTTGATGCCATTGGTGTTGTTGGTCATCATTTCGGTCTTCTCTGCACTTATTTCAATTCCACAAGCTTTGGAGGTGGTGTCAAGCCTATGTACCAGCTGTTCAAGTTCTTGTTCCTCTCCAGCCAATCCATCAATGTCATCCGCAAAACGAAGATTGGAGATTGCTCTACCCCCTATGCTGACTGTGCCTTCGTGATCTGCAAGAGCATCTGACATGATGCGCTCTAGGAAGATGTTGAAGGGTGTTGGAGAGAGTAGGCATCCTTGACGCACACCGATTGTTGTTCTGAACCAGTTCCCGATGGCGCTGTTGTGGAGGACTGCACTGGTAGCCTTGTCATACAGGTTTTTGATGACTTCAATAATTTTAGGTCTGATGTTGTACGCTTTCATTGTTGCCCATAGAGCTGCATGCCAGACTCGGTCAAACGTTTTCTTGAAGTCTATGAACACATGATATAGATGTTGTTGGTGCTGTAGGTATTTCTCACAGATTATTCTGAGGTTGAAAATCTGTTCAGTGGTACTTCGCCCTGCCCTGAATCCTGCTTGTTCTTCAGCTATGATTTGTTCAGCTTGGGGTTTCAACCTGTTGAGTAATATTTTCAGGAGGACCTTGCTGGGATGGATGATGAGGCTGACGGTGCGGTAATTTTCACACTCCTGAAGGAAACCTTTTTTGGGAAGAGTGATGACAAGCGACTGGGCCCATGGTATAGGCCACTCTCCACTCTGCCAGATCTTGTTACAGATAATGGTGAGGGCATCAATCATCGCTTCTCCTCCTGCTTGTAGCAGTTCCGCGGGTATGTTGTCCACTCCCGCTGACTTCCCTTTCTTTAGCGATTGCACTGCTGCCTCAACTTCTTCCCGGAGAATTGGGAGGATTTCTTCTTCTCTGTTCTCGGGACATGCTAGAACTGATGGGTCTCCATTTGGTGTATGGTTGTAAAGGTCAGAGCAGTACTCTGTCCATCTGTCCAAGACTTCTTGTTCTTCTGTAAGGCATATGCCAGACTTGCTTTGGATCGTGGAGACTTTGGGCTGTTTGAAACTTGTCAGCCGCTTTACAGTCTGGTAGGCCTTCTTGCTGTTGTTCTTGTTCAGACTGTTCTCTATTTCCTGGCATTGATCTTCTATCCAGTTATCCCTTTGCTGTGCTCATGCTTTTTCGGATGTCATTGTTGATTTTTCGGTAGACATCAGCTCCCTGTGAGGTGTTATTTTTCTGTCTTTTTTTTTAATCTCTCTTCGTTTATCACACAGATCCAAACGTTCAGGTGTGATCCAAGGCTTCTTCTTTGGTCGGTGCTTGCCAAGGATCTCAGTGGCGGCATCTGTCACAGCTGAGTTGAAGGTGGTGGTCATGGTGTTGACATCTACTTCACCAGCCCCCAAAATGAGCAGTGGTGCAAATTTCCCTTCAATTGTGGCCTGAAATAGTTCTGCCACCTCCGGGTCTTGCAGTTTGTCCAGGTCAAACTTCAGTCTAATGCTGTATTTACTCTTTTCTAGTGGAGCCGGAAAGACATCATCAAGAGATCGTGGTCACTTCCGATGTCTGCTCCTGGAAAAGTGCGTGTCCTGCCAATGTTGATGCTTGATCTGAAGCGTTTCTTGACCATGATGTAGTCTATTTGGTTGTGGTGCTCCCCCCTGGGACTGTGCCATGTCCATCGTCTGGAGGTTTTGTGGAGACCAAGCGTGTTTGCCAGTACCAGATTGTTGTATCTGGCAAACTCCAAGAATCTCAAACCCTGTCATTTGTCTCGTTGTTGCAGTGGGGTCCACATGTGTCTCCCCAGTTGTGGTGCGCATCTTGGCCAACCTTGGCATTCCAGTCGCCTTGCACTATGACTATGTCCTTATTCGGCACTTGGTCAAGGACCGCCTGTAGATTTTCATAAAAATCCTCCACTTCGCTGTCGTCATAGTCTGATGTTGGGGCATAGGTCTGGATGATGGTGATGTTGAAAGGGGCTGCTCTCAGGCGGATGGTAATGAGTCTACTGGGCGGCAACCCATGACAGTGGCTAGAATGTTCTTGTGGACCAAGAATCCAACGCCGTGTTCGTGCCTGTCATCTCTACCGCTGAAATAGAGCTTGTGGCCTTTGTCTGTCGTTGTTTCACCTAGGCCTTTCCAGCGCAGTTCGCTAATGCCTAGAACGTTCCATCGATAGCGGTCCAACTCGTGGGCCAGTTCTTCTAATTTTCCTTCCGCAGTTAGGGTCCTGACATTCCAGGTTCCTATGACGATGTTGTTTCTCGTACGGATCTTGCTAAATTGTCCATCAGTAGCATACTTAACACCTCCGTCCTGATGGCCAACGGAAGGCGCGGTCCTTGAGCCGGGCGACGACCTATCCGGTATGGAAATAGTGGATAGTGTCATCATGCATGTAGTGTGTCTTGGGCAAAAAAGGACCTGGTGGTGCCCAATCCTCTCCAGGTTGTTGGGCACAGCCGAAATCCACGAATACAGTGTGGCTCGCCTTGGCCCCGAGCACGTGGTCGTTGAACCTGTAGCAACTTGAGGTTCCTCGCCCTGGCCGGTGACTTCTGTGTAGAAGACTTTCGCCCAGTGATGCCGTGCTAACATTACCCCTGTTAGTCGCCTCTTACGACACGCCGGGAAACGTTGGGCCTATTCTATTCAGTGCCCGAACCCACAAACAAACAACAACAAATATATTACAGACACACAACAAGGGCAACAAAATACAAGACATACACGTGGTGTAAAGGCAGGAAGATCGCTACAATAGGAAACTGAAAGGAAAATAGTTTTGTATTTTTTAAATTAAATTGGCTGCATCTAATATTATTTTGAAGGGAGAGCAAAAACCCCATGACTCCTGCATACCAACCCAGGAATATTAAGTGAAGAATAGCTAAAAACAATAAACAGGCACACATATACACTCACTGTAACTGCCGCACCCACATCTTACAAAACCCAACTTATGTGACTTATCTCGTCAGACTTTTTAACAAAGAAACGAAACGGCCTATGGGACTTACTTGGTTTCGTGAATTTTGAAAACAAGGATTTACTTAATAATAAACTGACAAAACCAAGCGGATTTGACTTACTTGGTTTTGTGAATTTTTTTAACAAGGATTTAATTCAATAATAAACTGACAAAACCAAGCGGGTGACTTGCTTGGTTTTGTCATGTTTTCAACAAAGATCTATCTCAAGAATAATCTGACAAAACAAAGCAAGTCCACAAATAGTCTTAAAACATCAAGTCTATCAAACATTTCTTTAACATTCAAGGTATGCACTCTTAAATCGAGGAATTGCATTATAATATGCCCTTAAACTTCCAGAAACGATCGCGTAATATAGCGCAACACAAAACGTCGATTTTCTCAAAAGTAGGTTTTGTGGACTTGCTCGGTTTTGTCAGTTCACGGCAGAATGTGAAAAGAGATTCCCTGTTGTGCTCTGTTTTGAAGCATGGGAGTATCTGCGCTATTTAGGTATGTGCACATTGATTACATTTTCTTTTTTAAATTTGTGAGTATGCATTTGTTAAAATAAATATAAATAATAACGCTGTAGATTATTGCAGCAAACGCCGAATTGACAATGTATCATACCTTGCACAACTTTATATAATACCATAGGAACAAAATATGCAGAGGCTAATGAAATTTGTGACTGATGATATTAACTGCAAATTGCTATGGAGATTATTTATGTTTTCATATGTGTGTGTGTGTTTGTGTGTGTGTGTGTGTTTGTTTGTTTGTCTGTGTGTGTGCTTGTTTGTGCTTGTACAGTGATCAATGATAGCGATGATATTTGTAATGATGATGATGATGATGATGATGATGATGATAATGTGTTTTGTGCGTGCGTGCGTGTGTGTGTGTGTGTGTGTGTGTGTGCGCGCGCGCACTTATGCAATTTAGACTATACCCGCAGCCCTAAGCATTATATAATGTGGCCTTAAAAGAATGGATCGATCAGATTATCTTTAGTTTACCATGATCTATCGTGAAACATTACAGGTTTTTGAAGTGTGTGTGGCTTGTTGTTGTTGTTGTTTTTGTTGTTGTTGTTGGTTGTTGTTGTAGTTGTTGTTTTTCTTCTTCTTCTTCTGTGTTGTTGTTGTTGTTGTTGTTGTTGTTGTTGTTGTTCTTCTTCTTCTTCTTCTTCTTCTTCTTCTCCTCCTCCTTTTTCTTCTTTTTTCATATTTACAAGTTTATTAACGCCTCTAGATTCAGAGGGGCGTTTACTTGTTGTTGTCATTGTTGTTGTTGTTGTTGTTGTTGTTGTTGTTGTTGTTGTTGTTGTTGTTCTTCTTCTTCTTCTTCTTCTTCTTCTTCTTCTTCTTCTTCTTCTTCTTCTTCTGCTTCCATGTTCCATTGCATGGACTTTAAAGATCCCGACGCTTATGTCCTAGACGGATGAGTTCCGGCAACACAATTTACACCCAGCACGTTCTAGTTCCATTTTGCACATCCCCTTTCGCCCAGGATGGTATGTTCAGTCGTCTGGGCATCAGACTATGCGCCCAAAGGTTACAGGTGGGCGCCTCTGACGGCTTGACTTATATCCTGTATCCTGTATTTGGGTTGGTTGATTGCCTCATTCTGGAACGTTCTGTATTTTTCTAGTTTCTTGATAGACTATTATAAGTAGCGCAATCTGCACGAGAGAGAAAGGTGCTTGTGGAAAGAGATTTTGTACGCAGTTGTTGTTTCTGTTTGCTGAATTACTTTGTTGGAAAACCTCATAACGACGTCTCCTGCTTTTGTTGCTGAGTGAACAGGCTTGGTGGCTAACGCATTCACGTTGCACAAGATTCCAGCATCGGGGCTGAATCGACCATTGCCGTGCAGCCCTGTCCTAGATTGATTATCATTACAACTTATGTTAATCTGATGAATACAAATTGATGCAACAACAACAACAACTAGACTGATCGCAAAGGGACCCCTAGCTGCCTTAGAGGCAATTAACCCCGGCGTCTTCAATGGATCCGTATGCATTTCTGTTATCTATATATATAAATTGCTTAGCCGGAAGTCCTTCTTCGACACTACTGTAAAGTTTGTCCGGTATGGACGCTGATCTGGGCAGGTGCTGGGCGCTGGGTTTCGGCCTGTTGTGCGCTCAAAACCAGCGAAATCGTTATAGCCGACATTTCCTTACCGAACGTTTAACCGTTTCTGAGATAAATAAATAAACAAAATGTCCACAAACTGCAATAGCCTCATTCCGCGCGCGGTTTCGATTCAACCCGTGTCAAGAACTTGCCGTTCCGTAATACCGCAAATTTTGTTTTATTTCCATTCAAAAGACTTTTGCACTCATGTCACCAATCTTACAAAATTTTGTGTTTAACTAATTAAATTTGATTAATTAAAAATCGAATCGAGGTTTCAGCATGTTTTCTCATATAGACCAAAAAATTGATGGTGTTTATACGAAGTCTTGATAGCTCACTTGGTAAGACATTTGCCTGCCGTGCAGGGGACCCGAGTTCAAATCTCCGGTGGGCCATATTTTTTTTTATGTTATTTTTTTTTTTACACTACAATATGGATATTTTGCTTTTTAATTTAGGCTTTTTGCTTTTAACTTATTTATTATTATAATAATAATAATAATAATAATAATATTATTATTATTATTATTATTATTATTATTATTATTATTATTATTAAAACTAATAATAATTATTATTATAATATCTTATATCAAATTTTATTTTAAAACCCTGGTGTTTTTTATGATTTCTATTTGTATTATTCTATATTCAATATTATTATTATTATTATTATTATTATTATTATTATTATTATTATTATTATTATTATTATTATTATTACCAAGGATCGGGATGGGGTGGTACGTGTAGGTAAAAGGGGGTTACGGGTAGGTTTAAAGGGACATGGGCAGGCATAACGGGGATACGGGTATATATAAGGGGGTATGGTGATGGTCGATTCCTTTCATCCATACCTGCGAAACGATCAACGGGGAAGTATCAAGGAGGGTACAGGTAGGTTACAAGGGGGGTACGGAAGGTATCAAGGGGGTATGGGGAGGTATCAAGTGGGTTCGGGGAGGTATCAAGGGGGTATGGTGAGTCATCATGGGGGGGGGGGGACGGGGAGATATCAGGGGGGGTATGGTGAGGTATCAAGGGGGATATGGGGAGGTATCAAGGGGGATATGGGGAGGTATCATCGTCCAAATGAAACTCGCAGACAACAGTTGTCTCTGTCTACATTTTAAACAGAAACCTGTGTACCCTGGCTTGCCAGGGTACAAAAACCACTAGTTATTACATAAATGCACGTAACATGCAAAACGTACTTTCATTAAACTCACTAAAGCGTTTTTGTCAATACACTTATATGACACTAGTGGTTGTGTACCCTGGCAAGCCAGGGTAGGATACACAGGTTGCTGTTTAAAATGTAGACAGAGAGACAATTGTTGTCTGCGAGTTTCATTTGGACGATGATACCTTCCCATATCCCCCTTGATACCTCACCATACCCACCCCCACCACTCCCCTAATATCTCCCCGTCCCCCATGATGCCTCACCATACCCCCTTGATACCTCCCCGAACCCACTTGATACCTCCCCATACCCCCTTGATACCTTCCGTACCCCCCTTGTAACCTACCTGTACCCTCCTTGATACTTCCCCGTTGATCGTTTCGCAGGTATGAATGAAAAAAATCGACCATCACCATATATATACCCGTATCCCCGTTATGCCTACCCATGCCCCTTTAAACCTACCCGTAGCCCCCTTTTACCTACACGTACCACCCCATCCCGGTCCTTGGTAGTAGTAATAATAATAATAATAATAATAATAATAATAATAATAATAATAATAATAATAATAATAATAATAATAATATTGAATATTGAATATTGAATAATACAAATAGAGATCATAAAAAACACCAAGGTTTTAAAATAAAATTTAATATAAGATATTATAATGATAATAATAATAATAATAATAATAATAATAATAATAATAATAATAATAATAATAATAATAATAATAATAATAATTATTATTATTGTTATTATTATTATTATTATTATTATTATTATTATTATTATTATTATTATTATTATTATTATTATTATTATTATTATTATTTTATTAATAATAATAATAATAATAATAATAATAATAATAATAATAATAATAATAATAACAATAAATATGTTAAAAGTAAAAAGCCTAAATTAAAAAGAAAAATATCCATATTGTAGTGTAAAAAAGAAAAATAACATTAAAAAAAATATGGCCCGCAGGAGATTTGAACTTTGGTTACCTGCACGGTAGGCGAAT
This sequence comes from Oncomelania hupensis, assembly GCA_036898135.1. Lineage (NCBI taxonomy): Eukaryota > Metazoa > Mollusca > Gastropoda > Littorinimorpha > Pomatiopsidae > Oncomelania > Oncomelania hupensis. Next base: position 29,376,540 of record CM072523.1, on the reverse strand, counting down.
GTCTTACTAAGTGAGCTACCAAGGCTTTGTATAAAGACCATAAATTTTTTGGTCTATATGGGAAAACATGCTTAAACCTCGATTCGATTTTTAATTAATCAAATTTAATTAGTTAAACACAAAATTTTGTCAGATTGGTGACATGAGTGCAAAAGTGTTTTGAATGGAAATAAAACAAAAATTGCGGTATTACGGAACGGCACGTTCTTGACACGGGTTGAATCGAAACCGCGCGCGGAATGAGGCTATTGCAGTTTGTGGACATTTTGTTTATTTATTTATCTCAGAAACGGTTAAACGTTCGGTAAGGAAATGTCGGCTATAACGATTTCGCGGGTTTTGAGCGCACAGCAGGCCGATCCGCAGCGCCCAGCACCTGCCCAGATCAGCGTCCATACCGGACAAACTTTACAGTAGAGGCGAAGAAGGACTTCCGGCTAAGCAATTTATATATATATATATATAGATGTATTTACATTTTGCGATGAACTTGTATAATAAATATTACCTATAAATAGCATATCATCACTCTCACATACGCAACACTATTATACATTTAATATACCATTATTTTAATACAGAACTTTCAAGCGCGAAACCTTGTTTTCAAAGCTTTCGGGATCCCCCTCCCCACCCCCCTACCCTCACTCCCACTTCCTGATGAACATTAAAGTTTAACGTCTACACTCACCATAGGCGATATGGCAGACGGTAGGAGGGAGTAAGGACCTAAATCAACACTGAACCACCAGAGCAATCCGACTGCTAAGACAGACAGGGAGAAGGCCACTTTTTTTTAATCTTGGCCATCACGGGATTCGAACCTGGGTCATCGGTGTGCCAGGCGAACGCTCTACCCCTGGGCTACGGCTGAGGGACTTTACAATTGTCTGTGCCTTCTTGTACATCACCTTTCTTGTGTATTGGTAGACTACTAGTATTGTCTGTAACTATGATGGTGGGTATTGGCCACTGCTGACCTGATTGAACAAAAGTGAAGCATTTCTGGGACAACTTCGTCAAGTCACCTGACGTGCCTCTTTTTAGTCTTTGAATACTTGTTCTTAATTCCTCAATGTTTGTTACGTTTTCAAGACCTGTTGTAACATTAGCATATAGTATTTTCTTAAATTCATTACGAACTAATTTTTTTAAAGTTGGGGTTTGTGGTGGGGGTGGGGGAGGGGTCCCGTGTAATTGTGCTTTTTTACTGGTTAATATTCTGTTTAAATGCAACGATTGTGACTTTTTACTACCAGTGGAAATTAAAAACATTAAGATACTAAGTGATATCACATTTTCAGTTTGCTTACAGCTTGTAAATTGTGTTTAATTTATTCATCTTTTAAAAGATTTATGTAATATTGTGTTAACAAAAAAAAAAGAAAAAAAAGATTTTTGTATGAAGAGTCCATGTGTATAATCACAGGGGTGAGAGAGAGAGAGACAGAGATAGAGAAAGGGAGAGAGAGACAGAGACAGAGAGAGAGGGAGAGAGAGAGATTTTAATTTTATTTTTTAAATCAGTTCTTCTAGTTAATGAGTTGATTGTTTTTTCTATAGTTGATTATTTAGATGTGTTTATATGCATATTTTCTTCTCTTTTTTTTTCAAAATCACTTAGGCGAATAATAGACAATAAATGAATAATATAAAAAAGAGATTTCTCTTATATAGCGCACTTACAAGCTCAGAGAGCTTCTCAAGGCGCTGGCCCGTAATATCCAGCAATCACAAAATAGTTTGCTGAAGTCAGGATTCGAACCCACGTCGCCCAAGACGCACTCACACAAGTCGTGCGCTCTGACCACTGAGCTATCCCTGCCGCACACACTCTTAATTCCTTTTTTGAAATGTGGCCATTTTAAATTCCAATACTTGGCAATTCGTGCTCTGCGTTATCTGCTTCTGAGTTGACCTCTTCACCTGGAGATCCAAATAGTGATCTCGCCACTGTTGTTGTGTTATTATGTACCCGTGATGGAGATCACGTACAATCGTACGCGTTTCACGTACTTAGTTGGGAAATCACGTAACGAAAATGTAATGAAAGGTTATAAACACGCACAAAGTCAGTGCCAAAGGGGTATGAAAACGTAAAGCTAAGTTGCTGGGAGGTATCATCAGGTACAACTATTTCGGTCGTGCGTACGGCTATTGCTCGATTTGGATCGTGTGCCTGTGCGTCCTGCGCGACCGCCGACCACCCTCTCTCCCCCTCCTATTCATTCTGTCGCTTCCGAGAAACAGCCAATCATATGCACGATAATATTCACTATTTTTTCTCGACGCTTTTAATTGGCTATATAGACTAAGACTGACAACAACCCAACATTAAACATGGCCGACAAGCAGAGATCTGAGGGGAAGCCGAAAAAAAGGAAAAATAAAGCAGACAAAACTAATTGCTCCAAAAAATTAAAACAAGATGAAGGAAAAGAAAAACAAACTTTTTTGTCAGCCTTTGGTTTTGAGTGCTCGGTAAGAGAAGAAAAATATGAGCCGCAACCGGGCCCGCTGAAGAAACTCAAACTGATGAAAAGACTTTCCACGCAAAGTGTTTATTACGTATGTTGGTGTACCCCCTAAAAACTGAAAGGGGGTATAAAAACCCCCTTATGTTTGCAATGAGGGTATGAAAACCCCCACATGTTTTGGTTGAGGGTATAAATACCCCTAGCTTAAAAACTTTCTCCATCACTGCATGTACTATTTTTGATTGTTCGTTTCTTAATCATGCCACATAATGACCTTAACTCTTGTAAAAAATTCGCTGGAATTGTTGATCGAAGCTTCTAAGATATTATCTTATCGTTCAAAGCTCTTTTTTTTCTCTTATTCTTTTTGTATTACAATTATACAATTAGGCAAGCCACTATTCTGGATTACAGTGGCCTTAACTACTGATTTAGAGGTGAGGGCTCAGTGTGGTAGTCAGCACGAAGTGACCCATGGTCATTGTAAGAATGCTTTTATTTTGACAGTAAGTATTTTGAGCCCATTTAAGCCTACTCAAAAACGTAATCTGTACTATGCGTGTAAATTAGATTTAAATATATTTATTTAGCAAGTATTGTTTTTTTTTAATTGTATGAAGTATTAATTTTAAAGGACTTGTTTAAATTGTGATTTTTTTAAAATAAAACCAGGGATTGTCTGATGATACTGTTGTATGTAATCATATTCACGTTTGTTATTATATATTTGGTGTTTTGACTGTCTATGATATTTTACACAGTGGGTGTGATATTGTCATTTTGGTTCTGTTTAGTATTGGTGCTTGCTATTGTTTTTATTATGTTAATAGATATTGCTATTTTAGTTTTAATCAAATGTTTAAAACGGTTTTACTGTGAAGAGCAGATTGTGCTGGCCAGAAAGAAATAGCCAATGGTCATTTTAACACGTAATTTATTTTCCATTGAGTTGGTGTGTGTATCAATCTGAGCAAGCTGTTTATCAACGTAGTTTTTGTTTCACCGTGTTTAAAATGTGATTATATGGACGAGAGAGAACTATATATTTATTCTCTCTCTCTGAGAAGATGCGTTCCTTTAATATGAGGTCTAGTAAAGATTTTTTCGCCCTTCCACAATGGTCTATAGTTTTCTAGAATAATGTAAAACACAAGCCTTTGCTAGGCCCACTATATATTATTTTATCGCTGCAACTTCATTTGCCAGTGCTGAGAAGTATCGCGCAGAGATTTGCTGGAAGCGAAAATAAATATAGTTAGATGTTTGTTTAACGTGATAATTATAATTAGTCCATATTTAAAAAGGCAGTCTGCAGCCATAGAAAAAAATTCAACGACGAGCCACAAAACTATTATCTGAGTGTCGTGACATGACATATGAAGAGAGATTAAGGTTTCTGGGCCTTCACTCTCTGAAAGGACGTAGGATCAAGGGTGATTTAATTCAGACATTCAAAATAATTAATAATGTAGAGTGTCACGTGGGGTTTAGGTGTTACTGGGCTCTGCACAATAGAATGCTGTACCCCTCACGCTTTATTCGATGGGAACTGCTAGTTAGTCACCCTGTGAATTACTTTAATAAATTTATTTGTTTAGCTCGGCCTGTGTTAAGGCTGGGATACAGAGATAGATAGAAAAATGGTAAAAGATCACTGTCACACTAGCTTTCACACGGCTATGAATCATATGTAGTCCAGCCACTTGATAACAGTTAAAATCACACATTTATTTCTTCTACTCTATACAAGATCTTCGATGTGCTAATCTACCTTAAAATGTCATAAGTCAATGCAAATAATTCAATCGCTGATAGTCTAGGCAGCTGTTATGTCTTCATCGGGCACTGGCTACTAGATTTCATGAAGATTGGACTACTGTGGTCCGTTTTACTACAGTTCTGAAGAGTGGACTACTGTGGTCCTTTTGCTATCAGTTTGGGTGCACTTTTTCCGTGTCACTTAACTGCAGTGTGGTGTGTTTGAATTCCTTCGTTGAGGTAGCTTCTGGTACACGATGTGTCGTCGTGTAGTTTGGTCCCTTGCCACGCTGTGGGGTCTTGCAGGGTGATTTCTAGGGTTGCTCCCTCAGTCTTGTGCTGTAGGGGCTACACAGCCAACTTGGTTTTCCTGTGGAGTTGGGCCTGCTCATCTGTAATATAAGAGACGAAATTCTGCACAACCCTGAATAATCGGTTTGTGCAGAGCGTCTCACTGAAAGCCAAAGTAGCCCTCAGTGATAGCTCCACATCTCTATACATAAGCGACGAACATTCTGCTACGTCCGTGGTCCACTAGAATCTCAACTCTAAGTTTTTATACATACATAAATATAAGTCGTGGCTAACTACACACATACAGAATTAATAATAATATAAACATTCACTGGTACAGCCACTGGTCTGCAAACATACATATAGGTTCAACAACAGTGGTTCCGTCAGGTATACAACATGGCGGCGCAACCGGTCGTGTTTCGCCACGTGGTCACGCAACGTTGGACGAACAATCCACATTTATGCATGGCAAATTCTACAAACATAATTTCAACAATAATATAAATATATCACGATGAAACAGAAGTATGTTCATTTACCTGTTTGACAAAGTCAGGCTCGTGGCTACTTGATAGAATTCTAAGATTCTCAAGTCCTGTTTCCTGGTCTATGAGTGAAGATATTTCTCTGTTCCGGTCTAGCTGTGTAGACTTCGGTGTCTTTCCTAGCACTGACTTAAGCTATGCTAGGTTTTGACCCAGTCAGAACCGGCTCTAACCGCTCTGCCTGATTCTCACTGGTTAAAACTTTCAGATTCAAGGCACACAGTGCTGACGTCACTAACTGCCTGCGTCAAGCTCGCAGTGTGTGTACCTCCTATACTGTAATCGGCTGCTGTGTAATACCTTAACTTTCTAAGGTTACAATGACTAAACATTGTAAACTAGTAATCTCGTCACATAGAGGATGTTAATACTAATACTTTTTTCTTACTTGATCAATCTAACAGAACTAGGAAGTGTGAAGGTAAAATTTTCATAAAATATTGTAGAACTAACCAACGAAAATTTTCATTTGCTCATAGAGTAGCTAATTATTGGAATTCTTTACCAACAAATATTAAATTTGCACCATCTGTAAATAGTTTAAAAAACCACATAGACACTGATTCCAAATTTCAAAATTTATTCTATCAATATGACTAGAAAAGATTATTTCAAATTATTGCATGCAAATCATATTGCAAACTATATATACCATAAACAATGAGGGGACGTCTTTATTAGCCGCGAGGCTTTAGGCAGCGATGCCTGTCCTACATCCACTACTACTACTACTACTACTACTACTACTACTACTACTACTACTACTACTACTACTACTACTACTACTACTACTACTACTACTAATTGCCTTAATGCATTACAAATTAAGTTTGCTGCGCTCCCTTGTCATCTCCACCTTCCTATACGCTTGCGAAACATGGACCCTCACAGCAAATCTACAATGAAGAATACAAAGCATGGAGATGAGGTGCTACAGAAAACTTCTGGGCATTACCTATACCCAGCACATCACCAACGACGAAGTCCGTCAGACCATCACACAAGCCATTGGACAACACGATGACCTGCTAACAGTGGTGAAGAAACGGAAACGGAAACTCCGATGGTGCGGCCACGTCACAAGGGCATCATGCCTTGCAAAGACCATCCTGCAAGGCACGGTGCAATGAGCCAGAAGAAGAGGGAGACAGAAAAAGAGGTAGAAGGACAACATTCAAGAATGGCCTGGTTTGACATTAAGCGAAGCCATGAGTGTTTTTGAGAAAAGATGGAGTACGCTGGTTAAATCATCATCTGTCGTGCGTCAACGACTTTCGAGTTACGGGATAGGATGTGATAGGATTTGGATAAAAAATTCACCTTTTGACCTCTGTACTATTTGTACAGTGATCAATGATAATGATGAGGATGATGTGACCATGATGAGGATGATGTGGCCATGATGAGGATGACAACAAGGACGAAGGCGAAGAAGAAGATGATGGTGATAACCATAAAGCTGTTTTCTGCGCTTGTCACTGCCGCTTCCTTTGTTGCTTCCACTAACTGCTGATATTGCTGACGACGACGATGACACTGTAGCACTGCAGACAGTGCTATCGCTAACAGTTTGGATAATGAAGCTTCACCAGAGTGGATGATGTAACAACTATTACTATTATTGAGTGATCAGATGTTCTGGTGCTCGATCATTCCTATCGATCTGCTAAATGGAGGTGGATCAGCTTTCTAATACCGTGGACGGACTACATAGAGATGAGGTTTGTGCTACCCAGAGTAGTCAGTGGCTGACTATTTTTTCCCCACAGGTCCTGTGTCTGGATGTGATAAGGAGAGCGTACAGGGCGAACTCAAATGTACTCTTAATGAGTATGATTGTATAACGGAGAGAACGACGCGCCTATATAGTAGCTAATTTTTTTTCTCTCATGCAGAGAGAGAGAGAGAGAGAGAGAGAGAGAGAGAGAGAGAGAGAGAGAGAGAGAGAGAGACAGACAGACAGACAGACAGACAGACAGACAGACAGACAGACATAGACAGAGTTAGCTAGTCATTGTTTATAGGTTCCAGCGGACTGCAAAGAGCCCAATCAGGACCACAGAGAGATAGAAACAGAGAGAGTTGAAATTGATCGTTTGATAGGATAAAGGCATGTTTTTAGACTTAAAAGCCTGAGAGAGAGAGAGAGAGAGAGAGAGAGAGAGAGAGAGAGAGACAGACAGACAGACAGACAGACAGACAGACAGACAGACAGATAGACAGAGACAGAGAGAGACAGAATGACATACAGACAGAACAATAGAGAGCGGAATGACAGAGCGATAATGAGACCGAGAGGAGGGAAAAGAAGGAAGAAACATGGTGTTTATAATAGACACCCAGAGGGAGACGCGTCACAAGGATAGGCGCTCGCGTGTCCTGTTATACAGGCGCCTGTGGGGCCGAAGTGCGGATAGGCGGGGTTAGTGGGTGGCTGTGTGGAAGGGTGCGGAGACAGAAGGAGAGAATGAAGGAGCGAGATATAAGATAAGATAAGATAAGATAAGATAAGATAAGATAAGATAAGACAAGACAAGACAATTTTATTTAACAAGGGTAAGAGTAAGCACTGGGTGTGCTTTTTTACATCTTGCCCTTGAGGCTTGAACAACAATAATAATTAGTATAACAAAGAAACTTTATAACAATAACATCATAATGTAACAATATAATCAAGATCTGTGCACACATGCACATACGCGCAATCACACACACGCACATACACACACAAACGCGCGCGCACGCACACACATAAACACTCACACACGTTTATTTAAAAGAATCTAATGAATGTTATTAATGTAGAACTTTATTTAAGTATCTAATTAATTAATGTCTGATGTGTTGTAAAAGATGTATTCTAAAAGATGTGAATTTAGTGATTGCACTTAGTGTCACAGAAGGCTAGTTTGGACCCAGCACTAAGGATCCAAGCCTCTAACACTTCATCCTGCTTTGGAGTTTGTAAATTAAAGTCGATGCCTAGAAGACGACATGACTGTGCTATGCATAGGTAAGCTAACTCTCGCTAAGGTAGGCAATGACCTCATCCCGCTAGACGGCGCTCAGGTATCACGAGATTTCGCGGGCTTTTGGCTGACCCCACGGTTAGGTAGTCATTCTCTGTCTAAATCTCAATCGAGAAGGACGCACGCTGAAAGCTCTCTCTAGCAGTAGACTACGCAGGGTACGGGTGAAAATTCATTCATCGCAATATAGTATAGCCACAGCTTGACATTGTCAAAAAGATTAGCAGGCTTGTTGGTCCGATGCAGGAGATAGACCACTGAGAGTCAACCCTGACATTCGGCCTGCAGTGGAGCATCGAGCACTGAGACTGATCTAGAAGGACTGTGCGGTAGTCCACTCTCCTGAAAACGAATATTAGGCCAACCAGAACAAACAGCCCAATGATGAGATAGTAGCCAATATCAAGAACAGTCGCAGCATAGACCCATCAAGGAGCGAACTATTCGAAGTGACTTGGGACTGTTAAGTTAATCCTAGCTGTATTACGTTTGGGACATTTAAGGTAGTTTAGTGTTTAGAGAATTATGTATAGAGTAGAGGAAATAAATGTGTGATATTTCCTGTTAACAAGTTGCTGGACTACCTATGTTTCTTAGCCATGCGAGAGCTAATGTGTCAGTGAATCTTTTACCATTTTCTCCCTATCTCTATAACCCTATCCGCACCCAGACCGGGCTAAACATATAAATGTATTAAGATTAGTCATAGGGTGGGTGATTATACTAGCCGATCCCCGGAGACAAAATACGAGTGGGTAATAGCATTCCATTGTGCAGAGCCCAGCAACAATAGGCCCACCGTCACACTTAGGAACACTTCTGGAAAGTTATTCCATAAAGTAGAACCTGAATATGACAGACTGGTATTAAACAGATCAATTCTTGGAAATGTGATATTTAGTTTGTTAGAAAATCTGGCAGTTTTCTAGGGAAAAAAAGAAGAAAGATAAAGGGGTGCATTACCACAAAGGATTTTGTGCATGAAAATTCTTGTATTAAATTTTAATCTGTTAGCAAGAGGTAGTATGTTGATCTGTTCATAATCATTCGGAGAGATTTTGTTTTTAAGAGTAATCGTTTTAATTGCACGTGTATGAGTTCTAACCAAAGGCTTCATGGCTTTGCCACTAGCCTTATCCCAAATAGTTGACGAGTAATCAATAAATGGCTGAATATGTCCCGAATAAAACAGTTTACGAGAATGCAAATTTAAGAAATGTTTTATCCTTGATAACTAATAAGTTCTTCTAGAAATATTTTTACTAATATTTAAAATATATTGCATCTCATCCAAGACAGATTATTATCTAAAATCAGGCCAAGAAGTTTATGGCATTTAACTTCTTCAACTATTATTTTCAAGGTTTTGAAGGAGAGGGTTTCATAGAGGAACTTTGCTTTTTTTTCTCGTTGTAATTAGCATGGATTTTGTTTTGTCTGGATTAAGTTTCATGTGATTAAATTCAGTCCATTCCTGTAGTTCATTTGCCCCATTTTTGCAAAGATGCGACTTTTTTGTATTCTTGGAGTGTAATATGGTGTCATCCGCAAAGAGTTTACAAGATATAGAAATATGAAGGCGAAGATCATTTATATATACAGAAAATAATGAAGGCCCTAAAATCGATCCTTGCGGTACTCTAGCAGTAATAGCCTCAAACTGTGATTTTGGGTTATATATAAAAACGCACTGCTCTCTTTCAAAGATAAAAGATTTTAGAAAATCAACAGATTTAAAGGTAATATCATTTAATTGTAATTTACGTAAGAGAAGGTCATGGTCAATTACATTAAAAGTTTGTGCGAAGTCAACAAATATTGCTCCGGAAAGTGTGTGCTCATTAACATTATTAAGCCATTGTTCTATCATAGATGTAAGAGCTGTATGACAAGAATGCTTGGCTCTGAAGCAAGATTAATTTTCATGTAACAGGTTATTTTTCTGAAATGATCTAGAATATTATTTTTAATGTGTTTTTCAAGCGGTTTTTGATAAAATAGAAAGAATCGAAATGGGTGTATAATTTGATGGGTCAAAACTATCATCGGAATTAAAAAGCGGAATAACTTTAGCTTGTTTAAACATGACAGAAAAACTTATTTGTCAAAGCATAAATTGTATATACAGATTAAAGTTTCAGTAATAAGCGGAGCAGACATTTTAAATATTTTACCATCTAGTTCGTCAACTCCTTTTGAATTTGTTTGCTTCAGGTTTCTTAGTGTTTTATAAACAAATTCAGTTCACAAGAAAAAAATATTGTTTTTTGTTTTTAATGTTTTTTGATTCACACAATTCTGCTAATTTATGTTGATTATTTTATTTTAATATATCAAAAGTTATAATTTAATCTGACGTTTTGACAAAATGTAAATTCAGTGTTTCAGGGGATATATCCCTAATTACTATTATATGGGTACTTTGTTGGTTAAGTGATTAATTGCTTTCCAAATCATTTTAGAACTGTTTTGGGAGGATATTATGTTTTAAATATAATTATGTTTTCATTTTCTTTCTCTTGTGGAAAGTTACAGCATTTCTTTGTTTTTATATTCATTTTCATTACCACGTTTCTTTAACCAGTCTCTAAGATTAATGGCTTGTTGTAATTCACTGTCTAGCCATTTCGGTTTAGAATAATATTTAACTCGTTTTGTATAAATATGAGCATGTTTGTTATATATATTTATAGATTTATAAATGTGCTATACCAGTGAGATAAAGCATCATCTGGATTAGTAACATTATATACATTTGAGAGATTGCTGTTATAAAGGTCTAATAGAAAAATATCGTCATTAACTTTAGAGAATGATCGATGTGTTATTACTGTATGACCTGGTTTAGGTATTTTTGCTCCCTTCTTTTTAACATACTGGATAATGGTCACTGCATCCATATACTGGTACACACACTTCTGTGACATGAGCTTTACTACTTGCGTAAATATGATCAATGACTGTACTATTATCAGCGGTTACTCTTGTTGGCGTTGTTACTAATTGTTCATTATTACATAGTTGCATAAAATGTGTCCACTGTTTGATTTATACAGATAAATATTAAAATCACCCAATATAAAAAAAATATTTGGATTCTAATAACACGGCATCAATCGTAGAACTGAAGTGATTTAACCAGTCTACATGTTCCGGTAAATGTCTGTTTACAAATCCAATGATTATGGGATCGGGATCGCACAAACGACTGCTACCTTGACAAGGTTGAAACCACAAGTATATCAACTAACAAGTTAGTATCTCGTATTGGTCCCGTTTAGCCACAAGTTGAAACGGGGATATCCCAAACCTAAAAATAGAATAGAGAATTCTGGGAAATCTGTTCTCGCGAAGATGTGCTCGCTGAAATGAAACGAAAGTTGGGAGAGGAACTGCATATTTCTGGTAGTGAACAAAGGCAGAAACTTGTCAGCAGTATTATCAGCGATGGAGTTATAATGGACGAAGTGCTCCATACCTATGAGGTTGCCTTTGCTCGAGCAAAGAAACTAAAGAAGGATTTAGCCGACGTTATTTCAGAAAAGGATTTCTCTACCCATAATTCCCCTGGGTTTTGAAGTTTCTAAAAAGTTATTTCAGGCCGATGACGCTCTATGGAGCTCAAAGCATGTAAAGGGAAGCAATCGGTTGTACGCGCACGTCGATAGAGACATAGAAGAGAGATACTAACTTGTTAGTTGATATACTTGTGGTTGAAACCCATTTGGAAAGACAGGACCATCAGTCTACACTCCAAGATAAGGCTGCTGCGCTCCCTTCTCATAAATAATAATCTGGAAATACAAAAAATCCAACCGGGCTTTCTTTCTGTGTGTAGTTCGTATTGTGGCTTTTCTTACTGCACAGATATGCGAGGAGAATGACCGTGACACCGCCGGAGTTTTTGATCAACTTCCTGGTAGCTTGACTTGACCATCATTTCAATTAGGAAGGAAAACAGGCTCACACAGAAAGTTAAATGGTAATTAAGCGTTGGAGTTAATGGATACATAAAAAGGAGAACACTTATTTTGTACTACGGAAGATTGCCGTGGAATTCCACCCTTGACGCATCTTATGAGGGTGATCATGATGGATATGAATGTAAACACATGTGTTGTTTTGCTGTGATGACTCGTACATTTGTGATACGGATCGATTGAATGGGTTGAAGATAATTGCTCGCTGGACTGGTGTTCATGTTAGTTCGTCGTGCTCATGATTTAATAATATTGTGTACCCGATACTAATTGTGTTCATTTTTAATTATTTGCTAGTAGTGCAATCCGTAATATTTTAATATCCATTTTATGACCCTTGCATCTGTAGTTTTATTATCAATATAGAAACGCATGTGTGCTCGCGTGTTTGTCTGTGTAATAATGAGTGAGTGATTGTGTGTATATGTGTGTGTGCGTATGAGTGCACGCGTTGGTTCAGAGATGTCTGATGCTTGCTTGATTTTTAAGTTAATATTAAAGGTTCTTTATTATGTTAATTTGTTAAGTGACATATTAGACTTTATAATTAGTCTAATATCTGTATCCTTAATTATATATAAAAAAAAGTTTCAAGTTTTAAAAAATTTATAGTCTCTCGCTCTTTCTCTCTCTCACTCACTCGCTCTTTCTCTCTCTCACTCACTCTCTCTTTCTCTCACTCACTCTCTCTCTCACTCACTCTCTCTCTTTCTCTCTCTCACTCACTCTCTCTTTCTCTCTCTCACTCACTCTCTCTCTTTCTCTCACTCACTCTCTCTCTCACTCACTCTCTCTTTCTCTCACTCACTCTCTCTCTCACTCACTCACTCTCTCTCTTTCTCTCTCTCTCTCTCTCTCTCTCTTCTCTCTCTCTCTCTCTCTCGCTCTCGTAAGATTACCTTATAAATGAACGGTATGAGTTGTCTAATCTCTTTGCAAAGTTATATAATGATTGGGTAAATGTAAAAGTGTTGAAAAATTAGGTACTAGGTCCCTACTCCCTTCCCTCTCCTGTATGTATGTGTGTAGCGTGTGTGCGTGTGTGTGTAAGATAATTAGTGGAAATTACACATTTTCTTGAGGAATTAATAAACGTTATTGATTATATTATAATTTAATAGTTACTGAACATTATAATAATGTCGTTGTATTATGGTTTGGTCGCCTAAGTCTGGTGTCTAGCAAACAGTGTTCACTTACCCAAATCTTCCTGTCACGCTGCATGTTTGGCTGTATTTGTGAACCTGTGGAAATGGTGAATAACTCTTTTAACATTGAAACAAAATTGCCTGATGGAAATGGTTTGCTAATGTTATCAATACTAGTTATTTTGGAAGGTGTGCAACAAAATGAAAAATAATAATTGTAGTACTTTTTGCCTTTTTTTCTTATTTTTTCTGCACAAAATTGTTCAAGGTAAAAAAGGTAAAGGTAAGGTAGTCCCATAGCCTTGTGGCCGTAGGGGAGCGTGATGTTGGAGATCACACTTATGTTGGGCCAGCGTAATGAGGGTGATGCCCAACTCTCTCCCTCGCTGCTTTACCTTCCCCACCCTCAAGAGAGTAGGTACTCAATCACAGTTGAGTCAACTGGGGGCGTTGTTGTTTGTCGCTTCACACCTTAGCGGTCACCCATCCAAGTGCTAACCGCACCGGACGGTGCTTCACTTTCGACACAGTAGCGAGTGCTCCAACCACTGCACTATCCGACACCAAGGTATACCGGATCTATTTGACCTTTTAAAAATGCCTATGATTTTGTCTGAAGCAATAATTTGTTATGGTTTGATACATGCACTTTACCTAGGCCTCTTATGTAACACTGATTACGAATAGGGAGTATATAAGTGAACACATGTAGTATGTAGTATTCAAGATGGAGACAAAACCTTTCCCCCCCTTTCCCAGTCCCCTATTCGCTATATGTGACGTGGGACTTTAATCTATCTACCTAAACTAACCTATTCAAGATGGAGGGGTTACCTGGAGCTATACGGTCTACATTGTCGTCCCTGGCCAGGACTTGGGCAGGGACGGTGAGGGTTTTGTCAATCGAGGCGAACTCTCCCCAGATTTTCCGCTTGCGACTCATCACTACTCCCAAAGCCGGACACCCGCAGGGTTCAGCCTGACACAAAAAAGCTATGGGCCATTGGGCCCCTCAGATCAAATTTCCATGGGCCATGATTTCAGCAGTAATTTACGTACATGTAAAAGATAACCTGGAGATATTATTACAGAAATTAAAACAAAATAGATTATTGTGAATGTGCATGTGTTGTGAAGCATGTTTACCAACAAAACACTAACCAGAACAGGGATCAGTATTTTGACCTGACTCGGGGCTCACACAATCATTTTGCGTAGGATTAGCGGCGGTAGACTGTGGTTTAACAGCAGCAAACGACAGTCTAGACTGTCCTACCTCAAGTTTAGGTGTTTGTTTTTTTTTGGGAGGGGGGGGGGGGGGGGGGCAATTTCAAAGCGGCACAAAGAAAAACACAAAATCCTCCTTGCACGGACACAACATACGCGCAGACGATAGAAAATTCTGATTTGGAAGAATCGTACAACACTTCTTATTGGCTGAAAGATCAACATCCGGGCCCTCATAGCCAATCGCTGAACTTGCCTTAGCAAAAGCACGTTTGTCGCCTCCACTACATTGCACTGTTATTGTGGTGGCGCACTGGTACCAAAAATCGAAGCGCCATTCGGCCCCTGGCAAGAATTGTAGATGGGTCATTTTTAATTTTTATGCGTCAATGGCGCAGGGCGCGCTAGTAAACTGATCCCTGCACCCATATTACCTCCCTAACCCCCTCCCCCCCACACCCTCCGGATCAGTGTTGCGGGACGTTGCAACATCCGGTAGTCGGTGGGTGTTGCGGCTGCCCGTAGGTTTGGGACGAGGGTCAGGGAGGGGTGCGAGCGCCTCGGTAGGGAGTCGTAGGGTCCAAGGTCCAAGTCGGAAAATCTGGCAAAATGTTTTCTTTATCAACTTTTAATCCTCAGTGCCACATTTTTGGAGCATTTATTTTGATTTGCAATAAAGTTTTTTTTTAGTTTTAAAAATAGTTTTTTTTTTTAATGTAACATCATGTTTTACAATCATATCTTTCGCGATTTGTACGTTATTTTGCAGCCTTTGTTATTGCCATTATCTGTAGTATTTCTTATTGCCATAAAGCATACTTCTTAAAACAAAACAACTTACACTCTCTTTTATGAAGATAACGGCCTTATTTTAAAGCACTCACTGTGAATGTGAAAAGGATTCGTGAAATGTGTTACTTTTGGGTCCTTTAAACAAGCGGTTAGTTAGTTAGTTAAAATAGATTAACGTCCCCGGACACATAAGCGTATAGGGGACGATGGTTCTCTCGGTCAATGTAGCCTCCAATTATATAGCAGTTAGGCGGTCAGTCTGCACTGTAGCACTGGGTCGACGAAGCGGGGGTCAAGAAGGGGTGCGAGTGCCTCGATAGAGAGTCGTATGATCCAAGTCGGGAAGTCTGTGACATCTATTTCTGTATCCTTTCTAGCTTCATGTCAAAACACCACATCTGGAATGATGTTTTCTTAAAGAGAATGTTTCGCTAACTTTGGTGTGCGTGTGTGTATTGATAGGTGCGCGTGCGCGAGTTGGTTGAGAAGTTGTCTTATGCTTGCTTGATTTTTGAGCTTCATATTAAAGGTTCTTTATTATGTTAATTTGTAAAGGGACAGATCAGTTTAAAAAAAAGTTTTATCTCTCTCTCTCCTCTCTCTCTCCCTCTCTCTCTCTCTCTCTCTCTCTCTCTCTCTCTCTCTCTCTCTCTCTCTCTCTCTCTCTCTCTCTCTCTCTCTCTCTCTCTCTCTCTCTCTCTCTCTCTCGTAGGTTTACGGTACAAATGAACGGGATGAGATGCCTACTCTGTTTTATATAATGATTGCATAAATGTAAAAGTGTTGTAAAACTAGGTACCAGGTCCCTACTCCCTTCCCTCTCCTGTATGTATGTGTGTTGTGTATAAATATGTGTGTGTAGTGTTGTGTTGTGTAGTGTAGTGTTGTGTAGTGTGTGTGTGTGTGTGCGCGCGCGTGTTGCATTTATTTTTAGATTACGCTCTCTATCTTTAACTTTACATTGTATGTTTTATATTATTTTTTGATATTGTCATTTGGTGCTGTGTGAATATGCTATTTGGCAGGTGTGCGTGTGCTCCCCTCAAGTTTATATCCCCAATTTTAACCTCATGTATTATTGTCTATATCGTTTCTCATGTATATATGATTGTGTGAATACGTGTGCTTGTGTGTGTGCGTGTTTGTGTGTGTGTGTGTGTGTGTGTGTTCGTGTTAACCGTTTATTAGGCTGGGGAACTCTCCTCGGATCCGCGATTTTCCGAGAAAAGGTACCGTCACTCCCGAGAAAATTAAATAGAGGTCCGAGAAAAAAAATCGCTCCGAGAAAACAAAAATCACAAAACGCAATCTCTCCAAGTCCAAGTCTCGATCCATGTCCGTGTCCAGCTTTTTTTTCTTCACATCACTAAAAGTGCCGCCTGCGCCCGCTATTGTTACATCGAATTCACTGCCCAATAAAGCTTACTAGCATCACTTGACTACAGCGGGCGAAGGCGATGTTGAACGTTTGGAGGTTCACGGGAAGTTCAGTCCTTTGTCACTGTCCGCCATTGTTAGTTTATAATCACATCATGTCGTGTGTTTCACGTATTATTAACCGCGGAGACCCTTTTGAAGAAGGGGAAATCAACAACAAGTGGAAATGGGAATGGCTTGAAAAGATGGCGAAAGTCGGCGACTCGGAACAGCGTGTTGTTAATTGTTTTTTAAAAGTAGATAAACCTGGCATTGCGCGCTGTATTCTTTGAAACATAGGAGAAAGCTTCAGAATGACTCTAGTTTTCATTTAAAAAAATAAATTTTCGGATGGGTGTAGCCCCTGTAACCCAACTCAACCTAGGCTCCCTGACCCCGTGTTTTTTTCAAGCTGGAGAAAGAAGAAGACTGAACATTCTCTGTTGAGATACTGAACATACTCTATTGATAAAGAAAAAGGCTGAAGATTCTGAACATGCTCTATTGATAAAAAGAATGAAGATACTGAACATACTCTATTGATTTTGAAGTTATTTCTGCTAAACAATAACTAATAAATAATCATGAACTGAAATGTGAAGTACATGTGTCTGCCTGGCTGATACTATTACTAACTTGTAAATTTGTTTAGACTTCTTTTCTAAATATAATCAACAATGGTACTCTGAAGTGTAACTGCACTCCATGTCATGGGTAACTACTACTACTACTTATACTACTACTAATGATAATGTCCTTATGAACACATGATGAATATTATAAGAAAAACATCCACGTTTATCTCTCACAACAAGCATTCTATTTGGGTTTTACATGCTATGAAACGTTCAGCTTCTGGGGGGCTTCGCCCCCTCCACCCCCCAGGTCCCTTACGGCGGCCCCTGGTCCAAAGCCCCGTTTTGGAACGACAAAAAATACCCTGAGACACTGCGTCCCTACTTCTTTGGATGAGAGTATAAACCGAGGTCTCATCTGTGCACGCACGCATTCCATAACACGGACTTAAAAAATTCTAAGACTCGTGTACCAGACGGGTGAGTGCCGGTTACACAAATACACCCAGCACGCACTAGGTCCCTTCTCCCTATCCCAGGTCGCCCAGGATTGTGCTCAGTCGTTTGGGCGTCAGACTAAGCGCCTATAGGTTGCAAGTGGGCGCTCCGGGCGGCTTGGGTTGGATCCTGTATCAGCCAGCGCCCTGAGCAGCTCTTGAGCTGGAAAAGCGCTATATAAGAACGATAAAATAAATAAATTAAAGTTATCGATGTGTGTGTTTGTGTGCTTGCGTGCGCGCGCGCGCTTGTTAATGTTGTGTGTGTGCGCGCGCGTGCGTTTGTGTGCATGCATACGCGTTTTTGTATGCGTTTGTTTGTGTTTACGTGCGTAGGTAGATAAGCTTATGTATGAAAGTAGCTTATGTGCAGGAAAACGTGCATCACTGTGCATGTGAAAATCTCTACGTTTGTAAACGTGTTGCCTACAATGTCTAATTTATGTGAGCGCGCTCGTCTGTGTGCAAGTATACGAAGTCCAATGTACACTATTTACTAGACTTGTGCATCGTGTGCTTGCGTATGCTTGTGCCCGCGCGCGTCTGCATGTGCCTGTGGTATGTTTGTCATTGTCTTTGTGCGTATTTAGAACATGAAAGTTCAGGGCGGGTCTGTTTTCATTTCAAATTCTTCACCTTGTACTTCCGTAAGATAAAAAAATAAAAAAAAAAAAAAAAATAAAATAATAAATTAAAAACAAAAAAAAAAAAAAAAAAAAAGAAAAAAAAAAATTAAAATTAATAAGAAAATTAAAAAAGAAAAAAAAAAAAAAAAAAAAAAAAAAAAAAAAAAGAATTAAAGAAAAAAAAGAAAAAAACAAAGATTAAGCTGATGCAAACTTCAACCAGGTGTGTGTCACATACATAATTGTTCGCTTTGTGTTTTAACCGAAAGCGTTCAGTGCAATACAGTACAGTGCTTAGCGTTTAGCCTTTTTTTTGTTTTGTTGTTTTTTTTGTATGTTTTTTTTACTGAAACAAAAAAAAACAACTACGGGTAGTTTTTATCTATGTTTGCCTTTTATTATTATTATTATTTTTTTAAACAGTGTTAGAAGTGTTAACATTAGTGTTAGAAATTTTAACATTAGTATTAATAGTGTTAACGTTAGTGTATAGAAAAGTAACTTGTCGTGTTTGATGTGAATTCTTTTTAATAATGCTGTGCTTTAACGGTTGGCTTTTAGGTTTACAGAAGATTGTGAACAGTTCGTATAATTATACTTTCGCTTTTGACTGAACTTCAGTTTTAAAGCCCCTCTCGGATTTGTTTTGAAGGCAGCATTTTCGTGCAATGCGGTAACGTTTTGTGTTTCAAGTGAAATGGTAATGCAAAGATTATCGGGTAATTATAAGTACACAACATAATTAACTGTATCTTTCATTATTTTACTTGAAAATTTAGTGCAGTACATAACCTTTGTATTCTTTTAAACTAAAATTTGAGTGCAGTTAAAAAAAATAGTTTCTTTTTTTTCCTTTGTGAAGTGTTTGTAGTAGTGCACACGAACTTTTATTTCTTGAAGTGATATTTTAAGTACTTAACGGTTAATATGCATTGTTTTTTAATGCAATTTATTACTGCATTTCGTTGGTTTTAAAAAAAATGTTTTAATTGATTTTGTCGGGTTTTTTGGGTTTTTATTTGGGTGAGATTTGGGGGGGGGGGGAGGCTGAAAGGGGGAATTGGGGAGATGAGGATGGGGCAGGGGAGAATGAAATCTAGTTTTTAAAGGTTTTGGATTTCACATGATGAGGAGTTCATGCAGTGCGTTAAGGTTTCATTTTTGGAAGTGACATTTTAGTGCAGTGCATAGTTGTTATATATAACAGTTACAGATGTTCCCGTAAACTTTAGGTCTTTGGGGAGAGAAGCGATTAGGACCTACTTTTTCTCTAGGCCAGCTTAATGAGGGCGGTCCCTATCTTTTTTTGCCCGCGCTGCTTTACCTTTCCAGTTTTTAAACAGATCCAGTTACCCAGTCACCGCTGGGTGGATGAGGGGTGGGTCGAGCGCTTGCTTTACTCTTTTTTACCTCTCAAGCACTGTGACCTATCCAAGTACTAACCCTTCCCGACGTTGCTTAAACATAAAACATAGTTAGCGTGTGTCCAGGCCACGACACTGCCGAGCCGCCTAGTGAAGTGCATTGTTGTAAAATATAGTAACTGAAGAGCTCAGAGCACTACAAAAGCATACATAACCTGTTTTTTTGTTTGCTTTTATAACTTCTAACTAGTCTATATAGTGCAGCTGAAAATTTAGTTCTGTAACTTATCCTTTCCCCCCCTCAAGCCCCCCCCCCCCCCCCCCCCCCCCCCCCCCAATGTTCCCCCCCCCCACCCCCCCCCCCCCCGCTGGCAATGTCCAAATTATGTTTCAGTTTTAACATTTTTCCCTGTTAGGTTGACATTTTTAGAGCATGCTGTGCTTGCCGTTAACGTTTTATCACAGAGTTGAAATTATAAGTGAAACGTATAACGATTATATTTTCTATAATGCTTGTATAAAAATCACCCACTAATAGATGGATTTTAAACTTCTTTACACTTAAGACGTTTTAAAATTTCTTCTTCTTTTTCTTCTTCTTCTTTTTTTTTTTTTTTTTAAAGAAAGGTATCTATAGCCCGGCATGACTGTGAAAGATAGCAAAGCATTGTAAAATGTATTATTATAAATTACTATTGTAACTTTCTTTTTAAAAACTATATAAACAGTACTAGTGTTGTTCGTTTTTGTTTGTTTATGTACTTTAAAGTCTTTTATTTAGGTGATTATCTTTGTAGTGAATGAACTTAATTATATCCCATATATAATATTCAATGATGTTCTGATTTCGTCTTTCACAGGAAAATTCCGACAGTCCTATACATATATAAAATGATCCAGTTTATTAATATATTATATTATTATTATTATTGGTTATTTTTTAATTTTAAAAATGTGGTTAAATTAAAAAATGTATATTGTAAAAGGAGACAGAAAACCGGCCACTGTAAAAAAAATTGGAAATAATAATAATAATAATAATAATAATAATAATAATAATAATAATAATAATAATGTTAAAATTATATATCTATATCTATATATATCTATATATATCTACATATATCTACATATATCTACATCTCTCTCTCTCTCTCTCTCTCTCTCTCTCTCTCTCTCTCTCTCTCTATATATATATATATATATATATATATATATATATATCCTTTCTGATTCTGTCGTTCAGAGAAAACGTCCAGCAAGGCTATAAATTAAGGAGTTTGCAATTGTTCTATCCAATAAGATATATATTTTAAATCTGAATATTCCGAACATTTTGTGCAATATATTACGCAGTGATGAATGAGATACTCGATAGAAATGGCAACTGCAAGCAGCAGTAATCAATATGCTAGTCTATGTGTTTTGTCGTTATCCTGTCTGTCTCTTCAACACTCTTAGTCATCTTCTAACTCTCTATTTATATATATATATATATTTTTTTTTTAAAGATGAAGAGATGATGCTTGAAGCATGCGTGTTTTGCTTGCAATCTTTTATTTTTATTTATTAATTAAAATTTTAGCGTCACATGTCAATGCAAGTAACTTGAACGATAAATGCGTTTGGTGGCTTGCGTGGTTACTTCTTCTTCTTCTTCTTCTTCTCCTCCTCCTCCTCCTCATTATTATTATTATTATTATTATTATTATTATTATTATTATTATTATTATTATTATTATTGTTATTATTATTATTATTATTATTATTATTATTATTATTATTATTATTATTATTATTATTATTATTATTATTATTATTATTGTTGTTGTTGTTGTTGTTGTTGTTATTATTATTATTATTATTATTATTATTATTATTATTATTATTATTATTATTATTATTATTATTATTATTATTATTATTATTGTTATTATTATTATTATGTACATTTTTTTAAACAGTGGGCGATTTTCTGTCTCCTTTTATGATATACATTTTTTTTAATTTAACCTCATTTTTTAAATTAAAAATACTACTACTACTACTACTACTACTACTACTACTACTACTACTACTACTACTACTACTACTACTAGTAGTAGTAGTAGTAGTAGTAATAATAATAATAATAATAATAATAATAATAATAATAATAATAATAATAATAATAATATTAATAATAATAATACGGGAACTCAAAGTGTTGTTACACAAGGCAGAGGAGAAATCCATTTTTTGTTGTTGAAATTTTAGATTGACTGCATTATTCAATACCGTTATTGAAGGGAGAGAGGAAACCGGAGTACCCGGAAAAAAACCCTCGCTGACCCGAAAAGTCTCGTACCTAGTTCACGTGTATAAGTTCGTCCCCTGCGAGCTTCGAATCCGCTAGCTTTGATATAGGAAACAGGCGTCAGCCAATATAAGTATAGGTTAAGACGTCCTATGCAGGGATGTCGTTTGGCACTTTGATTTTTATTAATTTTAATTTTAATTCATTTTATTGTAGGCCATTTTATTTTATTTCGCAAATTAAAATGTTTTGTTTTTACCGCACGCGCGCAATTTCCCAGTTCAAAAGGTGACTTATAATGATTTATATGTTAATGATTTGGGCTAATGGCTTGTGGGCGCGTCCGCGTGCTTGTGTGTTTTATGCTTGTGTCTGTGTGTGTTTGTATGTGTATGTGTGTGCATATCTGTGCTTGTGTGTGTACGTGTGTGTGCGTGTGTATGTATGCATGTGTGTGAGTGTGTGAATGTTTGTGTATCTTTCCTTGGCAGTGCTTGTCCGTAGGTCTGGTTATGTATACGTGTCTGACTGCGTGTGTGTATGTGCGCGCGCTTGGGTCTTAAATGCATGATGTCTCAATCAACGATATTGTGAGTCATTTCAAACGAGCCTCGCGCTGCTCGTTGTTGTGTTTTTACCACTGTAAAGAAAATCCCAAATACAGTCCAGTCATATTTAACTGATTACACTAATTAATCATCCATGAACGGGCATGTACTAGTAACGTCAATTATATAATTGCTTCCGCGAGATGGCAAAAAAGAACGAGTCCATTTGGGGGCTAAAATATTAAATTTAAAAAAAGTAGGCTTGTATAGCGCGGTACCCCCGCTCAGGGCTGGGCTCACCGCTCTTAACATAGGATATATATTAGATAAGATCGCACACCGATCAGAACAGATATATGAACAATAAAAACAAAGTATGAAAGCATTCACATCAACCGTACTCGCAAAAGCATACAAGGGAACAACATTATATACAATACACTTCACATGCATAATAAAAAATATTAATTTAAAAATACAAATGACATATTAGATAATAATAAGATAATAAAATCTGAGAATTCACCATACAAATTTAAACATGTAACAAAACATTTGTTACATCTAGCAATAATTAATTAATACAATGATCAGATATATAAAAGTACCCATAGCAAACAGGATGAGGCTTATCTTCAGTGTGAAGACTGAAGAATCTACCGGTGCTATGACGGCTTACTAGCGCCAAAACCTGATAATTATAAATATCATGGGATAATTACAAATATCATGGGATAATTACAAATATCATGGGATAATTACAAGTATCAAGGGATAATTACAATTATCATTGAAAAATAAAAAATATCTTCGCATAATCCTCTTTAATTTTTATTTTTAGCTCTAGCAATCTGCTTGGAAATGTGTTAAAAACGAACATTGTAATTGTCTCATAATAATTAAAATTTCACTTGATAATTACAATTTTTACGTGATCTTGCTTAATTGTGGCTAAACCAGCCAAAACCTGCATTCACCGGTATCAGTGATAATGGTAATTAACACGTGTCCTGTGCAATTCATATATATGAAGCCCAACGAGCGCCAAAACCTGATAATTACAAATATCATCGGACAATTACAAATAGCAATAACATATTTACAACTAACACATAAAAATTGTAATCATCAAGTGAAATTTTTTTTATTTGGTTTTGGCGCATTTTCAGAGGGATTGCTAGAGCCAAAACTAAACATGAAACATGATCACGCTAAGATAATTGTAATTTTTAATGATAGTTGTAATTATCTTATAATAATTGTAACTATCTCACGATAATTGCTATAATTACGGCCTACGCGAAAATTGTTGTTATCAGGTTTTGGCGCTCGGAAGGCGAGGGAAATACTGATATTTATTAATTAACACGGTGGATTACCGGTATCTCTATAAATTACACAGAGCACGTGTTAAATGTAAGTATCTCGTGATATTGGTAATTAATTCTCGGTTTTGGCGCTAGTAGGCCGTCATAAGGTGCCTATAGATTGCGAAACACAGGCTTTGAAACAAAATCATATATATATATATTTAGAGACGCCAATTTTTATTTTTAAGGAGATGTTAAGACTCAAGATGTTGATTTTACACAAAAAAGCTAGCGTCACTGACTTTGGTCCGTTTTGTCATCTGATGACAGCGTATTATACACACACATATATATATATAAGAACTCAATACATGTATTTCATTCAATTACTAAAAGTGTAATCTGTGCAGGTGTGAGGATCTGCCTTTTGCTTCTATCCTTGAAAATTGTGCAATTTTGTGTGGTGTAATATTATTATTATTATTATTATTATTATTATTATTATTATTATTATTATTATTATTATTATTATTATTATTATTATTATTATTATTGTTATTATTATTGTTGTTGTTGTTGTTGTTGTTGTTGTTATTATTATTATTATTATTATTATTATTATTATTATTATTATTATTATTATTATTATTATTATTATTATTATTATTAAAATCCTTCTACTCCTCCTCCTCCTCCTCATCATCATCATTATCCACATCATTATCATCATCATCAACATCATCATCATTTTCATCATCATTAACATCATCATCATCATCGTCGTCGTCGTCGTTTAGCTGATATAGTAATTCAATATAATTTTTATCTCAGTTGTGCTAGTGCGCCCTCACTGGAGAGGATTAAAGTAGGAAGAGGGCGCGGAATAGGCGTAGAGAACTAAAAACAACAAGGAAAAACAACCGGCCCAACCTTGGATCATTGTGCGAAATATCTATCTGCTAGCAAACTAAGACAATGCGCGACGTAGGCTATTTAATTTATGAAACTTACAGCGACAGCCACGGCCACAGCTTCATTTGACAGCGTGCCAAACTTGTTATTTTACTCGGTTCAGAAACAAAAAAGTTGTTCATGATTAACAATGAGTGAATTGTTGTCTCCAGTTGAAGCCCTGCCTAATACCTAATTTGCTATGATATGGAACAATACAACGGCCCTTTAAGTTTTAGCGAAGGGGAGGATGGGGTAGGATGAGAGAGGGGTGAGGAGGTGGGGTAATAATAATAATAATAATAATAATAATAATAATAATAATAATAATAATAATAATAATAATAATAATAATAATAATAATAATAATAAAGGTATCAATATAGCGCTTTTTCCTAAGGAACAATAGCAGTTCAATGTAATCCCATTGCAAGTATATTCTCAATATAGTTTTGTATTAGCTAGACCTCAGTTCCATGAATAATGAGCATGATTGAATGCTATCCTATCCTATCCTATCCTATCTTATCCCACAACTCGGAGGTCGTAGGGGCACCACAGATGATCGTTTAATCAGCGATTCTCAGTATACATTCTCTCTATCTCTCTCTGTCTCTCTCTCTGTCTGCCTGTCTGTCTCTCTCTTCCTACCCCTCTCTTTCTATCTCTCACCACCTCTCCTCCTCCCCTCTTCTCCTTCTCTCTAAAATGTGCAATTGCGTTCAGTCAGCACGACATAATGCATTGCATGTTTGTGTATATGTACGCTTACAATTTTCTTTCTTTAAAAAAAATTGTTTTACCACCACCCCAATCCATCAACCCCCGCATCCCCAACCTCCTATTCCATCCCATACGAAGATGGTTCCCCACCCTGCGTCCTCAACCTCCCATCTATCTATCTATCTATCTATCTATCTATCTATCTATCTATCTATCTATCTATCTATCTATCTATCTATCTATCTATCTATCTATCTATCTATCTATCTATCTATCTATCTATCTATCTATCTATCTATCTATCTATCTATCTATCTATCTATGGGAGTGGTGGACATTATACCAGGAAGGAAATTTGGGTGGATATTAATAACAAGTCATAGTGTAATTATAGAAAATAGATTGGACAACAATTGTAAGAACGATATCTTCTATTTTATACGAAACTGTGCCATGACAGTAGACTTAAAAAAAATAATTTCCGTGCAGTTCTCGGAGCAGTGTCCCCTGCTAGTGGCAGCAAAGTACATTATGCCTTCAACCAAGGAGAATAATCAAACGTTACAAAGTGCGCCAAGGTTCTTGTGGTGACGTTGTCTGCGCAAAGACCACAAAAGAGTCAAATTTAAGTGGACATGTGCCATCTTAGAAGTCTCTGTTGGCTTGTGTAAGAGTGATAGTTATGTATAGATGTGTAATGATATTAGTCCGTACTGACATTTCGTAAGGGTGATACCGAAACTGTGCAAATGACAGGAGATTGACCACGCGATGTGAGAGACTAGAGAGTGATGGGGGGGGTTTGAAGATATGACATACCCAAAGGCCATTCACACGTCTGTAACAGCAACTGATTCTAACATTGAAAGTTACGTGCTGTTTTTTGTTTGGTTTTGAAAACGTAGGTCTACCATGAAGCGAGATTTGAGTGGACATTTATAACAAGTCAAAGTTGAAAATGTGAAACGACAGAAGACTGATCGGACATTTGCAAGAGTAAGAGTGATAGATTCTCGTTTTATCACAAACGGTGCCCATGGATAGAGATTGAACAGACATTTTGTTAAAGGCAAACTTTCTATAGATAGATAGATAGATAGATAGATAGATAGATAGATAGATAGATAGATAGATAGATAGATAGATAGATAGATAGATAGATAGATAGATAGATAGATAGATAGATAGATAGATAGATAGATAGATAGATAGATAGATAGATAGATAGATAGATAGATAGATAGATAGATAGATAGATAGATAGATAGATAGATAGATAGATAGATAGATAGATAGATAGATAGATAGATAGATAGATAGATAGATAGATAGATAGATAGATAGATAGATAGATAGATAGATAGATAGATAGATAGATAGATAGATAGATAGATAGATAGATAGATAGATAGATAGATAGATAGATAGATAGATAGATAGATAGATAGATAGATAGATAGATAGATAGATAGATAGATAGATAATAGATAGATAGATAGATAGATAGATAGATAGATAGATAGATAGATAGATAGATAGATAGATAGATAGATAGATAGATAGATAGATAGATAGATAGATAGATAGATAGATAGATAGATAGATAGATAGATAGATAGATAGATAGATAGATAGATAGATAGATAGATAGATAGATAGATAGATAGATAGATAGATAGATAGATAGATAGATAGATAGATAGATAGATAGATAGATAGATAGATAGATAGATAGATAGATAGATAGATTATACAAATGTCATACAGCATTGTGTATTATCGTCAAGGGATGATGAGCAGCTCATTGTGAAGTGATGGACACAACAATGGACAACACCTCCCCCGCCTGGAGGCGGCGATTTCGTCAAAAGGTAAGTTAATTTCTTTTAATATACGCCAACTGGTAAATTGATTGTGGTGGTGACTATGATGATCTGTGGTGATAGAGGTGATGATGATGATGATGATGAAGATGATGATGAATAAAAAGATGATGCTGATGGTGATAATGATGATGAAGTAGATGATGATGATGATGATGATGATGATGATGATGATGATGATGATGATGATGATGATGATGATGATGATGATGATGGTGGTGATGATGATGATGATTGTGGTGGTGGTGATGATGATGACGATGCATCCTGTTTACAAAACTACGAGAAAAAAGCTTTAATCTCCTAACATTAGTGATGATGATGATGACAATGTTGGTAAAGATTGTGATGGTGGTAGAGACGATGATGACGACAACGACGATGATAGTGATGACGACGACGACGATGATGATGATAATAAAAGATAATTTTTTTGTGTGGTCACAATGTTATTCACCTTAAATTTCGCTCTAACCTCTTCACAAACCTGGGATAAGCTAATATGTTATCGTTATAATACTGTCCGTTCTTCGAACCATAAAACACTTTTAAGAGTACAAAAAAATCATGACATTGATCGAATGAGTCGAAAAGGCGATGCTAAGGGTGGGGTAGGTGTCGCGAGATGGGGGTGGTATGGAGAAGGACGATGGAGAGGGAGGAAGAATTTAAATGAGATAAGGAGTGGTGGAATCTAGAAAGTGAAACGGGTATGGAGCGGCTGGGATGGGCACGGATAGTGGGTGTTACGAGTGAGACCCGCTCGATAGATACGATCAGTTTGTTTTGCAAAAGCATGCAATAATAGAGGGTATTTTACCTTTGATTTGATTTTGCGTTGTTGCTAGAAGAAGCTTTGTATGATATTGATAATTTTCGTCGGTGGATATTGTTGAGAATATTCTGGAAGTACTTGTTTATTATCGACCGAAGCTTCGAGATAGATCTGGTAATAGCTAAGCGATTCTCATACCCTAAGTGCATAGTTTCGGTGACGAATTTTATTTTGATTGGGTGTTATTGTGTCATACTGGAATGTTCGAACTTTTTCTCGATTGCAGACAGGCTATATAAATAATGCACTGTCTGCTTGTGGTGTCGATTTATGATTATTCTTGATGATGATCTTTGAAGTGATTTTCAGAAAGCGATCTTGTCTGCAGTTGTTGATGTTTGCTGAATAAAGTTGGAAAACTTCATACGACGACTCCTTCCTTGGTGCTGAGTGAACAGGCTGCGTGAATAAATGAATTCGAGTTACACTTATCAAGATTCGGGGTTGAATCGGCTAATGATATATATCACGTGTAACAGTGCGGGTGAAGAAGGTGGGGGTGGGACATTTAACTGGGATAATAATAGTAGGGGGATCGAGAGAGGGGGGAAATAGGTGAGCTATCGAAAGGTGACGTGGAGTCGTGAGAACGCCCAAACACTGGCTGGGGAAAGAGAATTTTTTATAATGTTTATGTTTAATCACTTTTCATCCCCTCCTCTTTCTTTCTCTCTCTCTCTCTCTCTCTCTCTCTCTCTCTCTCTCTCTCTCTCTCTCTCTCTCTCTCTCTCTGTCTCCTTTTGACATTAAAGAAAACGAATCACTTTGCCACGTGATGCAGTGAAAAGCGCTATAATAATAATGATAATAATAATAATAATAATAATAATAATAATAATAATAATAATAATAATAATAATAATAATAATAATAATAATAATAGCCTAATAATAATAATAATAATAATAATAATAATAATAATAATAATAATAATAATAATAATAATAATAATAATAAATTATAAAGACGACGACGACGACGACGACGACGATGACGATAAGGATGATGGTGATGATACACACATTTCGTATTCTCGTTATCCGCGAACCTTTCCATTGGTAAAAGGAAGAGAAGGAAGAATTAAGAGATAGAGAGAGGAGAAGGAAGAAAAATCATCATCATCATCTTCATCATCTTCATCATCATCATCATCATCATCATCATCATCATCATCATCATCATAATCTTCATCATCATCATCATCATCATCATCATCATCGTCATCGTCATCATCATGAGATATGTGTCCTTCGATGACTTCTTCATTTCCAAAGAATTGTTTGTTATTCACGCAAACTTCCCTTTCTCGATACATATATAGATAGATAGATAGATAGATAGATAGATAGATAGATAGATAGATAGATAGATAGATAGATAGATAGATAGATAGATAGATAGATAGATAGATAGATAGATAGATAGATAGATAGATAGATAGATAGATAGATAGATAGATAGATAGATAGATAGATAGATAGATAGATAGATAGATAGATAGATAGATAGATAGATAGATAGATAGATAGATAGATAGATAGATAGATAGATAGATAGATAGATAGATAGATAGATAGATAGATAGATAGATAGATAGATAGATAGATAGATAGATAGATAGATAGATAGATAGATAGATAGATAGATAGATAGATAGATAGATAGATAGATAGATAGATAGATAGATAGATAGATGTGTGCGTGCGTGCGTGCGTGTGTGTGTGTGTGTGTGTGTGTTTGTCCTTGTTTACACAGTGTTATCTGGACAAATCAGTGAACATCTTCCTAACTTGTATTGACATGCCTACTTGTTTTGACGTCAGAACAATGATCCGTTAGGGTTAGGGCTGGGTTAGGGTTAGGGTTTAAACACTTCAAAGTACTTTAAAATGGGGACGAAATATGACCCATTGTCAGCGCAACGTAGGTGGCGTTTCGGGAAAGTCATGATAATACTGTGTAACCTCGGCTGGGTGAGGGTGTGTGTGTGTATGTGTGTGTGTGCTCGTGCTGTTGACAGAAACGAATGACGGGAGATCCATTTTCAATGACCGTGGCCTGGGTTACTACTATATGGACAGAAGCCGTGGTGGACACATAACAGTCAGGAAAATAATAATTATAGGCTAGCAATGATGGAGTGTGGCGCACCGTTGCAAATTGTTTCCTAGCTCATAGCTAGTCACGTGTACAAGGGTGTGGAGGGGAAAAGGTTTTTCAAGGCTGTATTATAACTGTTTCCTGATAGCGTAGAAAGGTTATGCAGGTGTCTGTGTGTGTTTGTGTGTTTATGTGTGGTTGTGTGTTTTACTGTCTGTTAAAGCGAGTCTGAGGTCAATTTTTTTCCAAACTTGGCGATAAGTGTAGAGGGATTCACGCGTGAGAGGCCAGCGGTGTCCTCTGCTGTCGGCTATTACCTCCCCCCACCCCACAATCTCCCCCTAACACATCCCACCTCCCACCACACCCTCATCCCACACTCTCCCTTCTTCTTTCACTCCCCCTCCCTCCCTTCAAAACTCATCCTCAACCAACACACACAAACACGCACACACACACACACACACCTACATCTCCACCTGATAAGGACAGTAAGAGTGAGAAAAGCATCGGCATCGGGATCGAGATGGTCCAAGCCTCGGACAACGCAGATTATCTTTTATTAGGCTTACACATGTTTCTGTATTACTCATCTCACTAACCGCTCATTTGGTCTTGATTATCACTATTACAAGCTTACCATTAGATGACCAAACGAAGAGCATGTCGAGTTTCAGACATTGCTGCCAGAGAACAAGCCACTCATCTCTTAAACAGCTGAATTACCAAGGTGGCGTGTAGACTTTCTGCGACTTCCTGCAAACTCACTGACCGGCGAAGATCAGAGGATCATGGATGATGAAGGCATTTTTTTATCGGCAATCTTGTCTTGTCTGACAGACGTGGCCACTTCCATTGTTGTAGAAGTCATGTGCTGTAGTAGTTAGTGGTGGTCAGTCTTGTGTATAAACTATGATGGTGGACATTGTATACACATATCCAAAACCTTTGTTGCATCAGTTTATATTCATCACGTTTAACTTGAAGGTGTGCATGCTGACGAAGAACAAATTCGCAGCGCCATTAACAAAGAATCTTTCCTGGTGGTAAAACAGAATTTTTTTTCAAAATGTTCTACGAGGTTTTTCTTTATTCGACTCAGCATCATGAAGTGAAGAACAAAGGAGATAGGCCGAAATTCCCAGACTTGTACTTCAAACAAGGTTTAATAAACTTGATTTGTAGGCGTTACCTTGAGGCGTAATACATTTAAACTAAATATAATTTTTTTTTATTTTCAAGGAACAAAAACTACGATGATAGCGATGTAGACCTTTGACCTTGATAGTCTAGAACACACAGTAAAGACTGATTGCGGTGGAGTATGTTTAATTTCTTTTCTAATATTGTGCGAGTAAATCGTCTTCGAGAAGCTACTGGATCATTGGTGTTTTATGCAGATATGTGTGAAATTTGTGTTTACATCATATGATGAATCGTATATTCCCCTACTCCTCACCCACCAGCCCGCCAGGTTAAAAAAATCTCTTAGATGAAAACACTTGGAATAAAAGAAACAAACAAACGAATCGGGTCTTTGTCGTTGGGTGCAAAAGCTTTAGACTCACCAAGAAGAGTTTGAAACTAATTCATGAAGTCGCCATGAAGACATCAGCGTACGTCATCTTAGCAATAAAAACGTGTGAGGGTAGGAAATGTCTACATGAGCTTGAGGATGGGTCTCCCAGTGGAGATCGACTGGGATATGGAATGGGTGGGTGGGTGGGTGGGTGGGTGTGGGAGGGGCAGTAAACCACGCAATGGCGGGAAGAACAACAAATAAACAATGGATTACAGGCTGGTGCTGGCAAGCCCTGTGGATAGATGTACGTCTCCTATACCTGTGGATG
This sequence comes from Oncomelania hupensis, assembly GCA_036898135.1. Taxonomy (NCBI): domain Eukaryota; kingdom Metazoa; phylum Mollusca; class Gastropoda; order Littorinimorpha; family Pomatiopsidae; genus Oncomelania; species Oncomelania hupensis. The sequence goes on along the minus strand of CM072523.1, from coordinate 29,344,313 downwards.
AAGTAGAAGCTTCTGCACAAATTAGCGCTGAGCAAAGTGAAGCCAGTGAAAAGGACAACGGTACGAAACATCCATCAACGACAAGTGATGAACAGTGTGCTAACGCAAACGGAGTGGTACCGAATGATAAACCTTTGGGTCCGGATCTCAGATCGGAAAAGCGTGGCAGGAACGGATCAGAACAGAACGACGAGACCTGTGGAATCAGAAGTGGAAACGACACCCAAATCAGTGATCAAGTGGGTGAACCCTGCAGACATTCTGCCGTGAACAGGAAAAGACACCGTGGAGAAGATAAACTTATAGTAAAAGTTGCTGCAGATATTCCTGCCAAAAGTCCATCTCACACCATACATCGTTAAAAATCGAGGGTCACGCCTCCAGCAATCTACAGAAAATCCGCCTATTCCAGGAAATTGCAATTCCTTAACGGCGACACGGTACAAACAACTGCTGCCCTGACAAGGTTGAAGCCCATTTGGAAAGACAAGACTATCAGTATATATTCCAAAATAAGCCTGCTGAGCTCCCTTGTCATCTCCATCTTCCTATACGCTTGCGAAACATGGACCCTTACAGCAGAGCTACACGAAGAATACAAAGCATGGAGATGAGATGCTACAGAAGACTTCTGGGCATTTCCTTTACCCAGCACATCACCAACAATGAAGTCCGACAAACCATCACACAAGCCATTGGACAACACGATGACCCGCTCACAGTGGTGAAGAAACGGAAACTCCGATGGTATGGCCACGTCACCAGATCATCAAGCCTTGCAAAGACCATTCTGCAAGGCACAGTGCAAGGAGGTAGAAGAAGAGGGAGACCGTAAAAGAGGCGGGAGGACAACATTTGAGAATGGACTGGCTTGACACTGAGCGAAGCCATCAGGGTTGCTGAGGACAGAGAAATATGGAGTACGCTGGTTAAACGAGCATCTGTGGTGCCCCTACGACCTCCGAGTTACAGGATAGGATAGGATAGGATAGGATTGGACACGGCAATGGGTCCAGAACCTCAGCACCCTCACACACATCTCACACATATCAGTCAGCGGTGCCCAGAATTACGTCAGCCAGACGGGAAAAGCTGAGACAAATATTCGGAGAAACATAACGCCCAGATGCTGGCTCGAACCCACACCTGTCAGGCGCCATTGGTTTCTGGATTGTGGACAAGGCAAGTTAGTCCCGCCTTAGCCCACTTGGCCACAACGCTCGCTAGACCAGTCGCCTAACTTGTTTCTTGTTGTTTGTAGATTATAGTCACACGACACTTTCGCATATAGGTGACCTTACTGGACCGATTTATACTGACACCAGCGGGCCAGTTGTTGGTAAAGGGGAAAATAATATGATCACACGTTGACCAATCCGGGATTCGAACCAGCGACCTTTCGGTTACTAGCAAGACGCTCTTACCAACTGAGCTACCCGGCCCCACTTACTTTTTTCTTGAAAACTCTTCCGGGATAAGACTCCTTATTTGTGTGCGAGGTCTGTTGGATCAGCTTGGGAATATTGGACGCTTTCTGTCAGGTGGTGACTAGGGCTTCCTATGATGTTATTATTTAGCAATGTAGGCATTTTATATGTATGTGTTTTGTTGATAATTTATAATGATGTTTATATTCTATTTTGTTTTTGTAAACGGGGGTTCGATAAATTAGAGTATAGCCTCAGCGTCCCCTGCGTAAGATGCCGCTATTGTAAAGTGACCGGCTGGAGGAGAGCTTTCAGTTTTACCACTAGGGTTGTTTCAGCAGATCTTTTATGCGGATCAGGGGTTGTCCGGTCCTGATTTGGCTCGGAAGAGTCCGCTGGACCTAAAGCAACAATTATGTAATGTAATGTCTACGTCTCTCTGTGTCTGTTTCACACCGTCTCCCTCTCCCTCTCTCTTTCTCTTTCTCACGCATGTACACAGGTACGCACAAACATAGATGCACACACACACACACACACCCACACACACACACACACTTACACGACGCACACACACATTTCGAGATTTTATTCTCCTCAGACCGCACGTGCTCCTTTATAGAGAAATTAAACAGCACAGACAATATTCAAACACGATCATGATACATTACATTACATTAAATGATTATTGTTTTAGGTCCAGCGGACTCTTCCGAGCCAAATCAGGACCGGACAACCCCCAATCCGCATAAAAGATCTGCTGAAACAACCCTAGTGGGAAAACTGAATGCCCTCCACCAGCCAGTCACTTTACAATAAAGACATCCCACGCAGGGGACGCTGAGGCTGCACTCTAATTTATCGAACCCCCGTTTACAAAAACAAAATAGAATACAAACATCATTATAAATTATCAACAAAACACATACATATAAAATGCCTAAATTGCTAAATAATAACATCATAGGAAGCCCTAGTGACCACCTGGCAGAAAGCGTCCAATATTCCCAAGCTGATCCAACAGACCTCATACACAAACAAGGAGTCTTGTCCCGGAAGATTTTTCAAGAAAAAAGGTAGGTGACTGGTCTAGCGAAGAAGAAGATAGTATAGCAGATTGATAGAACAGAACAGGACTGAGAAAGAGCAAATGAGAAATATAGCGACAGTGGGAATTTAAAGCACTAAATTTCCAGAAAGTGGGGATACTATTTATACTGAAAGCCCCGGCACCCCAACGGGGGTAGAGACGTAGACAGAGATAGAGTGGGAGACAGATCGAGCAACAGATCAAATTCCCACCATCTAGCTCAACTAAACTATGGAATTGTAAAACAAAATTTTTTTGGGTGGAGAGGGTGGTGAGAAGGTGGGGGCTGGGGGAGAGGGCGTACAACTCCCAACAGTACGGTGACCACGCTAGACATTGTACTAGGTGTGAGTGACGGTGTCAAGAAGAAGATGACCATTCCATGACGGTAGTCATTGTCATCCGGACTGTCAGCCCTCGCCTATCTCAGATATCACGTTCCGCGTATACAATAATACCCCTGTAAGGTCAAACACAAGCCTCACAACTCCTATCATTTTATCATTGCAGACAATACTAAACAGTTTCCTGTAATTAGCCAGTTCTAGCGAGGAAAAATAACTACCGACAACTGAAATATTCCAGCTGGACAATACCATACCATATATCATACCATAATATATTATGCCATACAATACCATTTCATACCATAGCACAACACAATGCATTTTTTGCCTTCAATTTTCACATTAGATCTACACACTTTAAACTGGAACACTGCCTTTGGCGTGTGCTATCACCCGATACACATTGGTCGAACGCTACCAGAAGCATGCGTTATTAGTCGCCTCAACAAGCGATAAAGCATGCTCCCATGCTTCAGAGCACTGCTTTCTATACGCTTCAAGCTCTATAGTCACGGAAAAAGCGCAATTTCACTGCAGTGAACTCATGAAAATAGAAAAATGTAAGTTTCGTCTCCTCTAGGGGACGAAATAGGTCAAACTGTATTAGTTTCTAGGTCAACTGTCTTTTACGAACCGTTTGACAATGTTTTTGAACCGTTTGTTGACGCCGGATAGTGTCCTCACTTGGTTTCATGCAATTTAAGAATCCAACAAGGCAATTGGGTTTTTGAGACGGAAAGCGCGGAATGTTGTAGAGCAACATTCTGTATATATTTACAGTGAAATTGCGCTTTTTCCGTCACTATAGCGCTTGAAGCGTGTAGGAAGCAGTGCTATGAAGCATGAGAGCATGCTTTATCGCCTGTTGAGGCGACTAGTAAAACAAGCTTCTGGCAGCCTTCGACCAATGTGTACCGGGTGGTGCTATTACTTACTATAATTATATTCTAAGATACCAAGCAAATTTCACTCCGGTATCCTGTACTGGTGGTACTCGTCACCTTGCATGCCATCGAAAGCTGTCTTTAAAAGTTCTTAACCCCCAGAGCAATAATTACTGTTAAGATGAACATTGAAACATTGACACTTTCATCTTGCTCAACGCGCGGGATTCGAACCTGCGTCATCATTGTGCTAGGCGAACGCCCTAACCCCTGTGCTACCTTGGTCAGCTAATACAGTGCAATAAATACTTTTTTTTTCGAGCTTCCACGTTACAGTACATACAATCGGAACATTACCTTTGTGGGGCGCAATTTCATACTATTTATTCTAAGATGCTAAGCAAACGTCACTCCCAGTATCCTGTACTGGTACTCGTCACGTTGCAATCGAAATCTCTCTTAAAAAAATCTGTATGGTGGTATTAACTATTTAATGTAAGGAGAACTACAATTCGTTTCCAGCACATGTGTTGGCAACATGATACTGTCTCGTGCCACTCATCTCAGACAAGCAGTGAACGTTGTCGGATTAAGCTTTTGTACTGTACACTGAACACAGCACAGTAGGGGCGTTTCCCTTGTCTGATAGTTCGAAATCGCGTTGGTAATCCCAGCAGCACGTGAAAAAACAAACCTGGTCATTTATGTATCAATTCATTTATTTATTCGAGAGGTGCTCAAGGCGCTGTTTATGATGTTGGCTTGTATAGCGCGGCCTCCACGTCAGTAGACATGCTCAATGACAATGCAGGGAAAAGAAACTGATCCAAAGATTCGGGGAGGGGGGGGGAGGAGGGAGGGAAGGGAGGTAAGCCATCTGGAGTAAAGTGAATCACAAGACAGGATCTAACTCAGGCCCCAAAGGCCCCCCACTTGCAACCGCTTAGCACAATCCCGGGCACTGGGTGGGAGGAATGGTGGGGGGGGGGAGGGAGAGAGAAAGAAAGAAAGCAAGAGAGAGAGAAAGAGAGAGAGAGAGAGAGAGAGAGAGAGAGAGAGAGAGAGAGAGAGAGAGAGAGAGAGAGAGAGAGAATAAACCCAGCGTTTGCTGAGTGTTTTTGTGTACCCGACACTCACCCGTCTAATGGGCTCTATGCACAAGTCGGCGCGCGGAATCGGCATGGTCACGTGGCGCGGGAATAACACAGCGGTCATGGCTTCTTTTAGCTCGCTCGCGTGTACTCCAATGCTGCTTAAAAATTTTAACGTTACCGACATCACTGACATTCAGTTTAGAGTTCATCAATATTTCATCTTTCAGTGGAAATCGATGAAAGGAAAATGTTTTTTTCTTTGCATAAAGGTTTTACGTTGGAGTTAGAGCATCCAAACGCAGCACAGTACTTCACCATTTTCAAACTCGAGCACGCTGTGTTATTCCCGCAGCACGTGACCGCCACGCCTTTGTGCATAGTAGAGCCCATTCTTTATAGGTGTTGGTGCGAGGCTCAAATTATTTTACCCTCACTTTACCTGAGTGGCCTCAGAGTACCACCGACGGTAGTGTGAAGTTCGCAAGGTATAAACACGCATACAATATTCCTGCTCAGTGGCCCATGCCATAGAAAATCGCCAATCTTATGAGTTTGTTTTGGTGGCTTTGATGCAATATCGCAATCATAGCTGTCTGAGGACCTCCGGAGTCTCTTTGAGCCGTTGAATGCGCTATGCAAGAACAATTACTTACCTAAAATGTCATGCAAGAATATGGATGTAAACGTAGTGCATGATAAGGTACCCTTGACTGGGCTCCCTCTAAAGCCGTCCTCACACGTCTCAACAATCGAGCATCGAAAGCCTTTCAAATTTCAACGATGAATGACACGCTCAACGCGGCGGATAAGCGCAGCGTTGAAAAAAGTAGAACGCTCATCTATTTGTGGGCAGCGTACACCTGACAACGGTGCAGGGATCATATTTACCTTCGATCTCCTGCAAAAAGCGACGGTGATGCGTGCAATTCAGCTATTAGTGCTGTGTGGTTGCAGTTTGTGGTAAGCAGAATGACCAGGAAGAGAAAGTAAAAAGCACCAAAATACGATTCATTTTGGGTGGAGCTGCTACACCTAAATGGATTAGAACAAGCTGTTTAAACCCTTTCAAGTTTCATGTACCCGTCGAGCACTCACGCGGGGGGGTATCAGATTCCGAACAAAGTAGCCTACAGTGCAAGAAGGGTGTAGGATCTTAAAAGGGTGCTTGCTAGCATGGAAAGTATGACGGCCTACTAGCGTCAAAACCTTATAATTACAAATATAATGAGATCCTTACAAATGTCATGGGGTAATTGCAAATGTCATGGGGTAATTACAAATGCATTGAAAAATTGCAAAAATCTTCGCGTGATCATGTTTTAATTTTCAGTTTTGGCTCTAGCAATCCATCTGAAAATGCGCCAAAACCGAAAATTGTAATTTGAACATAATAATTACAAATTTCACTTGATAATTACAATTTTTACGTGATCATGCTTAATTCTGGCTAAGGCGGCTTACTAGCGCCAAAACTTGCATGTACAGGTATCAGTGATAATGGTACTTATCACGTGTTCTGTGTACTTGACATATATGACGGACTATGTGAATGTGCGTCAAGGATGCCTAATCTCTCCAACACTCTTCATCTTCCTAGGGCGAATCATGTCAGGTGCCATTGCAGATCACAAAGGCACAGTCATAGAGGGTAGAGCAATCTCCAACCTTCGTTTTGCGGATGACATTGATAATTGGCTGGAGAGGAACAAAAACTTGAACAGGTTTTGCAGAGGCTTGACACCACTTTCAGAGCCTATGACTTCAATAATGTTAGGGCTGATGTTGTACACTCTCATGGTTGCTCACAGAGCTGCATGCAAGACTCGGTCAAATGCTTTCTTGAAGTCTTAAAACGCATTATATAGATGTTTGGTGCTGTAGGTATTTCTCGCAGATTATTCTGATGTTGAAAATCTGTTCATTATTATTATTATTATTATTATTATTATTATTATTATTATTATTATTATTATTATTATTATTATTATTATTATTAACTGAGGGGGAGAGTACAATGAGTGGGGAGGGAGAATAGAGTGTCGATGAATCAACCAAGTTTTTGTTCTGTTCGCGAGATTGATATTGATAGTCCGAGAGATCTGTCATTGATTTGAAGGTCAGCAAGATCTCATGAAGCCTCGGGGCTTTTGGGAGTAGATGGATGCGTCTTGGGTGCGGCCTTGAGTAGCTCTCGGAGCTAGTAAGAGCGTTATTGGCGAACACCAACCTTCCTGTTTACTGTGTATACACGTAATGTTTCATTTCTCTTCCTGCATTCGTCTAACTACACCCTCCATACTGAATGGAAAGTTGTCTCAATTCAATACAGTGCATGATATGAATTGTTCTGTCAACCAAATGAAATTAACTGTAAAATTTGTTACGTTGGGTGTATGCGCATTAGTAGTGAGAAAGAACTGGAAAAGATTGTGTGTTATAAAGACTTTATATAATATTCTATTTGTTTTAAAAGCTTTTTTCTGTTCGTCTGTCTCATTTCAATAATGGTACAGGACGCAGTCAATATAAAAAATTTCAAAAATAAAAATTCAAACTTCTTTTCGTCTTCTAATAGCGATCTCCCTGCCTTTACACCACTTGTTTGAGTGATGGATGTGTATTTGGTGTGTGTGAGGGTGGATGAGACAAGTGAGCGTGTAGGTTGGTATAGATCGCCGCGCTTTGAGCCTGATTGATTTGGGGAAAGGCGCGTATATAGCATCCTGTATTATTATTATTATTATTATTATTTGCCGAGACGCAATGTTCGGTATGAATTCTACATTGTGGGTCATACAGATTGGTTGCCGTGACTTGACTTTGTGTCATTATTTATTATTGGCGTTCTAGACGCAAACAGCAGATCATAGTTCCAGCTCCTAAAAGTATTTTCTTGACTTATTTCATCGGGTTTTTTTTATAGCGCTTTTCCAGCTTTAGAGCTGCTCAGGTCGCTGACCGAAACAATATCTAACCCCAACCGTCCCGAGGCGCCCACTTACAGCCTTTAGGCGCCTCACCTGACGCCCATACAACTGAGCCCAATCCTGGGCGATCAGGGATGGAGGAAGAAGGGACTTGCTGGGTGAATTTGTGTAGCACGCACTCACCCGTCTAGGACATGAGCGTCGGGATCTTTAAAGTTCGTGCTATGGAATGCGTGCGTTCACAAACTAGACCTCGGTTTATACTCTCATCCGAAGGAGTAAATGAGGAAAGTATCAGTACTATCTTCTTCTTCTTCTTCTTCTTCTTCTACAACAAAACTCTCTCGCTCTATGTGTGTGTGTTGGTGTGTGTGTGTGTGTGTGGGTGTGTGTGTGTGTGTTTGTGCGTGTGTGCTTGCCTGCGTGTGTGTGGGGGTGTGGGGGTGTGTGTTTGTGCGTGTGTGCTTGCCTGCGTGTGTGTGTGCGTGTGTGTGCGTGCGTGTGTGTATGTTGTAAGCTAGAAGGTGTGAGCGTTTGTGTGTTTTGTCAGTCTGTGTGCATGTGTTCTTATGTTGGATTAGATTTTGTTTTTAACGAACTTCAAGTTGAACAGAGGGTGCCCCCACCCCCCTCCGGCCAAAAAAAAAAGAAAAAAAGAAAAAACGAGACCTTTTCGAAACGGATGTAAACTGCCATTACTGCGCGAAATTAACATTATAAAAGAAAAGAAGAAAGAAAGAATAATAATAGCTTTTTTTTTTTAAATTTCGTGCGTATAACATAATCTGGGTGTAGTAGACTTACAAACGGGTAACTTTCACGTCATAAATAGATGCCTGTCGGGTGTGTACCCTAGCCGAACTCTTTACGGTAACTGAGGCGTAGTCTGTTATGAAGGCTGGTGCGTTTTAACCTGCAGTTCCATTGTCTGCGGTCGTGATGTTCGAGGTATTCCCGGTGAGATATGTCCGCGTTAAAATAGCCCGCTGGAGCTGGCAATAACAATGAGCTGTGTTGGTAGGCGGTGACTTGTGTGAAATGAAGGCTTGTAGTTTTTGTTTCAGTAGGCTTGACGTGGTTTGTGTGTGTGTGTGTGTGGGTAGGTGGGTGTGTGTGTGTTTGTGTGTGGTGTGTGCTAGTGTGGTAAGGGCCGTATTATCTTAATTAACTGTAATCCTCATGGTGCATTAAGAGCTGTTGTTGTTTTCTTCCATTTAAAGTGCAGGAGGCTTGTGCCTATTTACACGAAGAGGAGAATTGACATTGTGACATCAGTGACATAGTAGTAAAAATAGATTTTATTTAATTTAGTTTTATGTTATGTTATGTTATGTTATGTTATGTTATGCTGTGCTATGTTATTTTATTCATTTATTTCATTTTATTTTATTTCACATTTATAATAGTCTAGGCGTAGAAGACGATACTGGACTGTCCTTTTACTTTTTTGTCATGTTGCTTTGTTTATTGTATTAAAAACTATTTTGTATGTCTCCTATATTTTATTGTATAATGAAGTCTTTTAAATTCCGAAAGTATACATTTCAATGGATTTTCATTGTCAGTAAAATACCAGCGATGTTTGTTCTATTTTGTTTCTTTTCAATTTTGGACAAAGAATATTTATGATCTTACATATTGTTATATATGCGTCTTGAAGCACTCTTTATTGTTTGAGATATGTGCGCTATATAAACCAGTGTATTATTGTTATATTCAAACATGCGAGTTTAACATTTTTATTTAAATTAAAATTTTAATGTTATTTATTTTTATATTTATTCGTTAATTTCTGTAATTAGTAGTTTCATAGTTAGTTGGCTTTGGTGAATATTTTTTTATATTATTTATTTATTTATTTAATTATTTTAACCAAACTATTTGTACGAAGAGTAGGTATTTCAACTTTTATAGTTTTAAAGTTTTAATGGAGAGCTTTAGTTTTGTTTAATTTTAAGTGTGTTGTGTGTGCGTGTGTGTGTGTGTGTGTGAAAAACCTACACTACAGTAAAATAAATACAATTAGAAAAAAAAACATAAAAACAAAACAAAAGACCACATACAAAAGGAAATACTCCATGCGTTGTTTTAAAAGGATTTTCAGTAAAGGTTTAACGCGCTTCTTGTGTGTGTAGTGAATTCTGATCTGTCCTGACCAAATTGTACCAAGAACATTGATGAAAGTTTACACTTGTGTCTGGCACACATATCGCCACGGAAATACAAACAATGGCTCACGCCCCTCTTCCACTCAGCTACACGCTACGAGTAAGTATCAAAATCATTGATCGATTGATTGATTTATCGATTGACTGAGTAAATGTTTGAGTGAGTGAATTCATGACTTTCTGTTTGATATATTTGGTATATATAAATATATATAACTCACAACTAATGCACAAATAGTCATCGTCGCCAATGGAATAAAGACTAAGTATATACCAACGAAGAAGTCCGACAGACCATCACAGCACGTGGACAGCACGATGACCTGCTCACAGTGGTGAAGAAACGTCACCAGATCATCAGGCCTTGCAAAGACCATCCTGCAAGGCACAGTGCAAGGAGGTAGAAGAAGAGGGAGACATAAAAAGAGGTGGGTGGACAACATTCGAGAATGGACTGGTTTGACACTGAGCGAAGCCATCAGGGTTGCTGAGGACAGAGAAAGATGGAGTACGCTGGTTAAACGATCATCTGTGGTGCCCCTACGACCTCCGAGTTACGAGTATATATATATATATATATATATATATTATATATATATATATATATATATATATATAATATATATATATATATATATATATATATATATATACATAACATAAAACATATAGTCACACGGTAATTAGAGCATTTACGTTCCCATTCGACCGCTTATTGTCTGCCACGGCTTTAACTCGTTCTTTAGTTTCTTATCTATCTACGTCTTCTTCCTATGACTCCTCGATTTCACCTCCCCTCCGTCTTCCTTCCCATTCTCTTCCCCCCATCATCCATATCGAATACAATTCACCAACATAAACAAAAATTCTACAACTAATTATTACATCAATGACACCAATTAGTTTCATTCATGCAAATGGAATGCACGCTTTACACTACAATTGTAATTTCAACTTCAAATCAGTTAATTATCCGAATTTCATTCGTTATTCAAAAAATATAATGAACACCCATGTTCGTCTTCTCCCCTCTCCATCCTTCATTATATATCCTATCCTATCTCGGAGGAACCACATATGATCGTTTAACCAGCGTACTCCATCTTTCTCTGTCCTCAGCAAACCTCATGGCTTCACTCAGTGCCAAGCCAGTACATTCTCAAATGTTGTCCTCCCACCTCTTTTTCGATTTCCATCTTCTTCTACCTCCTTCCACTCTGCCTTGCAGGATGGTTTTTGCAAGACCTGATGACCTGGTGACATGGCCATACCATCGGAGTTTCCGTTTCTTCACCACTGTGAGCAAGCCATCGTGTTGTCCAATGGCTTGTGTGATGGTCTGTCGGACTTCGTTGTATAGAAAATGCCCAGAAGTCTTCTGTAAAACCTCATCTCCATGCTTTGTATTCTCCATCCTTCACACTAATATTAAAATTATTCATTATTAATTTTATTACATAACTAATACAATATCATCGTTTAATAATACTATTACATTTATAATACAACATTTTCAAATAATAAACAATATATACCTGCAGACACAGATACGAGAAGACGTGACCGGCACAACTACCTCCAGTATAGAGTCAAGAAAAGAAAGGCTGCATTTTTGAATGTACATTGTGTAACTGTCATGTGATCAGCTCAACCAATCAAAATGTAACTCTCATACCAACATCTTCTCACCAAAAAACTGACTAACAATAATTTAATATTATCAAACACAAATAAATAGAATACCGGTCCGTGACACTTGTAAAGAAAGAAAAAAAAAGCAAACTTTGAAAATAATGATAATGAGCATATCACACTAGGAATCTTAATGTTCTTATCTATCTCTTTGATTGTTTGTCTGCTTGTTTGTTTGTTTGATTGTTTGTTTGTCTATCTGTTCGTTCGTTCGTACTTCCATTCATTGTGTGTGTACATTACCGCAGACACGCATCTGTTGGTTTTTTCTATTAAACAATGTAATTGTGCATTGACTTATATTGCGTTAGCACTGAAGAAACGAGCAGCAGCAGAGAGACAGAGAGAGACAGAGAGAGAGAGACAGAGAGAGAGGGGGGGAGTTGGAGGAGGAAGAGAGAGAGCAAGGTTGGGGTGTAACCAATGAGTGTATTGAAGAGGAAAAAATGTAGTATAGTTATTGTATGTATTTTGTCACTATAGTTAGCGTTTTTATTATATTTTAACCGCCCTAAATTGGTTGATTCCGGAATTGTGATGGGTATTGGATTGTCGACACCAACCGGGTTATGAATGTATGAATATAATTATTATCACACAAGCTTGCTTTCTTTCGTCGCTTTGTGCAGCCATCAGCAGACAACTTAACAGCGATTCTTTACTGTTTACTTTACCCGTGGCTGATGTTTACGCTTCCGCTCTATCCCACGTCGTCATTCTCTCCTCCCCTCCCCCTTCCCTCCTTTTCCCTCACCACTTAACCTCCAATCTCCTCTCTCTCTCTCTCACCTCCGCCTCTCCCCCACCATTTTATCCCTCAGTCTCACTAGCTCTCACGTATCTCACCTCCACTCGTCCTTTCTTCCCTTTCAAATGCATTGAAGAATCTGCGTCCTGCTGGTTGGACCCTTGTTGAGAAAACTGCGGTATATTATCTCTTTTTGCCAAAAGTCTGACATGTTTACGCATCTGATTGTGTTTCGTGGATCCAATGTTGGACTAACTTCGGTTTCGTGACCTAATCGAAATTGCCACTCGCCCCACCCTACCCCCAAATCAATTTCTTTCTTACTTACTTTCTTTGTTTCTTTGTCTTGTGGTGGCACTTGAGCCGAGTCTTCTATGTCTCACAGCTCTGCGACCACTGAAGAGGCTCCCAGAGTAGAAACAGCTGTCCGGTCAGAATGGATAACAAATACTATATATATCAGGTGACATTTAAAGATCAATTGTTCTTCTTTCTTTCTTTCTTTCTTTCTTTCTTTCTTACTTTCTTTTTTTTTCTTTCTTTCTGTTTTACATCCGTACACGTGCCTAATATTTGACGGTTTAGGAAGTGGGGAGGAGTAGGGGAGGGAGGAGGGAGGGGGAAGTATTATGCTTTTCATAATATAATTTGTAAAAAGAATTTATAAGTAAATTTTAATAATTATAATAATGCAGGATGGTATATACGCGCCTTTCCCCAAATCAATCAGGCTCAAAGCGCGGCGATCTATACCAACATACACGCTCACTTGTCTCATCCACCCTCACACACACCAAATACACGTCCATCACTCAAACAAGTGGTGTAAAGGCAGGGAGATCGCTATTAGAAGACGGAAATAAAATCGAATTTTTATTTTTGAAATTTTTATATTGACTGCGTCCTGTACCATTATTTTCTTTAGGACCCAGGCCGTCAAGCGGCTTGGAACCACTGCTTTTACAAGCGGAATTGTTTCTCGCTTGATATTTAATACTTTAACTGTTTAGCGTTTTGAACACACCGCTAAGCTAAACTAGCCGTCTGTCATCAGGGTCATGTTTGTGTGTGTTTTTTCTTTAGGTTGTTTGTGTGTTTGTTTGTTTGGGTAGTCCAGGCCATCAAAGGGCTTCGAGCCATTGTGCCTGTTCGAGCTGCAATATTATCGCTTAACATCAGTGGATGTGCCTTTGCGTACACCACTTGGCAAACCTGTATCCTGTATCCAGAAAGAGCAGATGTCGCAACTCGCAAAGCTGTGTTGTGTCGTTACCAGGCACCACACCACACATACGGGTTCTACATAATAATCATGACATTCAACATTCATAGTCGTTGCTTTTCAAGGATTAAATTCTATCCAAAATAACCAGGGAGGATCTTCCGCTTGCATAATAGTGCTTTCAGTTGTAAGTTACACATTGTTACCGCCATGTGACTGCACACAAATATAACACGATCACGCACAAACACACGGACACACAGAACACACAAACATAGCACGTATACACACAAACACACAATACCACACACAAATGTAACACGCACTCACACACACACACGCACACACAAAAACACACACACTCGTTTCTTTCTGTCTTTCTTTCTGTTTAACATAATATCATTGATGTTTTATGAAAGTATAAATTTGTTGACAAATCTCGCTTACATCATCTTACATTATGGCATTAAAACATGTGTTGATTAAGTACCTAAATGTGTGTATGTGTGTGCCTGTTTATATGTGTGTATGCTTATGCCTGTGTATATGTGTGTATGCTTATGCCTGTGCATATGTGTGTATGCTTATGCTTGTGTATATGTGTGTATGCTTATGCCTGTGTATATAATAATAATAATAATGTTCGTCATTTATAAGGCGCCTTAGCCTAAGGATCAAGGCGCTGGCCGATACAGGATCTAACTCAAACCGTCCGAGACGCCCACCCGCAGCCTTTGGCGCATGGTATGACGCCCGGACAACTGAGCACAATCCTGGGCAGCCCAGGGATGGGGGAGAAGGACCAAGTGCATGCTGGGTGTGTTCTTGTTACCGGCACTCACCCGTCTAGGACATGAGCGTCAGGATCTTTAAAGTCCGTTATGATGGAATGTATGCGACACACAGACTAGACCTCGGTTTATACTCTCATCCGAAGGAGTAGGAAAACAGGAGTAAAGTGCCTTTCCCAGGGACACAACACAATGGCTCGGCCAGGGCTCGAACCCGGGACCTTCAGATCCTCAAGCCGAAGCACTACCATTAGACCACAGTGCCTCCCTCATATGTGTGTATGCTTATGCCGGTATATATGTGTGTATACTTATGCCTGTGTACATGTGTGTGTACTTATGCCTGTGTGTATGTGTGTGTGCTTATGCCTGTGTATATGTGTGTATGCTTATGCCTGTGTATATGTGTGTGCATATGCATGTGTATATGTGTGTATGCTTATGCCTGTGTATATGTGTATGCTTATGTCTGTGTATATATGTGTATGCTTATGCATGTATATATGTGTGTATGCTTATGCCTGTGTAAGTGTGTGTGCTTATGCCTGTGTATATGTGTGTATGCTTATGCCTATGTATATGTATGTATGCTTATGCCTGTGTATATATGTATATGCTTATGTCTGTTTATATGTGTGTATGTTCATGCTTGTGCATATGTGTGTATGCTTATGCATGTGTATATGCGTGTGTTCATGCTTGGCTATATGTATGTATGTTCATTTTTGTGTACATGTGTAGCCGAGCCGCGGCTACGTAAATTTCTTACCATTAAATAGTAGGCCTTCCTGTATCCATGTTAAACTTGAACTATGGCTATTACTTGAGATATACTTTTCAGATACTTTTCATAATACCACCGTTAGACTTAGCAGTTTATTTTCTATTAGTATATATCAACTTTGTTTTTCAGTTAGGTAGCGAATTCGAAGGGGATCGCGACAGTGGATAGGGCAAAGTATATTGGTACACATCGGTACACGCGCCGCACTGGTTTCGGTTACGCTGGGCTGTTTCGGTTGCGCAATGTGTAGCGACCTACATTCTCGCTAGACTGACCGGGGTCCATTGATTCAGTTAGGCTGTGTTTACTATGTCATATTATTTATTCATTTACTTTAAAACCCACAATAATAACCATGAAGTATTATACATGGTTGGAAAGAGGAGACGTTGTACTTTATTTTTTATTATAATTGCTGTTTAGAATTTTATCGAATTTAAGAGTTATTATGACTTTTGATGTGTAAATCTCTTTGGATCGGCAACCACTTTCTCCTTTAAATTACTTATTGTTTTATTTCATAGCCGATAGGTCTGAGAATTGTATATCAGTAGAAAGCTTGTATTCCCACGTTTACGCCGATGTATAATTTGTATATATTTTGTTAGTTTATAATATGTGTTTGTAAGATAGAGATTTGTAACTAACACAAATTTGCGCCAGCAGACGACTTTCTAGAGCCGCGGCAGTGCCGCACATTAAGCGCGCCCTCTAAGGCTGGCGGCGTCCCATATAAAGAAAGTTTCGGTAGTTAAAGGGGGAAAAAACGGTCAGACCACCGAAGGCGAGACACACTGCACTGTCTCTGTTTCTGTATTGCCTTGCCTTGATTTGCCTTGTCATGATGTACTGACGACGGAATAAACAAGAGAAACTTCAACGGTCATCTTCGAACCTTTGGTGTTCTTGAGTGAGAGAGAGAGAATGTACACCACCACTTCATCCATACTCTAAAAGAAGACACCACCATCATCACACATGGATGAATGCTTATGGATTGCATATGAGTGTACGTTTATGCCTGAGTATGTTTATGTCTGTGCAAGTCTAAAATCATTTTATCAATAAAAAGACTTAAAATAAAAATCTGAAACACCAACACATATACACATTTATTTATTTATTTTTTTTCTTTCTGCCTTTCTTTCTTTCTTTCTTTCTTTCTTTCTTTCTTTCTTTCTTTCTTCTTCTTCTTCTTCTTCTTCTTCTTCTTCTTCTTCTTCTTCTTCTTCTTCTTCTTCTTCTTCTTCTTCTTCTTCTTCTTCTTCTCCTCCTCCTCATCATCATCATCATCATCATCATCACTATCATCATACTATCCTATCCTATCCTATACTGTAACTCGAAAGTCGTTACGGCACCAAAGATGATCAATCTTTCTGTCTTCCACACCCCCACACATCCCCCCTCCCCCCTAAAAAAATTCCTTCCCCGTGGGGTACCGGGGGTTTCGGTATAAATAGTATCCACGCTTTCTGAAAATTTGGTGCTTTAAATTCCCACTCACTGTCATTCTCATTTCATTTTTCTCATTCCTACTCTGTTCTATCAATCTACTATACTATCTTCTTCTTCTTCTTCTCTAGACCAGTCACCTACCATTTTTCTTGTTGGAGAGAGTAGGCATCCTGAACGCACGCCGATTGTTATTCTGAACCAGTTCCCGATGGCGCTGTTGTGGAGGACTGCACTGGTAGCCTTTTCGTACAGGCTTTTGTTGACTTCAATACTATTAGGGCTGATGTTGCACACTCTCATGGTTGACCACAGAGCTGCATGCCAGACTTGGTCTACAAACGCATGATATAGATGTTGTTGGTGCTGTAGGTATTTCCAGCAGATTATTCTAAGGTTGAAAATCTGCTCAGTAGCACTTCGCCCTGCCCTGAATCCTGCTTGTTCTTCAGCGTTGATTAGTTCAGCTTGGGGTTTCAACCTGTTGAGTATTATTTTCAAGATGACTTTGCCGGGATGGCTGATGAGTTTGATGGTGCGGTAGTTTTCACACTCCTGAAGGTTACTTTTTTGGGGAAGAGTGATGACAAGCGACTGGGTCATTGTAGGCCCCTACCCCACTCTGCCAGATCGTGTTACAGACAATGACGTTTGTCAGTCATCGCTTCTCCTTGTTATTCTGTAAGGCACAAGTCAGATTTGCTTTGGGTCGTGGAGACCTTGGGCTGTTTAACACTTGTCAGCCGCTTCACAGTCTGGTAGACTTTCTTGCTGTTGTTCTTGTTCATATTATTCTCATTTCGTGGCTTTGATCTGCTATCCAGTTCTCCTATGCTGTGCGCATGCCTGTTCTGATGGCACTGTTGATTTTTCGGTAGGCATAGCTCCTTGTGAGGTGTTTGTTTTTTTAATTAATTAATTTATTTATTTATTTTTATCTCTCTTCGTTTGTCACATAGACTCAAAAGGTGTAATCCACGGTTTCTTCTTTGGGCTGTGTTTGCCAAGGATCTCAGTGGCGGCATCTGTCACTGCTGAGTTGAAGATGGTGGTCATGGTGTTGACATCTACTTCACCAGCTCCCAAAATGAGCAGTGGTGCAAATTTCCCTCGAATTATAGCTTGAAATATTTTTGCCACCTACGGGTCTTGCAGTTTGTCCAGGTCGAACTTATGTCTGGTGCGCTTTGCTTTGTTTACTCTCATCAAGTAGAGCCCGAAAGACATCATCACGAGATCGTGGTCATTTCCGATGTCTGCTCCTGGAAAATGAGTGTCTTGCCAATGTTGACGCTTGATCTGAAGCGTTTTTTGACCATGATGTAGTGAATCTGATTGTGATGCTCCCTGTTGGGACTGAGCCAGGTCCACAGTCTGGATTTTTTGTGAGGACCGAGCGCGTTTGCCAGTATTAGGCTGTTGTTTCTGGCAAACTCCAAGAGTCTCAGACCTTTGTCATTTGTCTCGTTGTTGCAGTGGGGTCCACACGTACGTGTCTCCACAGTTGTGGTACGCATCTTGGCCAACCTTGGCATTCCAGTCGCCATGCACTATGACTATGTATTTACTCGGCACTTAATCAAGGACAACCTGCAGATTTTCATAGAAATCCCTGACTTCGCCGTCTTCATAGTCTTATGTTGGGGCGTAGGCCAGGTTGATGGTGATGTTGAAAGGGGCTGCTCTCAGACGGATGGTAATGAGTCTACTGGAGACTGGGCGGCATCCCATGACAGGTGGCCAGAAAGTCTTTGTGGACCAAGAATCAACTCCATGTTCGTGCCTTCATTTCTCCCGCTGAAATAAAGCTTGTGACCTTTGTCTGTCATTGTTTCACTTAGGCCTTTCCAGCGCAGTTGGCAGTAAAGTAGTTTGTGAAAATAAACAAATGACCTTTGTGTACAGAAATGTCCTTTGAGCGAATAAAGAAATACTATTCGAGTTCATTCAGACATGTCCTTTGTGTGAGTACAGAAATGTCATTTGAGTGAATACAGAAATGTCCTGTGTATGAATACAGAAATGTCCTTTTTTGTGTGAATACAAAAATGTCCTTTGTATGAATACAGAAATGTCCATTTTTTCGTGAAGAGAGCAAAGTTTGTCCTTGTGTAAATAATCGGTGTTTTTCTCCTAACACGGATCTGCGTACTATACGGTATATTATGGTGATTAGATTTATGTGCATTTCAGAAGACGAAATGTAAGTAGAGAGGGCGTGAGGCGATACTTCAATGACTTGGAAATATGGGTTTGCCTTGCATTGCAAAGGCTTCCCGTGAAGCCGTGATACAGAAGATCATGCTGCGTAGCGGAGACTATATAGCCTAGGCTCCCGTTCGCCTTCCACTAGTAGGAGGTTACTCGACGAGTCTCTGCTACGCTGTGGTTTTACTGCACGTAGTCTTACTTCTTAAGCTCCGTTTTGTTGTTGTTGTGTGGGTGGTGATAGAGGTGGTGGGAGTGTGAGGGAGATGAAAGTTTTGTTTTTTAAAGGTAGGGAAAAGGAAAGAGAGAGAGGGAAAGAGAGAGGGTTGGAGAAGGAAAAAGAGGAAGAGAGAGAGGAGAGTGAAAGAAAGAGAGGGAGGGAGGCAGAGAGAGAGAGAGAGAGAGAGAGAGAGAGAGAGAGAGAGAGAGAGAGAGAGAGAGAGAGAGAGGAGAGGGAAAGAAAAGGTGGAAAAAAGTGAGAGAGCGAGAGGGAAAAAGAAGGAGGGAAAGAGATGAGAGAGAGAAAGAGAGAGAAAGAGAAGATGGAAAGAGAGAGAGGGAGAAATAGAGAGGGGAAGAGAAGGAGGGAGAGATATCGATAAAGAGAGCAAAAATTAGAGGGAAAGAGATAAAGAAAAAAAAGAGAGAGAGAGAGAGAGAGAGAGAGAGAGAGAGAGAGAGAGAGAGAGAGAGAGAAATACAGAGAAACAAAGAGAGAGAGAGAGAGAGAGAGAGAGAGAGAGAGAGAGAGAGAGAGAGAGAGAGAGAGAGAGCGTGACAGACAGATAGCGAGCGAGAGAGAAACAGAGAAAAATACGAATGAGAAAGAGACAGAGGGAGGGAGAGAGAATAAGAGACATTTGTACAATATACCGTTTATTAAAAATTAGGGATAAAGATTTTAAACTAATTAGAAAGTCTAACCATCCAATCTGATGATAATGATGATTACGATTTTGATGATGATGATGATGATGATGATGATGATGATGATGATGATGATGATGATGATGATGATGATGATGATGATGATGATGATGATGATGATGATGAGACAGACAGACAGAGAGAGAGACAGACAAGAGCTAGAGACAGACAGACAGACAGACAGACGAAGATTGAAGATGGAGGGAAAGAGAGAAGAAGAAAGGTGATGAAGATGACCGGGGGTGATAGTACAGTTGGTTGGATCGTTTGTTTTTCTCCTGGGTGAAGGAATTTGCTGGTTAAGTAGAAGGAATTTGCTGGTTAAGTAGCAGGAATTTGCTGGTTAAGTAGAATGAAGGCCGCGCGAAGGTTTAAAAGTAAAAGAGGCAGTTGCACGATGCGTTAACTTGTTCACCGCTGTACCAGGGTGTTTATTTTAGACAACGTTGGCGGTCTGATGCAACGTCAAAAGTGGAAACACATTGGCAGGGTGCTGTTTGGTTCAAAACTCAACAAGGATAAGTAGAAGAGCAAAAACAACAAGGACAAGACGACCACGGAAGAAAAAGTCCTCAGAAGAAGAAGAAGAAGAAGAAGAAGAAGAAGAAGAAGAAGAAGAAGAAGAATGATGATGATGATGATGATGATGAATGATGATGAACAACGACGACAATGATGACGACGACGATGATGATGATGATGATGATGATGATGATGATGATGATGATGATGATGATGATGAGATGATGATGATGATGATGATGATGATGACTTAGACGATGATGAAAAAAGATAAGAAGAAAAAGAAAAAGAAGACTAAGATGATAATAAGGAGATGACGACGACGAAGAAGAAGAAGAAGAAGAAGAAGAAGAAGAAGAAGAAGAAGAAGAAGAAGAAGAAGAAGAAGAAGAAGAAGAAGAAGAAGAAGAAGAAGAAGAAGAAGAAGAAGAAGAAGAAGAAGAAGAAGAAGAAGAAGAAGAAGAAGAAGAAGAAGAAGAAGAAGAAGAAGAAGAAGAAGAAGAAGAAGAAGAAGAAGAAGAAGAAGAAGAAGAAGAAGAAGAAGAAGAAGAAGAAGAAGAAGAAGAAGAAGAAGAAGAAGAAGAAGAAGAAGAACAAGAACAAGAACAAGAACAAGAAGAAGAAAGAGATGATGATGATGATGATGATGATGATGATGATGATGATGATGATGATGATGATGATGATGATGATGATGATGATGATGATGATGATGATGATGATTTTAAGAATGTTGTGGGCTTGTAATGAACGTGAAGCTTCATGGTTAAATGACATTCCGATTCATTTAGGACCTTTTATGTTACCTGAAAAAAAAATCGCAAATAGGAAAATAAATTGCATATAAGTGCATACTCTTTCTCATTAGCCTACTTTTCGTTACAGTTTAAAACACAAGTTATTTTCCATTTGTCATGCTAATAACATCATCATCATCAGCAGCATCAGCATCAGCATCAGCATCAGCATCAAAATCATCATCATGTTGTCGTAATTGTTGTTGATGTTGTTGCTGCTGCTCTTCTTCTTCTTCTTCTTCTTCTTCTTCTTCTTCTTCTTCTTCTTCTTCTTCTTCTTCTGCTTCTTCTTCTTCTTCTTCTCCTCCTCCTCCTGGAACGGGCTTTGTGGTGTCACACATGACCTTGACCTCTGACAGTGTTTGAAGGTTACGTCTTGACCTTGACGAAGAAAAAAGAGAGAGAGAGAGAGTGTGTGTGTGTGTGTGAGAGAGAGAGGGAGAGAGAGAGAGAGAGAGAGAGAGAGAGAGAGAGAGAGAGAGAGAGAGAGAGAGAGAGAGAGAGCCCTAAGCTCTTTTCCCGCCCAAACGAAGAGAACAGTAGAGAAAGACCACGGGTGCTGACTGTTGGGGAGAGGATCATGATAAGGGAGACAACCAGGAACTGAATGACTTCCCTTGGTTGTGGTTATTTACTCTTTACAAAGCTCGCAACGTGTTTGACGAAGTGGGTTTATAACCCCTGCCCCCCCCCCCTCCCCTTCTCTCAACCCGTTCGTTCTTTATTTCTAGCCTCTCGCGCCCTCCTACTCCCTGCTTCCCGTGCTGTGTATGTTTACATCCTGGTTAGATTCTCCAGCTTTCATTTGATTTCAGATTGCTTAGTAGTTGTAGTTGTAGTAGCAGTAGCAGTAGCAGCAGTAGTAATGGTAGTAGTAGTAATAGCAGCAAAAAGAAAAGCATTAGTAGTAGAAGTAGTAGTAGCAGCGGCAGTAATAATAGTAGTAGTAGCAGCAACAATAAAATAGAGGAAGTAGGGCCTACTAGTAGCAGCAACAGTAGTAGAAGTAGTAGTTGTAATAGCAGTAATAATAGTAGTAGCAACAGCAGCAGCAACGCTGGTAGTGGTAATAGTAGTAGCAGCAGCAGTAGAAACCTTAGCAGCAGCAACAACAATAGTTGAAGCAGTTGCAGCAGTAGCAACAACAATAGTAGAAGCAGTTGCAGCAGTAGCAGTAGGCCTAGTAGCAAGAATTCATTACTTTTGTTTTCTTGGTATAAGCTAGAAGAATAAACACCCACACGCGACATCGTAGGTGTAGCAGCAGCAGCAGCAGTAGTAATAGTAGTAGCAGCAACAACAATAGTAGCCTAGTAATTGTTGTAGCAGCAGCAGACGCAGTAATAGAAGATGTTGTAGAAGTAGCAGCAAGAGTTCGGTATTTTCTGATGTTTAGCTTTAGAGGTGCCCCTACGACCTTCGGGTTATGGGATAGGATAGGATAGGATAGCTTTAGAAGAATAAATATTCGGCAGTGGACTAGAGACCCGATTGCAACTTACAGTTCGTCAACTGTCTAATTCTAATGTCTCCCAGCTCTTCTGTCTTGGTAACACCGCCAGTGGCCTGGATGACCAAGCTGCAGCTAGCTTCAAAAGTTTATTTGTCAACTTGCAGACATTCCCAAATGTCTTGTTTGTTACTCACACGCGCGCGAGAGAGCGCGCATGCTTTCGCAGGTGTACCCTTCTGTTTGTGCGTCTGTGCGCTTAATGTTTGCGTGCCAGTGCGTTTGTTTGTCTGCGGATTTCGTTCACATCCGTCTGCAAGCAGAGAGAGAGAGAAAGAGAGAGACAGATAGAGACCGAGACAGAGAGAGAGACAGACAGACAGAGAGAGACAGAGAGAGAGAGAGAGAGGCTGGGTGGGATAGGGTGGGGTTAAAGGTTAAATATGGTAAAAGATATTCCCATAACCTTTGAGTCGTTGGGGAGAGATTCGCTCCATTTTCTCTGGTCCAGCTAAGTGAGGACGGGTCCCTTCTTCTCTCTGTCGCTGCTTTTACCTTTGCCTTCCATCCCTTGGTTCCCATTAAGAGCCTCGTACCCTGTTTTGCAGCTAGCTAGATGAACTGGTAATGAGTTTGTGCGCTTGTTTCAATTATATGCCGTCCGGTTGATTGCGGTTAAGAGTACCCACTATCCACGTCCAAAATTGCTGCTGCACGAAACCTCTCCTTAGTCTGTGCTTAAAACCTCGTACGCTTCTACTGCTTCCCACTCGTGAAATCATTAGGCGTCTTCATAAAAGGATGCGATGGGGTAAAACAGCCGTGAAAAATGTTGATAAAGCATGCATCCAAAATTAATAACTGTGGCTTAGTAACTCGGCATATGCTGCCCACACACGTCCTGCGCAGGTGTTAGTAGGTCTAGTATTTTTTTCACAACCAGATGGACATAGTTATAGACGTCGTCATAAAGGATCGGATTTGTCGGTATGCGTGTCAGTGAAGCTTTTGTTTGTTTGTGTGTGTGTATGAGTGTGTGTGTGTGTGGGTGTGTGTGGGGGTGTGTGTTAGGGTAATGTGTGTGTTAGTGTTAGGGTTGTGTGAGCCTGCGAGCGCGCCCTTTGTGTGTGTGTGTGTGTGTGTGTGTGTGTTTTTGTTAGGGTAATGTGTGAATGTTTAAACGTTTCTGTATGTGTGTATATGAAAGTATGTTTGTATGTTTGTGTACACGATAGCGCGCACTTGCATGCGAGTATTGATGCGATTGTGTGTGCGGGTGCCTGTTTGTATGTCTGTGTAGGCGCGCGCGTTTGTGTGGTAAGGTAAGGTGTGAATGTTTAAATTTTCTGTACGTGTGTGCATGTATGTATGTTTGTGCGTGCGTGTGTGAGTGTGTGTGACTGTGTTAAGAAGCATATCGGAAGCGCATGTGTATGACATCTGAACGCTAAGTGAACAATTTATGTCCTCGTTAGATAAGGTCTTTAAAAAAAATTGTTGGGAGGGTAGGGTTGTTTGAGGAGGGGAGGTTACGTTTTAAGAGTGATTTTTCTCTGCAAATAGCTTTCTAGTGTGGGCGAGTCATTTGCATAAATATGGAATATAGACTAAAGATGCCATTTTGTTCGTACTGCATTTTGAACTCGGAACGGTATTATTCAGCATGGGTGTACCTGAAATTCGTTTTTGAATGGATGCAATTATTCATAATGAGAACTTTCGATAACCCAGCCTGTTTTTATCTTCTTCATCGAGACTGAAAACAATTACATTTAAATTTAAATTTTACATTTATAAATAACAACACGATAGCAGAGATTAGAAAGAAAGAAAGAAAAGAAAGAAAGAAAGAAAGAAAGAAAGAAAGAAAGAAAGAAAGAAAGAAAGAAAGAAAGTGGGTGTTGTCATAATAAGAGGATGAACTATACGTCACGTCTGACTTTGAAAATAACAATTATAATGGTGAGAGTGCGAAAGATTTAGATTGACTTTCAAAATAACAATGATGATAATTGATGGGTACATTTCAGATCTTTTCTTCTCCCTAAAATCTTACATTTAAAATCAATTCCCCTCGTGAAAGCATTGCAGCCGAAGTACAGCCACACCCAAGCTGTAAGACTGTTGGTGTTAGGTTAATTATGTTACGCAGAGACAAGGCTGATAGAGTTTGAATCAGTGAACGAGGACCAAATTCAAAAGTGCGTGTCCCAGTCGTAACAAGAACTGAGAAACGTCTTTACATGCTTTTTGCCTATCAGGATCTTTGTCTTTGTGTGTCTGTCTGTCTGTCTCTGTCCGTCTGTCTCTCTGTCTGTCTCTTTCTATCTGACTCTCTCTCTTTCTCTCTCTCTCTCTCTCTCTCTCTCTCTCTCTCTCTCTCTCTCTCTCTCTCTCTCTCTCTCTCTCTCTCTCTCTCTCTCTCTCTCTCTCTTTCTCAAACGACAAATGCATAATATTTACGAAAAACACCTTCACCTACAACATCGCTTTCATAAAGAAGAACATTAATTGGTTTTACAAATGCACAATGGTTGTGCGTGGTTTGTGTATGTGCGCTCGCGCTTGTGTGTATGTGTGTGCATTAATGTGCGTGCGTGTGTATTTATGTTGGAATGCGTGCGCGCCTGTGTGTGTGTGTGCGTGCGAGTGTGTATTTTATTTGTAAGTTCTGCCAGGGTGAAACCTTTAAATGTTATTGCGCTGTTTTACATGAATCACCGTTGTTTTCACATTTGGGTGGAACCAACACCACACAAAACTAGGCCCAATTAAGACCGTGATGCATTCTTAGGCAATGTTAAGGAACTTTCTTTTTTTTCTGTTCCTAATTCATTTTCTCCACAGAATGGATGTACCTTGTCTTTCTTGCAACCTGCGCGCGCATCTCGCTTCAACGGATTAAGAAGGAACTACCACTAAATGTAGGTACAACTATTCTGTGCATTCAGTTCTTCCTCTAGTAATGTGCATGTCAGGTCTGTTCTCTGTTTGTTTGTGTGTTTCATTGATCGTCTTTTCACTGTGTAGCGATTTAAAAAAAAAAAACATTTCTTCCACTTCGTCCCACCGCCGTAGCTCAAGTGTTAGAGCGTTCGCCTGGCACACCGATGACCCAGGTTCGAATTCCCTGATGAGCAAGATTAAAAGTGGCCATTTTTCCTGTCCATTTTAGCAGTATGATTGCTCTGATGGTTCAGTGTTGATTTAGGTCTCTACCCCTTGTTTCCTCATATGGTTATCCCCCTCTGCCATATCGCCAATGGTGGGTGTAGACGTTAAACTTCAAAGGTTCATTCATTCTTCTTCTACGAGTTGTCCGTACTTGGCGGTTGTTGGTTTCTTGGTCTATATGTCACGGTGGTTGACTTCTTTGTCTATGTTTATCATTGACGGTCGTTGACGTCTTTCTCTATTTCTCATTGGCGGTTGTGGGTTTCTTTGTCTATTTCTCATTGGGGTTTCGTGTGTGTGCTGATGTGGTTGTTGTTGTTGTTGTTGTTTTGGGTCTAGTTCGTTCAATGTCTTAGAAAAGGAAGGGTAGGGGGGCTAGATCCGGCGTCGTAGTTGATTGTGATGCAAAATTTCGCCACGTATTTAAGGTAGGCGGCTTAACAAACTAAAAGTGAACTATTTGAACAAACTGGTGTTCTGCACACAGCGGACAGCCGACAGCCCCTTGAGCAGCTTGGATACAATCCTAGGCAATCTGCGTTGTGTCATCATGAGTGCTGGCAATATGCAGGAGTGTGACTGTGTAGTCTTCTGGATGGC
This sequence comes from Oncomelania hupensis, assembly GCA_036898135.1. Lineage (NCBI taxonomy): Eukaryota > Metazoa > Mollusca > Gastropoda > Littorinimorpha > Pomatiopsidae > Oncomelania > Oncomelania hupensis. Next base: position 29,318,006 of record CM072523.1, on the reverse strand, counting down.
ATACTATCTGACTCGACATTGAGTATAATTCTTGTCAGTGGTGTTGTACCGATACGCTCTCCGCAAGGACAGGAAGCTCTGGTTGAATTTCCACGCAAACTCTATCCAAGTCTTCCCTTGTGCCAGTGTTAGTAGTGGTAGTAATAGTGGTAGTAGTAGTAGTAGTAGTAGTAGTAGTAGTAGTAGTGGTAGTAATAGTGGTAGTAGTAGTGGTAGTAGTAGTAGTAGTGGTAGTAATAGTGGTAGTAGTAGGCCTAGTAGTGGTAGTAGTAGTAGTAGTAGTAGTAGTAGTAGTAGTAGTAGTAGTAGTAGTGGTAGTAGTAGTGTGTGATCGCAGAAAATGACATCGCGTTCGAGATCTCACCCTCTTCCATATCCTCCTCCTTCTTCTCTTCCTCACCCCTCCGCTTTTCACTCCCCTCCACGTCGACGCTGCCCTCGTCGTTCTCATCCTCCTCCCTCCTACCCTCTGTCATATTCCTCCACGAGCCAGCATCCTCCCGTCTTTGTTGCTGCTTCCCCGGTTCCGTTGCTGCAGGCCCCGCCACCGACCAATGAAGAGGGAGGTTTCGCTCCTGCTTTCTGGGTTGGTACTATATGCTTCCTAATTTTTTCAATTTCAATTTGATGTATATATCTTTGATTTACTTGTTTGGTCTGTAGTATTCAAGAACAAATGCGTTTCTATAATTATGCGCGTGTGTCAGTGCTTTTTTAGTGTTTTACGTGCGTTTGTGTGTGTTCAAAGGTGAGTGAATGTTTGTGTGTTTTTGCGTGCGTTTGTTTGAGGGGAGGAAGTGGAAGGTGTCTGCATTTGTGGTAAATTGTGTGTGGTCCATCGGCTTATAATATAAACGCTCGTGTGTGTGTGTGTGTGTGTGTGTGTGTGTGTGTGTGTGTGTGAGGGAGAGAGTGAAGAGAGGGAGAGAGAAAGGTGGGAGAGAGAAAGAGAGAAGAAAGAAAGAGAGAGATCGAGAGAATGTATGTGTGAGCGTGTGAGATAATCTCTCTCTTCTCACTTTCTCTCCCCTTTCCTTCTGTCTCTGTCTCTTTCTCTCTGTCTCTCTGTCTCTCTCTCTCTCTCTCTCTCTCTCTCTCTCTCTGTCTACTATAAATAAGTTTAGAAATATCTGTGTAAAGTTACGTCTAGGCATTATAGACTTGAATGGTAATAAAAGATACAGTGTTGTTCCAAAGGCATGCCCTTTCTGTACGGCTGTTGAAAATGAAATGCATTTTTTGTGGTATTGTCCAGCGTATAAGGATATTCGTGAAAAGTACATTTTGAGGCACTTCAATGTTGATGTACCACCATTGGTGTTTTGCTTACTACAAAGTGATAGTATGATTATTACCAGAGCAGTAGCGATGTTTACTTACTATGCGATGAAAAAACGTGAGGGATTGTTGATTTAAAAGTAACCTAAAATATGTTTACTTTGAGACTCTTTCTTTCGGTCAAATGACGCGTGTTTGTCATATTTATTTTTGTAACTTTTGAAATTTTTGGTGATTTTTTTTATTTTCCTTCCTTTTTTCCATGTCTGTTGTGTTACCCCCATGCGTATAGGCTGGTGGCCTCGCATTAAAGTTTCCTGAGTTCCTGAGTTCTCTCTCTCTCTGTCGCTCTCTCTCTCTTCTCACTCTTTTTTCTACCCCATCCCTTCTCTCTCTGTCTGTCTCTGTCTCTGTCTCTGTCTCTGTCTCTGTCTCTCTCTCTCTCTCTCTCTCTCTCTCTCTCTCTCTCTCTCTCTCTCTCTCTCTCTCTCTCTCTGTGTGACATAATTTTCGTTCCCTGTATATCTACAACGAAGAATACAAAGCATGGAGACGAGGTGCTACAGAAGACTTCTGGGCATTTCCTATACCCAACACACCACCAACGACGAAGTCCGACAGACCCTCACACAAGCCATTGGACAACACGATGACATGCTCACAGTGGTGAGGAAACGGAAACTCCGATGGTATGGCCACGTCACCAGATCATCAGGCCTTGCAAAGACTATTCTGCAAGGCACAGTGCAAGGAGGTAGAAGAAGATGGAGACCGAAAAAGAGGTGGGAGGACAACATTCGAGAATGGACTGGTTTGACACTGAGCGAAGCCATCAGGGCTGCTGAGGACAGGGAAAGATGGAGATTGCTGGTTAAACGTTCATCTGTGGTGCCCCTACGACCTCCGGGTTACGGGACAGGATAGGATAGGATAGGTATATCTACGTTCTTTTAATTATGCGGCCTTTATTTCTTTTTTTTTTTAATTTTTCTTTCTCTCTTTAATTATTTCTCTCTTCCTTTCTTTAATCTGGTATTTATAATTTTTCAAATTTAATTTTCAAGGTTTCATAATAATTATTCGAAAAAAGAAACATACATTTTATTGCACAATATGCAAAGTAAATCATACGATGCCCCCCCCCCCCCCTCACCAAAAAAAATAAATTACAAAAAATAATAATTTAAATAAAAAGAAAAAGAAAAAAGATTTTTTTGAAGTTATTTTTTAGTTGGTACGGTGTAAGTTACTGAAGCAACACAAATCCCATACATTGGCGCGTTAAAATAAAATGTATTCGCCTTTGCAACATAATCCTTTAAATTTATTCTTCATTCAAATTGAAATATATTACAACATTATACTTGTAAGCAATAATCAAGCAAGCACGCAGACCTAATAATGTAACATTAAGCAAGTGTAGGCTTATTTCAAAATCCCATTCATCATCGTATTTAGACATACGCCGCGGTATGCGAGAGGCAGGAGGGCAGCGTACATTAAAGCCACCGCATACTAGCAAGTCTTGAGGGATTAAATATGTCAGTCATCGTTATGTAGATGATGCTTTAAGTTCTTTATTTAAATGTAAAATAATAATGGGGAAGGGACGGACGTTTAACTATAACAAAGCGGGAGTAGAACCGACATGTGCCATCAGGAGTAAGACAGACAGGGGCATGACGGCAGAACAGAATTGGAGTACTAAAACAGAAATTATCAAAATATATAAGACTCATTAAAAAAAGAAAAAAGAAAAAAGAAAAAGGGGTGGGAGGTGGAGGATTTAAGTAAATCTAGTCGCAGAAAAGAGAACTCGTACCTTAATATTTCCAATGAAGAACACCTTTAAATAATCATGTTCTATTAGGAAGCTGACCACACTGCACGACAGTGTAAATTAGCTTTCATTAACACATCTGTCAGCGCCAATAACACAGAGACTCTGTGAAAGACGAGCAAGATCTTAAAGTCAACGAAACGTGCTATCGCCTACTCCAGAAGCCTATTAAGAATCTGTAAGCGACTTAGTAGCTGACTGTGGGCCTTGGGGCTAATTCAAATGTCTCTCTGTTGAACGACATGGTTGAATTGTTCTGCATGAACAGTTTACAGGTTTTAAAATTTTTAGCTGACTGTTGAACGCTTACTGTTGTTGTTTTTTTTCATTCACAAAAGAGAAAAAAAACTAACAACTATGATCACCTTACGTAGCAGGTAGCCTAGCTTCCCTTAAAGGTCAACCACAGTGCTCGGTCAAAAAGTTTCTGCTGAAAGAACTTTACTAAATAATACCAGATGCAAAAAATTCGGTAAGCAAAGCTTTACCGTTTAATAGATATCGATCACTGAAAGTGGGATTTCCTACCTGTAATTAAGAGTAAGGGAAGTAATAATCTAAAACGCAGCTATCGCTGATCTCCCCTCGCAGTGACGTCAGCAGCTGAATACAATGGCCGATTGCGAAGAAGTTACAAGCGAGACAAGCAGTGTTTCTTCACTCGATCTGTCGTGTTACAGCAGTGCTCTCTTCTGTTAGAAACGAATTCGACCCCCGAGTACTAATTGTAATAATAAACAAATAATTATACGAGCTAGACCAGTGAATACATACCCTCTTGCGTTCCCTTTTCTGAAAAGCTGCGGGTGGGTGTCTCGGGCGGCTTGAGTTAGATCCTGTATCGGCCAGCGCCTTGAGCAGCTCTTGAGCTGGAAAAGCGCTATATAAGAACGATTAAATAAATAAATAAATAAATAAATAAATAAATAAATAAATAAAAGCTCCTCTGACTTTCCTGACACGCGGCAAACTGATAGCAGACGATGGATGTGTAGTAGCCACTGTGACTGTAGTTCACAGTTGAAGTTGAAGCAGTACTAGTAGGCCTACTACTAGTACTAGTAATTGAATCACTGTTGCTGTTGTTGAGGCGCTTGTTGCAATGGCACACGGCCTTTGGATCGTTGGAACAGAACCAGGCTTTAATGTCTGTATTGTTTTCATCCCAAAGCTCCGCATTAATTAAAGTGGCACTTGGGGGGAAGCAGTCTTCAGCGAAGTGTTTTGCGCAAATTGCTTACTTCGGACCGAAGTTTACACGCTTTTCCTGCACGAATCTCACCCACTTATTTCGCACTTCTTCGTTTTTTGGAAACGTATGCAATGTTAACCCATCCGCTTGTTTGTTTGTACAACCCGCAACGGCACAATATAGGCCACTGCTCTTCGTTTTCCTGCGTTTTGATAGAGAGGGGGCACTATCGGACTCCATTATTGTCTACAGGGGTTGACGTCACGAGCCATGTGGTCACGTGAGCGGGCTTTTCGAAGGTGCAAAAGTTTATTCGAAGTAGATTTTATTAAATATTTTAAAAAGGCAGTATTTTTCGGAAAAAAGTTGTTTGGCATGTGACTTCTTTTATTATGTAGATATTTTGTGCTCAGTTTTATGTTTCAATGATGTTGACCTTTAAGTCTTTTGGACTGGAAGTACTTAGTTTACTTACGTACTGTACTCGTACTCGTACTCGGTCAAGGTCCAAAGGACCTGTTCGTCGATCAAATAAGCGATCAAACAAGCTTAGCTTACACACACATAGAACTTTGGAACTTTGTTCTTTTATTTCATACAACACCATCAAACAGTATTACATGGAAATCCCATCCAGGCTGTATTTGAATTCGGTGCTCAATCTGCTGCAGCAATATAGTCTAGCAAGCTGTTGCAATCATCCACTGCCCAAAAAGCGAAGAAAAAGATCTGTGTGCATTAAATTCCTGCAGAAGTTTTTGGCGAGTTTGTAGCCTATCGTAATCGTAATGTTGTCCATCACAGATCTTTGTGGGTGTGGGTGAATGGATGTGTTTTGGGGTGAGGGGTAGAGTAATCTTTATTGTTAAAGGCGTATCATATTCTTTTTAGTTTTGGTGCTGACGTATTGTATCTAAACATATGTATTTGCTGTACATTTCCTTCCTATTGGATTATAGCTGTAAAGTCTTCTATTATCTTATGGACGTTTTAAAGGCTTTTACTGCCCAAATAGTTTATGAATTTGGCAGTTGACAATTAAATTATTCCTAAGCGCTGCTTACTGGAGTACCGGTTGCTTCTGCGTTTATGGTAAGTCAGTTGTAAACCATCAGTTATTTCCCTTTCTCTGTATAGTAGACTGTCTTCGTCCACTGCAGACCTAATAATACAATGATAAGAATAAGTCTGAAGGCGTATGCCTCAGCAATCTCGGAGACTCAAGGTTGACTGTAATGTTACGGATGTGACTATAAACGGAGATCTAGTCTGTCGTCACCGTTGTCATCATCATCACCATCATCATTATCATCATCATCATCATCATCATCATCATCATCATCATCATCATCATCATCATCATCATCATCATCGTAACCACCATAACCCTCACAACCATCATCAGTCTAGCACGGCGATAAACGCTTCCTGAATTATGCGTCATGGTTGAGTACGCTTGCACATTGAGATCGGTGTGCCTGTACCTGTGTTCAGCAGAGCGGACAATTGAGGTGGGCGTCGCCGTTTTGTCTTTACGAAATATCTTTG
>CM072523.1:29294648-29307148 GCA_036898135.1 Oncomelania hupensis | reverse complement strand
GGTCCACCCCCCCCCCACCTCCGGATTACTTTTAACCCTGTCGATTTCTAACATTGCGAATGATGGGAGACCTGGCCCCCTATGTAGTAGTGACCCGATTGTACATATCAGTTGCTTACAAGGCGCATCGGCCATGTCAGGGGTGACTTGGTCCCTCTGACAGTCGGCAGGCACTACCGCGGAATCTACTACGCGGAATTTATTCTAACCTTGTCTGGTCCTTCTCACCAGCTGCTGTGCTGGTGGCTTGGTGGGATTGACTAAGAGCCTGATTACCATGGGCCTGGCTCATGGGTCAATGGCATTCAAGGTTGATATTGTATACAACCTGTAAGTGGGTACCTTGTATCCCCCTTATCATACTGCTCTTTAGCAATAGGTAACGTGCTCCTAGCCCGGGACCTAGTTCCCCGATATTTACGTGTTATCCGATATACCCTGTTGTTTGTAGATTATAGTCACACGACACTTTCGCATATAGATGACTACTGGACCGATTTATACTGACACCAGTGGGCCAGTTGTTGGTAAAGGGGAAAATAATATAATCACACGTTGACCACTCCGGGATTCGAACCAGCGACCTTTCGGTTACTAGCAAGACGTTCTTACCAATTGAGCTACCCGGCCCCCTCGATATGCCCTGTTTGTTTGTTTGTAGATTATAGTCACACGACACTTTCGCATATAGGTGACTACTGGACCGATTTATACTGACACCAGCGGGCCAGTTGTTGATAAAGGGGAAAATAATATGATCACACGTTGACCAATCCGGGATTCGAACCAGCGACCTTTTAGTTACTAGCAAGACGCTCTTACCAACTGAGCTACCCGGCCCCTCGATATGCCCTGATCCGAGCGTTCCTTAAGTACGCCTTGGGCCTGGCCCAGTTGGACACGATTTGGTGCTGTGAGCCAGCGCGTGACCTGGTCTGCCCCGGTACCCAGTACACTCCTCGGTAAATCTTAATAATCTCGCCGGGATGACTCCTCTGTAGTCACACATTAAGCATGCGTTAAATCCTGAGTAACGCCGTCTTTTTTTTTTAAATATTATTTTTTTTTGGGGGGGCGTCACACTCCGTGATTGTATAAGTTCTTACCCTGTCATTTTAGCGATTTTACCAGCTCTTAACGTGGTCCTGTTAGGATTTGATAACCCACCCGGAGCATTGAGGCTTCTTATTGAAATCTTTTATACGATTAGATATCTTCAAACATAATAAAATCTGAAATAGATAGTACCCTATACGCTGAATATGTTGGGGACTATATGTATTACACGTGAACGTGAACGTTAATCTACACAACGAAACGTCCTGGTTTCTTTGAGGACGCGCCGCCCTGAATTTGTTACCCCCGCGTGACGGATGAGTACGAGCCAGAAACTAACTTTTAGAAATTCTCCCTCTCTCTCTCTCTCTCTCTCTCTCTCTTTCCTTCTCTCTCTCTCTCTCTCTCTCTCTCTCTATTCCTCCCCCCCTGTCTCTCTTCCCCCTCTCTTCCCCCTCCATCTCTCTATCTCTCTTACACAAACACACACACACACACACACGCACACACTCATTCACACACACATAGTCGTAACACAAACAGCCAGGTCAGAAATACTGTATTTAAAATTGTATTTAAGGTTGGGTTTTAATGGTTCATGGCCTACTTTCAGTATACATAAAACGAGACACTTGTAAGATCTCCATCTATTTTAGTCCTTGCGAAGACAGTTCATTATGATTGATAGGAAGGAAAGGAAAGCATTACACAATGGGACAATTAGCATACCATGATAATTATGGCTATGGTTTGAAAGAAGAGAACAACTGCTGTTTAAATGTCACCCGAGGAGAGATCCCACCTTTAATCCGTTTTGTTTTCTTTAGCAGAGTAAACTGAATTTATAATTGCTCAGTAATTGATAGGGAGCTGGATGACTCATTGCCTAACTTAAAACACAAAGATAGTTGGTGTTGATAGGCAAATGTCGTTATGAAATTAAGTTACCGATTTCTTATTGTATCATCAGGCGTCTGTCAGTTGGTCCGGGTTTTGAAACTGACCTTTCGCTGCTTTCGTGTGTGTGGGAGTATATATATATATATATATATATATATATATATATATATATATATATATATATATATATATATATATATATATATATATATATGTGTGTGTGTGTGTGTGTGTGTGTGTGTGTGTGTGTCTGTGGGTGTGTCTGTCTGAGAGAGGAAGGGAGAGAGCTAGAGAGAGAGAGAGAGAAGATATGATTTCATTTCTTTATTACTTGGTTAATGTGCCTTTGATTAGAGTCAAACAAGCATTTACAGCTGGGTGGACTGTGGTCTTCCGTCTGTGCAATATTTTGTCTTTCTCGACGTCACAAATCGAAGTAATAATGTGCTTAATGTTTTTATCTTCTAAACAATACCATTCGCCTTGGACTTTTAAACGGTCACGTGGCAAAAAAACACCCACAAAAACAAAAAAAGAAAATCTTTACGTCTAGTAAGGAGTGTAGATGATATACAGTGGAAATATTTTGTTGCAACTAGTTAGGCAAAACTCCTTTATTTTCCTTTTAAAACTGACTCACAATACAAGTCCATCCTTTTAATTTTGCGTGTTCCTTTTCTTCAAACCTCCTGTATGTCACGACTCTCTTGCTTGTCACGATTCTGGACCATCTGTGTCACAACATCCTCTGTGTGCAATTTTTATCAGGACGTGACAAATCTAGGGTGTACCTCCCTGCTTGTCTCAAACGCCAGACTGTGATTTGTCTCTGCACAGGAAATGTAGTGCTGCAAAGGGTTGTTGTAACTGGTTTTCGTTGGGGTGCCGGGGGTTTCAGTATAAATAGTATCCCCACTTTCTGGAAATTTAGGGCTTTAAATTCCCACTGTCGCTGTCTTTCTCATTTGCTCTTTCTCATTCCTGCTCTGTTCTATCAATCTGCTATACTATCTTCTTCTTCGCTAGACCAGTCACCTACCTTTTTTCTTAAAAACTCTTCCGGGACAAGACTCCTTATTTGTGTATGAGGTCTGTTGGATCAGCTTGGGAATATTGGACGCTTTCTGCCAGGTGGTCACTAGGGCTTCCTATGATGTTATTATTTAGCAATGTAGACATTTTATATGTATGTGTTTTGTTGATAATTTATAATGATGTTTGTATTCTATTTTGTTTTTGTAAACGGGGGTTCGATAAATTAGAGTACAGCCTCAGCGTCCCCTGCGTGGGATGTCGTTATTGTAAAGTGACTGGCTGGTGGAGAGCTTTCAATTTTACCACTAGGGTTATTTCGGCAGATCTTTTATGCGGATCAGGGGTTGTCCGGTCCTGATTTGGCTCGGAAGAGTCCGCTGGACCTAAAGCAATAATCATGTAATGTAATGTATTGTTTGGTCGTGTGTATGTATGTATGTGTGTATGCATGTATGTATGTGTTTATGTGTGTATGTATGTATGTGTGTATACATGTATGTGTGTGCGTGTGTGTGTGTGTGTGCGCGCGCATTTGTCGGTTGGTTGAAAGTCTGAATTTTGAATTGGTGGGCTGGAGCTGCACTTTGAGCTGCTCACGGTGCGGGCCGATACAGGATCTAACTCAAGCCGCTCTAGGTGCCAACTTTCAACCTTTGGCGACCAGAGGACTGAGCACATGATTGGGCGACCGGGGATGTAGAGAAGGGACCTAGTGCGGGCTGTTAAGTCCCCTATACGCTATTGTGTCCGGGGACGGTAATCTACCCACTGACTGACTGACTGGGTGTATTAATTGTTGCCGGCACTTACCCATCTAGGACATGAGCGTCAGTATCCTAAAGTCCGTGCGATGGAATGCCTAGACCTCGGTTTATACTCTCACCTCGAATGGAGGAAAAGCGCTATACAAAAATATACATTTGGTTTTTAATTTTTATTAGTAGTAGTAGTAGTAGTAGTAGTAGTAGTAGTAGTAGTAGTAGTAGTAGTAGTAGTAGTAGTAGTAGTAGTAGTAGTAGTAGTAGTAGTAGTATTTTATTATTATTATTATTATTATTATTATTATTATTATTATTATTATTATTATTATTATTATTATTATTATTATTATTATTATTATTACTACTACTACTACTTTTACTACTACTACTACTACTGCTACTACTACTATTACTACTACTACTACTACTACTACTACTACTACTACTACTACTACTACTAACTGTTTGGTTTCTCGATTTGTGTAAGTTGGTTAGCTGCTTTTTGGATTGATTAAATATTAAAGACAAACTTCGATTAGATGTACCCGTGGAATGCCAGGAATATTGTGGGGATGTTCCTGAGATGCATATTAACTCGTATGTTGATTATAGGCCTAGGCGCACCGAACTATATATAAAATAAATATTTTTATTTCATTAACTGACTCCGTTATTAATCTAATACCGCGAACACAAACACAGATACAATAAATAATAAGGTCAACCAGTTTTGCAGAAACAAACTTCGCGAATCTGCCTCATTTATTATACCTCGGTTAAAAGAACTTGATGTAACTTCTCTAATATTAAACATGAAAAATAAAAAGTCTATGGACATTAATAATCTAAATGCATTCATTATAAAATTGTCTCTTTCTTATATCATTGAACCTTTAACCTACATCTATAATGTATGCATTTATCAAAGTTAGTTTCCTTCAATATTTAAAGAAGCTGAAGTGTTATCTTTACCTAAACAAGTGATACTTCAGTTCCTGACAACTTTTGACCAAATTCCATTCTGCGTTTACTATCTAAACCCCTGGAAAGACATATTCACATTAACCTTATGAAATATTTAGAAAATAACGCTCTTTTTCATCCTTTTCAGTCTGCCTTCAGACCTAAACACTCACGTCAAACAGCACTCGCCCATATTTTTAATGTTTGGCATGATGCTATATATAAGCAAGACATTGTAGGGACAGTTTTTCTTGACATTGAAAAGGCATTTGACCCTGTTAACCATAACATCATAATGAATAAGTTAAAATTCTATTTTCAAAATACTGCATCTGTATTATTTCTTAAAATCATATTTATCAAACAGGCACCAATCAGTATAAACCAATGGTTCCTTTTCGTCTTCTGGTGATGTAACTTGTTGAGTTCCTCAAGAATCGATCCTAAGTCCTATTTTATTCTGTATATTTATCAATGACATGCCCCTTTTTCTCACACAAAATGTTAACCTTGATCTATTTGCTCATGATTCATCCCTCCATACTCATAATGCAAATCTACATCAGGTGGAGCAAAGTCTTCAAATTAGCATAAATGAAATTGATACCTGGTGTTGCCTCAATAGAATACAATTAAATCCTAATAAAAGCAAAAGTATGCTTCTTACTACACGACAAAAACGCCCACATAGATCTTTTTCCCTTAATCTAAACTTAGGGTCATACAGTATTGCGCAAGTTCATGAACATAAGATGCGAGGCATAATCATCGATGATGATTTTAGCTGGCGGTCACACGTTAACCATATATGAAATTTTTTTTTTTATAAAAACCTTTTCCTTCTAAATAAACTTAGACATTTTGTTACGGCTGATGCATTAAAATCTTTTTTCTATGCCCATTATATGTCTACTTTTAATTCTGCATAAATTATTTGGTGTAATGCCAGTGATGCTCAAATTAAACACCTAAATAGTCTTCATAAAAGAGCAATCAATACTCTTTATAAATCTTATAATATAAAAACAGATGTTTTGTCTTTTTTGTCATTTTTTACATAGTTGTAAATAGTTCTTACGTTTACTGTTCCGTCTCTTGGTGTATCATAACAAAAGCGATGTTTGATCGAGTGCATGTTGACTATGTAAAGCGCGGTGAGTCTGGTTGTAGGCTGGAGTACCCGCTATATAAAAACCCGTTATTATTATTATTATTATTATTATTATTATTATTATTATTATTATTATTATTATTATTATTATTATTATTATGTTACAATTAATGAGAAATATAACGAACTCCGAATATTACCACTTCAAAAACGAGTTATATTTAATACAGCTATCCTTATGTTCAAAATCATATACGGAGACACCTGCATATCTTGATATATTTTTTACTAAGCCAGTTGATGGGCACAGACTTTATAATTATAAACTATCTCTCCCTTGCATTGATTTATACAAAACTAGCCTATCATTTAATGGAGCTAGTGTATGGAACTCTCTTCCTCTCGAGTGTAAACATTGCGACACACTGTTTTCTTTCAAATGTAAAATATGTAGGCATCTGCAAAATTAATTATAAAAGTGATTTATAATAACATATATGAGAACACAGACATTCACGTATTATTTATTTATTTATTTATTTATTTATTCATTCATTGATTGATTCATTCATTCATTCATTCATTCATTCATTCTTCTTCTTCTTCTTCTTTTTATTATTATTATTATTATTATTATTATTATTATTATTATTATTATTATTATTATTATTATTATTATTATTATTATTATTATTATTATTATTATTATTATTATATTGTTGTTATTGTATTTTCTTGTAATAATAATAATAATAATAATAATAATAATAATAATAATAATAATAATAATAATAATATTGGTGATGGTAATGGTAAGGGGGGTGATAGTGATAATGGTTATAATGCTGACAATAATTGTTAATATTTTTATTGTTATTCTTATAATAATAATAATAATAATAATAATAATAATAATAATAATAATAATAATAATAATAATAATAATAATAATAGCAATGAAAATAATAATAATTATAATTATTATTACTTATTATTATTATTATAAGGGTTAGGTGTATGGAGGGGTAGGGGTTTGCCTAAAATTGTTTAAAGATAATAATGAAGATGTTGGTGTGCTTGTGTGTGCATGTGTGTGAGTGCATGTGTGCGTGTGAGTTCTATGATTGCCAAGTTAAAGGTTAAGGTTTCCTTACTATGTTAGTTTGTTAAGGGACAGATTGGAAGATTAGACTGTATCATTAGTCTAAAATCTTTATCCCTAATAAATAAAAAAGTTTCAAAGTTTCAAAGAACTAGGATTGTTACAAAATATTGTGCTAATCTCCGGGCAATGTAATTAAATGTCTTAAGAAGTTGATAATTATCCAAGAAAGGATTTTGACAGTTTCTAAACATGCTGCGCTTTCCATTTTTGGTGACCGTTTTGTGTGCGTGTGTGTGTGTGTGTGTGTGTGTGTGTGTGTGTGTGTGTGTGTGTGTGTGTTTGTGTGTCAACGCCAAAGTCAAGAAGTCAAAATGGTTTATTTGCTAGACTTTCATCCCCATTGCAAAAAGGCGATTTGGGGTGTGGGGATTAATTACAAACAAGGAAAATGGAAAACGTATGGACATACTGCGTTACACTGACATGGATGACCATATCAGGATTTAAATTTCATTGTGTTTATGACCGGAAAACGAAATCGAAACCGAAAGTTAATAGGCATTATCCCTAAATAAACCGAAAGTAGGTTGCTTCCCCTGAAATGCGGTACACAATACATGTTGACAGCTAGTTAGAAAATACTCCTAAATAAACCGAAAGTAGGTTGCTTCCCCTGAAATGCGGTACAAAATACATGTTGACAGCTATTTAGGAAGTACTCCTATTGGTCAGACAGTGTGTGGGTTTCTGGTCAACTGGTCAAGCTTAGCATGGTAGCAGGCACGGCTGATCGACGGCTGCTGTTTCAACAAGAAGAATCACTTCAATTGATCAGCACTGCCCTTCAGGCAGCTCGCTCTTGATGATGTAGTGCATGGTGACTGATGTTGCACAGTCAAAGCACATGACGTAGTCATCGCTGTGACCGATCAGTTGTGTACCGTTTTCACCGTCAGTGGCGATGATCCTGATAATACGCTTTGTTTTCTCTGCGGGTTGCCTCATCTTTCTATCAGCGTGCTTCATCGCCATAGTCACTTGCTGCTTGACTTTTTCTAGGTCAAAACCTCTATCTCTCGCTACTGTCTCCACTGGTATCATTTCACTAGGCTTGTTCGTAGGATTATCATTAGTTATCACTAGGTCTACATTGACTGCCTGCACTGTCGTCAACAGCAGTAAGCTGAGAGCTAAGCCCCGTATCAAGGTCACCGTTAAAAACAGCAGCGGGTCCAATGACAATAATCGAGCGTGCAGCACGTGCAGAGGGCCTCAGAAGCGGCTGAGATAGGTATGCTTGCTGTTTTCTGTTGATTTTCACATAGGCCTACATCACTGTTTACATTCGCAGATGTCGATGAAAGCGTGTACTCAAAAGTTTCCGTATGAAGATGAACATTGTACCAGCTGGTGATGTTCGTTTCGCCAGTTTGCAGCTCTTGCTTAACCGTGGCGAAACTGACTTGTGGCTTCTCTTTTGTAGGTCACAGTCCCTTGTCGCTGTATATCGGTCGTCATAGTGGTATCATGGGTTTGACACAGACGCAAGATCAACACTGCTTTCTGGTCTTCCAAGGTCATTTTCCAGAAGGAAATGCGACTGGTAGGGCGTTGAGTACAGATTACACTACATCCAGCAGTCCGGTTAGACACTATGCATGTTGCTGGTAGAAATGTGTGGTAATACGGTCGAGGTTTTGGAGCATCGCAAAAACACTTCTTGCCTCTGGACAGGGTGACACCCCCACCTCCCCCTCTACCCCCGTCCCTCTGTGTGTGTGTGTGCGTGTGTGTGCGTGTGTGTGTGTCTATCTTGTTTTAATTGTTGTTCTTGTCTAGTTTACGAGTGTGTATTCAAAGTTTGGACAGTTTCAATTCATTGTACGACCCCATTAGACAGGCTGTCTGCGCAGTAAAGCCAATTATTAATGGGTTTAATTATCATCCTCGTCTTCCCATCTAGTCATGTTACAATGATAAAGAAGGGCGGGTCCCACTCAACATTTTGTAGGTAATATGTCATCACCCTACTTAATGGGTTGGGTCAGGTTCAGGTCATAATGAAGACAGGTTGGTGAATCTAGATCCCACACGATGAGGAGAGAAGGGATCTTATTATCGCTTTGCGGGTTGTATTTGTACCGCTGGCATTCACCCGTCTAAGACACAAACGAGGGTCTGGGTCTTTACAAATACGTGCTATGGAATGCGTGCGTGCATAGACTAGATCGCGATTTATTGTCTCATACGACGAAACAGATATTCACCTGCACTGCAGCAGAAGAACGAGACAGTAATTTTAGCTTCATGATCAATCTTCTCTCAGGTATTACGACTCTTCACAACAAGGTAGTAATATTGGGTTAGTCGAACTCTGACCCCAACCACAGGGGTATTAGCCAAGCATAATGGATCTTCGACAGCAAACAATGAGTAGATCCTCGACTGCATAGCAGTAGCAATAACATGTTTCTATGTTAGCTATGTATGCTATGTATATACGTATGCTATGTATATACACGTACGTATCTTTAAATAGCCATTTCATTAAAACATAGCACCAGCTATTCTATTAGGAACCATTGTACCTGGTTACTATCCTTGTGCCCCAACTTGTGGAATGCCGTTTCTTCTTCTTCTTCTTCTTCTTCTTCTTCTTCTTCTTCTTCTTCTTCTTCTTCTTCTTCTTCTTCTTCTTCTTCTTCTTCTTCACCCGGTACACATTGGTCGAAGGTAAATTAACGTCCCCGGACACTTAAAGCGTATTGGGAAGGTCGAAGGCTACCAGAAGCATGATTGATTGATTGGGTAGATTACCGTCCCCGGACACATGGAGCGAATAGAAGACACACTAGAAGCATGCGTTAATAGTCGTCTCAAGAGGCAATAAAGCATGCTCTCATGCTTCAGAGCACTGCTTCCTACTACAGCATGCTTCTAGTAGCCTTCGACCAATGTGTATCGGGTGTCTTCTTCTTCTTCTTCTTCTTCTTCTTCTTCTTCTTCTTCTTCTTCTTCTTCTTTCTGTTGTTCTTAGTGCGTTTCCAGCGCAAGATCTGCCCAAGGCGTGCGTGCGCTTGTGTGTGTGTGTGTGTGTGTGTGTGCGCGCGCGTGCAAATGCATTGAATATTTCCGACGACTTAGCCTCAAAACAGCCTCTTCATCCTCCTCCTCCTCCTCCTCCTCCTCATCATCATCATCATCATCATCATCATCATCATCATCATCATCATCATCATCATCCACATCATCATCATCATCATCATTATCTATGTCACGTCCACTGCCTCAACAGTATGTACACAAGTGTGTGCTTGTCACAAGAGAACAACCACCCCAAAAACTAACACATACAACCCCAGAGGGAACAACTACCACTTTTTTATTGACATAAAATCAAACTAACCTCTATCTTTATATAACTAACCCACTCCTATATCCGCAATCCCACTTAACTATAATGAAAACAAACAACATTGGAAAACAAAATACAATAATAAATAAGATAATGAGTTTCTTTTAAGTCTTTTTTCTTAGAGCCTTTACAGTTTCACAAGTGGCTGTAGAATTGTTCATTATTTAGCTAGTGATTTGTATTAACTATACACAATGCTCAATACTTTTGTAAATAATGTGGATTTTCCACAATATTTTTCAGTGCCTACAATTTATACAAGAGAAAATGCCATTCCTCTTTAAACTAACCATACATTTGGCTTTAAACAACTCGCAACTAATATGTTTTTTACAGTTAATTTTTGAGCAAATTCACAAGGGAATAAGGAACAGGATTTTTCCGTTACGGACTTTCTAAGTAAGAGTCCAGCTGGATGACAATCAGCGTGGTTGCCTCAGATGCTCAAGACGTTTGAGGTTCCGGGTTGTAGAGAGGCTCCCATGGTTGTTACGGTCAAAGCCCACTCCACATAACAAACAGCATGGATGATGCAGTTCTGGTAGAGATGCCAGTACCAGTACACCAAGACATTCGCGAGAGTAACTTATAGCATTATTAACCAATCAACATAGGAAAAACTCTTACATACTCTCCTGCATCTTAGTGAACATTACTACCTTCCTATGATCTATTCATTATCAAGCTCATCCACAAATTACCTCCCTTGATCATACTTGAAATGAACGAACTTTCCCAAATTATTTCCCTTTATTATAATTAGAAACAATTTAATTGTAATATATGAATTATTTCACTTAACAACTGTTGAAAACAACTTATCAAATTCCATTTATAAATGATATATCTTTTTCTTAATCATCGACAAAAGAATCGTTTCCATCTATATTTTACTTCTTTTTACAACGCTAGCAAAGACTTTAAACTGGCCATGCATAAACTACTTCTCTTCAAAAACGTTGGAAAATAATTATCAACTCAGTTGTGGCAAATGTTGCCACTGCGATCCTTGGCAAGCACTGTCCAAAGAAGAAACCGTGGATAACACTTGAACTTTTGGACCTGTATGACAAACGAAGAGAAATAAAAAAAGAAAAAGAACGCCTCACAGGGAGCTGGTGCTTACCGCAAAATCAACAATGACATCCGAAAAGGCATGCGCACAGCAAAGGATAACTGGATAGAATATCAAAGCCAGGAAATAGAGCACATTGCCCACTGCAAAACTTGCACGGCACGTGATAATACACGCCTTCCCTCATACCCATATAGCGGCAATCTTGACCAATTTAGGATGACGAAGCAACACTAACGAAACAAAAGCACTTGTTCTAATTACCACTATTTGCAAATTTAGCAATAATGTATTCTCTCTCCATCACATTCCGTCCTCTATAAAAGGCTTAGAAACCATATCCACAAATATGTGGGGCCGGGTAGCTCAGTTGGTAAGAGCGTCTTGCTAGTAACCGAAAGGTCGCTGGTTCGAATCCCGGATTGGTCAACGTGTGATCATATTATTTTCCCCTTTACCAACAACTGGCCCGCTGGTGTCAGTATAAATCGGTCCAGTAGTCACCTATATGCGAAAGTGTCGTGTGGCTATAATCTACAAACAACAACATCCACAAATTTTTTTTTTAAAACCGTCTAGAGAATAATCATCATTGTCGTCATCGTCGTCGTAATCCTCCTCATCCTCCTCATCATCATCCTGTGAGAGAAGTAAGCTTACTATAGTTTCTTACTCATTCCATCTGACCTCTTAACGCAGCATGCAGTTTTTATTACAATGTATTTAAGCTGTGATTCTATGTTAAGTTAATGGTAAACATTTAAAAAAAATGTTTTTGAGCACATTTATAATTTTTTTCGTAGAGTATGCATGCAAACTCTCTCTCTCTCTCTCTCTCTCTCTCTCTCTCTCTCTCTCTCTCTCTCTCTCTCTCTCTCTCTCTCTCTCTTCTGTATATCTCTGTCTCTCTCTCCTTCTCTCCACTGTGTGGAGTGCTGCTAGGCATAATCAAATACAAAAAATAAATTCATCGCATCGACGGGCAATAAAATTAATTTCTAACTGTACAACTATTTCAACAGATGAAATATTTATAAAATTAAACATTTTACCTCTAAATAAACAATTTTAATATAATA
>CM072523.1:29134648-29289648 GCA_036898135.1 Oncomelania hupensis | reverse complement strand
GCACTGCTTTCTATACGCTTCAAGCTCTATAGTCACGGAAAAAGCGCAATTTGACTGCAGTGAACTCGAAAAATGTAAGTTTCGTCTCCTCTAGGGGACGAATTAGGTCAAACTGTATTAGTTTCTAGGTCAACTGTCTTTTACGAACCGTTTGACAATGTTTTTGAACCGTTTGTTGACGCCGGATAGTGTCCTCACTTGGTTTCATGCAATTTAAGAATCCAACAAGGCAATTGGGTTTTTGAGACGGAAAGAGCGGAATGTTGTAGGGCAACATTCTGTATATATTTACAGTGAAATTGCGCTTTTTCCGTCACTATAGCGCTTGAAGCGTGTAGGAAGCAGTGCTATGAAGCATGAGAGCATGCTTTATCGCCTGTTGAGGCGACTAGTAAAACATGCTTCTGGAAGCGTTCGACCAATGTGTACCGGGTGTCTTCTTCTTCTTCTTCTTCTTCGTCTTCTTCTTATGTTATATCAATGCTATTTTCATTAATATTATTCGTAGGTGTTCTTAATAATGTATTTCTACGTATTTCCTAACAGCAACATTCATCTATTGATTATAGTTTGCCCCAATGGGCTATATGCACAAGTCGGTCCGCGAAAGCGGCATGGTCACGTGCCGCGGGAATAACAAAGCGGCCATGGCTTGTTTCAGCTCGCTCGCGTGTACTCCAATGATGCTTAAAAATTTTAACTTCACCTACATTTTTGGATATTGTGATGTTTTGAACATAGCACATTCGTGCAATAATGATTAAAGACAAATTATTATCAGGGGACAGGCTTTTTTAAAGAGCGATTTGTCACAATCAGTTTAGAGTTCATCAATATTTCATCTTTCAGTGGAAATCGATGAAAGGAAATGTTCTTTTCTTTGCATAAAGGTTTTACGTCGGAGGTAGAGCATCCAAACGCAGCACAGTACTTCACCATTTTCAAACTCGAGCACGCTGTGTTATTCCCGCAGCACGTGACCGCCACGCCTTTGTGCAAAGAGCCCATTGCAATTGCAACATGTTTGCCAACGCTTGAATATGCGTGTGAAAGTGAGAATGTCCGTGCATGTTTGCACGTTTGTATGCAATGCAATGGGCCAGAGGCCGTTTATGCATTAAATTGTCAAATTCTCTCTCTCTCTCTCTCTCTCTCTCTCTCTCTCTCTCTCTGATTGTCTACGTCTGGAAGGAATAATTTAATGACCAAACACTTTATTCAACTAACTGATAGAAGTGGCTTTATTTTATAATTAAAGGTTTCCCCTCGCACATAATAATGTGGCAGCGGTGGTATGTGTGAAGCAGATGCGTGCCTGTTGTGATAGTCTTGTCTATGACACCTATTTTATACTGTAATATTTATTTTTACACGTGTTGCACTTTTATGGTAAATAATGTTAGTTTTATAATGTAAAATCGCCCGTTGGGGTGCCGGGGGTTTCAGTATAAATAGTATCCCCACTTTCTGGAAATTTAGTGCTTTACATGCCCACTGTCGCTGTCTTTCTCATTTATTCTTTCTCATTCCTGCTCTGTTCTATCAATCTGCTATACTATCTTCTTCTTCGCTAGACCAGTCACCTACCTTTTTTCTTGAAAACTCTTCCTTATTTGTGTGTGAGGTCTGTTGGATCAGCTTGGGAATATTGGACGCTTTCTGCCAGGTGGTCACTAGGGCTTCCTATGATGTTATTATTTAGCAATGTAGGCATTTTAGATGTATGTGTTTTGTTGATAATTTATAATGTTTGTATTCTATTTTGTTTTTTGTAAACGGGGGTTCGATAAATTAGAGTACAGCCTCAGCGTCCCCTGCGTGGGATGTCTTTATTGTAAAGTGACTGGCTGGTGGAGAGCTTTCAGTTTTACCACTAGGGTTGTTTCAGCAGATCTTTGATGCGGATCAGGGGTTGTCCGGTCCTGATTTGGCTCGGAAGAGTCCGCTGGACCTAAAGCAATAATCATGTAATGTAATTATAATGTAAAATGAAATGTGTTTGTGTAAGGGGAGATGCGAGAGATTTAAAGAGTGTTATGTGGGCATGCATTTTCACATTTTATACCTTATGTGGGTTTTTTTCAAGTTTGAATGTCTTTTATTTATTGGAGCAATGTTTACAGTCTGTCGTAGTTCCTTGTAAGAGGTAATAAATATTTGTTGAATCATCAACTCAACTTAAATTACTCTGATCAATAACATTTAATACAACAACAACAACAATAACAACAACAACAATAATAACATCATCCATTAAAAATGTACAATACCTCATTGTCTTCAGTTCAGTCCAATTTCAAAAACAAACTTGCTCAGAGATTTGCTTAAGGCGCTGCAATCAATAACACTATTTTCAAATCAAATTAGACCATTAATTAATTAATCCTCTAGAATACTGCAATATTAGCAAGTGTTCTTTTTAAATCAATTTTTTTTTTTTGGGGGGGGGGGGGGGCCACGACGTGGATATGGATCGAGAAATCCGGTATCGTAATCTGAACTGATGGAGCAAGACACCGCACACACCTAAGGCGTTTCGATTCATTATCATGCTTATTGCGTCTGTTTACTGTTTATTTCACTTCAACGTCACGATTCACACGTGTGTGTCTCAGCCATGATGATACGTCACGCTCCACCCCCACCCCCTCTACCCGCACTCCTTACCCCCCCCCCCCCTCCTCCTTCAAAATTAGAGGTGCACAAAGCACCCTTTCAATAATATAGTGGTTTTTGTTTGTTTGTTTGTTTGTTTGTTTTGGTGTTGTGTTTTTTTTTATACGGGAAAGTACAGTAAGATGTAAGCTTACTTGTAAATCTATTTGTTTGTTTCTTTGTTGTGTTGTTGTGGGTTTTTAGTATATTTTTGCCTTCTCAGCTTAAACAAGGCAACCGAAGAGCAGCGCTACCAAAGGCGAGTAGGGGGTGGAGGGTTAGGTTGGTGTAAGTTGGATTTATTGTTGGTGGGGAGGGGGGGGGGTGAAAGAGGCGTAATACTGGCTGAGTTTGCTGGTATACTGGACATTGGCTCATCTAGGACAGCAACTTCAGGATCTCTCGAAAGCCCATGCACAGCCACGCCCCTAAACCCTTTGTTTACAAGCTTATGTGAAGGAGAAATATGTTCGATTTCACATCTGCTTACCCTTGAATATCTCAACAAGGGAATGTTTTTGTTGTCGAGAGAAATCTGTGGGTTTTTTTTTTAACGCCGAACAGTACCGTAAAGACGAATTTCCTGGTAAATTCATCTTTCTTTGTTCTTGAAGTGCTACTTCTACATTTCAGGCCACATCTGCTAGCGCTTCAATATCTAGAAATTGCTACGTATGTCGACACGGGATAGTACCGTAAAAGATGAATTTCCTGGCGCTTGAGTATCAAGAACATCTAATTGGTAAAGATAGGCTTATATTTCTCTTAGCGAAAATGTTGTGTTTGCTATCACGGGAATGTACTGTCAGATTAATTTCCTAGTAAATTATTATTTTTTTAATTTTTTTTATTATTACATCTCTCTCTCTCTCTCTCTCTCTCTCTCTCTCTCTCTCTCTCTCTCTCTCTCTCTCTCTCTCTCTCTCTCTCTCTCTCTCTCTCTCTCTCTCTGTGTTTGTGTATGTGTGTATGAGGGTGCGCGTTTTGTTTGGTTTGGTTTGGTTGTTTATTTGGTTGAAACATATATCTCGGTTCACATCTGCCGAGCATCTATAAAATCTATTTTTTAGTGAAACGTATTTTCTTGGCAGTGTCTTTATTTACGGTTATTACCAAAATACCTAAAGGTCCTGCTGAAGGAAATAACACTTGCGATGTTCATATTCAACAATAGGGTTGACAGGATTTAGCCGCGTTGATGCATTTTGGGATGAGGGTCGTAGACAAGAGCCTGTTTGGGGCGTGTCGCTTTGTTTGATTTTCATTGGCTTCCAAACCTATCTCACGCTTCAGTGAGAATATTGTTCTAGCAGGTAACATTGTGGGTAGTTTTAAGCTTGATACACCGAAGAATAGATTTATTGGATGTAACAATGTTAATAATTTAGGATTGATACATTGGAGTACAGTTTATTTGGATGTAACAATATTAATTAGTGTAGGATTGATACACCGAACATAAAAGTACAAGTTTCTGGGATATAACAATGTATTTTAAGGTTGACACACGAAAATAAAAGACGGGATATTTGGATATAACAGCAGTTAGTGGTTTAAAATTGGTACACGAAGGTCATCTGTAATGGACAGATTTCATGGATATAACAATATTAATAGTTTAGGGTTGATACACGAAAGTAAAGCTTACAGTAAAAGTGGAAAAACCATATGAATAGTTTAGGATTGACACACGAAAGTAAAATAAAATCAGCTTATTTTGAATGTAACCACAGTTAATGGTTTAAGATTTATAGACGAAAGCAAAGTACATGTTTTCTGGATATAACAATATTAGTAGTTTAGAGTTGATACACGAAAATAATGGACAGGTTTCTTGCATATAACAATACTAATAGCTTGGAATTGAGACACGAAAATAAAGGTAAGTTTTCTTAGATGTAACACAGTATTAAAAGTATTAATCTTCAAAAGGGTTTGTTCATGTTCAGTGAGAGCATAATTATCGCCATTGGATTCAAAAATTCGATTTTATACGTCACTGCTCCTATTAAGATTACATTGTACGCCTTTTTGTCTTTCAGTTATAATTGTTAAAAAATACATAGTATTAGAGAAGATTCCTACACCAAAGTAGCCTACATATTTTAGAACTGCTTCAAACATGTTAAGTGGGGGGCAAAAGTTCATGATGAAAGCGAGTTTAAGGAAGGTCCTTTTTAAATTAGTATTGTGTTTCTTTGTAATACAGTCGGGAAAGATGTTCTGTGGTACCTCATGCGTAAATGTAAAATAACATTTTTCTGGAATCTTACACTGGTGGAATTTAGGGTTCTTGTAAAAATTACCTTGTTTTCATTTTCTAAATAAGAAACTTGTACAAGTGCAGTTGAAATAGGTATATGTCATTTACGTAGGGAATTAAACAAAGCGTGATATTTTAATTAGCTAAGTGATGAAATAAACAAATAGAAACAATTGACAGCGTTTTGTTTTATTTAATAAAGGAACTTGTACAAGTACCGGTGACAGAGCTATGCCTGTTGTTTATGTAAAGGAATTATACAAAGAGTTACATGTTTTATGCAGTTATAAGTAAAGAACTAAACAACTAGGGACAATTTGACAAGCGTTTTATCTAATTAAGGAACTTATACAAATATAGAGAACGTGAGTTACATGTTATTACTTATTGAAATAAATGACTTTTAATTAAGGAACTTATACAAGTACTATTGACAAGAGTTATATGTAATTAAAGGAATTTACACAAAGAGTTATTTTATTTTACTTAACTAAGTAAGGAAATATACACGCAACTAGGGACAATTTATCTAAGTAAGGATACAAGTACAGTACAAGTACAGTTGACCAGAGTTATATGTTATTTAAGTAAAGGAATTTACACAAAGGGTTATTATATTTTACTTAACTAAATTAGTTAGGAACTACACGCCTAAGAACAATAATTGACAAGAGTTGCGTAGGCCTACATTAAATAAAGGGCACATCACCCTGTCAGCAGAATGTCATTTCAACGTGATTTGTGTTTCAAGGCTTAGACACGCATGGTGCATGGCTGTATAAAAAATGTTTTTGTAGCATATTAAAACAAAGCAACGTAATATCTCGCGTTTAGTGAGCGTGCATTGCACATCCTTTTCCCGCTGTCAGTGTTTTGTACATGTTTGATGAGAGGAACACTTGTTTTCGTGAATGTTCTCATGCAAGTCTAGGCCTGATAGGAACATTTCTTTTAGTTTAGCATTTCTTCGCTTGTGTTTGACTGGGACAACTTTTATTTTTTCTTCGTGTTTTTTGTGCATATCTGATTAAAACAAAAGTTAGTTTGTCGTTAAATTTTATTATGCAGGTCTGATAGGAACGTTTTGTTTTGTTTATCATTTTTGTACTGCGTTTGACAAGGAGATTTGTTTTCGTATTTTTTGTGCATATCTGATGGGAAAATCTAGATTTTTTAAAATGTTTATTTTTAGGCAGGTTTGACAGGACGTTTCCTTTTTGTTTAGCATTTTGTTTGTACTGTGTTTGTCGTGAAGACTTTACTTCCTTTTTTTCGCATTATTCTGCATGTTTGGCGCGGAAAGGTTCTTTTACTAGCGTTTTATATATGCTTGATGGAGACTTTTAAAAATAAATTTCTTCACGTTATCGTGGATGTTTGATGCGGGAAAGGTATATTTTGAAAGTGTTTTAATTGATGCTTGATGGAGAAGTACGTATGTATTGCGATACTGAGCTAATACTATACCGTGCCTTTGGAATTCGAAGTTTCGAAGTAGAAGATAGTGTAATATTGTCAATTTCCATGAAAACATTGAAAGCGGCGCTTAGCTATTCATATCTTTCGAGTT
The DNA here is from genome assembly GCA_036898135.1 of Oncomelania hupensis. Classification (NCBI taxonomy): domain Eukaryota; kingdom Metazoa; phylum Mollusca; class Gastropoda; order Littorinimorpha; family Pomatiopsidae; genus Oncomelania; species Oncomelania hupensis. Next base: position 29,283,160 of record CM072523.1, on the reverse strand, counting down.
AGGGGAGGAGGAGGTGGAGAGATTTTTGTTTGTTCTTCTTGCTGCCTATCATTGACGACAGATGATGGACCTTTTGTGTGTGTGTGTGTGAAATTGTTGATATTTTAATGAATTATTAATCTGGACGGAATTGAGCACTTCATAATATACATTTTAAAGTTTAAATAAGTGTTAATTTTTGAAGGTCAGATTTTAAAAAGTGAATTATTTTGGAGAAAACGAAGTCAGCTTTAACTGGTTACTTTAAAAAAATATATTTTCTTTACTTGTTCAAAAAAAAAGGTGACTTGAAGATCGATGTTTCATGGTTTTTGATATTAATTGTTTTCGTTACTGTGAATCTGCAGTAAGAGAGGCTTTGTCCGGTGCTGAGTGCTAGTATCGTATACCTGTTTAATTTGAGAGGTTACAAATATTTAAATTTTAAAATAAAAGAACGTACTTTGTTTTATTTTACTTTTTAAAAAAAAAAAGAAAAAGATTTCTAATTCTCAATATCTACGGGTAATTTTTGGCTGCAAACTTAAAAAACAACAACAACTATACATTAATTAAAAACAACTTCAAATTTGCGCCTATTGCTTTTAAATGCAATGTGTGTAGTTCCCAGCATAATAATGTAGCAAGAACCATCAATATATTTATACCAAAATTCCATGAAGTGTCAAACGGTAATTTGTTTTCGTTTAAAGTAATGAAATTGTTACACCCGAAAAGGACGGAGGTCAACATCGGAGTTTATTGTACTAAAGGCCAAAATAAGAAACGTGTAGCCTACTTTCGATCACAAAATCCGTCCGGCAGAAACCGTTAACTATGCAGTTATATACTATGACTTATTTAAAGTGCTCAACAATGTCTTAAAAAGTCTATTTCACGCAAACGGATGACTATTTACCTAAATATTCATGAATACATTTTTTTTTGTGTCAAGCAGTTTAGATTAAATTTTCGCAAATATTAGACAAAAAAGCTATATGAATACATTATGTAAGCAAACAGTCATCTCTTATCGTCAATTAGTTATTTTGGGGAGTTTCTGCGCACTGTTGGTCTCGACCTAAGATTATTCATTCTTGTCCTTTTTTCTGCAGCGAACAGTTAACATTTGATGGTGTAATGACCTACATGTATCACTTTATACTTGCTGCATGCGTTAGAGGATTTTTTTTTCTCCCGAATCTGTACTAGTAAACCTAAACTACTTCCCTGGCAGTGGGGTTGTTTTCAGTACCTGAATAGGCCCGATAGGCCTTGACCAGCGCTTTGAGCTGCTCTTGAGCTAGAAAAGATCGCTATGTAAGAAAATTAGCTGGCGTCCACTTAAGGTTCAGAACGCCAAATTATATTGTGAGTCTCAAAACATGGAGATTTCAATTAAGGTAGTAGCCGGCAAATGTGTTTTTCAGCACATGGCCTCAGTGCTACTGGAAATAGGTGCAAGGAGGCAGAAGAAGAGGTAGACAGGAAAAGAGGTGGGAGGACAACATTCGAGAATGGACTGGTTTGACACTGAACGAAGCCATCAGGGTTGCGGAGAACAGGGACAGATGGAGTTTCTGGTTAAACGATCATCTGTGGTGCCCCAACGACCTTTGAGTTACGGGATAGGCTAGGATAGGATAGGCTTCTGGGGAAAAAAACTGAAATGTAGTTTGCTCCCTTTGCATGACGAGGAGCTTCGTGGCTGAACCTTCCTATCCTTATAGTGTGTTTGAATGTATAATTCATTTTAAGAAAATGTCACGTAGCTGATGCATGTTCTTGTGTTTCGTCATCTGTAATTGTCAAGATTTTGTGAAAGTTCCGGCCTTTGTTCGCAAATTTATGCATTTTTTTTTAAAGTTGAAAATGGTTAGTTGCGAAGGTGTGTGTGTGTGTTGGTGTGTGTGTGCGTGTGTGTGTGTGTGAGGAGTAGGTGTGGGTGGGGGAGATGGGATGGTTGGTGAGTTTGTTTGAAAGAGATAGTGTGCTTGTGTGTGTGGGGGGTGTGTGTGGGGGGGAGGGGTGTGTGTGTATGTGTGTGTGTTCATTTTCCGTAAGAATATAGACATAGCTTCTATAAAGTAGAACTTAAACTGAATTTTTTTTAAAATTTGGAGTCTGAATTAAGCTTAGTATCTAATAAACACAATGTAGTTGTTTAAAACCCTGCAAAATAGAAAACTGAGCAGTTACTTGTTAGTGTTATAATGGAGACCTTCATTATGCTTTGCTAAACATTTTGAGCCGAAATTGTGTGCTTCTTTAAAACACTATTAAGTCCGTCGTCTTTATGATTTCATATAAAAGCTAATTTTCTATGCCCATTTGTTATGTGAAAGACTTCGATTACGTGTCAGTAAGCGAATTGTGAGTGCCATAGCATGTAGGCCTAGAGCGAAAGATGCCCTCAGTCCTCGTTTGAACCGGGAGGGAACTTTCTGAAGTGTGGCAATAGCTCTTGCTTAGGCTTACAAAACTCATCTGTCTGACATGACGTTTTATTGTTACGAACGAGTACAATGCAGTGGCTGTCTACGAGAGCGCTTACAAGACTGGTGTTATGCATGGCCCTATAAAGTGTACGATAGTGTAAAGCATTTCCCACTAAAGTAAAAGTTAGCCAAAGGTCGGTCTCTATGGCTTTAATAGCAGTCTGCCGTTGAATGATCGAACTGACTTATTTACATTTTTTTGTTTGTTGTTGAACTTATACAAGAGACGGTGACGTGGAATTCTACTACTAGAACTGTGATGTTAGATTCTATACTTCAAGTTGGTTTTCAATTCCTATAGAAGCATTTTTAGCGAAACAAATAAATTGAGATTTTGTTTAAAAATCCGCTGCGCTTTATCTTATTTCTTTCTTTTCGAGGGCGCAGTTGTGCAATGGTTTGGGCACACACTAGCAATGCTTCAGGCTAAGCAACATCGGCAAGGGTTAGTGCTTGGATGGGTGATCATGCTTGGAAGGCAATCACAGAAACCAATGCGATTGAGAACAAGATCTCGACACACCTCGGTCCACCCAGCTGTGAATGGGTTGGGTTGCCTCAATCTGCTTTCAACCGGGCAAAGCTAAAGCAGCGAAGGAGAGGAGATAGACACTGTCCTCTGTAAGCTGGCCTACAGAAAAGAAAGGTCCCGAACGCTTCCCTCCCCAACATTTGCATAGTTACGGGGGTACCTTTACTTTTTTTTTTAAACTTTCTGTTTTTCTATCTCGTCTTATACTGGAATATTAGTTATAAAGTAGTCCGGTTTGGAACATGCTGAACATGTTAAAATGTAGCAGCCTGAAAGGTCAGTGGTTGATAGGGCCGTTGTTGGCCGTTCCTTTAGGTATCGTTGAAACACAATTAAATGTGCACTAGATGCAGTCGTACTGTACTGTTTGCCACACAGCGTAGCTGACAGCCGCCGCGTCTAGCTTTTACTCCTGAGACGACAACGATATCGATAGCCTTGGCGACGCCGATCGGCTACGCTGTGAGCAAGCATGCAAGATGAACTCTAGTAAGGCGTGCGTCCAAGATATTAAAACCGATTGGCTTAAAAAATATGTCAACAAGAATTACCATGTGTTAAAAGAAAGTTTAACTTGTCAAATCAACCTTCAAGCACACTGATTTATCAGTAGTTGGTGTCTCTTTTTAAAAAATGAGTCAAAATATGACGTTTATGAATTTGTGTAGGAAACGCCCTTGTACTTCGTAAAATTGTAGTAACATTATGAGAAGGGACAGTAATTAATGGCGCCATCTGTTACATAATCAGCATTATACGCAAGTCTCCAAGGGGTCAAGCAAGGAAGACCTGCCGGCCCTCTTTTAAGCTTACTTGCTAGTGGTTTTAAATTGTGGAATTTTTGTTACATTCAGACGTTTTACTCACAAGTATTCTGAGCTCATCAGTGTAGCAGCAATAACTGGGCATGTTGAAAAGCCGAATTGTTAATGTAACGTGTCAATGTAACTGTCAGAAACCAGATGTTAGTGCGCATTTCAAGAGTAGTTGAGATTGTACCGGAGGAAGCTGGGTGACTGCAAAGAATTTTTTTGTCCAAAGGGAAGCAAAATGTTCAGTGCCCCACAAAGCAACACGAAAGTATTATTTGTGCCACGATTCTAGTGTTTCGGATACAACGACATCTGCGTGCATGCATGTAGACCTACATGTCCATGATCGAGTTTTAAACCATGCAGGTACACGAACGTTCATGAAACAATTTGTACTTAAAGAAAGGGAAAAATAACAACCCAACTTTCGTTGAAGTGTGTGTGGATGTTTTACTAAGTTCTACTGACATCATAAATAGTGCATTGCGGACTGAAACAAGAACTTGAGGACTAAACGAAACATTGTGTTAAAGTGAAAGAAAAGTTACTTTCTTATGGAATGATGGAAGGCTCCATGTATGGAACATACAGACAAGTGAGTATAGCCTTATCACTACAGTCTACAGACATTAATGTTTAAAAAAATTTAAAGACAGAGTACGCTGTCATAATAATAATAATAATAATAATAATAATAATAATAATAATAATAATAATAATAATAATAATAATAATAATAATAATAATAATAATAATGGATGATATTTATGGATCATTTTCCCCAAATTTCTAAGCAGGCCCAAAGAGCGGCGATCTGTACTAACATACAAGCTCAGGTGTTCTACACACTCTCATCTACACAATGAACAAACATCTATCACTCAAACAAGTGGGTACAAAGGAAGGGAGATCGCTATTAGAAGACAGAAAGAAAATCGATGTGTGTGTGTGTATGTGGGTGGGTGTGTGTGTGTACGTGTGAAATTTTATATTGACTTCATCCAATACCATTGAAGAAAGGGAGGAAACCCAAGTTGCCTGATAAAACCCTCGGTGACCTTAAATAGCCTCGTACCAAAGTCACATAAGTTCGTCCCCTGCGGGATTCGAACCCGTGCCCTTGGGCACAGGAAACCGACGTCCAACTAACTGCGTCACCAGGCCACGATAACGTTAAATCAATAAATAAAGAGTTTGCTCTAATCATCGTTTGTGTATAAAGTTCTTAAGAGGTTACCGTTGTGACATCGTCACAGTTCCTAGTATCTTAGCTGGGCTGGGAGCAAATGGGAGCATTCTGATTGGACGAAGCGTTACAAAATTCGACGCATGCGCACAGTGCTATCATAGTCTTCGTAAGGGTTAGAGTTAGGGTTTGGGTTAGAGTTAAGAGTTTAGGGTTAGGGTTAGGGTTTGGGTTAGGGTTAGGGTTATGACGCCTAAGAACTTCGTGAAAAAGCCGGCCCGACATGACCTGGCGCATGCGCAAATGCGCTCGGATAAACTAGAGACCCGGAACTTGAAGGATGTGACACCGTCCAACCCACTAAAACACTTAACCACTCTGATCGATCTGTGCGTGTGCGAATTTATGTGAGCTAGTCGTCACCTGTACTTGTACATTGAAAGAATGTCTGCTCTTTCTTCTTCTTCTTGTTCTTGTGACAACGTTCATTAATAAACACGATTTCGTTTCTTCTCCCACCCCCACCCCTATCCCATTACCTTCCTTTTTGTTGTTTCCAAGCATCTCTTTAACAATTTATTCTCATTGTTAACACCGAAAAGCGAACTAGAGGAGAGATGGCATGGTAAATAGGACTGGGGGGTTTTATGACAGGGAACTATATGGGATTAACTGGAACGTTCCGATGTGTCTTGTCACTCCGTCTACACTCATACGGGGACTCTGGAAATGGATCACCGCAAGCAGACTCGCTGTCTCCTGCTTTGTTCACAGAAAAATACTTACTACCTCAATAACGTTTATAAACTTACCACAGAGAGAGAGAGAGAGAGAGAGAGAGAGAGAGAGAGAGAGAGAGAGAGAGAGAGAGAGAGAGAGAGAGAGAGAGAGAGAGAAGGTGGAGCAGTCTGAATAATGTGATCGTTTTGTATGAGGCTGCTCAGTTTGGATATTTCAGAAGTGCTGGGTTAGGTGGTAGGTAGAGTCGTCAGTTTTATTATAAATACGATCAAAACAAGATTTTTTTTAACACAGTTTCAACTTAAAAGTGCGTGAATGATAATGGCGAGTTTGGCGATGTGAAAAAAGATAAGAGTGGAACTAGAATTAGTAACCGCTTATTTTATTTTATTTTATTTTTTTATTTTTTTTAATTATTTTTTTTATAACAATTGTTTTTTGATTGGGTTGTGTGGTTAGAAGACACAAAGTGAAATAGCTGAATAGAGAGATGATGAGATGATTTTTGTTTACCATACAAGTTGGATTACACTAGGGATACAGTTTCTTTAAAAAAGAATGTTTTTATTGTTGTTGTTGTTTTATACCAAATTAACAGCGGCAAATTTTGTGAGCGTGGATTTTTTCAGTTTTGAAGTATATAGTCGCTTGATGTGGTGATCGTAAATTATGGGACTGTATCTTTTTGAAGACGAAAGAATACATTGGAACGATCTTTCCCTATGAGAAGCATTACAACGCTAGTTTTTGATCATGTCAGGGTTTTTAAAGCAATAGAATATATGTAAAACACAAACAAATGTAAACGTTTTATTTGTACGTGATAGTACTTTTTACCACCATCGGACATAATTTGAGAAAATTCAAGTTCCTCGCATAGATCACCCATCAATAACTTATATTTCTATTGTCGTCGTTTATTGTAAATATATAATCAGCATATCTCATCACGTGCTTAATATGAGCGTAGTTATACGAAATCACCTCTCTTACTGTTAAAACCACAGGCCGTAGTGTAATAAGTGTTAATACTTCTACATTTTAATTAACTAGGTTTACAATAAAAGTGATTTTTTTAGCAGCCTCTACTTACGGTTATTGTTATAGTATTGTTAATGTATTTTTCTATAATCTAAAAGTCTAAAATCTCTTCCCCTAATATATATTTTTTTTAAAAAGTTCCAAGTTTCAAAAGTTTGAAAGTTGCCCCGTATTTTTTGTGGTAGATGGAATGGCTATCTCTTATGCTTTCCTTCAATGTACTAAAGCAGTGTACTCGGTCTATAACACAGTGCAATGGTGTACGAATAAGGATTGAGTAGCCGCTATACCTGGGTTATTATTGTGTAACAGATTTAGCGTACATTTTCTTCTGCCTGTATAGAGTTTTAATGTACTTTTGCTTGTGCCTTCATAACGTATGCGCTAAAACAACTGCTTGTGTGTACGTAGCGTTATGTAATCTTTTATAGAAGTATGTCGTATCGTGTGCTCGTCTGTGATAACTTGGTTACACCATGTCTGTCGAACAGGTACAAACGTCTTTAATAAACCTTCTGGAGGGATTTCAATTAATGTATTTTGTTTAAAGTCCGTACACACAGTAATCTTATATCAACAACAACTACAACACCAACAACAACAACAACACCAACAACAACAACAAAAAGTTGTTTTTTTTAAACAAAAACAATGTAACACTTTGACCCGCCCACTTTCCTACTTAACTTGTTCATAATTCATGAATATGAAACATTTTTTTCTCTTACATGTGAAAGTCCTATCAACATACATATCAAGGTGGATTCATGCGATTCCATATGTAATTTCTCATGAGAGAGGAGGTTGTTTGTTGTTGTTGTTGTTGTTTTAGATTTTCTTCCATTAATTTTGTTCTTTTTTCCCTCCTTGTTGCTAAGGGAAAAAAGGGAGGATTTCTATAACGGACAATTACATTTTAAAATAATATAAAGTTGTTATGTTAATGAGCGATTGATTGGTTTTTTTGATTGATTAATTAATTCATATAATTTGAGCCACTGTTGGATTGTATTATTAAAATGTTTGACAAATTAGTGATGATGATGATGGCAATGATGATGATGATGATGATGGCGATGATGATGATGAGAATGATGATTACGACGACGATGATGATGATGATGATGATGATGACGATGATGATGATGATGATGACGACGATGATGATGATGGTTCTACTGGTTTCGACAATCACGCTGCTAATAATTTTGTGGTTTAGAATTGTTTTATTGGGAGTGCCATTTATGTAAGCTACGAAACCTTCTGCACGTCCTATTTTAAAACGCCTTTATTAAATGCTGTCACGCTTATCTCACAGCTTTCACTCAGTAGCATGGATTAATAAACTTGCTCTTCTATGGTCATTCTATCTAGTTTAAAAGTTTTTTTTTGAAAAAAAATTACCTCGGACTTACTTTAAGGGCGGTAAAAATACAGATTCTTATAACTCGCAGGTGCAGTATAAAACTAAAGGTACTTAATTACTGTTATTGTTTATTTATTTATTTATTTATTTTTGCAGTGGCCTCGCCTGACTACCCTCTATGACAACCACAGTTTCGAACGCGATGACGACAAATCTGAGGTCATCATGATGTATGACACGGCCCACGATCCGAACTCCACGGACCCGTATGGCGCCTACAAGTTTTACCACACTGTGAGCTAAATGTTTATTTCGTTCTTTCTTAACGCGTGCATGCACACCCAACCACACTCACACACACACACACACACACACACACACCACACCAACACACACACACACACGCACGCACACACAGCACACACTCAATAACTTTACTTCAACCAAATAAGCTAAACAATAACACCGTCGTAATGAAAGTCAACATAATTCGTGGGTCACTCCACTCCATTCACACTGAACCTTCATCAGCGTCTCTCCCATACCCTTCCCTTGCCGATCATTAGACTACTGACTGTGTAACGAAAACATCAAACACTAGAGAATCGCCAATTTCGCATCAATGTGACCGACTAGGGAGAGTGCAGAGGTCGCATTTCTGCGACAAATTTACCCTTGGGAGAGAATACACTGTAGCCATTAATGGTCGATTTCTCTCCCATGGGTCGTCGCTGCAGAAATTCGACTTCGGCGCTCGGCCATACACAGATAGTAATCTATACTTGAAGTTGTATCGTGTGTAGGTGCGCAAATACTGTCTGCGGTTCCGGACACCTGGCGGTGAAAGGGTTAATAATAATATTAGACACACACTAAACGTAATGATATGATTTTATTCATGTCGAATTTCGGTTTCTTTTTCTCAGACTGGAGACCAGAGGGCCAGGCTCCCCGAGACTGACATGCGCAGTAAAGAGGAAGGCAGCAGCGGAAGTGACGGCACGGGATCACGTGATTCGGAGTTCAAACGTCGTCAGTCACGCCGCGTCATCGTGGCAGTCTTCCTCACGATGATCCTCATCGGCGTCGTCGTCGCAGCCATCGTCTTAGCTGTTCTATGTGAGTTTTGGAGATTTAAAGTATGATTTGCTATTTTTCTGCCTCAACAGTTTTGTATAGGGCGAACAATCGTCTCCATTGAATATATTGAGGACGTTTGTGGCGATGATAATGATGCAGATGATGATGATGAGTATTATTATGGTGTTATTGATGTCATTGTTGGTGGTGATAACAATGATGATGATGACGATGATGTTATTGTTGGTGATGATAATGATAATGATGATGATGTTATTGTTGGTGGTGGTGATAATGATGATGATGATGATGTTATTGTTGGTGGTGATAATTATTATGATGATGTTATTGTTGTTCATAATAATGATGATGATGATGATGATGTTATTGTTGGTGGTAATAATGATGATGATGATGTTATTGTTGGTGGTGATAATGATGTTGATTGTGTTATTGTTGGTGGTGATGATGATGATGTTATTGCTAGTGGTGATAATGACGGTGAAGATATTGATGATGATGATGATGATGATGATGATGATGATGATGATGATGATGTTATTGTTGGTGGTGATAATTATTATGATGATGTTATTGTTGTTCATAATAATGATGATGATGATGATGATGATGTTATTGTTGGTGGTAATAATGATGATGATGATGATGTTATTGTTGGTGGTGATAATGATGATGATTGTGTTATTGTTGGTGGTGATGATGATGATGTTATTGCTAGTGGTGATAATGACGGTGAAGATGTTGATGATGATGATGATGATGATGATGTTATTGTTGATGGTGCATGATAACGATGTTATTGTTATGATGATGATGATGATGATGATGATGATGTTATTGTTGGTGGTGAAAATGATGACGATGTTATTGTTGGTGGTGATATTAATGATACTGATGGTGATGTTATTGTTGGTGTTCATAATAATGATGATGATGATGATGATGTTATTGTTGTTTGTGATGATGATGTTATTGTTGGTGGTGATAATGATGATGATGATGATGATGATGATGATGATGATGATGATGATGATGATGATGATGATGATGTTATTGGTAATGGTGATAATAATGATGATGATGTTGTTGTTGGTTGTGATGATGATGATGATGTTATTGTTGGTGGTGATAATGGCGATGATGATGAGGATGAGAGTGATGATGATGATGATGATGATGATGATGATGATGATGATGATGATGATGATGCTATTGTTGGTGGTGATAATGATGATGATGCTGTTATTGGTGGTAATGGTGTTGGGGATGATGATTTTTGTTATTTATTCAATAAATCTTATGATGATGCTGATGGTGATGATGATGATTATGATGAAGATGATGATGATGGTTTTAATTGTAGTAGTAGTAGTAGTAGTAGTAGTAGTAGTAGTAGTAGTAGTAGTAGTAGTAGTAGTAGTAGTAGTAGTAGTAGTTGTTGTTGTTGTTGTTGTTGTTGTTGTTGTTGTTGTTGTTGTTGTTATTGTTACCACAAAACTTCACTCTGATAATTTTCTTGTGAATTTGCAGTGACAAAGACCCCATCTTCGAGGACCCCATCTCCAGACCCTATACCAACCGGTACAATAACATGTTTCTCTCAGTCTTGATAGGCTTACGATGATTTATGCTTGGCACATATCGCACGGGACATGGCGATTCATGGCGCCTTTCGCCACCCACCCATTCACACACATACACACACACACACACACACTCGCACGCACGCGTACACACACATACACACGTACACACAGAACACAAAACACACACCAACAGGCAATTATATATCTAGAACACAGAATGAAGACACAACATACAGAGGGGTCAAAACGAACTCACTATAGCAAGAGGAAAACAACATATTGTACAAAAGACATCAAAAGGTGCATCGTTATACATGTACAGCAAAATTTGAATTAGTAAACTAATAACCATTAATAATGGGTAGGAGGGATCAATTTGTAAGATGTCAAGCGCGCCGACGCACTCAAAGTGCGGTAGCGCTCTCTATATATAAAAATTATTATTATTATTATTATTATTATTATTATTATTATTATTATTATTATTATTATTATTATTATTATTATTATTATTATTATTATTATTATTATTATATTATTATTATATTATTATTATTATTAGGGGTGTGCGATTCTAATGCATTTTTAACTAGAATAGCTTATGTAGGTTAAAAACTACTGCTTGAAAGTCATTTTAAACAGTGCAATTCTGTTACACTCGTTTGATGTTGGTGTTTTTCTATCAGTAGTTGATTCAGCCCCAATGCTGAAGTCCTGATAAAGTGTAACTCAGATTCGTTTATCCACGCAACCCGTTCAATCAGCCACACGGCACAGAGTCGAATATGAAGTTTTCAAACTTTATTCAGCGTTCATCAACAACTGCATACAATTACCTTTTCACTCTCTCTCCTTTCACAACACAGTGTGTCAATTATATAGTTTTTCTCTCAACTCGAGATAACCTCAGGACGTTCCAGAATGACGCGTTACAACCAATCAGAAGTAATTTCATCATCACTGTCTCACGTCACACAACCTTATTTGGGATGGAAGCGTCTCGTGGTTACCACTAGAATTATCCATACGCTTCGATCGATAGTAAACAACTGACTCTAGAAAATTCTCAAATAATATCGACCAACTAAAATTATCAACATTATACAAAGCTTCTTATAATAACAACGCAAAATCAAATCAAAGATGAATACACTCTATTACTGCATGCTTAGCAAAATAAAACGAACAGATCTATCGCGTGCGTCACACACGCAAACATACCATCGTGCGTGTTTCACACCGCCGCGCGAGTCTCAACGTAACAAATTCAATTCAGCAAAATCGTTATTACCATCAGAGTTATTATGTACAGCCATTTATATTGCATTTGAATAGATAGTTAGTCATTGTTCATAGGGTATTTGAACAGATAGTCATTGTTTATAGGAACCCCTTGGGGTCATGAGCAATCTTGTCACTGTAGATTGTTCTAACCTATAAAGGGAAAAGTGAAAGCCCCAGTTGAAAACCTGTCTTGCCTTTGTAGGCATGACAGATTCACTGCGGCAACAGTACCCCCGTTGGAGTGCCGGGGGTTTCAGTATTAATAGTATCCCCACTTTATGGAAATTTAGTGCTTTAAATTCCCACTGTCGCTATCTTCCTCATTTACTCTTTCCCATTTCTGCTCTGTCCTATCACTCTGCTATACTATCTTCTTCTTCGCTAGATCAATGACCTACCTTTTTTCTTGAAAACTCTTCCTGGACAAGACTCCTTGTTTGTGTATGAGGTCTGTTGGATCAGCTTGGGAGTGTTGGACGCTTTCTGCTGGGTGGTCACTAGGGCTTCCTATGATGTTAGTATTTAGCACTATAGGCATTTTATATGTATGTGTTTTGTTGATAATTTATAATGATGGTTGTATTCTATTTTGTTTTTGTAACCGGGGGTTCGCGTAGTTGAGGTAAACCCTCAGCCGTCCCCCGCGTGGGATGTCTTTATTGTAAAGTGACTGGCTGGTGGAGGGCATTCAATTTTCCCACTAGGGTTGTTTCAGCAGATCTTTTATGCGGATCAGGGGTTGTCCGGTCCTGATTTGGCTCGGAGGTGTCCGCTGGACCTAAAGCAACAATCAATCAATCAATCAATCAATTGTTTATAGGGTATTTGAATAGATAGGTATCATTGTTATATATGGTATTTGAATAGATAGTCATTGTTTAGATGGTATTTGAATAGATAATTATTGTTTAATAGGGCATTTTAATAGATATTTAGTCATTGTTTATTTGGTATTTGAATAGATAGTTTATAGGGCATTTGAATACATGAAAGCTTGCAAAAATAAACGACGAATCTTACAAACGAACACTTACACTTGCATTACCTTGTTTTAGAAGTTCATTCGTGTTCTCTTATTAATTTATTTTATCCTTTTTATATAGCGCTTTTCCAGCTGGAGCGCTGCTCAAGGCGCTGGCCAATACAGGATCTAACTCAAGCTACCTGAGGCGCCCACTTGCAGCCTTTGGGCGCAAAGTCTGATTACTCTCACACACCCCTCTATCACACGTGTATGTCATAATAAATACATAAAAACAAACTTCGTTTTCATTTTCACCTTTTTGTTGTTCCAGAGGAAGAGTTTAAGTCACTGATCAAGATAGAAAGTTTAAATTTTAGCTCTGCGCTCGACGACCCCAACAGCAGGGAATTTCAGGACTTGAAGTCTTCCTTCTGTGACCAGGTGAGGATTTTTGTGTAACTGTGGAAGATATTTCCATGACAAAGAAGCACGGACACCATAACTCAGTTTTTTATAGGCATTAGTCGTGGAGACCGGCTTGCTGTTCCTTCTGACCCTCTCTAATTATTTGTATAATTTGTGCGCCTGTGCGAGTGGCGCATCAGTCTCGTACTTTCCTCGGTTTCTCAGAAAAAGTATATATCGTATACAGCAGTTATCTGCGAGGGGACAACATACCCGCAGAATTGCTTCACGCAGGAGGAGAAGCGATGAATAACGCCCTCGCCATGTAACCAGATCTGGCAGAACTAGAATAGGAGTGGCCTATAGTGGCTCAGTCGTTTGTCATCACTCTTCGCACTTTTCAAGAGTGTCAAAACTACCGCACCATCAGCTTGACAGCACCTCCAGAACCTTTAGAATGAAAATAAGTGCAGAGAATACCTAAATGATGAGCCAAAACACCAATGACATCAGCACGGACATCAAAATCCAAGGCCAATCCCTCACCACGGTGCACAGACAATGGGTTCCCACAGGAAGTCCTCTCCAAGATAGCAGAAACAGCTATTGCCCTGAAATGTTGAAGCCCATTTGGAAAGACGGTACCATCCATCAGTCTAAAATGCAAAGTAAGATTGCTGCGTTCCCTTGTCATATCCATCTTCCTATACGCTGGCAAACCATGGACCCTCACAGCAGGCCTACAACGAAGAATACAAAGCTTGGAGAGATGAGGTGCTACAGAAAACTTCTAAACATTTCCTATACCCAGCACATTACCAACAGCGAAGTCGGATCAGACCATCACACAAGCCATTGGACAACACGATGACGTGATCACAATGGTGAAGAAACGGAAACTCCGATGGTATGGCCAAGTCACCAGAGCATCAGGCCTTGCAAAGACCATCCTGCAAGGCACGGTGTAAGGAGGCAGAAGAAAGGGAGACAGAAAAAGAAGTGGGAGGACAATATTCGAGAATGGACTGGCTTGAACCGGAGCGAATCCATGAGGGCTGCTGAGGACAGAGAAAGATGGAGTACGCTGGTTAAACGATCATCTTTGGTACCCCAACGACTTTCGAGTTACGAGATAGGATAGGATAGGATAGCAGTTTTCAATATTAGTAGTAGTATTGTATTAATAGTAAGTAATTTTGATTCCTAGACTAGCTAGGTTTAACTTCAAATTTAAGCACGGATTTGAAGGATGCACCCATTCATGCTGGTGTGAAATGAATTTTGACTATCTCCACCTTACGGGAGATTAAACGGGAGATTTGCTGACGTCGTACCACATAATAATCTACATGTCTTCGTCGCAAAGACACAAAAAAAGCAACAAAACAATAAGGGAGATAAACATGTTGTGTAAAACATTGGGAGATAAGTTGTTTCCCTTTCTCTTTGCTTTGGCGAAAACTTCATCCCGTATCTTAACTCTTTCCCTGCCAGGCATGTTTCCACGTTTGTGCCAGACATTTCTCTGGCACGGAAAGAAAGTTCAGTACCTTAGGCATTTAAGCTACTGTTCTTTCAATAATAGTTGTTAAATAGACATATTTCATATCAAATTAAAGGTAAAAGAGTGAAGAATAAGAAGAAAAAAAAACACAAAAATGTTAATTTGATTATGTTATTGAAATATGTGTTTTGAAAGCATGTTGATCTTTTTGAAATGATAAAATAAAATAAAACTATTTCTACATACCACAGTGATAAAAAAAAAATCTGGAGGAATAATTCCAATCACTGAATCAGCTTCACACACCAGAAAGAAAATTTATTTAGGATCAAAATACACTTTACAGTTTGAAATTATATTAATTATTAGCAGAGTTTGACACACTGTCGATTGTGCCCATCACAATGCTTAGTAAAATGCACAAAAAACACTCTAAAAACGAATCAATTTGAAGAAACCACGCGCGTGTCGATCGAGAACGAAAGTAGAAAGAGTTATCTCTCTTTGGTTAAAATAAAACTTGGATTGGACTGCGCAAAAAAACGGAACGAAACGGAATACTTAAATCGACGATATATCGTCGATTGGCACAAACATGGCGGCTCAGATCGACGATATATCGTCGATTGGCAGGGAAAGAGCTAGAGTAGTAACTTAACTTCCCGAATGCTGGTTCGGCAAATGACCCGAACAGCTATTGGCCGAACGAAACTACTCGGCCGAACTGTTTTGCGAGAACGAGTTCGCCGAAAACCGTTTCGGGACTTTCGGCGAGAACGATTCGGGTAAATGTTTTCTTGCATGTCAAGCTACAACTTTTGTACTCTTCCTTGACGAATCCTGCTTCAAGTCTCACCTCCGTAGCTCACTGGTAGAGCGTTCGCCTGGCACATCGATAAACCCAGGCGGGCAAGGAAAAAAGTGGCCATTTTCACTGTCCATCTGAGCAGTGTGATTGCTCTGATGGTTCAGTGTAGATTTTGATCCATAGCCCTTCCTCTTTGGGATGGTTATCCCCTTCTGCCATATCGCCAATGGTGGGTGTAGACTTTGTACTTCAATTCATCTTGCAAGAAGTCACCTTCAATGGAGAGGGGGAGAGGGGATGGGTGAGGATGGAGGGCGCGGTGGGAGAGAGAGGGAGAGAGAGAGAGAGAGAGAGAGAGAGAGAGAGAGAGAGAGAGAGAGAGAGAGAGAGAGAGAGAGAGTTGTGAATCCAAACCATTGGGGGAGACGATGTTCTCTCTTTCCTTTCTTAAAGGGAGACTACTTCAAGCTGTGCAGGAGTCGGCGGGGTAGCTCATTTTGGTTGGTTGGTTTTGTAGATTAGTGTCCCCAGACACCTGGGCGTATAGGGGACGTAGATAAGAAGATCCGATGAATAAGATGTCCAATAGCGCGGAGCGCTCAAGGCGGTACTCAATTGAAAAGCAGACGCGCATACAGCAGTAGGAAAAAGGTTCGCCCGATGATAAATAAGATGTCCAAGCGATGTGAAGCATGCAGCCCAAGGGATCCATCAAGAAGGCCGTGTGGAGAGGAAGGAGACGATCACGGCGGAAGCACTGGCGGCGCAACTACGCCTGCAGTCCGGAGGCGCCACTCTCCACAGTGAATCCAGTGACGTCCGTTAGTAGTAAAAGAGCGTGGACTACTAGGGAAAGGCACAGCGGAAGCAAAGCGAGGGAGGCGCCATCGACGAAAAGCATCCGCCGCCCATGGCCCAGTCGATGGAGTCCAACTGGTAGAAAATGTAGATTGAAGGTTGAAGTGGAAGGCCGGATCGGGATCACCCGTGGGTGCTGGCCGCCTCCGTCCTCGAACTTCCAAAACTCGACCTCAGGTATGGCAAGCAAAAACAGAAGTCCACTCAGACAAGAGGCGGATAGCGCACCCATGGGTCTGACCTCCTCCGAGAACAGGGCTGCCACCCCTGCTCAACTCGCTGCCACCGAGTGGATGATGAAGTGTGAGGTAGCTCAGTGGGTAGAGCGGCTTACTAGTAGCCGAGAGGTCCCTGGTTCGGATTGGCCAACGTGGTACCATATTATTTTGCCCTTGCCCTCACGTGGCTCGCTGGTGTCAGAATAATGTGACCAGTAGTCGCCTATAGGCTCCGGAGTCGTGTGACTATAATCTACAATGAACCCTGTGTAGCCTATTTCCTCAAGCTGTGTGTTGTCTCCAGGGACAAATTCTCGCTTAAAGGGAGTCTGAAGCAATTTATGTCAAACGTTTACACTGAACAGTATGACCACAGAAGAGTGTTTGTTTCTTTTACCCACATTATCGAGGTGAAAGCTCTGAAGAAAGCGTGTACGCAGCTTTAGAGAACGAGGTCGGCCCCTTTTACCACGTCACTTCGCGAGCTTCCCACTATACAGCCTGTATAGGCATCCGAAGTAAAAGTCACCCGCGACTACATCAGACGATCTTTTGAATGGCCTTCAAGGCAAACAGAATGAAAGAGTGGGAAACGACAGAAGAAAAGAAAGAAAAGGAAAGAAAGAAAGAAAGAGAGAGAGAGGGGGGAAAGAACAGAAAATGAAAAAAAAGAAGAGAAACAAAATAAAACGAATGAAAGAAAAGAAAGAAATGGAAAAGAAAGAAAAAGAATTGAAAGAAAAGAAAGATCAGAGAAAATTAGAAAAGAAAGAAAGAGAGGACAGAAAAAGAAAAACACACACAGAGAAAAACAGTCATTCCCCAGCTATCGCTCGTGAACTATAAAAATAGAAAAAAGAAAAAAAGAAAGAACGCAGAACGAAGAGTCAACCATCCCTAGAGGAAACACGTACACGTCAATAGGACGACACGCTTATTAGACTTGTACATGTCACAAACATTATTGTAACAGAGTGTTACAGCGTCATTTTGTTACAGTTATGCACGCACGCGCACACATCCCGCTAACACCCCCTTCTCCCCCCCCCCACACACACATTCACGCACGTACACAAACACACTCTCTCTCAAATACCCCCCTTCCCCTTTCACCTTCCCCCCTCCCTCCCCTACCATGTCCTATAGACCTTACCCCAATAAAACCCCACTGACTACTATCCCACAATATTTATAATACTGACTGCATAAGCTGCCACACTTCGCTTTGTTTCAACAGGCCATTCGATTAAGACAGTAATTATTAATTCGATTTCCTTTCCGTCTTCTAATAGCGATCTTCCTGCCTTTATTCCACATGTTTGAGTGAAAGACGTGTGTTTGTTGTGGGTTTGGGACAGTGGGTGAAACGTGTGAGCGTGTATGTTGGTACAGATCGCCGCGCTTTGAGCCTGATTGATTTGCGGAAAGGCGCGTACATAGCATCCTGTATTATTATTATTATTATTATTATTATTATTATTATTATTATTATTATTATTATTATTGCCTAATTGTGGCTCAGTAAGCGCATCCAGCGCTTATTCTTTTACCCTTGCAAAAAAAAAATTTTTTATCTTAAATAAATTGTTATCAGTTGGGGGAAGTCCCCTATGATAGCGCCAAAGCGCATTTTGGCTGTGAGTGTAATTGTTTCCACGACCAGATACAAGTCGCAAACTTGTTTTTTATATCGTTAAAACCGGAGAGCTTTCGCCGAAAAAATCGCGGATTAATAAACTCTTCCATGATCATAACATCTAGCGTATATTTTTTTTATGTAATGATTTCTGGATCACTTTAACGTTGTGTTATCGTAGATTTTATAATAGAGTTTCTCTTTTATTATTTTTCAGCTTCTGGCTACGTTGAATGCATCCAACTCTCCCGTCAACGGGGAAGAGTTTGAATGTGATGTTGTGGATTTCAGGTAAACAAAGTCAATTTTAGTTTATTTATGTATTTATTTAGATTATTTATTATTTATTATTATTTATTATTATTTTTATTATTATTATTATTATTATTATTATTATTATTATTATTATTATTATTATTATTATTATTATTATTATTATTATTATTATTATTATTATTATTATTATTCTTCCAAAGAATTGCTATATGTTGTTTTGGTGGCCAAATTCTTTATTTACAAATGTAAATTTGATGGTATTGCCCCACAGGTTGGAGCATTCAGAAATTACATGAAATTCAAGTTGGAAATTGAAAGATGCTGCGCATGCTGTAAACTCGAGTTGGATAAATTTAATAACTCGTGGACGGAATGGTTTATGTTTTGCGGCATTGTGGAAGAACATTGAATATTTGTTTATATATGTAATACCTTTTCCCCTCATAGTGAATTGTAAATCCTATATCATTTTACTTCCCCACGAACAAACATGAATATTGGGTATTACTGTTAAAAAAAATAATAATAAGAATAAGAAAAACAATTTTTAAAAAAAAATAGAATACACGAACAGACCGTTTTAGGTAGAAATTGTAGAATTAAGAGACGAACACAGATGTAGACGCAGACAATGCACAGAGAACTCTGTGTGTGTGTGTGTGTGTGTGTGTGTGTGTGTGTGTGTGTGTGTGTGTGTGTGTGTGTGTGCGTGAGAGAGAGAGTGAGAGAGGGAGAATGTTGTCTACTTAACTTTTGCCGTTATACTGAAGAAAAGGGGAAGGGGTGGGTGTAGGGGGGGGGGAGTGACAGAGGTGATGGGTGCAAAAATTTTTTTTTTTTGTTGTTGTTGTTGTTGTTGTTGCTGTTGTTGTGGTTCTCTTTTGCCATGTATTCAGTGACACTGTGACGCAACAAATGTTTCCTTGTTTTGTGGAATAAAAGGAAAGGAAAAAAAAATTATTATTATTATTATTATTATTATTATTATTATTATTATTATTATTATTATTATTATTATTATTATTATTATTATTATTATTATTATTATTATTTATTATTATTATTATTATCATTATTATATTTATTTATTTATTTGGGTGGTGCATTAGTGCAGTGGCTTGGACACACGCTAGATAACGTTTCGAGAAGCAGTTTAGTACTTGGATGGGCGACCATGCTTGGAAGGCAGCCATCGAACGACACATATGGTGAAAACAAGCATACAGTCCCACCCACCCACACCTCTCCCCAACTCCTTTCCACCCCTTAAATTGGCCCAGCTGTGACTGGGTAGCTGGCTCTGTGTAGCCGTGGAAGGTCAAGCAGCAAGGGAGAGGAGATGGGTACCACCACCGCCACCTCCGCCCTTATTAAGCTGGCTCAGAGAAAATAGATGTCTCAAACATCGCTCTCGCCAACGTCCGAATGGTTACGGGGAACACCTTTACCTTTTAAAAAATATTTTTATTTATTTATTTATTTATTTATTTATTTATTTATTATTTTTTACTTCTTTGCATAGTCTATGGCACCGTCATTAATAAATTTTGAAAATGTATGATCGTTGTTGTTGGTGTTGTTGTTGTTATTGTTGTTGTTGTTGTTGTTGTTGTAACGACTGCTTCAACATTTTGTCAAAGTTGAGCAATATTAGTGCAGCGCTTAGCTACTCTGATGGTCATGTAAAATGTTTACCATTATACACAGCAGCAAGTGATGTTTTGATAAATGACACCGATAGTATCAATGAGGTTTTTAACATTGTTATACACCTATTTTTAAAAAAATCTTGTACATTATTTTAAATATTGACATAAGAAACTTTATTTTTTGCTAAGTGCATAAACGTGCGTGTTTGTGTGTATGCATGTGTAAGTATGTATGTATGTGTGTGTATGTAGGCCTATATATGTATGTTGGTGAAAGTCTAAAATCATGTTATTAATAAAAAGGACCCAAATTTTAAAAAATTAAAAAACACTATCCATACAATATTACGGATATAAGCATTGTTATAATTATAGCACCTCTCCGGCTTAAAGAGACGCTTAAAGCGCGCTGGCCGAAAGCACGAAAAGTTGCTCAATAACTGCATGTCTGTTAAATGTACCTTCTTATTCTTTCTTCTGCAGATAAACTCTAAAACAATCTTCCTCTTATTTTCCGCAGAGCTGGCAGCGTGGATGTGGTCTACGTGCTGCGTCGCAAGAAGAGTTCTGCTCAGCAGCAGGAAGTACAGAACAAAGTCGTGGATTTCCTGGCCACCAAAATGAGCTCAGGACAGCTGGGCACTTTCGCTGTCGATAGAAGGGTCATCTGCGGAGCATACAGACTCGATGTATACATCGATATAACTAACTGTACCGCTACTACTACTGCTACTGCTGCCACGACAACAACCACACAACCGCCAAAGACGACTACTACGACGTCATCAACGACAACAACAACGCCGCCGACGAAAACGACCACGACGACAACTCCTGCTCCTACGACTACTTCCACCACCACAGCATCAACCTCGACGACACCTGCGCCAACAACAATAACAACATCATTGGCAACAATGCCTACTATTGCTCCAACTACTACAACAACATTACGGCCAACAACTACAACACCTGAAACAACAACAACAACCACATTAGCGCCAACAACTACAACAGCTAAACCTACAACACCTACGACTGCAGCTGCTGAGCCGACAACCACAACAACAACTATTGCACCTACAACTACTACCACAACAGTACAACCTACAACCACAACGCCTGGGCTTACTACAACACCATCAACAGCAACGACAACCATTCCTCCTGTGACCACATTGGCGCCCGCAGCTACTAGTACAACACCTGAAACTACACCCACCACTACAACAACAGAAACAGCAGCAACACAGTCGCCTACAACAACGATAGCTACACTTCCACTAACAACAACGGCAGCCACTTCAACGATAGCTCCAACCACTACCACTGCCATTACGGGACTGATATCCACAGCAAGCACTGCTCCAACAACAGAAGCCCCAACGACGATGGTCACAGATCTCCCTAAAACTACTTTGGAACTTAGCACACAAAAAACCTCGACAACAACACCAGTCATTGCAACAACATCTCTACTACCTCCTACGACGACCATTGAACCATCTACAACGACAACTGAACTTGCCACCGTATCAACAATAACTCCCATTGCTACAGAAATGACAACATCAACGATAAAAGCCACAACATCAACGACAGGAACTACAAGTATCATCACGGAATCCACACCCGTGGTAACTACCGAGATTACAAGCACTCCCCTAAAAACAACTGTACATCCACCAACGTCGACAACATTGGAATCCACAACGACCACAACAGACGTTATAACATCGCCGTCAACACTTGCAACATCAACAACAACACCTTTGAGTAGCACTTCCCCGGAAACAACGACGATGATGACGACGACATTGATAACAACCGCGTTAACTCTATCTCCATCTGAAATTACCACCATTATGCTACCAACCATCTTTGTCCCCTACTCGCCAAAGACAACGGCTCCGACGACAACGATGATGACTACAACAATCGTAGGAGAAACTACCACCGCTATCATCGACACCACCGTCACTACTACAAAATCTACATCAGTGACAGCAACTGTTGAACCATCAACAGCAACAGCAACGCCGCTACCAACCACTAATTTTGTTGTGGACAGCACTAGCGTTGCTTCTACGAAATCAGTAACAATCTTAGTACCCACACACACCACCGTTGCAACTGATCTACCTACTACAACTGTCGCTGATTCTATTACTCTGACTGCCTCTGATTCTGTATCATCTCCTACGGCCTATTCTGTTATCTCAACTGTCGCTGATTCTGTAATAACTACAGTCCCTTATTCTGTGTCTGCTACAGATTCTGTATCTCCTGCTATAGCTACTTCCCTTACAACAGGTGTTGTTGCTGTGACTTCAGCAGCCACTGATTCTGTTTCCACCGTAAAAGATTCTATGACTCCTACTAAAGCTGATTTCGCTACCACAGTAGTTGCGACTCCTACATTTATTGTGGCAACAGGAACAACTGTACTGACAAGCTCTACGTCATCTCCCGCTTCTGTCGACACAAGAACTGCAACAGACGTTCCTGTACCGACCACGGTGGTGGATTCAACATTTTCCGGAACAACAAAAGCAACTAGCAGTCCGCTGCTGGACTCTACAACCCTGGCAATGTCTTCGGGCTCGCCGACAGCAACAACTACAATGGATGTCGTCCCTACTCCGACCAGCATTACGTCAGAAGCTTCTTCTGCGATCTTCACCGAGCTCACCAGCTCACCCACCGCTACTCCATTTAGTTCTGTTATTACTACACAAAGTAGTACATTGACGAGTTCACCCTTATTCACTCTTGATCCTTCAGTAAGCCTAGAGCCCTCATCCCCTACGTCATCTTCCCAGTTTTTCGTAGCGACTTCGACTGCCACACCAGAAGGAACGAGCTTCCCTACAACTTTCATCAGCACGTTGGTCGTTTCGTCGTCTCCTGTTGCTGTCACTAAATCTTCGGGAATTATTATCATGGACACGGCTACTGCTGCTGCCCAATCATCGTTTGCAGTTGCTACAGCCGCGACTACAGCTGTTGTTGTTGACAGGTCTAGCCCGTCCTCCATCTTGCTCTTGGAGACTGCAAGTTCGTCGTTTTCTGTTTTGCCTATTTCTGACACTACTGCAGCCACTTCCCTTGTCGACAGTTCAGTAACTTTGGGAAGTTCATCCGTCATCGGAACATTCTCACGTCCTATGGAAACTTCATCGGTTGGCATGAATACTTCATCCGTGTCTATAGCAATGTCGTCGGTTGCTATGGACACTTCTTCGTTGGATATGAGAACCTCTTTGCCTGTGGATGCCGCAGTGGAAATTTCATCGATTTTCCGGGACACGGTATCGTTATCGGGCATGTCCACTGCTTCACTGCTGCCACAGTTTCCAGATTCCACACTAGTTGTGACGACAAGTCCGGGACAGATCGATATAATTTCAGTAGCTGCAAGTGAAACTTCAAGAGTATTTGTTGTTGACACGTCGACCCCTCTAATTCTCCCAACCCAAATTTCTATTATGTCTACTCCTGCTTCTCTATTTGCATCAGAATCGTCTGCTTTGGTGTCAGAGTCGTCTACCTCGGTGTCAGGTCATTCCACTGTGGTGTTAAAATCGTCAGCTTTGATGTCAGCACCATCTACCGTCGTGTCAGAATCGTCTTCCTTGGTGCCAGGAACGTCTATTTTGGTGTCGGAATCGTCTACTTTGATGTCACAGTCGTCTACTTTGGTGTCAGGAATGTCCATCTTTGCGCCAGAATCATCTACTTTGGTGGAAGGAACGTCTATCTTGGCGTCAGAATCCTCTAGTTTGGTGTCAGGAAGATCTATCTTGGCGTCGGAATCGTCTACTGTGATGACAGGAACGTCTATCTTGGCGTCAGGATCGTCTATCGTGGTGACAGAATCGTCTGCCATAGTGCCAGGATCGTCTACCTTGATGTCAGGAACGCCCACCTTGCTGTCAGAATCGTCTATCCTGCTGTCACACAGCATGGTGGCATCTTCAGTATCCCCGTCGTCTGCGGGTTTGATGTCTAGTTTAACAGATGACTTTGCTGTGATAGATATATCCACACTGATCGTGAAGCCTGGCAGCTCAGTATCACCCACAGCAACGACGTCTAGCTCAATGTTTGCCACAGACATTTCTACCAGTATTCTTGGTTCCATGGGATCGGATTTCTCATCAGTCCAGCAGACCTCCTCAAGTAGCTTTACTGCTACTTCTGTGGCGTTGCAAACCTCTGCTGTTTCCCAAACAAGGTTTAGTCCAGTAGACACGAGCTCCGTTCTGAACACTCCTATTGACAGTTCTGTCACTGACAGTATCCTTGTGACGTCAGTCTTCGCAGGCACGTCATCAGTGATTACTAGTACCATTACGGCACCGAGTTCTCCAGTTGCACCTGTTGACGTAATTATAACAACAGCGTCGTCATTATTTGGCGCCACTGCCAGCATTGTGACCTCTGTTGTGGACAGCATGACCTCAGTTATTTCAGCATCGTCAGTATCACTAACATATGACACAACACCACTGACGTCAGTGGTAGCGTCAACGGCGTCCACTTCAGCAACGGCGTCCGCACCAGCTCCAACGATGACAGGAAGTTTGATCACATCAGACACGGCTTCGGGGTCCCACAGTACGCCAGGCATAACCTCTCCCTTAGAAAGTTTCCTGTCCCAATACGAATCTATCAAGAACAGCGGATCGTTCACCAGGCCCTCGGACACAAGTTTGGTGTCGTCTGTGTCCAGCGCCTCCGCCACTGTGGGAACTTCATCAGTGAGCGTTTCTGGACTGAGTGCAAGTCCTGTGGTTGACAGCTCCTCGTCCCTTGAAAGCCAGTCTTCTAGCTCAGTGGTGAAAACTCCAATCTCAGAAACCCTGTCACCGACAGCAACGGTGTCGCCTGACTATTTCGCGTCATCGTTAATGCTGACCCATTCGTCGGTTTTGTCATTGAGCGATTCGTCATTTGTCGCGTTGCCGTTGTCAATTGTGACCTCTACAATGTCCCACCTGTCTTCAAGTGACTCCAGCATGCTGCCTTCCATAGATGTCTTACAGCCTTCTTCAACGGTAACGGGCTCTGTAGAGCTTGCCAACACGGCTTTCACGCCGGCTTTGTCAAACTCTCTGAGCTCAACATACACTGCATCTCAGACTGTGCCTTTGGTAGTACCAACTTCCACAATGTCCGATTCTGCAGTCTTCGTTTCGCCTTCCCCAAACAGCTCTGACACACTCTCTACGACAACGGGCAATACAGTTTCGTCATCGCCTCCGATGACGTCATTTACTACGTCACCATTATACTCTGTTCCACAAATGATGTCAATTACTATATCACCCTCGATGAGCGAGGCGATGACGTCTGGGGGTTCAGTGATGACAACGAGCGACGTCAAATCACCTTTCATAACCATTGTGGCAAGGTCTTCATCTGCATCAGACCAGACACCGCTGGGTACCTCCACAGTGGTCTCGCCTACAACAACTGCCATGATTGTGACGCCATTAGCAACTGACGTCAGAACTTCACTGTTGTCACAGACTGATGTCATCACTCCAACTTCAGCGAGCGCTTTGGCTACGTCGTCCGTTTCAGATCTGATTTCTTCATCTCTTTCTGCGGCCTTAGACACATCGATGAGGTCGCCAGGTGACGCGATGTCAACGGTGGCCAGTTCTGTGACAGACACTCGGGCTACTGTGACGACAGAAGCCATGATTACGTTGTCCTCCACGCTGGAGCCGCCGGGCACGAGCGCCATTGTTACATCACCGGGGTCGAGTAGCGGCGTGACTTCACCAACAACAACGCCTAGTATAATCATTAGGAATCAGTAGACGCTGTGACGTATCTCTCACAGTGTGATCATTACTAACGTCACTGGCTACTTACTGTTGACTCCTTCACCCACTCTGTACCCAAACCCACACCCAGACCATTCTTCATCAGCATTCTTTTTAAACGCAGAGCGTTTAGTCTTCAGTGTTGTATTACTGAACATTGCTATGCTGGTTTTTACATTTGGGATTTGAACATAATTATGGACCTTCTCACCAACTGAAACTATGAACTGTGAACTTTAAACTACAAACTACGCTTGTTGTTTGTTTTGGGTGTGTGTGAAAATGAACTGTTTATGTTGTTGCACGTTCCGACTTTTTTTTTTGCTTTTGAATAGCTACAGAATGAACATTCCAACATTTTCCCCTTGGGAATTAAAAAATAAGTATTTTAACATGTTTTTTGTGTGTTTGTTTGTTTGTTTGTTTCATTCATAAATGAACATTCCACAGTTTTCTCTTTTAAACTTTAGAAATGAACATTGCAGTATTTTAGAGTTGGAATTAAGAAATAAACAAGTCAGCATATATTTTCGCTTTAGAATTTAAAAATAAACATTTCAACATAGTTGGGTTTTTTTAAAAATAAGAAATGAACATTACAAAGTGGAAAGCTGTGATTGAAAGTAAACCCATTAATTTGACATTAATTAGCCCATTAGCATTAATTCGTTTTATATTAAGAAATGTTTAAGTGTTAGAAGGATAACAAGGTAACAGGGTAGCAATTGAATTTATTTTTTTATTTTTTTGTTCTTATGTTGTCTGTTTACAATTCTCGTTAGTTCTGCTTTTTTTGTGCTTAGCCAACTTTGCTGTTTATATCTCGTGACAAAAATATTACGCAACCTGCTTCGTATTTGTTTGATTTTTTAAATAATTCTTCCTTTAATATTTTTTTTGTCTTTGTTAAATTGGTATAGCTGAAAAAATTAAGTCTGCAGTAGGGATTTCATAACTTTTTTTTTATTTTTAGTATGAAATTTTCTGTGTTTTTTTAAATGTAAATCTTTAAGCTGATGAATAAAACATCATTTTGGTTTCTTTTTAGTATTCTTAGCATTCTTCTTTTTTTCTCTTTTTTTATGTAAAGTCGCTTTATTCCTACCGCTGCTGATATAATTATTAAGATCTTGCATTTCTAGTTGTGTAATTGTTTTCATTCTTATATATAAATTATGCTAATATATTTACTCGTTTGGTTTGCCCTGATCGTGCTAGCTACATTGCCAGTGCTGCATTGCACTGGAATGTTGATGTGTATCATCTGTATAGGTTATTTATTCTTTTTTTAAGCGTTTCATATTTTCTTCTCTATAGCATTTAGATCTTAACAAATAACGTGTGAGAATTAGCAGACTTCTTTAATAATAATAATAATAATAATAATAATAATAATAATAATAATAATAATAATAATAATAATAATAAGGCCAATAAAATATGTGTCTGTTTACGGTATCCACACCGACTCTCATGTTTTTCTTGGGATCGTCGGGAAAAAAAATTGAAAAAAGACAAAAAAAAATCGCACCCACAGTGAAAAAGATTTTTTAAAAAAAGAAAAAAAAAGCCCACCTCTCGACTTTATTTTTTCTTTATGATACCGTAAACAGACATTTTTTGTGCCTAATAATAATAATAATAATAATAATAATAATAATAATAATAATAATAATAATAATAATAATAATAATAATAATAATAATAATAATAATAATAATAATAATAATACTGAAATGTATATAGCGTTTTTTCCCATTTAAAAAAACCGGCTCGAAGTGCAATTCTGACACATTCACACACCATTTAAAAAAATTATCACGATTATAAAAAAAAAAACACCATAGGGATACATCAAAGGGAAAAAATTTGAAAAACAAAATATTTTGTACTGTTTGCAATATATTACTATTTTATACGTTGTTATTTTATTTTATTTATATATTATTTTATTTTTTTTACTTATGATTTGTTTGCATGACGGTTATATGGTTAGGACGATAGAGCGTGTCTTGGGCCACAGTGGTTCAATTCTCCTTCAGCAAACTATTGTGGGTATGCGGCAACCAAACGGACACCGCATTTAGCAGCTTTTGTTTTATAAATTGTATTTGTTTTTTCGTGTGTTTTTTTTTAATATAAAAGAAGGCTTTTAACTTAACTTTTTAGAGCGAATGTTTTGTTGGTGCTTTTTCTTTGCCTGCTGATTTCATGTGTCAGTTTGTGAATATATAGGCTATAAATAATGTTGAAATTGTATTTAATGTTATTATTTTAACCATGTAGGTGTTAAAGAGATTTTTAATAATGATTGTTGTTACTGGTTATTACGGCTTCCATGATCGGTGTTTGTTCCGTTGTGCTGTTTATGTTTTCAAATTCAAGCTTTGATCGATGTTTATCTTTTGCATGCGTTGAATTCCATTCTTTACTAAAAAAAGAGACGACTACTTTGAAACTGCTGGGTCCTGCATAAACATGACGGTCTGAATGTCTTCATGGGCCCACAGTTGTGATGCCTGTAATAGGCACAACGAATTTGTGTCTTTGCTTGCATGATTGATTGTTTGTCTCGATGCTTGTTTGTCTGTTGTTATTGTTTGTTTGTCTGTTGTTATTGTTTGTTTGTCTGTTGTTTGTAAGAGCTCTGTGTGAGTCAAATAAAGTGGTGTTGTATTGTAGGGAAAGATAACTGAAGAAGGAGGAAAATAGCATATTAGAGAGAGAAAAGGGGAGAGAGAGATAAAAAAAGGGAGGGTGGGAATAGAGAGAGACATAGAGAGGATGGGGTTAATACAGAGAAGGAAGGGTGGGAGAGTGGGGAGGAGAGAAGGGGGAAAATAGAGAGAGAGAAGGGGAAGCGAGAAGAGAGAGAGAGAGAGAGAGAGAGAGAGAGAGAGAGAGAGAGAGAGAGAGAGAGAGAGAGAGAGAATGAGACTGTGACTGCGTGGTATAGACACATGAAGAAATGTTTGATGACCTGTGTACAATACAATACAATACAATACAATATAACTTTATTGTCTGATGTTCATCACATACAGAAATTCGTCTTTGTCTCGTCGTCCGCAAGAAGCATGCAATATATTCATTTTATATACACAAACAGCAGTGACACATTCATTTCTAATGGCACAGCAGCAACCTTAAATTCCAATCAAATACAGACATTCACAATTTAAACCCCACATCAATAATAACTAATAATTTTACATTCACGCAGAAAAAGCACACACACACACACACAAACACACAGTGGCACACACAAAATAATCTAACGACAGCACAAGTTGTTGTCTTAACCTATACATATCACGGCCTATACATGATTATAATGGCAGTGCTTAAAACATAGAGGCATGACTAAAACATTCTACATTCACCTATACATAGATGACAGTCTACAACCAATTACATAATACAGTGCAGTAGCAACATTCTTAAAACACATTAGTGTATATGGAAAAAGGTTTTGGGAGGTATATCTTGAGTGTGTGTTTTTGTATGTATGTGTCTGTCTGTCTGTCTGTCTGTCTGTATTAGATTTTTTATTAACACAGCAGAGAAAAACGTTTGCTGTGTATTTGCACGACTTTAAAACTATATATCTATACCGTGATAAAAGAAGAGTGTAGAAGATAAAGTGGCTCGCTGACTTAACCACTGGTATAATTGCTGTTGTTCATTTCAACACATATCACGGTAAATTGTTGCATACTACTCTAGGTGTCTTCACATGCGCCTATCTACAATATTGAATGGGCACCACCCTTATGAAGCTAGCCTTGAGAAAAGGGAGGTCCTTTTTTGTGTGCCTCTCTCATTACAACCGAAAGGTTTTGCTAAAACGTTGAACTTTTTATTTATTAATGTTGTTATTGTTGTTGTTGCCATTGTTGTTGTTAATATCGCTTGACTTGACCTACTGGACTGTTATAAATATGCATGAATGTCGCATTGATGCTTATCGCCTTTATTATTATTTTTTAAATTGTTGTTATATTATTATTATTATTATTATTATTATTATTATTATTATTATTATTATTATTATTATTATTATTATTATTATTATTATTGTTGTTATAATATTGTTTTATTATTAGTAGTATTATTATGATGATGATGATGATGATTATTATTATTATTATAATGATGATGATAATGTAAGATGATGATGATGATGATGATAATGATGATGATGATGATGATGATGATGATGATGATGATGATGATTATTGTTATTATTATTTTTATTATTATTATTTTACATTGCTTGGCTATAGTTGTATATATGACACTCTTATCGCTGATCTGCAAACTCGTTGTACGAAAAACTTGCTTGTACTTGAAGTACAATGCTTTTTATTTTCCAGTTGCACCAGATACTAGATTGTACTGTTGGAGCATGATAAAGACGACGACGACGATGACGATGACGATGATGACGATGATGATGATGATGATGATGATGATGATGATGATGATGATGATGATGATGATGATGATGATGATGATGATTGATGATGAATGGTGATGGTGGTGACGACGAAGACGACGATACAATTTTATTCAGCACCGGTGTCCGGAAATAGTTCATGCTCATTTTTACCCTAAGAATTCGTTCTTGAATTAGGCTAGGTAACTGCTGAATGATTATTTTAATGTCCAACATTCCTAGATGTTTGTGATTCGTTTGTTTTTGGTAGAAACCGTTCGCCATTATAAATATTATATCAAACACGCTTTCTGATCTGTATTTACATTATTAATGTATATATATATATATATTTAAAAAGTTTTATGTTAACCAGAATACAGCGCAAAGAAACAATATTTTGCATGCGTAACATCAGAACTGAATATTAAATAAATTAATTTATGGGTTCAGTTTCAAACTATATAAAATGGAAAAGTCGTTTTATTTTGTGGTGCCAGTCCGTTTAATCGACAAGTACTATTGCGAGCGACTATGGAAAGCAAAGATACTAGTTTTATATCAGAATTCACTGCTGGGGGTTGTTAGTTAAGATTCGGATGGGTTAGGGGAGTGGGGGGGGGGGGGGGTCCTAGGTTCTATTCCTTATTCTCTGCTGAATGGTGCTGCACTGCACTGCACTGAAGGCGTCTCAATGCTTGCTCCCATAGACCTCAAAAGCTGGCCTATGTCTCAAATAAAAATTTTAAAAAGTAGCTCAAAAATAACGGTCCTAGTACGTATTACCAAAAGAGAAAGGGGGTGATCTAATTTAGCATAAATAATTATTAATAGCATTATTATTGTATTAGCAATTATTAACATGCTTTAGTGGCATTATTAAAATTATTAGCACCGTTGTTAAGATCGTTAGGTGATTTATCTTTTCTTAAAATATGAAAATACACTAACTAGTGTTTGTTGTTCGATCTTATACCTTTATAATAAAGGGTGTTTTGTTTGACGATCAACGCAATTGAAGGCTTTACATTAAAGAATTTCTGCGGTTTCCTTTGTGATTATTTATAATATGCATGCCTACCTATTGCGAAAATGAAACGATAAAAATGTTTTGAAGATAGCACGACGATATGTTGTGTATGACGTGAACAAAGGGGAAAAACCTTCAGAGGGTTGAATTATATATAGTAAACGGTTCGCAATATTGTATTATACATTAGAAGCAATAAATGAATATTATTGAAATTGACTTTTGTCTGAATTTTGTTTTCGATCTGTGTGTGTATGTGTGTGTGTGTGGGTGTGTGTGTGCTTGTGTGTGTGTGTGTGTGTCTGTGTGCACAAGAGAGAGAGAGAGAGAGAGAGAGAGAGAGAGAGAGAGAGAGAGAGAGAGACTTGACTTTTGACAGTTTTTATTAGGCCTCCGGCCCATACAGTTTAGGGAGGGGGGTTACAATGGGAAGATACACATTAATCAACACACACGCACACTGATACACACACATGCATACACATTTAATACAATTCAATTGCAGAATAAATAACATTCAAGGACTTTCAAAATTTACGTTTACTTAATTTCCATCTTTTTCTTATTTTTTCTTTCCACAACTTTTCTTTTTCACTTTGTATGTAACTTTAGTAAATATTTTGTAATTTCTTGCCTCTTGTTTCTTTTTTTTTCTTTTTTTTTCTTTTTCCTTTTTTTCCCTTTCTTATTAGTTCATTTCATCTCATTTTCCCCACCATTTTTCTTTTGGTCTCATCATTAACATTTCCCATCTTTCCCTTTTTGAGTGCTACCAAAAGGATATGACGTTTTCTGAGTGCTAAATATGCCTCTAGCATTAGTATGTGTGTGTGCTCATAAATAGATGTTATAAAGGAAAAGGGGGGGAGAGAGAGAGAGAGAGAGAGAGAGAGAGAGAGAGAGAGAGAGAGAGAGAGAGAGAGAGAGAGAGAGAGAGAGAGAGAGAGAGATTTCTTTTGAATGCATCTTTCGATTCCATTTCCGTTTTTCCTTTCTTTCTTTCTTTCTCTCTTTCTTTCTTTCTTTCTTTCTATCTTTCTCACTTTCTTGATTTCTTTCTCTCTCTTCTCCATTTCTATCTCTCACTCACTCACTCTATATAAAAAAATTTAATTTTGATGCTGTTGCATGTTTATTTTTTTCTTTCTTTCGTTCCTTCTTTCTTTCTTTCTTTCTTTCTTTCTTTCTTTCTTTCTTTCTTTCTTTCTTTCTTTCTTTCTTTCTTCTTTCTTTCTTTCTTTCTTTTTATTCTCTGCTGTCTTTGGTTTTTTTTGTTGTTAAATATAAGATATCTGAAAACACACCAAAAAAATGAACAGTTACAATGCTAAGAAATCAAATAATATTGACTTTCTGTTCCTTTTCCAAAAAAGGAGAAAACACAAGACAGAACAAACCAATACTTCTCAACAAAACTCAGCTAAGGAGAGCTTAGCCCCAAAATTGGCATTGCATCGTTTTTTTATAGTTTCGGTGGCATTCTTTTGGCGTATGTAACTAATCATTTGTTTCTCTTAGCAATATAAGTGATAGCAGGGAAGACAAACCTGAGCTGTGAATGAAAAAAACCAACCAAGAAATCGTTCTTACACCAAGCCCTTACCAACGCAGAGAGGTACTCAAGGCGCTTGTGGAAATCAAAACCTACCTCCAGCCGCCCTTGGCAGCAACGAGTGCCCTGTCCAACGTTCCGGACAATTGAGCCAGCTATAATAATAATAATAATGATAATGATAATAATAATAATAATAATAATAATAATAATAATAATAATAATAATAATAATAATAATAATAATACTAATACTAATAATAATAATAATAATAATAATAATAATAATAATAATAATAATAATAATAATAATAATAATAGGAGAAAAAGAAGTGGGATGACAACATTCAAGAATGAACTGGCTTGACACTGAGCGACACCATGAGGCATGCAGAGGAAAGAAAGATGGAGTACGCTGGTTAAACGATCATCTGTGGTGCCCCAACGACTTTCGAGATACGGAATAATAATAATAATAATAATAATAATAATAATAATAATAATAATAATAATAATAATAATAATAATAATAATAATTTACGCATGCATACACTTTCAAGGATAAATATATGTTACAAAAGAAATGGAACATTAAAACTTTAATAATAATAATAATAATAATAATAATAATAATAATAATAATAATAATAATAATAATAATAATAATAATAATAATAATAATTATTATTATTATTATTATTATTATTATTATTATTATTAAGTTTTTTGGGTTTTTTTGCTTTTTTAAATAATAATAATGTTGGATGCTATACGCGTTTTATTTCTAAATCAGATTCAAAAGCACGGAGACCTTTAAAGCCAAGGTCTGACGACGAACGTTTTGATTGCAATCACAATGACAGTGAATATTTGCGAGTCATGATTTGAACGGGAAGATTGATGCTGCGAGTCGTTAATAGTCACACTTTTAAACGTTCGATTTGGGTAAACATGCGCAGTCATTTCGCATAAACAAAAGCACAAGAGTTGTTACACTTACTGCGCCGAAAGTCAAAATGCTTGAAAAGCAGCGACGAAGAATTTTTGCATTAACGGTAGCATTTCATTTGCTAAGTTCAGATAAAAAACTATATCCCATAAACATGTGACTGTATCATCTCTATTACTTCACAGGTATTTTTCACACTCAACGATTCTGGAATTATTAGCCATTTTCGCAAGATCACGTGATTTGAGTAGCGCGTTTTATTGGTTCCCATGTTTAATGACTCGCAATCAGTTCGTCGAAATTAGGGCATGTTCTAAATGTTACACTCGTTGTTGGTTTTTATCAGTAGTTGATTCAGCCCCGATGCTTGATTCCTGGATAAGTGTGACTCGGATTCGTTTATCCACGCAACCTGTTCACTCAGCAACAAGGCAGGAGTCGTCGTATGAAGTTTTTCAACTTTATTCAGCATACATCAACAACAATTGCTTTTTCCACTCTCTCCCTCAACTGAAACAGTGCGGTACTTCGAGAGAACGAATGTTCCAGCGTGACGCAATTACAGCCACTCAAAATAAACTTCGTCATCACTGTCTTACGTCATACAACTTTCTTTAGGGTCCAAGAATTTTCTCAGCTTCCAGTAGATTTATCTAGACGCTTCGATCGCTAATAAACAAGCAATCCTAGAAAATTCTCCAATAATATCGACCAACGAAAATTATCAATATTATACCAAGCTTCTTCTAACAACAACGCAAAGTCAAATACGCTCCGTTATTGAATGCTTTGCAAAACCAAACGATCGGATCTATCGTGCGCGTCGCGAACGTAACACTAAACGTGGAAAATCATCGTAAATCACGCTGCGAACTGATTTAACTGAGATGACTCGGTGATTGTCTCACGAAATCAGGTACTCAATTTTCCCTGTGCTTGCAATAAAAACGTCGTGAACTTGGTCCCCTTCGGTTATTTTTACAGTAAGGCTCGGTCCGGGTAACCTGTCTGCCCCCACCCACCCCCTCCCCAGTGCATTTTATTTCTTGTTCTATTTCCTACGATAAATGCACTAGGATGTTTTCTTATTATGAAATCGTGTTCCAAATTTGGATTCGGTCCTCATAGAGCTTTAATATTGACCTGCCTCTTGTAAGCTCTTTATATCACTTAAAAAAAATAAAATGACTTATTAATTCTATAGTCTCCTATATGCTAGGTGTCGAGGAGTATAACCTAACTAACGAAACGAAACGAATCGCCGTCAGACCAACATTCACGCTTCCCTGTTACAGACAATACACAGAAACAAGAACAAATATTCATCACTCAACAATATTCTTATCACTCAAACAAAGTGTGAAAGGCAAGTGGCTATATATTAGTATATATAGTGTGTGAAAGGCAAGTGACTATCTATTAGAAGTTAGTTAGTTAGTTATTCATTGTTTATAGGGTCCAGCAGGCTGCAAAGAGCCGAATCAGGACCACAAAATCAGGACCATAACACAGTTGAAAGAGGACCCAACCCCGACCCATACAAAAACTCTGCCGAAACTACTCCAAATCCGTCCCCTATACGCTTATGTGTCCGGGGACGTTAATCTATTTTAACTAACTAACTAACTCCAACGGCAACACTGAAGGCAGTCCACCAGCCAGTCACTCAACAATAAAAGGCATACCCTGCAAGGGACGTTGAGCCTCCACTCTAATTTATCGAACCATCGTCCACCAAAACAAAATAAAACATAAACATCATTACAAAACATTAACAAAACACACACACACACATAAAACGCCCACACTGCCAAACAACAACACCGCAGAAAGCCCCAGTGACCACCTGGCAGAAAGCTCCCAACATCCCCAAGCTGACCCAACAGATCCCACACATAAATGAGGAGTTGTGGGATTGTGGGAGAGTTTTCAAGAAAAAATGTAGGTGACTGGTCTATCGAAAGAGATACACAGAAACAAGAACAAATATTCATCACTCAACAATATTCTTATCACTCAAACAAAGTGTGAAAGGCAAGTGGCTATATATTAGTATATAGAACAGAGTAGAAATGAGAAAGAACAAAGGAGAAAGACAGCGACAGAGGGAATTTAAAGCACTAAATTTCCTGTCACGTCACCCGAGCGGGATCAGCTCAAACAGTATATCTCAATGTCCAGACTTCTTCACCCCAATGTCAGAACACCACACTGCTATAAAATCCCTTCTCTATAGCAAAATTGACAGTACTCTGGTCATTCTTGCCCTTATGAAGGAGCAAGACCTCGGGTGGTTCTAACACCACCCTTATGAAAGGACTCTAACTCTATCCTATGATAGTGGTAGTCACACTTCATCCAAAATAGCCGTCGGATCATAAGCGCTACCCACTTGACTCTGAGGCCTAACCGTTTCTCCCAGTCCACGATTCAAGGCACAGAGCTCCGTTCAGCCCCTAATACCCATCGAGCTATGCGTATCGCACGTGAAAACCTAAATTCCTGTCATACCCCACGCAATACAAAATGCTGATTCAAACTTTGCACATCACACTCTCAGAGATATGAAACTATACACTATGTACACTCCGACACAGCAATAATTTAGCGTGCGTCAAAACTCGTGTCGTCACATTTCCAGAAAGTGGGAAAACTATACAGGAACCCCCGGCAACTCCACGGGAGGGTATATATTAAAAGACATTACATTACATTATTATTGCTTTAGGTCCAGCGGACTCTTCCGAGCCAAATCAGGACCGGACAACCCCCGATCCGCATAAAAGATCTGCTGAAACAACCCTAGTGGTAAAACCGAAAGCTCTCCACCAGCCAGTCACTTTACAATAAAGACATCCCACGCAGGGGACGGCTGAGGCTTCACCCCAACTTATCGAACCCCCGTTTACAAAAACAAAATAGAATACAAACATTATAAATTATCAATAAAACACATACATATAAAATGCCTACATTGCTAAATAATAACATCATAGGAAGCCCTAGAAACCACCTGGCAGAAAGCGTCCAATATTCCCAAGCTGATCCAACAGACCTCATACACAAACAAGGAGTCTTGTCCCGGAAGAGTTTTCAAGAAAAAAGGTAGGAGACTGGTCTAGCGAAGAAGACGATAGTATAGCAGATTGATAGAAAAGAGCAGGAATGAGAAAGAGCAAATGAGAAAGACAGCGACAGTGGGAATTTAAAGCACTTAGAAAGTGGGGATACTATTTATACTGAAACCCCC
Source organism: Oncomelania hupensis (assembly GCA_036898135.1). NCBI lineage: Eukaryota > Metazoa > Mollusca > Gastropoda > Littorinimorpha > Pomatiopsidae > Oncomelania > Oncomelania hupensis. The sequence continues at coordinate 29,245,661 of CM072523.1, read as the reverse complement.
GCACCCCAACGGGAGTATATTAAAAGACGGAAATCGAACTCGAATTTTATGTTGGAAATGTTAGACTGGACCAGACACCATTATTGAAGGGAGGGAGGGAGGAAACCGGAGAACCAGAAGAAAACCCACGGAGGAAATGTAGTAGTAGTAAGCTTAGGTCTAGCAGTAACAGTAGTAGTAGTAGTAATACTAGGAGGAGGAGGAGGAGGTCTAGTAATAGTGGAAGTAGTAGTAGCAGCATCGTTACATTTTACTACTGAACCATTTACAGCTCTTTGAACCTCTGCACTGTACTGACGTCGTGTGCCCTGATGAGTTACTGCTGACAAGTTTGCCTTCCACGAGCTACTGTAATTAACTGCAACGTTCATAATGAAGTCTGTTCTTCTCTACCCATACTCATTCCATAGTCCCACTGTTGTTGCCTTATTAAGCAAGGCTGACCCAATACAGTAGTAAACCATTAACATGACGACTGACCTCAGCTAGTTGGCTACATTCCATAGTCCCACTGTTGTTGCCTTAAGCAAGGCTGACCCAATACAGTAGTAAACCAATAACATGACTGACATCAGCTAGTTGGCTACATTCCATAGTCCCACTGTTGTTGCCTTAAGCAAGGCTGACCCAATACAGTAGTAAATCAATAACATGACTGACATCAGCTAGTTGGCTACATTCTTTAGTCCCACTGTTGTTGCCTTAAGCAAGGCTGACCCAATACAGTAGTAAACCAATAACATGACTGACATCAGCTAGTTGGCTACATTCCACATTTTAAGGGTCCCACTTTGGCCATTCACCCCGTGACAGATCCGTTTAACATTCACAGTGAGCGTTGCCCCATTCAAAAAATCAGCATACAACAACAACAACAAAACTCTTTCGAACGTACAGTTATTTTTTAAATCAATACATTCCGTAATTTTTTTGCCTATAAATAATAGCTGCCCCTCAAGCGCTAAACATATAATCTACAAAAAGCTGGTAAGAAAACAAAAACCCATAGCAAATGTGACCGGTAATGTTTTTTCTTTCCCTTTTTCTTTGTAGGTTGATACAATAGACCCTACCACACCCTAGACACCAAGGACGCACTCTTAAAGCCACGTGGTTCCGTCAGATATAAAACCGTTCAAAGGAGAAAATAACTCCCCGTCAGAACAGAAATGGAACTTTCAAACTTTATCGGTTGGTGCGAGCAACGAAAGGACACTTAACCATTGTTTAATATAATAACAACGCAAAAAGAACACTTAATCATTGTTTAATATAATAACAACGCAAAAAGGACACTTAATCATTGTTTAATATAATAACAACAAAAGGACACTTAATCATTGTTTCATATAATAACAACGCACAAAGGACACTTAATCATTGTTTCATATAATAACAACGCACAAAGGACACTTAATCATTGTTTAATATAATAACAACGCAAAAAGGACACTTAATCATTGTTTCATATAATAACAACGCACAAAGGACACTTAATCATTGTTTCATATAATAACAATGCAAACAGGACACTTAATTATTAATTAATATAATAAACAGTGATGGAGTAAGTTTTTAAGCTAGGGGTATTTATACCCTCAACCAAAACATGTGGGGTTTTTCATACCCTCATTGCAAACATAAGGGGGTTTTTCAGTTTTTTAGGGGGTACACCAACATACGTAATAAACACTTTGCGTGGAAAGTCTTTTCATCAGTTTGAGTTTCTTCAGCCGGGCCCGGTTGCGGCTCACCTTTTTCTTCTCTTACCGAGCACTCAAAGCCAAAGGCTGACAAAAAAGTTTGTTTTTCTTTTCCTTCATCTTGTTTTAATTTTTTTTAGCAATTAGTTTTGTCTGCTTTATTTTTCATTTTCTTCGGCTTCCCCTCAGATCTCTGCTTGTGTGACAGCAGAAATACTGACGACAAACATGGAGGAAATTAGCTTAGCGAAACAGAGATACCATCGAACGAAACTGGACGTTAATACAATAGTTAGCCAACAAGCAGCCCACACATGGCAAATTAACTTCCTTGAAACAGTCACACCGCCAATAGCTACCGATACCATCAACAGGCTTGGCGACCAAGAATTCTAAATAGCATACTTTAGTCAAAAACTAACCATAGCGTTGTCTTCGCCATGAGACACTAAGTAGCTCACTCCAGCCAAAAGTTACCAAGATGATGTCACCCGTATTGGGCAGGCACCGCTTATCGTTATGGCATCTGTTCTTCACTCTATCCCTGATACTCCACTTGAAAAGTGATTATGCGTGCCCAGTGACGAGAGAGAAGGGGAGGAACTATTCAAATTAGAACCATAATTCTGTAGAGGTGAGATTATCGAAAACAAGAGCTAAAAACGATTGGTCAGAAGACTATTGGGAACTTTTGCATACCTTTGGGGACCAAAAATCAGCTAGTCAGTCGCAAAAGAACTGTTAAGCTGTGAGGGTCGACCAAAGGAACAAACCGCAGTGTTCGTCTATCTCCATCTCATCAAGAGGGTGCTAGAGACGTAAAAGACGATTTCACGAGTCCCAGAGTCTACAAGTAAGATAACACTAATAGTTTTGATATGTGTATGTTTATTGTATATTGATTGCCATGTATAAATAATATGTTCTTGATATATAGTTACAGAAACAGATTATTGTTTCTGAGACAGTATGCATGTGGTTTGATGTACCTTAGCCTTAAGATTCGAATTGAATTGTGCATATGGGAACCCTGCAGGTGTCTGATGCTATGGACACTTTGCAGAGGAGACCGCACACTTATAGCTAACGAGAATACTGTAGCCAGAGCTCCGACTTTTCCAGGTCGGACCTGGGATCACGTTTGTGAGACGAACGCCTGACCGTCGCTCCCGTGGAACCAAGGAGAACTACCACGATTCTACCTGACCACGTCCAAACCCCACAGCTTCAAGAGCGACCCGACTTACCTTAGCTAAGTCTCCCACAAGAACTGAGTCATACCCTCGAGAAACTAGAACCTTTGAAACTTACGAACCGTGAAAATCGTAACCGCAGGTAGCAAATGACGAAAGAAACCTGTTAAAACATTTTCCCAGCACTTGGAACTATATTACTTATTAATTTACCGATTAATGCAGAAATGTTAAAGTTTGTGTTGAATATATAAAAAGTGAAATTACATACATACGACTGGTGTCATTCGATTTGTATTGTTGTGTAGTTATTAGTTTTCTTCTCTTGAGACATAATAATCTAGTCTTTTGCTTAGTCATCACCGGTTCTCAAGTTGAGCCAAATGATACTAAAATTCCCGAGAACAAATATAAATTTTATGTGACCAAAGTACCGTGATCTGTCTCTCACACCACTTTAGGACTTCTGGTAAAAGAACGATCGATAGTGGTAGCGCATCGCCCATCTATCAATAAGTCTTACCCCCTAGTAAGATAAACGTATCTTCCCCAGAATATCATCACATATGGGGGCTCGTCCGGGATAATAAATTTTAGTATCTATATCTTGAGTAACTAAAGATAATAACGAATAGAAAACATTATCTCACTTAGGATTCGTAACAGTGGTCTAGTACAAAACCCGAGAGTTGACTCAGTTACATTGGGAAAAACATTTTCTTGATTTTTGAATTGCATGAATTGAATTGATTGTTGTATGCACATGTATGTATTGATTGATGTAAGATAATTGTGTCTTATGCATTGATTGAAAATTGTTGTGGATCGCTGGTAACATCTCACATAGGGATATTGATTGTACTTGTGTTAATCTAGATTGACTAGTAGTATTTAGGTTATCTTGCTTTTGGACTCTGGAAATCTAGAAATCTATCATGGCCGATTTCATCAAAGTACGCCGAGAATTGAGAGAAGAGGGGATAGCACTAGGTCTAGCAGGGCAAGATTTAATCACGTATGTAACCTCAGAATGGGATAAATTGGAAAAATCCAGAACAGAAGAACGAATCCATGCCGAAAAAGCTAGAGCTGAAGAACGAATCTGTGCAGAAAAAGCTAGAGCTGAAGAAAGAATCTGTGCCGAGAAGGCGGCAGAAAAAGCCCGTGCTGAGGAAAGAGACCATGCAGAAAAGTTAAAAAACATGGAATTAGAGATGGCAGAACGTCTAAAAAAGATGGACATTGAAGCCAGGGAAAAAGAAAGGGACCAGTTGATAGCAGCTCGGGCAACTGACCCGAATATTAGCCTACTGTCAAACTCATCTGACAACCCTCCCCAACCTCCGTCCATCACTCCAGGCATGAATTTTTTTCTAAGTCCATTTGACGAGAAAGTTGATAGGATAGATGCATATCTTGATCGGTTTGAGCGCTTAGCACAGGAATTCGAACTTGACTATAACAAATGGAATATTAAATTAGCTCAAGGATTGAGAGGTACAGCCTATGACGTGTATGCGAAATTGCCCACAGGACAAAGTAACGATTACGCAGCTCTCAAGAAAGCACTCTTGATTTGGTTCGAGTTGACCGCCGAAACCTACCGTAAGAAATTGCGCAACTCGCGGAAAGAGAAAGGTGAAAGCCACAGTCAGTTTGTAGACAGATTGGAAACCTACTTGCGTAAATGGTTAGCCTTATCCAACCTAGAAGAATCATTCGCAGATCTTGCTGAACTAATCCTTAGCGAACAGTTACGCGATGCAATGACGCCAGAAACTAGGATGTTCACCGCGGAACAAGGGGCCGAGAACTTAGCTGATCTAATCAAACTAGCGGACCGTTACACCACCGCGCATGAAAACGAAGCTAAACGCAAGGTAACAGATAAACCCAGCAGAGATGGAAACAACCAGAAACTCCACCCACAACAAACACAGCAGTCTAATCAGAATCAGCAGAATTCGGATAACAAGAAAACCCAAAACTCGGGGAAACCGCCCGGTCAAGGTCAAAACCCCCGGAAATATTGTTCTAACTGCAAAAGAACTAACCATAACACCGTTGATTGCCGTAGAACAGCGACTCAAACGCACACAGTGGCTGTAAGTCAAACTAGTACCGTTGAACTGGAGACTTCAGATAAGTCCCGACCCCCAGTCAGTGAAAAAGTTGTAGTGAACGGGAAAACCGCGTCATGTCTATACGACACCGGATTATCGTACGATGCAATCGTCAGTCGAACTCTTGTAGCGGCTGATGACATCACCGACGAGACCGTCACTTTGCAAGGCCCTGATCGATCCATACCCGCCTCCACCTTACCAATCGCGATAGTCCATGTAGACTCCCGATATGTGTCAGGAAAAGTAAAAGCGGCAGTAATGGATGCACCTTTGTATGACATCATACTCGGGTGCAAATATGTGTATTTAGGGACGCCAATTGCGCCGGCATCGGTTGCATCAGTCCAAACTAGAGCACAGATAAGACAGGACGCTGCAGATAATCTCCCTGCTAATCCGGCACCCGCCGAGATGAGGGCAGATCAACTAGCTGACCCCACACTAGCTAAATGCTACAAAAAACTCCCTCAGGCGCATAACCCACCTAAGAAAGGAGAGTTCTTGGAGAAAAACGGACTACTGTACAGACAGACAGACCACGACCACTCTCAATTAGTTGTCCCTGCCAAACATAGACCACAGGTACTAGAGGTAGGACACGCCATTGCATTTAGCGGGCACATGGGCGTGAGTGCAACAATTCAGAGAATTACCGCTCACTATCATTGGCCGGGAATAACAGAAGACATTACGCGCTTTGTCCGCTCTTGTCCCCAGTGCCAGAAGGTAGCATCAAAGAGATGGACCGTCCCAGTAACGCTAGGCGAAATGCCCGTCACCGGTACCCCATTCCACAGAGTAGCAGTAGACATCGTAGGCCCACTGCCACTCACAAAAAAGCGCAATCGGTACATCCTAACCTTAGTGGATACTTGCACCATGTGGTGTGAAGCAACACCCCTTCCTACTATCGATACCAAACGAGTAGCAGAAGCGCTGGTCACTATGTTCACAAGAGTTGGATTTCCCGACCAAATCCTAACAGATAACGGATCGCAGTTTACGGGAAAGATGATGCAAGAAGTATTCTCTCTCATTCAGACGAAACACGTTCGTTCATCTCCCTACCACCCTCAGAGTAACGGTCAAGTCGAACGGTTTAACGGTACGCTAATTTCCATCCTGCGCAAACTCGTAAACGAAAAGCCAGAGACTTGGGATACCTACGTAGCAGCCGCGCTGTTCGCGTATCGTGAGGTTCCGCACGCGTCAACGGGATTTCCCCCGGCAACCTTGTTATTTGGTCGTCCGATAGCCGGTCCGCTTGAAGCACTGAAGCGAGGATGGACAGATTCTCAGGTAGACGAAGAGGTTAAAACAGCTACCCAATACGTAACGGAATTACGTGGCCGCCTACACTCTACCTGGCAACTCGCAACGTCTGCCATCAAACAAGCTCGCGCGCGACAGGCTCGGCACTACAACAAAAACACCAAAGAGCGAGAATTAGCTGAAGGAGACAAAGTCCTACTCCTGCTCCCCAGCGGGTCCAACAAACTAGAAATTGCATGGCAAGGCCCGTACGTAGTCACGCAAAAAGTGTCGCGAACAAACTACCGGATCAAGGTAAAGGGAAAAGAGAGAATGTACCACATCAACTTGCTCAAACGGTACCTAGACCGCGATGACGCAACATCCACAGATCATTTAATGGCTTTGTCAATAGCCGAAGAAGTCGAAGCAACAGAGGATTTAGCTATCGAGTATCCGCTGAAAAGTAGCGAGACCTACAGAGACGTAGCTATCAACCCAAAACTATCGACAGACAGACAAAGACAGATAATGGAGATAGTTGCACAACACCAAGCAGTGTTGACGGACATACCTGGACAGACACCGTTAGTTGACGTGACAATGACCTTGACTGACACCACCCCTGTCCGAGTAAAACCATACCCTATCCCTCTTGCCAAACAAACCGCTGTCAAGCAGGAGATAGCAACCCTATTAGAAGCAGGAATAATTTCCCCCTCAACCTCCCCCTACAGCGCTGGAATAGTCCTATTACGCAAGCCAAGCGGAGAACATCGCTTATGCATAGACTACCGCAGATTAAATGCCGTGACGGAATTCCAAGCTGAACCGCTACCAGACACAGCACAACTGTTCGCGAAATTGCATAACGCAAAATACTTCTCGCGAATAGACCTAAGCAAAGGGTACTATCAGATACCGGTGCCAGAGCACCTAAGACCGTATCTAGCCTTCAGTACAGCTGATGGCCACTATGAGTTCAATGTCTTACCGTTTGGACTGAACAACGCACCAAGCATTTTCTCACGCATGATGAAACAGCTTCTCGCGCCCATTCAAGAGGAAGAACTCCATCACTTTATGGATGACATCTTAATCGCGACCCACACCTGGGATGACCACTTAAGACTTCTCTCTACCGTTCTTCAGCGACTTAGGGAAACCGGACTAACAGCCCGCCCAACAAAGTGCTTGCTAGGGTACGAAGAGATAGAATTTCTCGGTCACACACTCAGACACGGCAGTCTTCTTCCAGAAGACAAGAACATCGCGAAAATGAACAAGGCACCGCGCCCGATAAACAAAAAGGATGTGCAATCGTTTCTAGGCCTATGTGGCTACTACCAGAAATTCGTTGCCAACTTCAATTCCATCGCCGCGCCATTGTCTGATCTAACCAAGAAGAAAGCGCCCGAGAAAGTAGAATGGAATGCCGAGTGCGAAGATGCGTTCCAAACCCTGAAAGCTAGACTCACCTCACAACCCATCCTGAAGTTGCCCGATGCAACCCAACCATTCGTGCTACGCACAGATGCGAGCAATCAAGGTTTAGGAGCAACCCTACTACAATCTGACCCCAATGACCCCACACTTCTCCTGCCAGTCGCGTATGCCAGCCGGAAATTAAACAAAGCTGAACACAATTACGCAACAGTAGAAAAAGAATGTTTGGCATTGGTCTGGGCCATCCAGAAATTCCAGATGTATTTGTATGGCGCTCATTTCAAGGTGCAGTGCGATCACCAACCCTTAACCTTCCTTGCGTCATCACAGAAACTCAACGCCAGACTCATGCGTTGGTCACTCTTGCTACAGCCCTACTCATTTCATGTAGAATACATACCCGGGAAGAGTAACCATGGAGCTGACTACCTCAGCAGATACCCCGTGCCCACTGTAGACAAACCTAACCTTGCTTCCAACCCCTCACAGTTGCGGGTGGATGCACCCAGCTTTGTACCCCAGTGACCTCTTCCCCAGTACTCTATGTAAATAATGCATGTACATATTTGCGCCACCATTTCAGTACCAATTCTTACCCACGTGTAAGAATAGTTTTTTGGGGGGCCTATGTGACAGCAGAAATACTGACGACAAACATGGAGGAAATTAGCTTAGCGAAACAGAGATACCATCGAACGAAACTGGACGTTAATACAATAGTTAGCCAACAAGCAGCCCACACATGGCAAATTAACTTCCTTGAAACAGTCACACCGCCAATAGCTACCGATACCATCAACAGGCTTGGCGACCAAGAATTCTAAATAGCATACTTTAGTCAAAAACTAACCATAGCGTTGTCTTCGCCATGAGACACTAAGTAGCTCACTCCAGCCAAAAGTTACCAAGATGATGTCACCCGTATTGGGCAGGCACCGCTTATCGTTATGGCATCTGTTCTTCACTCTATCCCTGATACTCCACTTGAAAAGTGATTATGCGTGCCCAGTGACGAGAGAGAAGGGGAGGAACTATTCAAATTAGAACCATAATTCTGTAGAGGTGAGATTATCGAAAACAAGAGCTAAAAACGATTGGTCAGAAGACTATTGGGAACTTTTGCATACCTTTGGTAAAAAGGTAAAGGTAGTCCCATAGCCTTGTGGCCGTAGGGGAGCGTGATGTTGGAGATCACACTTATCTTGGGCCAGCGTAATGAGGGTGATGCCCAACTCTCTCCCTCGCTGCTTTACCTTCCCCACCCTCAAGAGAGTAGGTACTCAATCACAGTTGAGTCAACTGGGGGCGTTGTTGTTTGTCGCTTCACGCCTTAGCGGTCACCCATCCAAGTGCTAACCGCACCGGACGGTGCTTCACTTTCGACACAGTAGCGAGTGCTCCAACCACTGCACTATCCGACACCCCCCTGCATACCTTTGGGGACCAAAAATCAGCTAGTCAGTCGCAAAAGAACTGTTAAGCTGTGAGGGTCGACCAAAGGAACAAACCGCAGTGTTCGTCTATCTCCATCTCATCAAGAGGGTGCTAGAGACGTAAAAGACGATTTCACGAGTCCCAGAGTCTACAAGTAAGATAACACTAATAGTTTTGATATGTGTATGTTTATTGTATATTGATTGCCATGTATAAATAATATGTTCTTGATATATAGTTACAGAAACAGATTATTGTTTCTGAGACAGTATGCATGTGGTTTGATGTACCTTAGCCTTAAGATTCGAATTGAATTGTGCATATGGGAACCCTGCAGGTGTCTGATGCTATGGACACTTTGCAGAGGAGACCGCACACTTATAGCTAACGAGAATACTGTAGCCAGAGCTCCGACTTTTCCAGGTCGGACCTGGGATCACGTTTGTGAGACGAACGCCTGACCGTCGCTCCCGTGGAACCAAGGAGAACTACCACGATTCTACCTGACCACGTCCAAACCCCACAGCTTCAAGAGCGACCCGACTTACCTTAGCTAAGTCTCCCACAAGAACTGAGTCATACCCTCGAGAAACTAGAACCTTTGAAACTTACGAACCGTGAAAATCGTAACCGCAGGTAGCAAATGACGAAAGAAACCTGTTAAAACATTTTCCCAGCACTTGGAACTATATTACTTATTAATTTACCGATTAATGCAGAAATGTTAAAGTTTGTGTTGAATATATAAAAAGTGAAATTACATACATACGACTGGTGTCATTCGATTTGTATTGTTGTGTAGTTATTAGTTTTCTTCTCTTGAGACATAATAATCTAGTCTTTTGCTTAGTCATCACCGGTTCTCAAGTTGAGCCAAATGATACTAAAATTCCCGAGAACAAATATAAATTTTATGTGACCAAAGTACCGTGATCTGTCTCTCACACCACTTTAGGACTTCTGGTAAAAGAACGATCGATAGTGGTAGCGCATCGCCCATCTATCAATAAGTCTTACCCCCTAGTAAGATAAACGTATCTTCCCCAGAATATCATCACAGCTTGTCGGCCATGTTTAATGTTGGGTTGTTGTCAGTCTTATATAGCCAATCAAAAGCGTCGAGAAAAAATAGTGAATATTATCGTGCATATGATTGGCTGTTTCTCGGAAGCGACAGAATGAATAGGAGGGGGAGAGAGGGTGGTAGGCGGCCGCGCAGGACGCACAGGCACACGATCCAAATCGAGCGAAAGCTGTACGCACGACCGAAATAGTTGTACCTGATGATACCTCCCAGCAACTTAGCTTTACGTTTTCATACCCCTTTGGCACTGACTTTGTGCGTGTTTATACCCTTTCATTACATTTTCGTTACGTGATTTCCCAACTCAGTACGTGAAACACGTACGATTGTACGTGATCTCCATCACTGATACAGCAAAAAGGGCACTTAATCATTGTTTAATATAATAAAAACGCTAAATGTGGGGCAAGCTCATTTTCGCCAAACACTAAAATACATTTTTTAAAAGTATTCAAATTTGGTCCTTTAATACTGGAGTTGGTAATTAGCTTGTGTTTGTTTTGAATGTTTCCTTCATAGAAATCATAAGACTAAAAGGGGCGGGGGCAATGAAAGATTTTTTTAAAAAAAAATATGTAACTAGCTATTGGCGAGTCATGGTTGTGGGGGTAAGTGGAAGTGGTTGTGGTGGTGGTAGAGTTGGTGATGATGATGATGATGATGATGATGATGATGATGATGATGATGATGATGATGATGATGATGATGATGATGATGATGATGATGATGATGATGACCACGACGACACGAATGAAATGCCAAGCCTAGTCTGTGGATGCCATTCTAAAGAGAGCCGGAGGCAAAAATCTGTCTACATCGCCCTCTCGGCGTTGTATTAATTAAACCCTAACGATGACGCTTATACCCATAGCCCTCGCATACTAATGTGGAGCCAGTCCACAACTTCATAACTTGCCTAGCATCTGATGAAACCCCAAATTGGCAATAAAATATGCAAATGACCGGCAGGCAAGCCTTATCTCTTACATCAGCCATATAAAGCCACAGAAAATTGAAGAGTGACGCGAAGCATTGTTGTGCCGAGACAGGAGTGCAGATTGTTGGCACATAACATTAGGTCACAATTTAAAGTTATAGCATGGAACAATAGCTTTTCTCTCGGCAGAAGTGGACTCGAACGCAAAACATTCTATACTACACTTTTAGAGTTGCTATCTCTAACTATAACCCATCAAGCTCACCAAGATGATCTTCGATAAGCTTTTTTCAGCCTGCTTCGTCACTCTAGCTCTGTCGTCTGTTAGGTCTGAATCGGGATTCGAGAAGCGGTACCTGTACGGCGCGGAAGTCGGCCATCAACCAAATGAGATCAGCTTCGCCAAGGGAGATTATTCCTTCAAGGGACTGAACCACGCTCGCAGCGCTTTTGAAGAGGGGAAAGAAGAGAGGCACGCTGAGGACGAGGACGTGGAGCACATCAAAAGGGCGGTTGTTGAAGATGAAGACAATGAAGGTGGCGAGGATTCAGGCATGGCGATGAAGCGACAGTGGAACCAGTACACCTACAACAAGGCGGACATCCAACGGCAGATCGACCTGACCCGCAATCAGCGTGACGACTGTTACAGGGTGATGGGATGGACCATGCCGCCTCCCCCGCCGCCTCCCACACAGCAACAGCAACAGCAGGTAGCTCCCATCTATGGCGGCAGGTGAGTTTAGTATATTATATATATATTACATACCGTGCTTTAATTTTAAACTGAGTTTTCCGACCCAAAATTCTTTGTGAACAATCTTTGGACCTACTTATACGAACAACAATGCTATGTGAACAAGCTTTCAACTTTCAGTCTTGAGGAACAAACTGCTATATATGTGAACAAGATTTGAGCCGATGTATACGAACAAAAGTGCTATGCGAGCACGTTTTGAAATGATTTATTGTTAGAAAAAGGACAGTTAACTTTAGAAGAAGAAGAACAAAAATCACTATACAAACGCGCTTTGAGCCGATTTACTGTTAGTTTATAGCCTGTAAGCAAGGAAATTAAAATGGCGCGTTTCTGTAGTGCTTTTTATGCTTTCCCTTTTGAGTTTACAGGCTAGAAACCAATGGCGCCTGACAGATGTAAGCTCGATCCCGCCTCTGAGCGTTATGTTTCTCCGAATATTATTCACTTTTCACTCGGGGTATGTCTCGGGGGTTTCCTCTGGGTACTCCGGTTTGCTTCCCCCAGCTAAATTTCAAAAACGCAGCTAACATTAGGTAGGTTGGGTTTGGGTGCGCTACAAGCTACGACTACGCCTTCCCCAGGGGAGGCGGCACAGAATTTCCCGATAAAAAAATGGACGATAAAGTGTCCCCAAAATAATTTTTTGAATGAACAGTAAGTATACTGACAGCGTGACTTTGCCGTGCAGGATGACGATGTGGTACCCGTTCAGGGACAAGAAGAGATCGTACTACGACTACACTAGCACCACCATGCTCAACGACCTTAGAACTCTTCAGGCTCAGCTGAACGCTTGCATCCAGGTAAACAGCCTTGATAGCAGTGGCTTTTTTTCATTTTTTTGTAATATGACACGTCTTGGTTGCCGATTCTGATGATTTGAACCCAGTGTTGCTTTGCTGATTTCGTGGTTCCGGGAATGGTATAAAACCGGCTTAGCTTGTATATTGATGTTCCACTCATACCGATAATAATAGTGCGTTTAATTGTCTGATGTGCTGTATGATGTACTGTATAGTCTAAATATACGCGAGTTCTGGTGTTTCAGGACACATGTGTTATATGTAACGCGCTTGTAGCTTCTGCAATGGAACAAGCCTGATTAGTAGTAGCCTAGTAGTAGTAGTAGTAGTAGTAGTAGTAGTAGTAGTAGTAGTAGTAGTAGTAGTAGTAGTAGTAGTAGTAGTAGTAGTAGTAGTAGTAGCAGTAGTAGTAGTAGTATTTTGTACACAAACATTGTATGAGTATAAAAGCAAAAATAACCATCTCTATGCCTGAGGTAAAAAAAAACATGTTCGCATGTTATCGAGTAAAATGTTAATCTTCACGTTGATACGACGAAAACACACGATAAATTATACTCGACTGTGGCGAATGACTGAATGTGCAGGCGTCTAGGTTCACCAGTACCACCCCCAACCCCACGATCGTGTACTATTGGCGTCTTCTTCAAGAGGGCTCCAATCAGCTACGATGGTGCATCACGCACGGCGGCAAGAGCTCTGTCAGCACCGACATCACCAATGTGAGCGTACGGAGGTGATGGTGGTGGTGGTGGTGGTAGAGATGGTGATGATGATGATGATGATGATGATGATGATGATGATGATGGTGATGATGATGATGATGATGATGATGATGATGATGATGATGAAGTGATTAAGACGATGAGCAAAATGATGACAACGATAAAAGACGTTGGTGCTGCTGTTGATGTTGATAATAACGACGACGACAACGACAATGATGAAGACGACGGTATTGATACTGCTGTGCTGCTGTTAATGGTGATGACGAAGGCGACGACTACGACAACGATGATGATGATGATGATGATGATGATGATGATGATGATGATGATGATGATGATGATGATGATGATGATGATGATGATGATGATGATGATGATGATGATGATGATGATGTTACAGATCAAGTCGTATGACCTGACCAAGCTACAGACGCTGTACAGCACATTTGTTGCTGAACACGTCAAGTGTATGGCTGGCATTGGACGACTGCCCAACGGCGATTTCATCAGTTAGTATAACTGCTTGCTATTAATTAATTCAATACAGAAATATATGAATGAATTAACTAATTAATTAATTAATATAAAAAAACAACGATGTGTGTGCCTTAAAGTGGCCCACTTTCACACATTCATCGCTACAAATCCTTTTCAAATTCACAGTGAGTATTGTATCACTGACAAAATTAAGCTTACAGCAAAAAGGGGAAGCAACCAAATGCCTTAAGACCAAAAAATGAAAAAGATAGAAAGAACGAAAGAAAGAAAGATAGATAGATAGATAGATAGATAGATAGATAGATAGATAGATAGATAGATAGATAGATAGATAGATAGATAGATAGATAGATAGATAGATAGATAGATAGATAGATAGATAGATAGATAGATAGATAGATAGATAGATAGATAGATAGATAGATAGATAGATAGATAGATAGATAGATAGATAGATAGATAGATAGATAGATAGATAGATAGATAGATAGATAGATAGATAGATAGATAGATAGATAGATAGATAGATAGATAGATAGATAGATAGATAGATAGATAGATAGATAGATAGATAGATAGATAGATAGATAGATAGATAGATAGACAGACAGACAGACAGACAGACAGACAGACAGACAGACAGACAGACACGGACGGGCGGGCGGGCGGGCGGGCGGGCGGGCGGGCGGGCGGATGGATGGATGGATGGATGGATGGATGGATGGATGGATGGATGGATGGATGGATGGATGGATGGATGGATGGATGGATGGATGGATGGATGGATGGATGGATGGATGGATGGATGGATGGATGGATAGATAGATAGATAGATAGATAGATAGATAGATAGATAGATAGATAGATAGATAGATAGATAGATAGATAGATAGATAGATAGATAGATAGATAGATAGATAGATAGATAGATAGATAGATAGATAGATAGATAGATAGATAGATAGATAGATAGATAGATAGATAGATAGATAGATAGATAGATAGATAGATAGATAGATATTCAATACAACTTCATTTATCCACATAGGGCAATTACAAGATTTAGAAGCAGCTCATAATATTAAAATAAATAAATACATAAAGAAGTTTAAAAAACTAGATAGATAGATAGATAGATAGATAGATAGATAGATAGATAGATAGATAGATAGATAGATAGATAGATAGATAGATAGATAGATAGATAGATAGATAGATAGATAGATAGATAGATAGATAGATAGATAGATAGATAGATAGATAGATAGATAGATAGATAGATAGATAGATAGATAGATAGATAGATAGATAGATAGATTGATAGATAGATAGATAGATAGATAGATAGATAGATAGATAGATAGATAGATAGATAGATAGATAGATAGATAGATAGATAGATAGATAGATAGATAGATAGATAGATAGATAGATAGATAGATAGATAGATAGATAGATAGATAGATAGATAGATAGATAGATAGATAGATAGATAGATAGATAGATAGATAGATAGATAGATAGATAGATAGATAGATAGATAGATAGATAGATAGATAGATAGATAGATAGATAGATAGATAGATAGATAGATAGATAGATAGATAGATAGATAGATAGATAGATAGATAGATAGATAGATAGATAGATAGATAGATAGATAGATAGATAGATAGATAGATAGATAGATAGATAGATAGATAGATAGATAGATAGATAGATAGATAGATAGATAGATAGATAGATAGATAGATAGATAGATAGATAGATAGATAGATAGATAGATAGATAGATAGATAGATAGATAGATAGATAGATAGATAGATAGATAGATAGATAGATAGATAGATAGATAGATAGATGGATAGTCATTTTTTACAGGGTCCAGCGGACTGCAAAGAGCCGAATAAAACCTACAAAATCAAGACCACAACTTCGCTAAAAAAAAAAAAAAAAGGGGGGGCCTTGCCACTGATTCGCATAAAAGATCTGCCGAAACAACCATAGTGGTAACACTGAAGGCACTCCCTCAGCCGGTCACTTTACAATAAAGACATCCCACGTAGGGGACGCTGAGGCTATACTCTAATTTTATCGAACCCCCGTTTACAAAAACAAAATAGAATATAAACATCATTATAAAATATCAACAAAACACATACATAGAAAATGCCTACATTGCCAAATAATAACATCATATGAAGCCCCAGTTTTGGCAGAAAGCGTCCAATAGTCCCAAGCGGGTCCAACAGACCTAACACACAAATGAGAAGTTTTGTCCCGGAAGAGTTTTCAAGAAAAAAGGTAGGTGATTGGTCTAGCGACGAAGAAGATAGTATAGTAGATTGATAGAACAGAGTAGGAATGAGAAAGAACAAAGGAGAAAGACAGCGACAATGGGAATTTAAAGCACTAAATTTCCAGAAAGTGAGGATACTATTTATACTGAAACCCACGACACCCCCACGGGGGAATAGACAGACAGCCAGATTAGATTATAGATTAGATTAGATTACATTACATTAGATCAGATCAGATTAGATAGAACGAAAGAACGAAAGGCAAATTATTTTTTTCATAGACAACAACAACAAAACTTTGCTAGCACAATCTCAACTATGTTTTCTGTCTTTGTCGGACTTGTATAGCAAAACCGCCAACCACCACCACCACCACCAGACCAACAACAACCACCACCAAACCAACGACGACCACACGAACCACCACTACTTCCACCACCACTACCACCACCCCGACCACCACCACCACCACAGCGACGACGACGACAACGTTGGCCACAACAACACCTGGAATATTCACCACCACTGTTCCGCCGACCACGCTTTGCTGAGGGCTGCGCGGCGACGGTAAACGCCTAGGCTGATACATAATATCCCTTACACGACTCCGACACGTGTTTAGGCTATTTATATTTACTGTTTGGCTTTTTTTAATATAGTGTTTTATTGATTACGATCCGACAAAATATAATGTAATACTAAAGACTTTAGAATAAACGGAAATGTTAGTACTTTTACTCTTTCTCGTGCATTCCCGGAGTTTAATTACGCCTCTCTAAAGTATAAAAATTTATATGTTTAGAAATTACAAATGTGGTATACGTACATGTATATTCTTTTCCCCCACTACAGGTTATTCCCTTAGATTGGGGTTGTGAGTTTAGCCGCATAGGTCTCGAGTGAAAAGATTTCGCTCCATAGACATTCCGTCAAGCGGCACAACAGCTGCACTAAAGAGACGCGAAATATTTTGTCAGCTTTTACCAATATTAATTTCTGCTTAATTAATGAACGTACACACCACTCGCTTGCTCCGTGACTGTCACAAGCGCAAGTACAACTGTAGATCTCAATGTCCAGCCTTCATCACTCCAATGCCAGAACACCGCACTGTATAATTATTGCATGTTCAGATCAACGCCAACATTTTAAGTAGGTTTCATGGTTTGTTGTACGAGTCACTTAATTTGTTAGCTAGGTTTTTTTTGTTTTTGTTTTTTTAAATTTTAATTACATAAAACATGAAATAAAGAAAATGTTTTTTCAATAGTTACAGCATCATAGTAACCTTAATTTTGGAGAGAAAGAGACACATTAACGATTAAAGCATTAATTAATAAATGTTTGCGGTAGTTGTTATTTGTTGTTTGTTTTTTTGTGTTGGGGTTGATTGGTTGGATCATTGGTTAGTTGTTGTTATTGTTGTTGTTGATAATGATGATGATGATGATGGTAGTGATGATGACGACGACGACGATGATGATATTGATGATGATGACGATGACGATGCTGATGATGCTGCTGCTGCTGCTGATGATGATGATGATGATGATGATGATGATGATGATGAGAAGGAGAAGGAGCAGGAGTAGGAGAGGGAAGAGGATAGTGGTGTTGGTGGTGATGAAGATGATGACGTCTATGATGACGACATTGATGATGATAATGATGATGATGATGATGATGATGATGATGATGATGATGATGATGATGATGATGATGATGATGATGATGATGATGTACACCCTCTTACCTGTCGATGAGGCGGTTGATAAATCAACTTGCCCTTTGCGGGATTTGCGGTGGCGGCGGCTGTCTCTCTTATTCACAGACCTGCAAAACAAGCACAACACAGCAGCATGCTGCATAAGGGTATTTTAAACTGCTGTCCCAGACAATAACAGTCCCAGTTCACAATAGGGTTTTAGCAATGCTCTTGTCCCATGTTTAGACCCAGATTTCCGGTAGTTATAGCAATACTGGCGTATATTTATGCACACTGTTACAGCATTAGGGAACTGTATGGACATTTTGAAAGAACGTCAATATTATTATTGCTGTCCAAAGCAGATTCACTCAAAATGTCAAAGTGTTCGCCAGATACGAAGTTCTTTATTTATTTATTTCCTACTTACTTAGGTCTTGTTATTCTTCCTTCCTTAATTCCTTCCTTCTTTCTTTCTTTCCTTCCTTCCTTCCTTCCTTCTTCTTCTTCTTCTTCCTCTTCATTTCTTTCTTTCTTCCTTTCTTTTTTCTTTCTTTCTTTCTTTTTTTCCTTCCTTCTTTCCTGCCTTCTTTTCTGTCTTTCTTCTTCTTCTTCCCACGCACATCGGCAGACAGACAACACTTGCACTTTCAATATCTTCTTTACTGGCAGTAGGAACCGGTGCAAGAACCTTGGTGGGTGTTGAGGTAGGTGCCGGCGTAGGTGCCGGGGTAGGTTCTTGGGTGGTGCCGGCAGGTGCTGCAGTGATCGTTGGTGTAGAACTACCTCCAGCATCAAGAATCAGTGAGGAGTTGGTTTCGTGAAGAAAGAAGAAAACAATGATTGAACACTTAAAAAAAATTATTCTCAGTCAAAACTTTCTCAAATATGCTACTAACTCCTTGTAGCTTTCTTCTTCAGCAGAAAATTTGTTAGTAAGATTTAACCAATCTTGGTATTGCAGAAGAAAACAAACATCAAATATACCCTTAACAGTATACACTTTTCTACAATCTCGGCATTGTGCCCATTGCATTGATAGCAGGTCTAGAAGTCGATAGAGAGTGGTAATTAAAAAAAAAGTTATTCGATCTTTGAGGGTTCAGAATTATTTTCCCCTACGCTTTCTACTTTCGCTTCCGTTAATTTTGCAATGAGCGACATTTAGACGGGAAGTACCTGTAATCCTGTCAAAGTTCGATAGAGTAAGCTATTATACAAACTGGTAAAACATATACAAGAGAACCGCATAAGCAGCAGCAGTTACAGTTAGTAGAGTAGTGTTTTGTTGTTACCTTGAGGAAGAGCTCGCTGCAGCTTTTGAATTACATAGGGTTTGTTTTAGTTCCAGCGGACTCTTCCGAGCCAAATCAGGACCAGTTGAAGAAGTCAATCTCCTGTTGGATCACGAGAGCTGTGCCCCGCGTGATTTTAGTCTGAAAGTCTAGAACAGTTTCCAGCTGTCTCCTGGAACAAAGACCCCAAACTGGCATCGTCGGACACTCAGTCATTCGATTATTAAACAATTATCAGCACCATTAAACATTGTTAGTAGTAAACGTTATTATTTTAATTACTGTAAACGATTGCTTAAGGAAGACGATTAAATAGGCACACCGACTAAACCAAAGCTTTTTAGTTTTGAGGTTATGTCAGCCAGGCTAGCTATAAATATCTTCGCCGATGCTACCTTTCCTTTCCTTTCAATGGAATGGAGGGTGCAGGCAAGCTATAAATAGTCCGCAGCCAGCAAAATGTGGATTTAATCAGAGTCTCCTCTCTGAAAATCCTTACGGGAAGAGAGGGGACTATAAACTGATAAACACACATAAATGTGGAGGCACTAAACAGTGCTGCTCACATAGGCATTGAGCTGGTGTGTAGGTTGAAGGAAATAAAACAGGAGATAAAGAGAGTTAGAGAAGAATAGCAGCATCAGCATCACCACTACCATCATCATTAACTCCTACACCACCAGTAGCAGTAACAACAACAACAATAACCACAACTAGCAACGTACTTCGTATTGGCAGCAGCAAGTGAGGCGGCAGAGCAAAACCAATCTAGCTACCGTGGAACCCGTCACGATTGAACCAAGTTATCTAACTTCGTTCACTGTCACTTTTTACCCTAAACGTATCAAATTTTCCGATTGTGTATTTGTCCGGCGCTTTTATAATAGAAATTTGTTTTCATTAGTTTCAGGCAGTAATTATCACTACAGGAAAAGATTAATATAGGACAGAGAAGATTATCGACCAGATTAACAAAGTCTGTGCATTAGGCTTATTTGAGTGGAGGAAATGTTGAAACTCGTGTGATGAATCTTTACTTGTTTGTAAAGCAAGCGTTGTGGCCACGTGTAAGGCGGGACTAACTTGCCTTGTCCACAGGCTATAAACCAATGGCGCCTGACAGGTGTGGGATTGATCTCGCCTCTTGGCGCTATGCTTCTCCGAATATTATTTACTTTCGACTCGGGCAACGTCTCTTGGGTTTTCTTCAGGTATTCCGGTTTGAACCGGAGTGCTGGAGTGGCAGTGGAGAGTGAGGTGGGGGAACCCCCCCCCCACCTCCCTCTCCACTGCCACTCCAGCAAAATTTCAGTTTGGGCGCGCCACAGATTGCAACTACGCCTTCCCCGGGGGAGGCGGCTCAGAATTTCCCGATAAAGGGAACAATAAAGTGTCAAAAGTGTAGTTTGTTTTGTTTGTTATTTTATTTGTTTGCTTGTTTCATTATTAATTCGCTAGCTGTTTTCTTTCTTTTCTTTTCATAATTTTAAATGGGGGGGGGGGGGGGGGATGGCCAACCGACTGACTGATCGACAACCGGACAGTTACTGACTGACCATGAGTTGAAATACCTCTACAACAACAATCAACAAAATCGGTTCAGTCCGCCCCGCCCCCCCTACCCCCCTCCTTTTTTTTGAAAAGAGCAAAACGTTTTTAGCATCCAACAACAACCACCAACAACCTTGACCCTTGCGGGAGAGCAAATATGACGACAACCCCAGAGCTGACTATTACCCCACGTAAAGTTCTCATGGCCTTTGATCACGCTCCGTTCATTGGTTCTTGACAGGGCGTGCAGACGGACGGACAGACGAATCGACGGACTGAGAGACAGACAGACAGACAGATACATATTTGGCTCGCCCTGATTCCCGACTGTTATACAAAATGGCTGAAGAAGACCTTTACCTCTGGTACAATAATTATTGCATCCTGGGGTGCCCGTTGTATTGAAGTATCCAACTGTGTAATGTCCGCTACATAGATTGTTTATGGTCATCTATACAGTGATGACTCCAATAAACACAACAAGAGGGCTGTTATAACTCTCAGGACTATAATATAAACAACGGTTGTGTTTGTGTATAGAGGGGTGGAATGGAGAGTGGGGTTGTGACGGAGAGGTGGGGGATGGGAGGCTGCGTGTGTGTAGTGTGCATGGGTGGATGTAAGTGCGGCGGTGATGTGAGTAAGTATGTGTGTGTGTGTTCGTGTGTGTGTGGGTGTGTGTGTGTGTGTGTGTGTGAGTGTGGGCATGTAGAAACGACGTTACCCTGACACACACATGAAACTCCACATGGTTCCTTTTGACTTTTTTTGGAAGGGCGCCCTATTTTGACGTCAAAAGAGTTCCCCGTTGAGTTAGAGCTGTTTTAGGATTAGGCTTAGGTTAAGGGTTAGGGTTTGGGTTATAGTTTGGATTAGGGTTAGGGTTAGCTTCAAAAAATGGAAAATGTCAAAATAATGTCAAAGAAATGGAAAGTGTGTCAAAATAATCTCTGTTTTTTTAACAACAGTCATCAGAACGTCGTTTCTACACACACACATGTGTGTGTGTTTGTGTGTGTGTGTGTGTGTGTGTGTGTGTGTGGGGGTGTGTGTGTGTGGGCATGTAGAAACGACGTTACAGTGACACACTCATGGAACTCCACATGGTTTCTTTTGACTTTTTTGGAAGGCTGCCCTATTTTGACGTCAAAATGGGGTTCCGGTAGAGTTACAGCTGTTTTAGGCTTAGGGTTAGGTTAAGGGTTAGGGTTAAGATTAGGGGTTAGGGTTAGGGATAGGTTCAAAACTTTGAAAATGTCAAAATAATGTCACGAAAATGAAAAGTGTGTCAAAATAATCCCTGTTTTTTCACAACAGTCATCAGAATGTCGTGTGTGTGTGTGTGTGGGCATGTAGAAACGACGTTACAGTGACACACTCGTGGAACTTCACATGGTTTCTTTTGACTTTTTTGGAAGGCTGCCCTATTTTGACGTCAAAATAGAGTTCCGGCATAGATACAGCTGTTTTAGGGTTAGGGTAAGGGTTAGGGTTAGGGTTAGGGTTTGGGTTAGGGGTTAGGGTTAGGGTTAGGGACAGGTTCAAAAATTTGAAAATGTTAAAATAATGTCACGAAAATGAAAAGTGTGTCACAATAATCCCTGTTTTTTTCACAACAGTCATCATAATGTCGTTTTTACAAAAATGTGTGTGTGTGTGTGTGTGTGTGTGTGTGTGTGTGTGTGTGTGTGGGTGTGTGTGGGTGTGTATGTGAGAGAGAAAGAGAGACAGACAGACAGACAGGCAGAGACAGAGGTTAAGCTAGAGGTTTAAGACATTAAACTTTTAATTCTATAACACCAAACTCAAAAGTATACACATTTCTAAGCTATTACCATTTTAATATTTAATACAGATTTCTAAAATAATTGTTACAGAACACAAACAAATACAATAGCATGGACAGGTCAGATTTTTATTTTAACAAAGACACATCTCTGATTATTCAGTGTAAGCTTAATACAATTATACATTTTGACGTCGTATTCTTTCGATGAAATTCAAATGATTATTTATTTCAATAGTTCCATCGTATCTCTCTTTAAATATGTCATGTTCCTATAAGCCGCCCTTTGTAGTCTAAAATATGTATTTTCGCCACTTTCCGCTAAAAAAGATTATTTAGAAGCATAAGCTTATTTTATAAATAAGCCTAATCATTTGTTTACAAACAATGTAATAAGATTTCTCTAACTAATATATTTTCTCCGTAATAACTTATTATTTATCTAAACAATATATTGTTTGGGTAAATAAATCATCATATAGGTAAATCAGGCATTGTTGCTAAATAAGAAATTATTTACCTACATAATGCATTATTTAGCAGATTGTGTTAAATAATGTTTCTAAATAACGATTTGTTTACCTATATAATGCATTATTTAGCAGAATTTGCTAAATAATGTGTTATTTAAAAGATGTTTCTAAATAAAGCTTCTTTTGACGTAAACAGTTCACAAATACACGAGTGGCAGTATCCGAAATGTCAACACCAAACTGTCGTATTCCGAGTGCTTCCACTGCAAATTGTAGTTTCTATTTCTTCCATCCATCTATCCACTAAACTGTTCAATTAGCGTAATCCATTATTTTTTAAAATAAAACCTCCATAGAGCTATAGTGATGGATCAGTCGGCATTGGACATCCAGTAATATTGCGGCGGCATCAGCCAAGGCCACGATTTATTCAGATTATGGTAGATGCCGTGTTCGTACTGGTGATGATAACCGGTGTCGTTCTGCAGGGATACAGGAAGCAGGATGAACGGCTGAGAAACCCGAAGAGCGGGTTGAGGAGTAGGTTGGGGCTTTCGAGGGATGATAATTTTCAGAGGCATGACACTACCATTGACGATCATGGGCCTGAGTGGCGGTGCCGTGTTGACCCCCCTGGTTATCACCCTTCTGCGCCTCACCAATCGGCGCTGGTATAAACACATGGAATTCAGCCAGCCTCTCCTTTTCTTTGTGCGGAAGCTTTTGCGGTTGGTTGCACCCTTCAATTTGAGTTTGGGTTTGGGAGCGTAAGGAGGATTATGCGTGGCGATCAAAATGGCGGCAATAACGACCAGGACACTTCCGGCGATGTTGACTCCGAAGGACCAGTTGAAGGAGGTCATTGCGGTGTATTCTTCCGCGGTTAGGTTGACCAACAGGTAGAGGAGGGAGCCAGTCAGCGCGAAAATGGCTACAACACAAGAACCAAAGCAGAAGTTAATGTCCATCCTTAGTCCGACCGAGTCAGTGCCACATAAACAAACCCAGGTTCCATTTCTGCTCGGCGTGTTCAGGACTGCCCAGCTGTTGGGGGCGTTAGACAGTGCACATCAAGCAGCAAGTTGACGTCTTGGACGCCTTGAATTAGACTGTTTCGGCCAGCCGTTTTGAGCAGCTCTTGTGCCGGAAAAGCGCTATTTAAGTACAATCAATTAAATAAATAAAACAAAACTATCCAGAATTTAGCTCACCTCCTAGACCGGAGAAGATCTCCAGCAGTCTTGTGTGGAGGTCTGCTCTTGCCCAGTTGAGAATGACGGCAAACGTGCAAGCCAGGATCAGCAGCAACAGCGCCACAACTTGCAGAAACTTTACTCCTCTCAGCCAGTCTGTAGAAGAAAACAAACAAACAAACAAACAACAACAACTCAATGATGAGGATTGTTGCGATGTTAGAGGTTGTCGAGATGACAATGAAAACCAAACCCGCAACAACAACGATGTCTACAACCATAATACAAAGAAACAAAAGATTAATCAAAGAAACCAATGCACAAACGAAGAAGCAGCAACCTACAAACAAAGAAACCACATGCGCTTGTATCTGGACACGCGAGCGCCAATACCTGTGACGCGTCTACTAGATAACCAAAGGGAGACGCGTCACAGGCATAGGCGCTCGCGGGTCCAGATACAAGCGCCTGTGAAAGAAACGAACACCACGAAACTCTCTTTGAGTACAACTAGGAAAAAAAGCAATTCAAACAAACAAACATTTGTTCGACAAACAAACATTTGTTCGACAAACAAACATTTGTTCGACAAACAAGCAAACAAACGAACATTTCATTTTCACTTTTAATCAACAACAGGTACACAGTTCTAATTCCTTTAGTTAGTTAGTTAGTCAGTTATTCATTGCTTACAGGGTCCAGCGGACTGCAAAGAGCCGAATCAGGACCACAAAATCAAGACCACATCTTCGCTGAAAGAGGACTCGTTCCTGATCCGCATAAAAGATCTTCTGAAACAACCCTAGTGGTAACACTGAAGGCACTCCACCAGCCGGTCACTTTACACTAAAGACATCCCACGCAGGGGACGCTGAGTCTATACTCTAATTTATCGAACCCCCGTTTACAAAAATAAAATAGAATACAATCATTATAAAATATCAGCAAAACACATACATATAAAATGCCTACATTGCTAAATAATAACATCATAGGAAGCCCCAGTGACCACCCGGCAGAAAGCGTCCAATATTCCAAAGCTGATCCAGCAGACCTCACACACAAATGAGGAATTTTGGCCCGGAAGAGTTTTCAAGAAAAAAGGTAGGTGACTGGTCTAGCGAAGAAGAAGATAGTATAGTAGATTTATAGAACAGAGTAGGAATGAGAAAGAACAAAGGAGAAAGACAGCGACAGTGGGAATTTTAAGCACTAAATTTCCAGAAAGCGGGGATACAATTTACACTGAAACCCCCGGCACCCCCACTGGAGGTCTTATTCCAAAATCAATCAGTAAACAAACAAGCAACTATAGTATATTTCTACACAAAAATCAGCAAGCAAGCAAACAAGAAATCGTAAGAACTCACCAGGAGCGCTGTTGACAGTCTGCTGGCATGGGCCTAAAGACGATCCTTCCTGGATGCATACTAGCCACAGCCCGTGCACCTTTGTGTCCCCTCCGATGACCTTCTTCAGCTGCCAGTAGGGGGAGACGAACCCCATCAAGAACCCCAAGGAACCCACGGCCAAGAAGCAGAGCCCCACGACGTAGCCGATCTTCCGTTCGGGTAGCCACGACTTCATCTTCATCTTCGCCATGGTCGGTAATTGCGCAAATAAGCGAATGGCTTATTCAGAAGCCCGCGTTCGTAAAAATTGAACAGTACAGTTGGTGACTAAATTTATGGGCATAATGAACTATTATTGCCCTGCAGTCAGTTACAAAGATTCATCCAGTGTGGTTGACATAGCTGGCTTGAATCTGTGTTTGTCACATATACGTTGTTCCAAGTATCCAATATTAATTTAAGGTCCTCTTCTCATGCAGTCCATAAACAACATTGACTGTACCGTCAAACGATGAACTGTCGCAAACCTCCACATAAATAAGCATTGTTTAAGAAGCTCATACAATGTAATATTGATTAACCTCATATAATTATGATGAACCGAGGGAAATCTACACCAAAACCTGTGGTGTTCTTGAATAACGAACAGTTTTCATACCAGAATGATTAAACATCAAACATTATTTTTCTACTACAGGTATGAGCTCACAGGAAGTAACGTTTCTCGTTTATAAATACCGCAAGATGTTCATTTTATTTTATTTTTATTTTTATTATAGTGTAGTTTAGTTTAGCTTGTTGTATTTTATTTATTTAGTTACGCATTTATTTATTTATTTATTTATTAAACCTAGGACCGACCCTATAAACATAATGAAGAATATATCACACAGAAAACTATTCAACAGCGCAACAGACATAGAGTTTAGCAGTTCACTGTTCAGCTAAGCAAATACACACTATACAATGTCATGACAATGCCCACAATGCAGTTTACAATTTCCCATAAGCTTCACCACACAAAAGCGTGAATCTTCTTTCTGTTAACCTTGTTCACGCAGTAATATAATTCTGCCGTGAACTGACAAAACCGAGCAAGTCCACAAAATCTACTTTCGAGAAAATCGACGTTTTGTGTTGCGCTACATTACGCGATCTTTTCTGGAAGTTTAAGGGCATATTATAATGCAATTCCTATATTTAAGAGTGCATACCTTGAATGTTAAAGAAATGTTTGATAGATTTGATGTTTTTAGACTATTTGTGGACTTGCTTTGTTTTGTCAGATTATTCTTGAGATAGGTCTTTGTTGAGAACATGACAAAACCAAGTCACCCACTTGGTTTGTCAGTTTATTATTGAATTAAATCCTTGTTTTTAAAAAATATTCACAAAACCAAGTAAGTCAAATCCGCTTGGTTTTGTCAGTTTATTATTAAGTAAATCCTTGTTTTCAAAATTCACCAAACCAAGTAAGTCCCATAGGCCGTTTCTTTGTTAAAAAGTCTGACGAGATGAGTCACATAAGTTGGGTTTTGTAAGATGTGGGTGCGGCAGTTAAAGTGGGTGTATGTGTGTGCCTGTTTATATTATTGTTTTTAGCCATTCTTCACTTAATATTCCTGGGTTGGTATGCAGGAGTCATGGTTATGGGGTAGCCCGTAGCACAGTGGGTAGGCGCCGGTGTCCAATGCCGATGGTCGAGGGTTCGAGCTCCGCACGGGGCAAAAATTTGTGATTCTTATGAGACTTTACGGGTCACCGAGGGTTCTCTCCGGGTACTCCGGCTTCCTCCTTCCCTTCAAAATAATATTAGATGCAGCCAATTTAATTTTAAAAATACAAAACTATTTTCCTTTCAGTTTTCTACTATAGCGATCTTCCTGCCTTTACACCACGTGTATGTCTTGTATTTGTTGCCCTTGTTGTGTGTCTGTAATTTATTTGTTGCTGTTTGTTTGTTTGTTTGTTTACTCATTGCTTTAGGTCCAGCCGACTACGTAGAGCCGAATTAGGACCACTATATTTGTTGCACGTGAGCGTGTATGTTGGTAAAGGTCGCCACGCTTTGAGTTCGAAATCATTCGAAGTAAAGCGCGTATTTGCATCCGGTATTATTATTATTAGTATTAGCAAATTTAACTCAGGGATATCCCTAACACCGAGTTAGTCGCTATTCGCTCTAGTGTTAATTCAACTCGGAGTAAGCTATATACAGAGGATCACCGAAAACAAAATCGCAGGGGACTTGCTTGGTTTTATTAGTTTATTCCCCCACTTAAATGTTTTTTTTTAACAAGGACTTACTCTATGATGATCTCCAAATCTAAACATAGTTCGGATTTGATTTTTACAGGTAAGATGCGTCATTCTCTTGCAAGTTTGATTGGTCCTGATTTGGCTCGGAAGAGTCCGCTGGACCTAAAGCAATAACCTTGTATTGTATTGTATTGCAAGTTTGATGGCGCAAAAAAATCATGTTCGACCTTAGGTGGACTTACTCGGTTTTGTCAAATCACGGCAGTAATTATTGTCCCGCCTTTCATAGAAAATAGAACATCATTCCTTAAAAAAAATGTTTTTAAAGACTTTTACTGCTCATCTACATTGTGTTAGCTTGAGGAATAGAACCCCTGACAAAAAGTCCATGTATATAGGCTAATAGAAGCAAAACAAAAGGCGTTAATATAAGCTATTTCTCAATAAAACAAACCCAGCCGTATGCATACACTCTGTCTTGTCTATCTGTTGGTCTGTTATGTCGAGCTCTGTCTCTCGCTCGCTCTCTCCTCAATGCATTTCCGTGACTGTCTGTCTGGCACAATGCACTATTAACTAACACACCACCCCCGTTGGGGTGCCAGGGGTTTCAGTATATATAGTATCCTCACTTTATGGAAATTTAGTGCTTTAAATTCCCACTGTCGCTGTCTTTCTAATTTGCTCTTTCTCATTCCTGCTCTGTTCTATCAATCTGCTATACTATCGTCTTCTTCGCTAGACCAGTCTCCTACCTTTTTTCTTGAAAACTCTTCCGGGACAAGACTCCTTATTTGTGTATGAGGTCTGTTGGATCAGCTTGGGATTATTGGACGCTTTCTGCCAGGTGGTCACTAGGGCTTCCTATGATGTTATTATTTAGCAATGTAGGCATTTTATATGTATGTGTTTTGTTGATAATTTATAATGATGTTTGTATTCTATTTTGTTTTTGTAAACAGGGGTTCGATAAGTTGGGGTGAAGCCTCAGCCGTCCCCTGCGTGGGATGTCTTTATTGTAAATTGACTGGCAGGTGGAGACCTTTCGGTTTTACCACTAGGGTTGTTTCGGCAGATCTTTTATGCGGATTGGGGGTTGTCCGGTCCTGATTTGGCTCGGAAGAGTCCGCTGGACCTAAAGCAACAATAATGTAATGTAATGTATTGTAAGTAACACAACACGAGTATTTGTTTGTTTCATTCAGACTATGCAAATCATGAAAGGTGGGGGCCAGGGAACTGAATGTTTGCTATTTGGATGGAGGAAACAAGGAAACAATCTTTTAAATGTAAAACAAAATAATCAACAAAAAATACATTAAAAATAATTAAATGTATTATGATAAAAAAATATTTAATAACAATTAAAATCAAAATAAAACAATATCTGACAATATAACGTCCGATAAGAATGTAATCAACTTTGTGCAATTTTCATGCACCAAATAATCATAATACATTACTATAAAAAATAAAAACCCGTACTCGTGCATAACGTATAAAAAAACAAACTGAAAACGATATTCCTGTAACTCTGCAAGTCAGGCAAGCTTTTTATAACTATGGATCAAATGTTGAAAGTTTATCTTTAAAGATCATCATTTTAAACCTTACTGTTATATACCTTGTCACTTGTTGAAAACTTTCATATTAGGCCTACATATTATAACTTATGAGAACACTTTTTTTTTTAAAGTGCCCTGCGTCCGGAAGGTGACGGAACAACGAAGCTTAACGTCCTATTGCATCAGCGTTAAGGACGATCACCACGTCGCCACCCTGACAATAATGATTATCATCATCATATCAAAGATGAGATCCCACGGATCTCTCACTATTTTTCGGAAGGTGACATTTGCGCACTTTTCTTTGAAACTAATAAACGGGAAACACACACACACACACACACACACACCCGCACACACACACACACACACACACACACACACACACACACACACACACACAAAACAACTTAGTATTTCATTAGGAAATAGTGAACCTTAACAGTTAACAACAAAATTATGCATGTGGGGTGAGGTCGTCATGGTGATGTCATAATTTGTTGTGTTTTCTAATCCAATATTTTCTCCCAAACTACTGAAGAGATTTTGTTCGAGTTTGGTATGTACTTAGACTTTACATGTGCCTCTAAACTAAAACCAAACTTATGCAAATCAAGTGACGTCATCACCGTGACGTAATTTTAAAAAATACAATTTTAAATTATAATTACTAATCTTTGTATATAATTAGAGTGTGCAGATACCTTGAGCCTATTAATGACGTCATCGTGTGACGTCATCATGGTGAAGTCAGAATTTTTTTTTCGAATCGTATTTTCTCCCAAACTACTGGAGGGATTTGGTTCCAAGTTTGGTATATACTATCGCCTACAACGTAAAACCAAACTTATGCAAATCGAGTGACGAAATCATGATGGCATCACTTTTGTTTTTACATTTCCTTTAAACTTTGCATGTAATACATGAGAGTGTACATAATACCTTGAACCTTACTCAAAACTAATGTATATCTAGTGACGTCATCGCGGTTACGTAATATTTTAATTTTCATTTAGTTAGTTATTTTGCGTACTTTTCTCTGAAACTAATGGACAGATTTTTTTAAAACTTAGTATTTAGTGTGTGTGTGTGTGTGTGTGTGTGTGTGTGTGTGTGTGTGTGAGCGCGCGGGTGTGTTATGTGAGAGAGAGAGGGTGAAAGGGAGTGAGAGATAGAAGGAGCACGCGAGGGATCTCTGCACCCGTTAGAGTCCAGCACTTTTTCAAATTTTATTTTGGCTCACTGTATAATGTAGTTGCATTTTAAAATGTATTATATATGAAAATATGGTGATGGAAAGCTGTACATTTCACTGTCTTCATGACACATGTACATTTTCTTTTCCTTTCTGTTTTAGTATCGTTGGTAAGTTTATATTTATCTTTAATGTCTTTAACAAAATAATGTAGTATTTTCTTGTTAGGGCTAACCCCCGGTCTGTATAAAATATCTGCTGAAACAACACTAATGGTATCACTAAAGGCACTCCCCCAGCCGTTCACTTTACAATAAAATCATCCCATGCATGGGGACGCTGATGAGGCTGTACTCTAATTTATCGAACTCCAGTTTACAAAAACAAAATAGAATACAAACATCATTATAAAAAATGAAAGTGTACAACATCAGCCCTAAAATTATTGAAGTCATCAAAAGCCTGTGTGACAAGGCTACCAGTGCAGTCCTCCATAACAGCGGCATCGGAAACTGGTTCAAAACAACAATCGGTGTGCGCCAAGGATGCCTACTCTCTCCAACACTCTTCAACATCTTCCTAGAGCGCATCATGTCAGATGCTCTTGCAGATCACGAAGGCACAGTCAGCTTAGGGGGTAGAGCAATCTCCAATCTTCGTTTTGCGGAAGACATTGATGGATTGGCTGGAGAGGAACAAGAACTTGAACAGCTGGTACAGAGGCTTGACACCATCTCCAGAGCTTATGGAATGGAAATAAGTGCAGAGAAAGTGATGACCAACAACACCAATGGCATCAACACGGACATCAAAGTCCAAGGCCAATCCGTCAACACAGTGTATAGCTTCAAATATTTAGGAGCCATTGTATCAGACAATGGGTCCCGACAGGAAGTCCTCTCCAGGATCGCACAAACAACTGTAGTAGACTGGTCTAGAGAAGAAGATAGTAGATTGATAGAACAGATCAAAAACGAGAAAGAACAGATGAGAATGACAGAAACAGTAGTAAATTAAAGCATTAAATTTCCACAAAGTCGGAACTATATTTATAAAGATAACCCCGGTACCCCAAAGGGGTAAAGAAAGAAGGAGGTAGAAGAAAGTAGAAAAAATAGGAAAGAAGAATAAGAACAACAAGATGGACATTAATCAATCTGTAAGAGGAGAATTGACAAGAGTGGTACTCTTAAACCTAGTTATTATGACTACGATGTCAAAAATCCACCTCTCTCTACTTCACGCTCTGTGAATGTATCCCAAGGATGAAAGAGGGGAGTGGGGCACGTTTTTTAATTGGTTCCGCGTCAAATAGATGTGTAAAGCGGGTACATGTGACTTCTTCGCTTAAGGCTGTAATGAGCAACATGTCGTTTATGAACATGTTTATTCACGTCACCCCTTCCTCCCCCAACTCTTTCACACAACGCCACACACGCACGCACACACACACACTAATAATAATATATATACAAAAGAGCTTTATTTAATAAACCAAACTTTTACATAATCATTTGATACAATGACAACTGGCAAGTTCTCTGAAAATTGTTCAGATCATCATGAATAGTAAGTCATACAAGTATAATAATAACAATACTACTACTACTACTACTACTACTACTACTACTACTACTACTACTACTACTACTACTAATATTAATAATAAATAGCACAAAAAGTAAAAATCAAACATTAAACACCAATAGATTAGGAATTGATCATGATGTACACTTGTATTGGCTAAATCACACTATATAGCATGCCCAGTGCACTCAACATAGAAAACAATAATAATAATAATAATAATAATAATAATAATAATAATAATAATAATAATAATAATAATAATAATAATACATGATATGAGTTTGTTAAAACTTTTTTTTTTTCGTTTTGGATGCCCGATTAAAATTTGCCATAGGACAAACTTGATTTGTTTTGCAAAGCATCACAACATGATTTCCAGGCTTCGATTTCAGTGCAAATTATGGCCGTTTGCATTCGATTTTATCAGTCAGTCAAATTGTATCTATGCGAGACTAAAATATTTTTTCTGTCCTTTCGCTGAACACTAGAGGTTTTGTTTACAACATGATGGAAAAATTCACATGATATAGCTGGAATGTGCGAGTTGTTCGGCATTTCTTTGTTCAGAAATGAAACCTCAATAATGATACATGACTTATGTCTACGATGCTCCTAAGATAACTTAGCAAAGATGGTGCACATAAGATAATTCACTTACAGATACCTAACATTATAATTTATTTGACCTTAATTTGGCCAAAGACTGAAAGAGTTTTAACCAACCAACACAAATTCTTTTCTTATTTTTAGTTTGGTGAACTCGTGTCATCAGCTCATTTTCAAAGCACCGTCATTGTAAGCTAAGATGACGGACAGCCTCAGGATTGCTTATGGCAACATTGTGCTCACATTTATACACCATTTTTATGGCCTTCATGGCACCGTTGAGTGTGACTTTGGAAACACCTTTTCCAAAATGCTTTCATGCAGGAACACTAAACTTAACAGCTGGCTTGCTGAAAGGTTTCATGCCAAATAAATATAGTTTGGTTTCTTAGTACTAAGATATGATATTAGCACTCTTAGACACAATCAGTACAAGGAGTTTAAAGAATAAAACTATATACACTACATTGATTATGTCAGTCAAACCAAAAAAGGTGAAGCAAAAATGATAAGTAACATCACACGTCGTGTTATAATTATGGAGTGAGACTTCATACACCGACAGCTTAGAGTAACAGAATAACAGTCTATAGGCCTATGTGTATGTGTGCGGTACACCTGCTATATATCTTAACACAGAGTGTGATGTACCTGTGAGTAAAACCAAAGAGCTTAATGATAGAAAGAGGGGGAACTTGGTACAGAACCGCAAGACGAAAGGTACGATTTATGCTCCCTTGTCGACATGCTGAAAATGGCTCGTGGCAGAAAGTCAAAAGGCGACTGAGTGAAACAGGGCGGTGACTTTTGCACAGCCATCAATTGCCATAATGCCAGATACAAGAAAAGTTGTGATGGCAAGTCCTTTTTCAAATTTCCAAGAGACAAAGAAATGTAAATTGCAATTGAAAAACTTCATTTTTTTTGTGTTTATGTAGGCCTAAACTAAGACCGCTGCAGTGTTGTTAACGATCGGAGAGCGGCTTGAATGATTCATGTTATACCTATGTGCTAAATCCAAAACAGTTTGCTTGCCGACAGTTTACGTTCAACAGGTCGCTCACTGTTTACGTTATTGCTAGGTAGTTTGACTATATTTGTGCTTATATTTCAAAAGTAGATGTCAGATTGGCAGTTTGGCTTCGTCAAACTGCTTATGTTAACAAGTTAAATTAGACTAAGTCTGTTTTCTCCTCGTGATCAAATACTGTGCAAGATAACCCCTTACCTAGGCACAAAAATGGTCCTTGATCTGTTGTAATCCCTTTTCGTTTGAGTGTAAACGGGAAACAAAAAATGTAATGTAGAAACTCAGTCCATGTTGTGATCTGTGAATTTCTGCGCATTAGATCTATATTGCGTGGAATGTTGTAGTATAGGTTCTGATTGTTCTGTCTGATTAATTATTTTCCATGAAGTGACTGATGTTATTAAGCCAGTGATGTTGGAGGTGAGAGGGTTGGGGGGTAGGGGGACACCTGATATAAATTAAATTCACACTATTAGTGAAACATTTTGTTATTGTGCTTTATTGTGATTAATTGATTGAATGACAGAGCTCTCTCTTCCCCCAACCCCCCCCCCTCTCTCTCTCTCTCTCTCTCTCTCTCTCTCTCTCTCTCTCTCTCTCACGATTACGGATTTACACAGTTTCGGATAAATGAAACAGTCTGTCATGCATATTTTAATTTTAAAATATCTGTTGTTGATTAAAAAATAATAAATTCCAGGGCAGAAAACTGTTCGTGTATTTCTTGTATGACATACACACATAAGCAGCATAAAAGCACCTAATAAATGTCAATAAGTAAACATTAAAAAAAAAGACAGCAGTAGCGGAATGTTAATAATAATGATGGTTAAAAGTTTGGTTTTTGCAAACGTTGCCATAAAAATGTTCTTTTGCAATGGCATAGGCTCAATAAGTTACCACGCACAGATCATTCATATATAGCAGATGATGAAATATAGCCAGCCCGAGCAAAGGGAAATAATCCGTAAGAGCGTCTCGCATTTTTGTATATGACATAATGGAAGTTCCCCCTCTTTCTGTAATAAGCTCTTTGGTAAAACTATGGCTCCTTGGATAATACAGCATAATGAATTGTGTCTGTCCTTGATTCAGTGCCTTTACTTGATTTGAATTACTTTAAAATGCTAAAGGTGAACCAAGCCAGAACAAAAACCCAATCAATAAGTTTTTAAATTTGCTTTCAGCAAAGTGACTGTACTACACACATACATACACAAATCCCAATAATATGTACATTCTATTAGGTGAATAATCACATTTTTAAAAAGCAATATACATGCATAAATGCCTTAGACACAGCAACAATCATTTAGTTTAGTATTTTAATGTAATGTCTTTTCACATTTAGACACATCAACAACCATAAAATGTTACTTACTCCCCAAAACTTTGAATACCAACGCTTACTATTATAATGTTTAAATGATTATTCACACAATTCTAGTATGCTTCAGATTATCAAAAAATAACATTTACTCCAACTTAGATCGTTATGCTGTAGAAGAATTCTTGTATTACATGTACTATTGGCATCAAACCACAAAATCAGATCTTTATCAGTTCTATTATGAGGTTGCAGGACTTTTTAGGAAATGTATCACTGGTACTTAATGACTCCAATACTTTTATGACTAATTCTGCTTTTGTCTTTTCAAAGATTAAGATTAGACTTTGAAGTAACAAACAGTCAACACTATAAATATACCCTGCCTTTATAACAGCCAGATCCATAACAATAACTGAGTGACTGTTTGACCAACCTACAACACACTATAGTCTGTAAAACATCGACATACATCAATCAACAAAAACTAATTTTTGACTGAACTAGTACAGACTATAGTCTGTAAAATGTCGGCATACATCAATCAACAAAACCTAATTATTACCACAATTATTATCTATAACAATAACCATTTCCAGCTCCCCCCACCCAAAACAAGCTTTTATATTATATATTTTCACAGAAAAATCTCTTGGTAAACAGAAAATATATTGCTTAAAAATTGTAACAAGACAATTTGAAGAAAATAAAAAACATTTTGCTTGCTAAATTGATCACAATTTGAAGACAACAATGAGATTCGATATCAAATTGAGCTCATAGGAAAAACATGAAGTATATTCTTTTATCATCAACCAATTTATATTCTATTCATCAGCATTCTGGCAGTATAAAAAAATTGGGACACTTAAGATTTGATTGATATAATAACAGTCTTGTGCCTCTTGACTTCCTGAGAAGTGATGGCTCATATTGTGAAAAATAACGTTAACATTTTTTATCTAACAATATTCACATCTAATAATTTTGTAAAAATATTAATTTCTAACATTTCATCAATTCATAATACAAAATTTAAAATTTATATCTAGATATCGACACTGAAAAATGCTATTAAAACAGAGACTGTTATTTAAAACATTATGTACATAGTTACTCTACCATTATTCATAATATTTTTGTATATCATATTTTTAGCAATTTTCAACTAGAACTGCAGATCTCGTAGGCACTTGATAACTGAGGTTTAATGTAAATATTCTCTGTAAGGATCGCAGAACAATTTTAGAGATTCTAGTCCTAAATCTTGGAATAAGCGTTGTTGTTTGTGAGCAATGGGTTCAAAACAACAATGAAAGTTCATAAAATTGTAGAAAAATAAAAAATAAAACAAATCAAACTACAACACTGTCACCATCACAAAAAGTAGAAAAAAAAAACAACAAAAAAAATAACTAAAAGTTCTATATTGTGTGTAATTTGAATGCGAGTGTGTACACACATACCCATATGTGCACTAGTACTCATAAAGCTTGTGTGCACATACATTCATGTGTGTGGAAATGTTGGCAGAAGTGAGCACATATGTGAGGACTGTGAGCATGTATTCTTGTGTTATAATAGGCCATATTCGGAAATGGGAAGTAACTTGTCATTGTTTTGTTTTTAGTTACTTGAGAGCTATTTGGGCGGACATCTCTTCTCATTACACTATAAAAGCTACCTTGACCTGCAAGCTTTTCTTCGGGAAAAGAGGGGTGTGATGGCTGCAGGGCAGTGCAAGGTTGAACTAGAGGAGCTAGCCAGGCTTGCAACTGAAATCAACCTTTCGCTTGATCCACGAGGTTTGATGGAGGACAGAGCAGAAATTATAGGCGAGAAACTGTTCGTTTGCAATGAATGTCCGCTTAATGTTAGACACCTGTGGGCGCAACATGCGGGCAAGATGGCCAAAGTTGTTTTCCTTCATATTTCCGAGCATGGTTTATGGAGCATGAGAAAACCAGGCTAAAGTTTCAAATTTACTTTTATATAACTAAAAAATTTAAGAAAATGAATTATCTGTAATAGTTTGCTAGCTGTGATTTGTGATTAAAAAAAAACAAAAGTATTTAATTTTCACTGACAGTGTGAGCCAATTTTGACTTAGTTCAGCCGTAGCTTAAAATAGCTGCTGGCAATGTTGGCCAGGTTATCTCATGCAGCTTCACAACTGTTTTTACAAATATATGCAATAGTCCAAATAAAAAATGTCTCACTCAAAACGGAGAAATCATGTTAAAAATTAAAAAAAGTGCAAGAGAGCATTTTTAAGTACAGGTGTGAAATAAAGAATCAAAGAAAAAGAAAAAACCTAAACGCGTCCTTTAAATTAAGAACTGTACAACGTTTTAAAGTAAGAATTAGAAAGAAATAACTATACAAAAATCCAGCCAATGCTGTACAAACTAGCTTGACAAAACATGATTACACTAACAGCATAAACTAAACAATGAACATAGCACCAAAATCTGTCAGATAAGAAGTAGTTAGTTATTCATTGCTTACAGGATCCAGCGGACTGTATAGAGCCGAAACAGGACCACCAAATCAAGACCACAACTTCGCTGAAAGATGACTCACCCCTGATCTGCATAAAAGATCTGCCGAAACAACCCTAGTGGTAACACAAACCTATTGATATAATTATGTGGAGAGAAATAAGCAGATCTACAAACAAACCTAATAAAGCTGCTTTGACCAAAAGGAAAATGAAAAATGATATTTGCTGAAGCGAAAAGAATAAACACCAAAAACTATAATATCAGCACTTTGACAGAAAAATAAATGCAACAACTAAGAGGATATTGAAAGAATTAGTGGAAGAGTGTGGGGGTGATAGAAAAATCAAATAAGATAGTTAGTCATTGCTTGTAGGGTCCAGCGGAATGCAAAGAGCCAAATCAGTACCACAACTTGATTGAAAGAGGATTCACCCCCAATCTGTAGAAAAGGTCTGCTGAAACAAACCTAAACTTATGGTCCCCTATACGCTTATGTGTCCGGGGACGTTAATCTATTTTAACTAACTAACCTAATGGTAACAACGAAGGCACTCCAACAGCCGGTCACTTTATAATAAATGCATTCCATGCAGGGAACACTGAGGCTGCATTCTGAATTTATCGAACCCCTGTTTACAAAAACAAAATTGAATAAAAACATTAAAAAATATTAACAAAACATGCATATAAAATGCCTAAATAATAATTCCATAGAAAGCCCTAGTGACCATTTGGCAGAAAGAGTCCAATAGCCCCAACAGACCCCATACACAAATGAAGAGTTTTGGGAGATTTTTCAAAATATAAGATAGGTGACTGGTCTAGCAAAGAAGATAGATTGATGGAACAGATTAGGAACGAGAAAAAACAATTGAGAATGACAGAAACAGTGGCAACTTAAAGCATTAAATTTCCACAAAGACAGAAAACCTCGCCACCCCAACGGGGGTAATGAAATAAGATTTTCGTCCCGACGCTTTCGTTATAGCATTAGCCAGTATTAGCGGTTCTTAAAATGCACTTCAACGAGGTGTGGAGTTAGACTTGCACAGCTACAACTATATTGTCATAACAAATTGTATACACATAAATGGAGGTCAAAACCACATTTGTAAAGATTCTCTCAACCAAGAATGACCAACCTTACCCCAAACTGCCCTCTCCCCTAAATCCACATCACAGATATATAACCGAGATAATAACTATGCATGTATTAAGTGGGCTATTCATATGAAGCTTGAAAACCAACTTAAAATCAATAACTTTAAACAAAAATAATTACACTATAAAATATACAAAATAATTCATACGATCTCAATTAAAACATTCCATCAAATAACAGCATAAAAGTATACAGCCTGTTGTAAGAGTGAGAAAACAGCAATGATAAACGCTTTCAATGGACACATTGGAAATTACAATCAAGAACTGGTAACATATGCAAAAGCATTCCATGCAAAAGCATGAGCACACAATAAAGCGTGTGTGCCAGATAAAAGGCATTCAAAAACAACAATCCGCAATTAGCTGATGAACAATGGCTTGTCCTCAGGGCAAGAAAAAAAACAAACAAAAAAACTGGCAGGCTTAATTAACACTGCATTCATTTCATGATAAAAACAATCTCGGGGAAAACAAATACGATGCAAACCTGCCAGAGCATATCGGTAAAAACTAAAAATTATGCAAAGTAGGAAAAAACATCAACAACAACAATATATATAAATATTCTTAAATAAATTGAATACCAAATGCCATTATAAAGTTTAAAACAACAATAATGAAAGAGCATTCTGTCACAACATCTGATCTCAAAGCAATTATATATCTTTATATATATTGTACAAGTAAGCAAATGAATAACAAAAATAATACAAACCACCAAAAACATACCAACAACAGTTCTGACACAAGAATAAGAAATTATCAGGATTATTATTTTTTTTTTTATAAACTCATTTTTAGTTTAGAAATTATAATACAGTAAACTTAAAATATACATGTAGATGCAATCACCCCAGAAATTTTGGTGTACATTTTTGTACAAATGGTGAACTGAATAATTATGGTTTTCAAATATTTAAAAATAAAAATCATATAATGCCCATCTACTGCACTGTCATTATAAATTAAGTAAACATTTACAAAATAAACACAAAAGCATATAAAAACCACTTGATTTTCAATTTAAAAAATTCATAAAGAAATATAAACCGACATGAAATAAAGCACACACATAAGTCATAACACAAATCAATAAATTTACTTTCAAAAATTTTTGAATGTGGAATTCAGTACACATCGTAAATCACATCCCAAGAACATGTAGTGTTTTAAAGACATCTATTAAAAAAATATCTTCAATTCTGATGAAATTTGAGCACACGGTAGTGAGCATGAGAATCCTGTGATCATGTAAATATGGTACTGTGATATTCAAAAAGAAACCATCACACATTTCACTGGCTCGAATGTATCATTAAAAGAACAACCACAGGTTGTTGTTGTTTTTTTTAAAGAGGCCTGGCCAAGCTAATCGTAATATTTGTGAAATACTGATCTCAAAATTCAAAGGCAACTATCACAACTGTTACTAGCTCACGTTTTGTTACAGCGGATTATCTAATATTTCATGCATGATTGTGTTAACAGAGGACTGTGATTGTGAAGTAAAAGTCAATACACAGCACATCACATTGACATGGTTAAAATAATCAGACACATCACATCGACATGCTTAAAATAATCAGAAATTTAAGAAACAGGAATGAAAACAAAACCATTTCAACATTTAAACAAATAAAACGAAGAAATAAATAAATAAGATTGAAACGCCCACAAAAAGCAAGGTTTTGAAAATATAAAAAATGGTTCCTTGTTCTTAAGTCCTTAATAATCTTTGAGACCAAGGGGAAATAAACAAAGCGCAAATAGCACGAGAAAGGGGAAAGGAGAGAGAGTTAGAGAGGAAAAGGGAGGAGAGATAGAGAGAGAGAGAGAGAGAGAGAGAGAGAGAGAGAGAGAGAGAGAGAGAGAGAGAGAGAGAGAGAGAGAGAGAGAGAGAGAGAGAGAGAGAGAGAGAGAGAGAGAGAGAGAGAGAGAGAGAGAGAGAGAGAGAGAGAGAGAGAGAGAGAGAGAAGAGAGAGAGAGAGAGAGAGAGAGAGAGAGAGAGAGAGAGAGAGAGAGAGAGAGAGAGAGAGAGAGAGAGAGAGAGAGAGAGAGAGAGAGAGAGAGAGAGAGAGAGAGAGAGAGAGAGAGAGAGAGGAGAGAGAGAGAGAGAGAGAGAGGATGGATGAAGAATCGCAGATAGGACGAAGGTGGTGGCATTGGAGGCGACTCAGATGGCAGATAGCTGTTTGGTCTGGGTGATGACGATGAGAAGTTTGCCTGGCTTCAAGACAGTGCTCTCACTTTTACGGCCATACAGGTCCAACTCTTTGGCTGCTTGGTGGAAGTCGTCTGTTGATGTGAACACATGCTTGCCCATGTATTGATCACGCAGCACATTGTTGTTCCACACCTGTAACAGTCCATAATCATCATCATAAAATAGTAATAATGATAACAATACCTGATTCCATGTCATGTGCTTTTACTCAACCTAACTCAAGGTACACTAGCATAGAATGCAGGACACACTTTAAAAAAAAAAAAAAAGAAGAAATTTGTAGATTGACTGCATCTAATACCAATAATCACCACAACAGTAATGACGGTGATAATAATAATAATAATAATAATAATAATAATAATAATAATAATAATAATAACAATAATATCATCATCGGTCACAGCTGGTCAGGCTGTTGGTAATGCAGGGATGCTGATACAATAATAATAATAATACTAATAATAATAATATGATTATGATGATGATGATGAAAATAATGATGATTTTTCAAGGATCATGCTGTTCAAAAGGAAGATTAGTCATGTTTTAAACTGCTTTAAATATTGCTAATATTCAGAAAATCCCTTTACTCACAATTATTCTTGTCTTAGTTAAAAAATATGATCGTCCTTAGCCCTAGTGTATGATGAGTGTGTGAATGTATGCATGTCTTCCTTTTTTTTCTCTTTACCTGAATTTTCAGAGGACTTTTGACAGGATCCTTGCGGAAGAAGACGGCGGAATCTCCCCACTCTGGATTGATGGTGTTCTTCTCCACTCGTGTTGTGACCTTCTGACCTTCACAGGAGATAATGCAATATGGATCGGCACCCTCTGTGGATTCAAACAGAAGAAGATGTTCATCGAGATAGAGCTGTAATTATCTGTAAATGTAAATGCTATGGCTGTCAAATTTTACTGTCAGTAACAGTTATTCTATGATCACTACAGGGAGAAAACCTCGCACTACACTATTCCGAACAATAACCGTAATAATACTAGACGCTATCTGCGCCTTATTCCTAAATCAAGATTCCAAACATTTAGGATGACGTGACCAACATACATGTTCGCATGTTAAACACACTCTTACACACACAACAAACAGACATTCATCACTCAAACATGTAGTGTAAAGGTAGGGAGATCACTATTCGATGATGGAAAGGAAGAAGCTTGTTGTTTTGTTTTTTAAATTTGAGACTGACTGCACCCAACACTATTACTGAAGGGAGGGAGGAACAGAGTTGCCAACCCCCAAAAAGGTTTTCAGTAATAAAAATTCTGAATTTCAGTAGTTTTATGACATTTTCTGTAGCCATACGTCCTCGCATTTGTTTTTAACGAAGACATGCATACACAGTCTGCAACGAAGGTCGTGAAGAGTGTTTCCGCACGAATTATTGAGAGATCCTATCGGGCTTGAAGAAGGTGGCTACCGACTGAACAGGGACTAACTTTTCTGGATCAGGGCAACGACTTTTGTGACGATTGCCATTCACGTGTCGCGTCACATCGTGGAAGCCGCCATGTTGAATGCTAAAATCTGCCAAGCACGCTGTACAATACACGCTGTGTTTTGATCTCGATGACGCAGTGATGCACGGAAATTTTTCAGAATACTCTTTCCTGTACTCTTGATTTGCTGTCCTCTTCTTTTTTTTCTGGGCTTTCATCGCTAGTTTTCTTTCATTTTGGCATTATGGATTCAAAATACGCCGCACACAAACTTTTCTTCTCACGCTGTAGAAAGTGACCCGGAAACGAAAGTGTCACAGAAAGGTCGAGGTTTTGTGCACCGATTGGCCGTTGGCAAAACCACTTCACTGTGATTGGTCGAATTTCCTAACATGCACTGGGAGCGTGATCTATTACACCGTGCACGTAAACCGAATGACCGTGACCTTGAGGTGCTACGGAAGGCACAGGCGCTCAATAAAACTCGTTAAAACTGTAATACTATCGTCGAAAATTGACTTTCCGTAGTAAATTTTCGATTTGCTTAGCTCCGTAGCCGCGTATTCATTTCCGGAGTAAACTACGGGAATTCCGTAGTGGTTGGCAACCCTGGAGGAAGGAAACTGTAGCACCCAGAGAAAACCATCTGTGTCCTGAACTTCAATTAAAATGAGGCCAGTGTACATAGGTATGTATATTAGCGGTATAATAAACTTCAATTAATCAAACAACTAAACCAATAAATCGTACAATTAACCAAATTATCAAGCTTACAGAGAAGACATCTTGTTATAAAATCAAGGGGCATGGACTCAAAACTTACGACTGTCCTGTTTTTCCAGTCCTGTGGCCTTGACAATCTTGATCTGGGTGACCAAGACTGGGGCTTTACCACAGCAGTTCCACCAATTCTTGGCCGGCTGTTCATTTTTCAGCTCCCTGCAATCACGTACATTTCACCATTGTTTCATCAACAGCTGCAAACACAAACAAAAGCCGCAGGATCGGTTCAGCAGACACTTTAAAATCAACACCGCATTTAATATTCAAGTAGTAGT
The DNA here is from genome assembly GCA_036898135.1 of Oncomelania hupensis. Classification (NCBI taxonomy): domain Eukaryota; kingdom Metazoa; phylum Mollusca; class Gastropoda; order Littorinimorpha; family Pomatiopsidae; genus Oncomelania; species Oncomelania hupensis. The sequence goes on along the minus strand of CM072523.1, from coordinate 29,202,060 downwards.
GGAAGGTACAAAAGGCTACGACTCACATGAAGTTGTTGGCGGAGCTGGTGTAGACGCGAAGCAGGAACTCTGCTTCTTCGCCAGGTTCAAAGGTGGAGGGGATGACAACGTAGCGGCCTCGCCTGACTGGGCCGTGACGGATGAAGATGGATCGGCTGTCGCGGTAAACGGTGGATATGGTCTTCTCCTGCAAGTGCTGGTCATGCACTCTGTGCTCCCTGTTCAGCTCCACCTGCCAGCAAAGTGTCAAGTTTTATTTGTTATAACGTAATAATGGCTAGATGGATGCTGAATTAGGCTTTGAAGTCTGCCACACCACTTTGCACCACGCCTCGAATCACTGTGTTTTGAGAGATGTGAACACATGATAAATTATTATTATTAATACAACCAAGTCTGCTTCTTGCAAGTTGCAGATTTTCTTCAGGTTTTTTTGGAGGATTTTTTTTTAGTCCATAAGCTTAGGTTATATTTTTCACTTTTGACTTTCTGTTACGATTTTTCAGATAGTACACTACTTCCCCTCATTGTCACCTCAACAGCCATTTGAAATAATCCAGTAATTTCTGCCAACATACTGATTGCAAATACCAATTCACATACATACCGGTCGAATTGGATCCCAGCTCAGCAGTGGATGGCAGTACCAAGGACCAATTTGTCGCATCAGTAGTACATGAAAGGAATCGTTCTTATATAGTGCACTTATCAATTCAAAGAGCTGCCCAAGGCGCTGGAAGCAACTGCATCACAAGATGAAGGACTTACCTTAAGCACAGTAAAGCCGATTGTTTTGTTGACAGAGCCCGCCTTATCCCGAGAACTTTTCTGCATCAGTTGAATCATGAATTCTTCTTCATCAGCCACGTCAAATGCGTACTGCAGAGAGAATAAATAGAAACACAGTCAATACTATCTAAATATAAATATTCAACAATTAACAGATTACAGATTCAGACCTTGTGTTGCGTGTGTGTGCATATGCATGTTGGATAGAGAGGGCACCGTGAAGTGATAACAATATATTTCACCAGTTTCCCTTTTGTGTCATACTGCTTATGGGTGTGACTTCGAATACTGGCCTTAATGCATGCTACTGTGTAAATAATTATGACTATAATCATATAGGCTACCAGTATATGCCAGATTTCTTAAGGAGGCACGGTGGCCTAATGGTAGAGCTTTGGCTTGCGGATCTGAACGTCCCGGGTTCGAGCCCAGGCCGGGGCATTGTGTTGTGTCCTTGGGAAAGACACTTTACTCCCGTAACCTACTCCTTCGGATGAGAGTATAAACCGAGGTCTATAGTCTGTGTCGCATACATTCCATCAAAACGGACTTTAAAGATCCTGACGCTCATGTCCTAGACGGGTGAGTGCCGGTGACAAGAACACACCCAGCATGCACTTAGGTCCTTCTCCCCCATCCCTGGCTGCCCAGGATTGTGCTCAGTTGTACGGGCGTCAGACCATGCGCCCAAAGGCTGCGGGTGGGCGTCTCGGGCGGCTTGAGTTAGATCCTGTATCGGCCAGCGCCTTGAGCAGCTCTTGAGCTGGTAAAGCGCTATATAAGAACGATTAAATAATAGGTTTGTTATAATTCTTCAACAAGTTAATTGTTATATAAGAACGATTAAATAATAGGTTTGTTATAATTCTTCAACAAGTTAATTGTTAAATGTTACCTCTTGTAAGCCTGTTTCTTGTAATTTACTTGACAGCAAATGGAATTGTATTAATATGCATCGCATTTTCACAAAAGGTAAGCAAGTCTGAAGCTCATATTTTAAATAAGTTCTACCTCATGGTTTATGCTGGAGGTTGCACCGACTGACCTGTGGGTTTTTGAGAAAGGTCTCCTTGTTGTTGGGACAGCCGCCAGCCCGGTCTGGTTTCTTCCATGCCCCATGAGAGAGGCCTTCATGCCACGTCTTGTTGAGAGAGAAGAAGGACGTGTTCACCACTCGACAGATGGCCGTCTGGTGGAAGTGCTTGCAGAAATCCTCAAAGGTCATCCTAGCGTCAAGAAACACTTGCTGTTACACTCGTTGTTGGTTTTTTTAATCAGTAGTTGATTCAGCCCCGATGCTTGAATCCTGATAAGTGTAACTCGGATTCGTTTATCCATGCAACCTGTTCACTCAGCAACAAGGCAGGAGTCATCATATCAAGTTTTACAACTTTATTCAGCGTATATCAACAACTGCAAACAATCGCTTTTTACTTTCTCCCCTTTTCAAACACAGTGCATCAATTATATAGTTTTTCTGTACTCCAGATAACGTTAGAACATTCCAGCGTGACGCAATTACAACCAATCAAAATAAACTTCGTCATCACTGTCTTACGTCATACAACTTTCTTCTTCCTAAAAGAATCTCTCAGCTTCTAGTGGATCTATCTAGATGCTTCGATCGATAGTAAGCAAATCTAGAGAATTCTCCAATAATATAGACCAACAAAAGTTATCAACATTATACCAAGCTTCTTCTAACAACAACACAAAATCAAATCAAAGGTAAATACACTCTGTTTTTGAATGCTTTGCAAAACAAAACGATCGGATCTATCATGCGCGTCTCACACGTACTATCATGCACGTCGCAAACGTAACAATTGCAAGGTTGAAGTAAAAAAGACATGGCCTTGCAGGTAAAGGTACATGTTGAAAATCCTTGATGGTAAATGAAGGAAAAAAAGATCATTTTCATCATCATAGCAAGCAGACAACACAATTTCTAGTACATAATTTTCAGTACTTTGTTCACAACTCTAATGACCTTGATCATCGTCATTTTATCATCGTGTTGCTAACTATCATTTCAATGATGTAGAAACCGGGGTATAATACTAATAATAGTGATAACAATAAACCTAATAATAGTAAAACAGGGCACTATCATGTGCTTTTTCATCAATCCAACTCTAAGCACGGCTATACAGAGGAGACTGCTATTAAAGAAAGCAGATAAGAAATCAATTTTTATTTCTGACATTTAGAATAACTGCATCCAATACCCTTATTCAAGATAACCATAATAACAATAATAAAAATTTTTAAAATAGTACGCACCAAAATTCGCCATCATCATCAAATGTGAGTCCCACCTTTGTGCGATCATTCTTATCGATCTTGTCCCACTCTTTAGACCTGAAACAAATTATCAATCAATACTTTTAACAATGAATACTAATTTTCAACGTCTGTAAATATACTTGTGACTAACATTTAACACCTCTGTGAAAAACCATAGCTGGTGGTGGTGGGGTGAAGGGACCAACAATGTCATGAACACAATCATTAAAAGGATCTCTTCTGTAGCGTTAACACTCAAAACAAAAGCAATGCTGGAAGCCATTTCATGTGAGAAACAAATTCAGTAAAGCTATTCTTTACTAATTATATAGTTAGCATCTCTGTGAAACACCATTAACTGTGAGGTGAAAAAAAAATCATGAGCATTATGTAATACCATTAGTAATTATCATTAACAAAATTCACGGCAAAGTTGACTCACTGAGGCTTTGGACACTGATCATGCCATCAAGCCTTACTTACCCATCACTGAAAGCGCCTTTCCATTCGCACTGCCCCCAGGGGTTACGAAGTCGGATCATGGGCAGCTTTTCTCGGTTGAAAAGGCCAAAGAGGCCGGAGCCTTCCAGGTGAACGTTCTTCACACAAGTGATGCCGTAGGCATGACCCTTCACTAATCCTGTGCTCGTGGCCGTCTCCATTTCTGCTGCCGTGGTGGCCTAAAGAAAAAATAACTACATTTTAGTGATTACAAAATGTCTGCAACCATTCAAAGAGAAATCCTGTCACAAAACCTCTGAAAAGAAAAGTCTTTGTCATAAGTATTAATTTATTTATTTATTTGATAATTCTTATATTTTTCCAGCTCAAGAGCCCGTTGGGGTGCAAGGGTTTTCTGTATAAATAGTATCCCCACTTTATGGAAATTTAGTGCTTTAAATTACCACCGTTTCTGTCATTCTCATTTGTTCTTTCTCATTCCCAATCTTTCTATCAATCTACTATCTTATTCACTGGACCAGTCAACTACTTTTTTCTAGAAAACTCTTCCACAACTCATTTGTTAATGGGGTCTGTTTGGGTCAGCATGGGGATATTGGACAATTTCTGCCAAATGGTCACTAGGGCTTTCTATGGTATTATTTAGCAATGTAGGCATGTGTTTTGTTAATATTCTATATTGATGTTTAAATTCTTTTTTGTTTTTGTAAATGGGGATTCGATAAATTAGAGTACAGCCTCAGGGTCCCCTGCATGAGATGTCTATATTGTAAAGTGACCAGCTGATGGAGTGCTTTAAATGATACCATTTTATACGGATCAGGGGTGCGCCCTCTTACAATCAAGTTGAGGTCCTTGTTACGTTGAAACGAACGAAAGTGTGTCTAAAGCGCGCACGATAGATCTAATCGTTTCGATTTGCAAAGTATTCAATAATGGAGTTTATTTACCTTTGATTTGAGTTTGCATTGTTGTTAGGAGAGGCTTTGTATAACGTTGATAATTTGCGAAGTTTCTGGATCTGCGTGTTTACTCTTGATAGAAATTTCCGGATGGATATCGAAGGTCGTGAATGTTCCCGGAAGTAGAGAAAATGTGTAATGACGTAAGCCAGTGATGACGATCTTTAGTTCGATTGGTGGCAGTACGTCATTTCTACCATGTACCATATTGTTCCAGAAAAGAGAGAGGTTATTTAATCGTGTGCCGAGTCGCTGTTGAGAGAGTAAAGTTGTTGATAGTGAAACTGAGAGTTGCTGTGAAAGTTGTTGAGTTGAATTGAGAATTGTATGCAGTTGTTGATGTGTGCTGAATAAAAGTGGAAAACTTCATACGTGGACTTTGTGACTTGTATGCTGTTTGGACGGGCTGTGTGAATAAACGAATCTGAGTTACACCCTATCAGGAATTCAAGCATCGGGGCTGAATCAGATACTGATAGAAAACACCAACATCAAACTTGAGTGTAACATTTTGGGGGTCAAGCCGCGATTCACGCCATAGCCAAGGGTTCAACTGCTACAACAAGCGAGTCAACGTTACGAGAGGCAGTCATCGAGGGTAGCCGCCAACAAGTTGCGTCGAGAGGGGCCAACATACTGGGACTACATCCGATAGATTCGGGTTGACTGCAAGGGCGTGTAGTCGCCGAAGAGTTGCTTCGTGAGCGAACAACAGAGCGGGACTACGTGGCTACCGTAAGACTACGTCGAGGGACAGTCTCGGAGCTACATCGCCAGTGTTACAGAGAGCGGCGAGCGGACGTCGCGTCTACTTCAGCACAGGAGCGTGTACATCAACACCAGCGTGGTGCAGCGTCGCAGACGACGAGGACAGCGGGGCCTGCGTCAGCGAAGGCGACTAGTGGCAAGCATCAACGCTACTGCAGAAAGCGTGCTGTTCTAGAACAGTCTAGAAAGGTACAGCACAGTCAAGAACTTTCCAGAAAAGAACTTTCCAGAAAAGAACTTTCTAGAAAAGAACTTTCCAGAAGCATCAAGATGGCTGACCTCTGGCAGAAAGGGGTTGAACTAAATCTAAAAGGCAAACAGCTGACGGAGTACGTCAAATTCCAGGAGAGAATATTGCGTGAAGAAAGAGAAGAACAGCGACGGCGCGAAGAAAGAGAATTAGAAGAGAAGCGTCTAGAAATTGAAGAGCAACGACGCCGAGAAGAAAGAGAGTTCGAGCTGAAGCGTCTTGAAGGTGAGCGTCAGTACCAGCTAGAGTTGGCGCGTATCCAGAACAATCAGCATGCGCCACAAGCCACCAACGACCATACGGCTCCAAAATTGCCAGCTTTCGTCGACGGGAAGGACCAGATCGACACCTATCTGGCGAGATTCGAAAGGTTCGCCGAAAGCTCCAATTGGCAACCTCGAGACTGGGCGATTCGACTAAGTGCACTTCTGACAGGGCAAGCGCTCGAAGTTTACACCAGACTGTCGAACGATGACGCCAAAAACTATGACGTCTTGAAAGAGGCCCTACTGCAGTGCTACAACTTTACAGAGAAGGGCTACCGTAAACGCTTCCGTGAATGCAGGCCTAAGTCAGACGAGACGCCAAAGCAGTTTGTGGAGCGCCTGTCGTCATATCTACACAAGTGGGTGGAGTTATCAGGCGAAATGAAGTCTTACGACAGTCTCCATGACCTGATTGTGAAAGAACAATTTCTCAATGCCTGTCACAAGGACCTAGCGACCTACTTAGAAGAACAAAAGCTGCAGACGCTTAAAGATGTGACTGAGGCTGCCGAAAGATATCTCATCGCCCATGGGAAAACCCTGGGGCTACCCAGCGCGACGAAACATTTTCAGAAGACTGCAAACCATGGGAACCAGGTCCAAGGGAGCCAGACGAGCCAGAGACAGACGGACTCCACGCCTCCTCCCAGGGAAGGGCACTCAAGAGGCTGTTTTATCTGCAACGCTACAGACCACAGAGCTGCCAGCTGCCCTCAAAGCAGAAATAGCGGACAGCGGAGCAGTACGGACAATGCAGCGGCGGGCAACCGGCAGAGGCGGTTCTCCAATCAACGGCAAAACAGTAGATCTGACCATCAAGTGTGCGGCGGGAGCGTCATTCTTCCGAGTGAGACCAAGCGCACAGCTACCCCTGCGGACGTGCAAGAGTGCATGACCGATGGCCAACTTCTCCTTGCCAACGGAAAATCCATCCCCGTCGTCGCCAGCGCAGCTGTGACCGTCCAGAACATGCCAGTTTCAAAGGGACGCGTCGGAAATCATGAAGTGACTGTCTTAAGAGACTCTGGCTGCAGTGGGGTCATCGTCAAAGAAGACTTAATCGCTAAAGAACAGTTCACTGGCGATTTTAAATGGACACTCATGGCCGACAGCAAATGTGTGAGAGCGCCAGTTGCGAAGATTCAAGTCAGCACTCCTTTCTACATAGGCGAAGTCGAAGCGGTTTGCCTGAAGAAGCCGCTGTATGATTTGATGATCGGGAATATCGACGGCTCGAGACGACCCGACGACCCCGATCCAGAGTGGAGTCCTGCCTCAACCCAACGCGTCGAAGTTGTGGAGGAGGATCCATTGCCGTTTCCCGATGGAGACCTTACAGAGCTGCTACGGGACAATGTGGTTACTCCGGCTCAGCCCTGCCGACCAGAGATCGTCAGTGCTGTTACTACCAGGGCCCAGGCCAAGAGAGACAAGATGTCTACGCCACTGAAGGTCGCCGACAACTCCAAAGCTGCCATCGTGGACAGAGATAAGCTGATCCAGCTCCAGGAAGCTGATAGCACTTTAAACAAGTACAGGAACCGCCAAGACCACGTGACCAAGGGCAATGGCACGGTCTATTTTGAGGTGAAGGCCAAGATCCTGTACAGAATCTTCCAGCACCCGAGGGTCAACGGAGGTAAACCACTACGTCAAGTACTGGTACCATTACCCTTAAGGCGCCAGGTGATGGAAGTAGCGCATGACTCAATCATGGGAGGTCACCTAGGCATCAGGAAGACGTCAGACAGAATCCAGGCGGTGTTCTACTGGCCAGGGCTTCATGCGGACGTCAGCCGTTTCTGCCGATCATGTGACATTTGCCAGAAGACCATACCTCGAGGAAGGGTCCCGAAAGTGCCTATGCAGAGGATGCCTCTGATCGACCGACCTTTCAAGAGGGTGGCCTTAGACTTAATCGGCGAAATAAGACCTCCGAGTGAAGAAGGTCATCGGTGGGTACTGACTTTAGTGGACTATGCGACCCGGTACCCAGAAGCAGTGCCTCTGAAGAAGATTGACACTGAAACTGTGGCAGAGGCGCTAGTGGACATGTTCAGTAGACTTGGAGTGCCTGAAGAGATTTTGACAGACCTCGGGACACAGTTCGTCTCTGACTGCATGAAGGAGGTCAACAGACTGCTGAGCATCCGGCATTTGACTACGACACCCTACCATCCAATGTGCAACGGGCTCGTCGAAAAGTTCAATGCTACGCTGAAGTCCACCCTGAAGAAACTGTGCAGCGAGCAGCCCAGACAATGGCATCGCTACATCAACGCCCTACTTTTCGCCTACAGAGAAGTACCGCAGGAGTCCACCGGCTTTTCTCCGTTCGAGCTGCTGTACGGAAGAACCATCCGAGGGCCGATGCACATCCTGAAAGAACTGTGGACGAAAGAAGTAGACACCCCAGAGGTGAAGAACAGCTACCAGTACGTGTTTGAGCTACGGGAGAAGCTGGAGCAGACTCTCGAGATAGCCAGAGAAAACCTGAAGAAGTCCCAGGACTGTGGAAAGCACTACTATGATCGTAGGGCTGTGAGCAGGAAGTTCAAACCTGGCAACAAAGTGCTGGTGCTGCTACCAACCGATCATAATAAGTTGCTGATGCAGTGGAAAGGCCCGTACGAAGTGGAGACCGTGGTGGGAATCAACGACTACAAGGTGAAGATCGGCCAGCATTCCAAGATATACCACGCCAACCTCCTTAAGCTGTACGTAGAAAGGCCATCAGAGACTGTGCACGCAGCCACAGCAGCTGTGACCGACGACAGCTTTGACAGCGAAGAACTGTTGGAACTGGGAGACTTCCACAGCAAAGAAGGCATTGATGATATTAAGCTAGGACCAAGCTTGACGGAAGGTCAAAAGATGGAGCTCAAGGACCTTATGGGCGAGTTTCCCCATAACTTCAATGATGTCCCAGGCTCTACGACTTTGGTCGAACATGAAGTCCACACCCAGACCTGGAAGGAGCATCTGCAGACCTTGAGGGAGCTGTTCCACCGTCCCGCAGAAGCCAACCTGACCGTAAGACCCAGCGAATGCATCCTGGGAGCTGACAACGTCGACTGCGTCGGACATCCGATGGAAGAAGGACACAACAGAGGACGCACTGATTCCAGGGAAGCCCACGTGATCATCGTCTTTGACCCTGGGCCGATGACGACTGCAACTGACGAGGGCGTCGTTTCCTTGCGAATGAAAGAACATTGACTGTGTGGATGAACTAAAAATATTGGTAATGACAGACTTGAAAATGAAAAACGTTGACTGGGTAAATGATATGTGAACATTGACAATATCCAGATAGACTTGCAGATGAGAAACATTGACTCTGTGTGAATGAATTGTGAACATTGACAGAATCCAGAAAGACTTGCAGATGAGAAACTTTGACTCTGTGTGAATGAACTGTGAACACTGACAGTACTCAGGCAGACTGAAATAAGTCTTAATTCTGTACTTTGTTTGTGCATTACGTTTCAACGTTGTTGAAAGAAATTAAGTAAATTTCTTCTTGAGTGGGGGGTTATGTTACGTTGAAACGAACGAAAGTGTGTCTAAAGCGCGCACGATAGATCTAATCGTTTCGATTTGCAAAGTATTCAATAATGGAGTTTATTTACCTTTGATTTGAGTTTGCATTGTTGTTAGGAGAGGCTTTGTATAACGTTGATAATTTGCGAAGTTTCTGGATCTGCGTGTTTACTCTTGATAGAAATTTCCGGATGGATATCGAAGGTCGTGAATGTTCCCGGAAGTAGAGAAAATGTGTAATGACGTAAGCCAGTGATGACGATCTTTAGTTCGATTGGTGGCAGTACGTCATTTCTACCATGTACCATATTGTTCCAGAAAAGAGAGAGGTTATTTAATCGTGTGCCGAGTCGCTGTTGAGAGAGTAAAGTTGTTGATAGTGAAACTGAGAGTTGCTGTGAAAGTTGTTGAGTTGAATTGAGAATTGTATGCAGTTGTTGATGTGTGCTGAATAAAAGTGGAAAACTTCATACGTGGACTTTGTGACTTGTATGCTGTTTGGACGGGCTGTGTGAATAAACGAATCTGAGTTACACCCTATCAGGAATTCAAGCATCGGGGCTGAATCAGATACTGATAGAAAACACCAACATCAAACTGAGTGTAACAGTCCTGATTCGGCTCTTTGCAGTCCGTTCACAGCAGCTCAACCAAAGCTTTTCAGATTTTGAGGTTAGGTCAGCCAGGCTAGCTATAAATAGCTTTGCCGATGCTTCCTTTCACTGGAAGGGTGGTGCAGGCAAGCTATAAATAGCCCACAGCAAGCGAAATGCGGAGGCACTGAAAAGTGCTGCTCACATAGGAAGTGAGCTGGTGTGCGTTGGACCTTATAAACAATGACTAACTAACTCAGGAGATGATCAAGATGCTGGCCGATACAGGATCTAATTCGAGCCGCCCCAAGATAATTTACAGCCTTTGGGCACATAATCTGAAGCCCAGACACAGGAGCACAATCATATACATACACGTGCATCAAGAAAATATACATTACCATGAAACATACATGGGATAACAGTAAATGACGGTCTAACAACATTATTAAACCCAAAGTGAATAAGTCAAGCAGTGGTACATAACATTATTGTTGTTCTTTTTTTTTTTCTTTTTTTTTGCTTTCATGGAGATGAAAAGACGATAAATAAGTGTTTTTTTACAAACAGTATATGAAGCAAAAGCGACAAACAAGTTACAGGGATGGATGCAGCCATGAGTGAATGCCTGTCCATCTCTTTCTGCATGCGAGCGAACAAGGCCACACGCTCCTCAGCTTTTTCGGCCACCTCCAATTTCAGCAGGTCCATTGTGTCAGACACCCCCCCAGTGAAGTCCTCCAGCGCCTCGCTCAACTCTCCGCCATCCAGAGACTCGTAGTTGCCGAACAGTCTTTAAGGACAGACATTGGTGATATTGATGCATCATGACAACATAGTATCTTCTGAACTCAACGCAGTTGCAGCAGAATGTAAAATATAAAAGAAAAAAACAACGTTTATGTTGCATAATATTATTAATAAAAAGTAAACAATTACCCATATGCACCACTCTGATAAAAAAACAAACTAATCTTACTTCAAGTCAGCAGACTTAATAGGTTTTATTTCAAAAGAGTAAATAAATACGCAGTCAAATAATGACAAGACAGACAATGAGACATAAGAGATTTATTCGTCCAAGAGTTCACATTGGAAAAATTGATTCCAGCCGTGCAAAGCAATAAAAATAAAATGCTGACAAAGATAATGATGATACATAAACGATTGTATAGCTACAGCAACGATGATGATGATGATGACGACAAGGAGGATGATTATGATGACCACTCCTAGCATCAATTTTGTTGTAATATAGCTGGAAACTGTTAATAAATAGATCCTGATCTGAAACTTAAAATAACTAGTTGGCTCAAACTAATACTTCTCTCTCCCACTCCCCAGCACATTCTCCCAAAAGCAAATTCCCCCACCCCCTCGGCTTCACCCTCAAAAAAAAAAAAAAGGCCAACTAACAAACCACAACCATAAACTTCTCCCTGCCAAATCCCACTCACTTGGCATAGGCCTTCTCCAGTAGAGCTGACCAGAACTCGTTGCGGCTCTGTGAGTGAATGAAGACCAGCTCCCCATTGATGGTGGGCAACATATCATCGATCACAACCTCAATCCAGTGGCCGTAACGCCAAAACTGGAAGCGGAAGATCCCTTGATAGTCGTCGGGCTTTTCTGGGTTCCATTCCTGGCCTTTGGAGTCCGGGATCACCTGAAAATTACAAAAACTATTTATGCTGGGTGTTGCTGCAGAAAATCAAAAACTTTACACTACAGTTACCCTGCCCCCAAACCTCATTATATAAGCTGGATCGAAAGGGTGACTTTTCAACAGCAGTTGTTCTAGCTCTTTTATACTATTTTAAAACAATTTGTTACTTCTAATCTTGTGATACCTACACTACAATAAGTAACTGTTTAATTATTTCAATGAAAGGTTGGAAAAGATTTTAGACTGAACAAAATCTTTCAGTCAGGTAATTAGAGTTAAGAAAAAAGATATAGGATAGGATAGGAAAATTTTTCCGTCAGGTAATTAGAGTTAAGAAAAAAGATATAATTTAGAAAAAAGAAAGAAAGAAAGGGTGAGGAAGAGGGGGAGAGGGAGTGGAGGAGCATGGGTAGTGAGGGAGAGAGATGAGAATTTCAGGATCACTTCCATCGTCATGCTTCTCCTCTTCTTCATCAATCATCATTTCTGCACACTCATTTTACCTTATGCCATATTTCTTTGACAGAAGCAAGGGTAGACGATGCAGCCACAAACCAGCAGTTTCCAAGTCGACCCTGGGTTACATCCCCTGAGCTGGCGCCTTCCACAAATAGATGGGGATCATCACAAATTTGCTGTAACAAATAAATTAGCTTATTAATAAAAACATCAATAAATAAGTCAATGATATATTTTAAAAATAGTAATTATGGTCGTAAAATTATCATCCTCCAAATATTCTGTGGGTACAGAAACATATAATAGTATGATAAAATGTTTATTACAATCATATATATAATAATAGGTAGTCAAAAGCCTCTTAAGTGATTGGCCCGCTCTCGAGTTTTGACCGAATTTTGCTTGCATTATAACATGCTGATTTATCCTTAAAATGCATCAAAACGAATAAATTTTAAATTAAAATAAAAGATTAGTCCCTTATCTTGATGTTTTTTGTTGTATCTATGTTCGTTTTAAGCGTTATTGATTTAATAAAAGTTTTTAAAGATGGGAGCGTGTGGTCTGTTTTGACGCAAACCGGAAAAGTGATTTGCATGGCAGGTCGAAGGGTACAGTTTTCAAATGCAAAGTGCTTGGCTCCTACTGATTGGATTGTTATAAATAGACAACCAATGGAAAGCTCTGTTTCTTAGCTTTCCACTGAGACCAAATGAACCGGAAGTTTTTAAGAATTTCTTTGAATGCGCTTTGTGCAAAGTGTTTTCTCAATATTTTCGAAACTTTTAACTTGTTCAATCGGTAACCACGACATACTAAAAAAAAGAGGAATCTTTCATCAAACTAATGCAATAGTTTGTTTTACTATACGAATTTATCGACCCGAGCACTTTTAGAAAGAAAAGAGGTTTCTGACGGACTTTTTTTTATTACGATCACGGCGTACGGCATGGCTGCGTGAGTGCGTCAGCATGGCAGAAAACATCGCATCTCCAACATTCAATCTGGTCACACTGGTTGGTAAGTGAAATAGTTTCTTAAATTTATACTTTAGAATTACAGATATATTATAATCATTATTATTTACGCATTTTAGTTAGCATCGATCGTCATTAGGCCTACTCATAGTGGTACTACTACATAGGCCTAAACATCGACTTGTGCTTTCAAGAACTTAGTAAAAGTGGATCGCTAGACGGTAGCCTACTGAAAATGCAATCTCACACTCAAGTGACAGTCACCATTCGATAATTATTTAAATAATGGTGTTGTTCCTTAGCTGATTTTGTTTCTGCACCGAAGATATTTTACTTTTTGTTGTTGTTGTAGTACAGGTATCATTTTAATCACACAAACATTAAACAGAGTAGGCCTACACTGCAAATTCTGAAAGTTTTTATTCCAACGCCCAGCGTTCTCATATATATATATGTTTCTGAATCTGTTGTACAGGGGATGAGACATATGCGGCATTAAAAAAAGGCAAAGCAGTAAGCCAATTGTCTTGTTTCTAGAGCTTTTATTTATGAATTGTTTTGTTTTAGCATACATTCAAAGAATAAGTGTAGCCTAAATTGTAAGTTTATTACACTTAATTCTAAGTGTAACTCCAATTTTATTATTATTTTTCAATTGTTATATTTTGTACTTTTGTTTCTCTCACTCTCTGTCTGCAGGTGATGAAACCTATGATGGCTTGAAGAGAACATTTCTTGCAAGAGGAAAAGGAAGGCCTCCTTGATCCACCACCAGTTTCTTTGACCAACATGGCAACATAGTACTTCTACAGTTGGAGTTGCTCAGAAAAGTTGGGAACAAGTCAAGAAATGATGTAAGATTTGATTCTTGCTGTATTATAATAGTAAATACAAATAATAATAATAATAGCAATTTTATTATTAGTAGGTTACATACATTCATTCACTGATTTAACACATTCATGAAAGTGCATATTTCTTTTATATCTTCTTGAATGGCTGCCAACATCAACTTATTGAGGATGCTGCAGCCAAATGCTGGGTATGTTCTTGTTACCGGCACTCGCCCGTCTAGGACAAGAAGAAGAAGACGAAGAAGAATGTGTTTGTGCATCAAGTAATTTATGATGAGTAAACATTTGCATATTTTAATTCCATCATGTCTTTTCATTTTTTCAGGTTGCTGATTGGTTCACACTACTGTTTCCTGGTGTTGCTTACCCAGCATTGCTTGTTAAATAAAAAAAATTCTTGGGCATAAAAAAATCTTTTTTTGTTTTGTTTGTTATTGTATGTCTTTGTCTGTTTGTTTTGTAGATTTATTAAAACTGATCACTTTGGTATAAAATATATTGAGATAGGACAATTTAAAGTGAAGTTATGCCATTTTTACTATTTCGGGCATAATTTTGTACGTAAAGTAAAGATTTTGTCCACTTCGGACACCTGTATAATAAAAATTATTATTGTTGTCATCCTAAAAAAAATTGGAGTTGCAATTTGGTATACAAAGACCAGGTACACAAAAAATCAGTCATTTAATGTTAACCATTATGATGGTATGGATGCTCAAAGTTGGGATTTTTCATAATTTGACAACGGTGACAAAATAACGTCAAAATTTACGACCTTGCAGCACCCATTTCTTAAAAACTATTAATCCTACATAAATAAAAAATATACCATTGTGTTCAGAATGAAAAGCTCTTTAAATCTATGTCAGTTTTGTGATGAGGAAATCATTTTTTTTAAATGGCTTTTGACTACCTAATAATAATATGGGAATTTCAAAGTTACACTGTGCAGAACAAAATCTAAAAATGCAACACTGATTAAAAACAAATAATTATTCAGCTCTAAGTTATTTTACTGGACGTGTAAGAAAAAGGAAAGCCTGCAAATTCCCAGCACAAACATTTTTTATGATTCAACGTACAAAGTGAACTGCTACACATGGAAAAGTTAGAGTGTTAATAACCTATAGATATAAAAACAGTATTCTTAACAAATCAATTTATTACTACTAAATTTCTAAATAAACTGATAACTTGCATAATCCTGACAGTTACAGTCATCAAGTTATGATCAAGGCAGAATTTAAAATATAAAATAAAATTAAAAAAATGCTAAACTAGCCACAGCAGTATTATTTCCTAGCAGCAATTTGAATGAAACAACAGAACAAGAATGAGAAACATAATAATTAGTACAGTTAAGCATTGCATAATCTTAACTGTGATGCATTTAAACACACGATACATGTATGGATGCATTGTATGCATATTTACATTACACATGGGTGCCACCAAGAAATTTTCCAAAATCTGAAGGCAGGGGTCCGGGTACAACAATCTGGTACTGGCAAACACACAACATCTATATCATGTGTTCATAGACTTCAAGAAGGCATTTGACCGAGTCTGGCATGCAGCTCTATGGGCAACCATGAAAGTGTACAACATCAGCCCTAAAATTATAGAAGTCATCAAAAGCCTGTATGACAAGGCTACCAGTGCAGTCCTCCATAACAGCGTCATCGGGAACTGGTTCAGAACAACAATCGGTGTGCGTCAAGGATGCCTACTCTCTCCAACACTCTTCAACATCTTCCTAGAGCGCATCATGTTAGATGCTCTTGCAGATCATGAAGGCACAGTCAGCATAGGGGGCAGAGCAATCTCCAATCTTCGTTTTGCGGATGATATTGATGGATTGGCTGGAGAGGAACAAGAACTTGAACAGCTGGTACAGAGGCTTGACACCACCTCCAGAGCTTATGGAATGGAAATAAGTGCAGAGAAGACCAAAATGATGACCAACAACACCAATGGCATCAACACGGACATCAAAGTACAAGGCCAATCCCTCAACACAGTGCACAGCTTCAAATATTTAGGAGCCATTGTGTCAGACAATGGGTCTCGACAGGAAGTCCTCTCCAGGATCGCACAAACAACTGCTGCCCTGACAAGGTTGAAGCCCATTTGGAAAGACAGAACCATCAGTCTACATTCCAAAGTAAGACTGCTGCGCTCTCTGGTCATCTCCATCTTCCTATATGCTTGCGAAGCATGGACCAGTGTTCCCTCCACACACAAAAAAAGAGAGTCCTTGGGACTCCCAGGTATAAAATTTTAAGAGTCCTTGTGCAAATTTTGGGAGTCCCCAAATCGGAAAAAGAAATGTAAAAACAAGTCCAAGCCTCACTTTTTTTCTTTTACTCTGTTAATCATAATCATATAAAACCAAAAAATTAAAACATGTATTAAATACCCTCCCGCTTGCGTCAAACTGGCACCACTGGAACTCATGCAACCATCTGTCGTTGAGTTTTCGTTTCTTTGGACGCTTTACTTCAGTTTGAGTTTCATCATTTATTTGTTTATCCTTGCTTTGGAGTTCCGTATTTTCGATAATGACAGGATCTGAACTTGATGTTGCAGTGGATGAACGGGTTTTTGGCCCAGTCAACCAAGTCAGAAGTGACATGTCGTGTATGATAGAAGATTTCTTCTGTTCAGTGAATGGATTGCTTGGAGGAAGTTTATAAAGCGCGCGCATGCGATTTTTAAGGACGACAACTCCCGACACAATATTATTAATCGTCTGCAATGGCAGTCTCAGTTGGGTTCTGATTCTGATTATGCCGTGAATTAGTTCGCCACTCGTTGGTCGTATTTTTGACTTCAGCGATTCGAAAAAAATGTGTACGTCCACAGGACGCACACATGCAAATTTTTCTGCGTCATTTTTCATATTTTGTGCGTAATTGACGCACTACTGTGCGTAATCTGGAACACTGATGGACCCTCACAGCAGATCTCCAACGAAGAATACAAAGCATGGAGATGAGGTGCTACAGAAGACTTCTGTGCATTTCCTATACCCAACACATCACCAACGACGAAGTCCGACAGACCATCACACAAGCCATTGGACAACACGATGACCTGCTCACAGTGGTGAAGAAACGGAAACTCCGATGGTATGGCCACGTCACCAGATCATCAGGCCTTGCAAAGACCATTCTGCAAGGCACAGTGCAAGGAGGTAGAAGAAGGGGGAGACCGAAAAAGAGGTGGGAGGACAACATTCGAGAATGGACTGGTTTGACACTGAGCGAAGCCATGAGGGCAGCCGAGGACAGAGAAAGATGGAGTATGCTGGTTAAACGATCATCTGTGGTGCCCCTACGACCTTCGGGTTATGGGACAGGATAGGATAGGATAGGGGTCCGGCGCCCTGGTAGGAGGTTAGGGGGGCAACGCCCTCCGATAGAAAATTTTTACAATATTCAAAGCCAATTTAGAGGCCTCTCGTGAAAGCTGAAGAATGATTTACCACTAATTTGATACATACAAGACACTCACATAGAACAAGAAAAAAACTACATAAAAAGACCAGGGCCTAACATTGGCAAAGGTGACTAAGTCCCCAGACTTAGTCAATGCAAATGGGAAACACATATGAACAATCAGAAGCATAGTTAAGATTGTTTAAACATTTTGTGAATGTGTATAAGAGGTGAGAGAAAGAAAAGCAAACACACACAAATATACACAACAGGGGAGGATCTTTCCATTGTTGAGGGGGTGTGCACAGTGCACTAATGCGAAGTGGCGTAGCCACAAGCGCGAGCCTGTGAAGCAGGCGAGTGTACTAGGGGGTCCGGGGGCATGCTACCCCGGAAAAATTTGAAAATAATGGTTAAAATCTGTGCAATCTGGTGCATTTTGGGCATTATTTTAACTTAAGGACTGAAAATAGTATTGTTTTGTGCTAAAAGTCCTCTTTAAGTTTAGTCCCTCCCCCCCCCCCCCCCACACACACAAACACCCCTCTGCAAACTCTGATGATAAAATTTACAATAGCAGAACATCTTGCATAAAGGCTTATACAAAGACAAAGTTACTGCAAATAAAACAAGAAATAGCCACTCACATCAGTTTTATTTAAAACTGACCTGATGCATGTACAAGTTTGGTCACACAAAATTTTTAAACAAAAAAAATCTAATTTGGAGGTACATGAAACTGTGTGGTGAGTGAGAATTAGTAATTTTTTTTCTCTTCTTTCTTCTCCTTTTCTCCCTCCTTTTCTTTTTTTTTTTTTTTGACCGCCAGGGGGGTGTGCACGTGCACAAGTGGCACAAGAACAAGATCCGCCCCTGTACAAGAACAAAAAGCATTGTTTTGTTTTTTTTCAAACCAGACTGATCCAATTTTCTCAGCCACAACCAGCATTCATCGCCATCAGGATCAAAGTTATCTGACATCCATTCCCACCTCCACTTATTCTTCATTCCCTTATCTACCTCTCACGGTTTTTTCTTTCCAGTATCGGTATTTTCCTCTAAAAACGGCATGATTGGAACACAAAGTCACAATAACCATGCTTCAGTCTCAGACCGGCCGGAAGTCATCAACCGGATACGCGGTTATGCCCCTTTCAGGTGTGCATCTTTACACAAATCTGATACAAATCTTGTTTCGTTTACTTCTATATAATTTTTTTTTAACGATTTTTTTTTCGAAAAATCGGATTTCCGATTGTAGGCTTTAGCAAAAATCTGATTTTCCGACCATAGGCGGAAAGGTGGCACCCATGCATTACATGGTTATTGCTTTAGGTCCAGCAGACTCTTCCGAGCCAAATCAGAGAAGTGAAAGAGGACTCGCCCCTGATCCGAATAAAAGATCTGCCGAAACAACCCTAGTGGTAACACTGAAGGCAATCTACCAGCCGGTCAATTTACAATAAAGACATCCCACGCAGGGGGTGCTGAGGCTATACTCTAATTTATCAAACCCCCGTTTATAAAAACAAATAGAATACAAACATCATTTTACAATATCAACAAAACATGTACATATGCCTACATTGCCAAATAATAACATCATAGGAATCCCAGTGACCATTTGGCAGAAAGCGTACAATATTCCTAAGCTGATCCAACAGACCTCACACAAAAATGAGGAGTTTTGTCCCGGAAGAGTTTTCAAGGAAAAGGGTAGGTGACTGGTCTAGCAAAGAAGAAGATAGTATAGTAGATTGATAGAACAGAGTAGGAATGAGAAAGAACAAAGTAGAAAGACAGCGACAGTGGGAATTTACTAAATTTCCAGAAAGTGGGGATACTATTTATACTGAAACTCCGGCACTCCCACGGGGGGAATATATGGGTCTGTCTACAAAGCTGAGCACCGCGAGGGGTGCTGCTTTTCTAGATAATATTTATCACAACAAGCTGCTTATTTGTCTTTCCTTTTGCTATTATCTTATTTAAAAATGATCGGAGAGATAGTATTAATAATTTCAAGACGAAAATATCTATAGAACCTTTGTATTTGCTTTGTAAATGTCTGAAAGTGGCCTAAAATTTGACCTAATTTTGTGACATGAGAATGACCGGGTTTTCTTCTAAGTGTTTACATAAATAAAGATGTCATAGAACACGTAAAATTATTATAATCTAACTCATTAGTAATAGTTTAAACATGCACAGTACTTACAAAACCAATTTGTTTTGTATTTTGTGTATTATAGCCGGAGTAAATTTGGTTGTCCAACGTAATGCATGGTTTCCGAAACAGGCAGAATGTTTTCAAAAATTGATCTTCGTCTTAAGCGCAAGAATACATGTTTTTTTTAGAGTTGTCTTTCTTGTTGGGATGTTATGAATGAATTCCAATGTTTACAAATAACAATTTAGTCGTTATGTAAATGCTTTGATGGTCTGAAAAGCATCGGTTGACATCGTTTCCGGATTTTCGTGTGACGCTGGACAACACACACATTTATTTTGCTTATTTCAAAGCATACCTAGTAGAACTATTTTAATGACGTAAAGTAGGCCTCATTAGCGGATTGATATATACACTCGTCCCTTCTCGCGTGGTTTCATTTTATGCGGGAATCTTTTTCATTGTGTGTGGTTTCCGAGTATCACATAGTTGTTACGTTGGAAAACGCACGCAGTGTCACCAAGAACACTGACTCTTTACGGTAAGATTCTTAATGTTTATATAATATTTTATGTTTATTTAGTTGTTAGGATAAGTTTAATTCGACTGTGGTGCCTATTTTAATGAAAATAGATCTCCGGCTAGTCTAACGTAATTAGAAGCCAAGAAACCATTACTTTTTTGCCGTTCTTGTTCCGATGGATGATGAGATCCGTTCAAAATTTGTTAATGAATAAATAAAAATGCTCTTTGAAACAGCAGTGACAAGTAAACTTATTTAAATGTATTATTTGACTTGATTTGGATACGCTAAGTTTGATAAATATTATTTAGCCGAATATAATTTATCGTCAAGCTTAATTTGGTTTCCGTGTTACATTGGACATTATTTTTAAAAATAAGAACCAGATTTTTTTTTAATAGAGACCTGTAAGATCTCACTTTTATTTTGTGATTATGTTATAATATTATACACAATTTGTATGTGCAGTAGCTGTTTCAGGTTGTTTCATTTTAAGTATAAAAGAACTTTTAACGATTAAAATTTGTCGAAAATTGATTGACTTGATAATGTATCAATAGATAAACTTCTTTACTAATGTAAACATTTCTTTTTAATCTTATATCTATTTGATAGCAAATCTCTTTATAAATAAAGATTCTTTGCCAACTTTATATATATATATTGTTGGTTTTTAAGTACTATTTGGTTTCCGTGTTACATTGGACATTTCGTTGAGTGTGTACACTAAAGGTCTGACTACATGCATATAAGGTCAAAACTTATCTTCTAACCTGCATGGCATGATCACACACATACATATCTTTCAAATAAACCACAAAATGTATGTATTTGACAACTTTTATTTTTGGGCAGCCATGTCACAAAAAGTGAACCAACTTTGTAGACAGAGCCATATATAATTTTTTTTTAGTTATATATCCAACGTAACAAAAAGAATGAACTAAAAACTGAACTATGCAACAAAAATTTAACTAAAAATTAACATGTCTGCATCAGTTCTTACACTTTACAGAACAAACTCAACTGGCAATACCACAGCTGTAACAGATTGAAATAAAATGCAAATTATTCCCAATAGTCAATACCTTAACTGTATTCAACCTCAAGCATTGTTACAAATGTGACTTGGATTTTATGCGACAGGTGTTGCATGGTATTGTCAGCAGTGATATCATAAGGTCAGAAAAATTAAAACCCATAGAAATGTGAATGCCTAACAAAAATTGATTGCTACATGTACATTATTCATTGATTTTATTTAGAGTTATTTTTCGATTTCCATTCTTAAATTGTTTGCTTATAATTAATGGAAGGATTTTAACTATTGTTCTCATTGAACTGGAGAGAAAGTTTGCAAAGCAGCACCCTATCCCTTACCCTTTTTCACATAAGCAGACTTTCATAGTGATAAGCTATCATTTTTATGGTTTACAGTATTTTCTTTGTCAATATTCTTTTTTATTTCTCTCCCTTAGAAGGATATATCTGACATGCACAGATAATCAACTTAATAATTTTTCCATCCAAATAATGCAAAAATTATGCTTATTGATGATATTGAACAATTGTAAAGTTCAAGTTTATATCATCACACTACAGATTGTTGCTATATTGCCTCCATAACGTGTCCATAATTTCAATGAGTTACTACAGTGTTCTTTTGCAAGGGGCGATATATTTGCAGTATATATATTAAGTGGTAGCATGACAAACACAGCAAAACATAACACATGACTCAGGTTAATTCTTTTCAAAAGAGAAATCAATTGACAATCTAACACTCAGGTTAATTCCATTAATTTAACCCCCCGCCCCCCCCAAAAAAAAAAAATTAAAAAAAAAATTAAAAAAACCTTACTTTTGGGCGCTTCCATACAACATTGCCGAACTTTCCAGGAGTGGAGGAAAGCGAACGATCGTCAGGTGGGAACTCTGAGTCGATATAGAGCGTCCCTTTTGTCTGGCACTCCTTTTTCAAGGCAGTGTAATCCTGGTTTTTGTATTTCTTCACCGACTCAAACAGAAAGGTCATTGTGACAGCAGTTGTCTCCCTGTTTCAAAGTCTGTCACTTGTCACCTCAATGTTAGTTCTAAACCAACCCTGCATAAAAGAAAACCAAAATAATTATCAATGGAAATAAAACAGTAATTTGCCCACTTCAGAATCAGATTAAAAGAACAACAGACAGAGTAAACTACTTGTACAGGGAAACTAATAAAGAATGCTGTTGAACAGGGGTACCGGCAATTCAAATATTTTTGAGTTCTAAACCAACCCTGTGTAAAAGAAAACCAAAATAAGTATAAAATTGAAATAAAACAATAATTTGCCTGCTTCAGATTAAAAGAACAACGGACAGAGCAATTAAATTACTTGTACAGGGAAACTAATAAAGAATTGAGCAGGAGTACCGACAATTCGAATATTTTTTAGTTATTGCTCTTCGCCAGGAATAAGCACAGATAACGAAATTTCTCAACAAATGAGAACAATTGATTATGACCCTTGTGAATAAATAGGCATACACTCTTGTTTTAAAACACTCTGAAAAGGGGAAATAAATACTATAAATAAAATAAAACTAAATAAAATAAATAAAAGTTTAATGCCTTCTTTTATTTTAAACTAGCCTCTAACAGTTTTTTTTTTAACCATCTACACTAATTGACTCTATTAGCAATACTACCCAAATACACAATGCCAATGACACAAGTGTAAATGGGTCGTTATTTTCTCCGAAATCCCCCGAAATCCTCCGAAATCCCCCGAAATCTACCGAAATCCCCCGAAATCTACCGAAATCCTCCGAAATCTACCGAAATCCCCCCGAAATCTACCGAAATCCCCCGAATATTTTCTCCGAAATCCCCCGAAATCTACCGAAATCCCCCGAAATCTACCGAAATCCCCCAAAATCTACCGAAATCCCCCAAAATCTACCGAAATCCCCCGAAATCCACCGATTTTTTCTCCGAAATCCCCCGTTATTTATTGCATTATTATTATGATGCAGAGGCGGATCAGTTCATATTGTGCGTGTGTCTGTGTGTGTGGGAAAGGGGGGTTCGAATTTTGACAAGTCCTTATTAATGGAAAAATCCCTTCTTCTAGGGGATTTTGAAAACGTATATTAAAATCTGTGCAATCTGGTGCATTTTGGAGAGAAACGTAAGTAGCAGTTTAACCACATAAAAATTTTTGCTTTTTTGTGTGCATCTCTTTTTTTTTCATTATTTATTTTTTAAGGTTTAAAAGTATTGGAAAAATAAAAACGACCTTTTGTCACAATGCTCATGTGTATCTCGCACATAAAAAGCAAAAAAAAGGGAAAGAAAAAAAAACACTCAAGAAAAAAAATATGAAAGCGTCATACATTTCCAAACCAGAGCTCTCTCTCTCTCTCTCTCTCTCTCTCTCTCTCTCTCTCTCTCTCTCTCTCTCTCTCTCTCTCTCTATCTCTATCTCTCTCACACACACACACACACACACACACACACACACACACACACACAATAAAGAGAGAGAAAAAAGGTACATAGGGAAGTGACGGAAAGATAGCCTACTGACCTCCAGGAACGAGTCGGGGGAGAGCGATGTTCAGTGACCAAGTCTAACAAAACGCTAGTTACAAGAAAGACTCAAAGAGGGGCTGAAGTGAAGAAAAAAGAAGTAAAAGAAAGGAAGAGGAGAGGTATATGTTTTGTTGAATATGTTTTGCAAGATATTGGAAAAAAAAAACTGTCCAAAATGCGTATAGGTTGCCTGATGCATCAGTTACAGTGCATCACTATAAAAAAAAGATAGTTTGAAACATGACAGTTAAAAGACAGGCATAGTTTTATGCTTGTTAATGTGGGAGTCACACTGGACATACATTACAATATTATTCAGTTATCAAATGCACTTTGCAGTAAACCATTATAGTATAATTGCCTTTATAGTTAGTTAATCTACTATTCTAGTGTAAGGAATTGACTTACATAAAAGTCTGTTCAACTTTCGATTCTAGTGAAAATTGATTTACGTCATTATAGTACTGCATGATGACGCACATTTCGCCATTTCCGGTATTCGTTATAATGATCTGAAGAAAATGGGTGTGTGAATGTAGTGCTGTGTGTTTCGTAATGTAAAAGTCGTGTCCAGCCCTCTTTGGAGGGTTTTTATGTGGATGTAATCAGGGGACAATAATGCGGTAAATCAATCAACATTGGGAAGCTGATCATCATCATCGTGCCATAGCATAGGACTGCCATCTTCATTGAACATCGACTGTGCCATTGAAACAAGATCATCTGCCATCTATAAAAAAAAAATTATTTATCATCCTGACAATTTATAATGTGATTAATTCTAGTTCAACGTCGTCTTTGTGAGGAATAAATGAGTGTGAATGAAAGTATTCAATCAAAAACAAAAGTCTTCTTTTATTTTATCATTCCAGTTTATTTATTATTATGAAATAGAATTTTAATGAACGCTGCTTCGTTACATCTAGATTCAAACGAATTTTTGTGTGAAGGGTATTGACAATTTTAATAAAATGTAGATATGTACACTGTGACAACCAACACTAATTCTCACCACTCCATTTATTCTGTATCAAAACTAAAGGTAATGAGCAGGTTCAATCTAATTATTTTGTATACAGCCATTTAGGTGATCCAATCTCAACAAAAAGAAACATTCTAAAATTATTGCATAAATTAAAAACATACTATTAATTTGATGATGGTTGTCACAAGAACTGGAAGGACATACATCTCATCCAAGATAAAAAAAAAAAAACATTACAGAACATTATAATATTAGTAATAAGCAGTTTACTTTTATTCATTTACTCCTTCAAGCTGGTGATATATTCTGACCAGTAAAATATATTAGAAATCAATTAGTACAGGAATAATTACCCAAATATCAGTTTTGGTGTTGGTTGTCATGGTACATTGCTGGACATCTGAATTTTATCACAAAACATATGAACTAAAATAAGCAAAATTAAAAACAGCAACCAAGACTAGAGAAAGTTTTATAGGCGTTACATATCTCCTTACCGAAGTGTGTTATTGGGAGAAAAAAAAGCATGAAATAATAAAGGTCATACTTTTTTTTTTTGAAATTTGAAGAAACATGAGCTTTTGGGTTTTAACCCCATTAGATACAACTGCAAGCTAACTAAATTACTAGGGGGTCGGTAGGTTTAGTTCAAGGGTAATCATGATTTAATTTTGTCATTATTAAAAATACATCCCGTTCTAGACAGCCATACATGTAATTTAACTGAGTTTAACAAGCCTGTCAGCAATGTCAGCCATCTCTGATCTTATGCCTTTTTCATTGATCTAAGTCCAAGGCCAATCCCTCAACACAGTGCATAGCTTCAAATATTTGGGAGCCATTGTGTCAGACAATGGGTCCCGACAGGAAGTCCTCTCCAGGATCGCACAAACAACTGCTGCCCTGACAAGGTTGAAGCTCATTTGGAAAGACAGGACCATCAGTCTACATTCCAAAGTAAGACTGCTGCGCTCCCTTCTCATCTCCATCTTCCTATATGCTTGCGAGGCATGGACCCTCACAGCAGATCTTCAACGAAGAATACAAAGCATGGAGATGAGGTGCTACAGAAGACTTCTGGGCATTTCCTATACCCAACACATCACCAATGACGAAGTCCGACAGACCATCACACAGGCCATTGGACAACACGATGACCTGCTCACAGTGGTGAAGAAACGGAAACTCCGATGGTATGGCCACGTCACCAGATCATCAGGCCTTTCAAAGACCATTCTGCAAGGCACAGTGCAAGAAGGTAGAAGAAGAGGGAGACCGAAAAAGAGGTGGGAGGACAAAATTCGAGAATGGACTGGTTTGACACTGAGCGAAGCCATCAGGGCTGCTGAGGACAGAGAAAGATGGAGTATGCTGGTTAAACGATCATCTGAACTACGACCTCCGGGTTATGGGACAGGATAGGAGGATAGGATAGGAATTTATATACTCAGGCATGATTTAAATTTTCTATCTGTTTATAACTACCACTTTTTTCTTTTCTGTTTCTTTTTGTTTGAGTTAGAGACAAAGATGTAAAATCAAAAATATCACAGCTTATGTGACAAAACTGTTTAGTGTTGGTTGTCACTAAATGTCCAGATAGAAAAAATGTTCTGCTTTAAATTATTAGGAGCACATTCTTCAATAACATAATTTTTTTTAACTTCAGTTGTAAAAACTACATGTATTTATTATGAAACAAATAAATATAACAATATATTTTTTTTTATTAAAATGACTTAAAATTTCTTTTTTTTTAAAGTGTTGGTTGTCACATTTTTCATTGATTCTGAACAACTGGACATCTTACAGAAACTTACCTGCTGGAAGTCTACTTGCTAGCTACAAATAAAGAGGGACTAGGATTATTGTTTGTGGTATCTCATGTTGCAGTCCTGTATAGTAATAATAATAATAATAATAATAATAATAATAATAATAATAATAATAATAATAATACTGGATGCTATGTACGCGCCTTATCCCAAGGCTCAAAGCTCGGCGATCTGTACTAACATACACGCTCACCTGTCTCATACACCCTCATACACCCTTACACACACAACAAATACACATCCGTCACTCAAGCAGGTGGTGTAAAGGCAGGGAGATCGCTGTTACAAGTCAGACAGAAAATCATTTTTTTTAGTCCTGTATAGTCCTCGCCATTTTATGTAGTGAACTAGTATAGTCCTTGCCATATCATTAAATAGACTAGTATGGTCATCGCCATTTCATGTAGTAGACTAGTAAGTAGTATAGTCCTCGCCAATTTATATAGTACACTAGTATGGTCCTTGCCATTTTTTGTAGAAGACTTTATGGTCCTTGCCATTTCATGTAGCAGTCCTGTATGTTCCTTGCCATTTCATGTACATGTAGTAGACTAGAATGGTCCTCGCAAATTTATATAGTACACCTGTATGGTCCTCACCATTTTTTGTAGTAGACTTTGTCGTCCTCGCCATTTCATGCAGCAGTCCTGTATGGTCCTCGCCATATCATGTAGGAGTCTTGTATAGTCCTCACCATTTCATGTAGTAGACTAGTATGGTCCTCACCATTTCATGTAGGAGACTAGTATGGTCCTCACCATTTCATGTAGGAGACTAGTATGGTCCTCGCCATTTCATGTAGTAGACTAGTATGGTCCTCACCATTTAATGTAGTAGATTAGTATGGTCCTCGCCATTTCATGTAGTAGACTAGTATGGTCCTCGCCATTTCATGTAGTAGACTAGTATGGTCCTCGCCATTTCATGTAGTAGACTAGTATGGTCCTCGCCATTTCATGTAGTAGACTAGTATGGTCCTCGCCATTTCATGTAGCAGTCCTGGCTGACCTGTATGGTCCTCACCATTTCATGTAGTAGACTTATAGTATGGTCCTCACCATTTCATGTAGTAGACTAGTATGGTCCTCGCCATTTCATGTAGCAGTCCTGTATGGTCCTCACATTTCATGTAGTATAGACTAGTACGGTCCTCACCATTTCATGTAATAGACTAGTATGGTCCTCGCCATTTCATGTATAAGACTAGTATGGTCCTCACCATTTGATGTAGGAGACTAGTATGGTCCTCGCCATTTCATGTAGCAGTCCTATATGGTCCTCACCATTTCATGTAGGAGGCTAGTATGGTCCTCGCCATTTCATGTAGCAGTCCTGTATGGTCCTCACCATTTCATGTAGGAGACTAGTATGGTCCTTGCCATTTTATGCATCAGAGTTGTTGTCACTGATTGATTAACATGTTTATTTCAATGTTGAAACTGTTTTGATAGTAATAATACAACCATTTTTAATTCATTATTTTATAGAACTTAATTAATTTAATAAATAAAAATTGAAATAAGAAACAAAGAAAACTTAAAAAAGAAACCTTTCTTATCCTTGTTGTGTCTTTAATTTTTTGTAGACTTAATCACTGTTTATGTCTGTTTTGTGTGCGTTGACTTGTTGCGTGTGCTTGGTAGTAATAAAAAGAAACGAGTACCCTTTTCCCCAAAGAACAAAAACAAAACAAAACACTAAAAGAAAACACACACACACACATGTATATAAAGACATTGATTGTTCTAAAAAAATTAACTTAACCATGTTTTTGTTTTACATCACAGAGCTCTTCTGGGAACAAAACAAACGAGCCTAGCTTATAAATGCTCAACATGCACACACTCATGTAAAGTATCAAAACAATGAAATTATAATTCAATAAAAACACACATATTTTAAAAACAAACACACACATACACAATCAGCAGCATCTGCAATGACACACTCAAAATGAAATGCTACTATTAAACAGTGTGAAACATAAATCAAAACAATGATTTAAAAAAAATCAATGTATGGATTTTTAAAAACGTCAATTCACTTTATTCTTGACCCAATAAAGAATGCTGGGTATATAGAATTTATAATTAGAATATAATATATCCCTCACCAAGAGATGGATTACAAGTTTACTTTATTATTGACAACCAAGCACAAAATAAAAAAAATAATAATAAATAAAAAGGTAAATAAATAAATAGATAAAAGGAATAAAAATAAAATAATAAAGTAAATTTAAATATAAGTAAATAAATAAATTAAAAGGATAAATCAACATGCTATCTAGTACAAATAGAACAAAATTTAATCATCTAAAATAAAATAAAAAAACAATCAAATTGTTTTCAGTTCTGATAAATATACATTTAATAAGCTAATTTTCTATATATTAAACAAAACAATCATTGCTTTAATGATAAATATAAACAATCGCAAATACAGTATTACAGCATGCGTGTAAAATAAATGTACAACTCAACTTTGCTAGGTGCGTAGGAGAAGGACTTTAGGCCTACTACAGCATTCTCGCGAGTTGAGTTTCCCGGCAGCAATCTAATTTTAGACACGCGAAGGGTTTTCCTATCTAATTATAGAGAACGCAACGTCACTTCCACATGAAAAGGCGAGAGCCGCTCAATCGGAGGATTTCGGGAGATTTTGGAGAAAATAACGGGGGATTTCGGTAGATTTCGATAGATTTCGGTAGAATTCGGGGGATTTCGGAGAAAATAAAGGTAGATTTCGGTAGATTTCGGGGGATTTCGGAGAAAATAACGGGGGATTTCGGTAGATTTCGATAGATTTCGGTAGATTTCGGGGGATTTCGGGGGATTTCGGAGAAAATAACAACCGAGTGTAAATTACCCTACGCAAATAATGTGAATGAATCTGTCTCGGTGAGCAGATGTTTGAGCACCCTGCTGACACACCCATTACATTCTCAGTCATGACTGAGTCAGCATGCCACAACCTATTGCCGTATTGGATGTGACTTTAGTTGCTATCACAAAAGTCCCATTTAATATATATATATATATGAATTGCTTGGCTTAGCAGAAGTTTGGAATGTATAAACAGCAAAGAAATAGATGAAGAAGCTGACAAGGCTCCCCAACCCAAAATAGTATACCGGCCTTGACCCCAGTAGCATGGCTCAGCAGACGATAATGGCATTCATTCCACGCATTAAAAAAAACTATTTTTATTAGTACAGCCTACAGGTAAATCATTACACAGAAAACACCACTAACAGATTATTTTCAATCATCAGATTACTGACAATCAATGAGGAATCTTGCTTTCTCTTTAGTTTTATAATTTTAGACAAAATCCGCGGAGCTGTATCAAAACATACCGCGTCGACAAAACTTGCCTCGCAACTTTTTCGTCCAAAGACTTTGCTTTATCTAAAATCCGCATTCTTCAGTCTCCATTAAGTAGGGACTAAAGCAGCCTCACTCTCAGTTATAAAAAGAAAAAACAGAGTATTTCACAAACTTTAAAGCAAGCAAATTCTCGAGAAACATCAGAATAGCTCACCTGTTGTGTGTTTCTACTCACACCACATATACAGCAGACAGCGTAATTTGCGGATTTAGCCGAAGTGGTTCCGAACACACGGGTAGAGAGCCTCACACGCGCGTCTTTTTACCACATAGAAAGGGAACAAAATTATGGTACGCGTGTGTAAATAGGAAATGATATTCGGTTGCTATGCCATTATTATTGATATTGTTTGCATGGGCATAGGCTTCAGATTGAGTTTTCTTTTAACAATTGTAACGAAAGTCTTTTCATTGATAAAATGATTTTACACTTTCACATACATACTTATCCATCCATGCATAAACATACACACGTTTTTGCACTTTATTTAAAAAAATAAAATAAATTAATCTGATGTCAGTTTGTAAGATGATGTAAACGATTTTTTCAATAGGTTTATGATTGTATAAAACATCATCCATACTATCAAAGACTCTGAAAAGTAATGTATTGTACGGTCTCTGAGCACATTGTTAGCGTACAGCCCATTTATCATAATAGATCTAATTATTATATTAAATATGAACGCTATCTGCCGCTTTTGCTATAGAAGATCCATTTTCAGCATGTAATGCAAAGCTCCTGTGTGCAAAACCTACACACACACACACACACACACATACAAAGCAATGGTTGTATTGATTAGAAAGTATGCCAGATGCCTGTATTTTCTATGCATTCAAAGCCTCTATGACACAAGATTAATAGCCAAAAAGTCAGAAATACACTTAACAGTAAACCTGTGAGAAAGAGAGAGTTAGTTAGTCAGTCATTGTTTATAGGCTCCAGCAGATTGCAAAGAGCCGAATCAGGACTCAAACCATATATAAAAGATCTGCTAAAACAACCCTAATAGTAACACTGAAGGTACTCCATTAGCCAGTCGCTTTACAATAAAGGCATCCCAAGTATACTAGTTTGTACTCTAATTTATTGAACCCCCTTTTACAAAAATAAAATAGAATATAAACATCATTATAAACTATTAACATAACACATACATATAAAATGCCTACATTGCTAAATAATACCATAGAAAGCCCTAGTGACTGTTTGGCAGAAAGAGTCCAATATCCCCAAGCTGACCCCATAGTACATAGATGAGGAGTTTTGGAAGAGTTTTCAAGAAAAAAGATAAGTGACTGGTCTAGCGAAGAAGATAGAAGATACAGATTGATAGATAAGATTAGAAAGAATTAATGAGAATGACAGAAACAGTGGTAATTTAAAGCAATAAATTTCGACAAAGCGAGGATACTATTTATACAGAAAAACCCATGCACCCCAACGGGGATAGAAAGAGAGAAGAAGAAGCTTGAGAGAGCATGGAATAGGGATCAATTGAACAAAAGCAGTAAATGTAATTTTAAGCCACATTCCTCAGCACAACTCTTTCTTTCACTCACACGCTATGCTTTTATTGTATGCGTGCATTTTTTGGGGGAGGGGTTTGGAGAAAGAGCTAGAAAGGGACAGAGGGAGGGAGGGAGGAAAAGAGAGAATGACAAACAAGGGACAGAGGGAGGGAGGGAGGAAAAGAGAGAATGACAAACAGATGGAAACAGAAAAGGGAAAGACACACAGAAAAGACACACCCAAAGAAAGTTCACACTCTCCCAGTTACACATAGAGTACAAAAACAAACCCAAAAGGCAATGAAATAAAAATCACAATCTTTATGAAGCATGCACAGTTTGAACTTGTGTACCAAAGGCATTACAATATAGTTTGACACAACATAAATGAATGTTAAATAGAACACAAATGTATATGTACACAACGCTTCATAAAAAAAAGAAATTATTCTTCACAGCAGTCCAATCCAATTCAATTTCACAAACCTGATATTAAAAATGTCATCAACAATTGTTACAATTATGAAAAACCTGAAAATGATTGAAGGTAGAATACAAATTTTAAAAAGTTTAAAAACAATGCACAACAATTCATAATAAATCAGTGATCGACCAAAAAAAAAAAAAATAAAATAAAAAAGGATAACAATAAATTCAAAAGTATAACATATAAATAAATAACCAAACACAAAATTGTGTAAAACCAAAACTAAACGTTTAAGCACAACCATAATAAATCAGTCACGGCTAAACGAAAAATTAACGACATTAAAACTAAAGAAATTAATTAAATGAATGAGTAAACAAATAAATAATAAAGTAAGTAAATAAATAAATACATAATAAATACATAACAACCATTATTTCATCTAGATTCTCATATAAATAGTTCTATGGGGGATATAAATATGTATGTGTGAAACATTGCCAGTCTGGTTGTTTAATGCCACAACTAGAAAATGGTAATTTTATTATTATAACGTATTACACTGAATGTGTAAAAGGTTTTTATGTATAATGAGGGCCACTAAAAAGATGCTGCAAATAATGTTAAATTAAAAATCATTTCTTGGGCAGGATTAATTCAGACTAATTGTGACCTTTATATACACATAAGTGATTTAAAAAACTACCTTCGCCACCAAAGCTGTAAGATGTTTTTTATTGTGTTTTTTTCTTCTCTAAATTATTAACAATATAATCTAACAAACTACCTTCGCAACCAAAGCTGTACGATTTTTTTTCTTCTAAATTATTAACAAAATGAGCGTTCATGAAATACAAAAATGAAACGGCGACATTAAAATGCAAATTAATACCGACTCTAATCTTTCTATGTTCTTGACCTTGAGATGACATTGACCTCTTGCTCCAAATACACTCATGTCCTATCGAGTAAAGTACAGCAAAGGTTGTATGATGCCAACCCCAAAAACAGTGACCTCAGGATGACCTTTAAATAAAGTGATCTTAACCTTGGGATGACCTTGACCCTCACGTGATCTCTCATGCATATCTGATCAAATAATCTAATGTTATCATATAATATGAGTTAAATAAGCAGACATTCTAGAGTACAATGACTTTTCTTCATGTTTTTTAAAGGCCTAAAATGACATTGACCTTCAATATTAACTCAAAAATGGAAAAAATATGAAAGATCAATCAATCAGCTCTTGGACTTAATATCTCTCATAGTTTAGGGTTAAGGTCACTTCAATGTACCTACACTAACCGACTTGGGATAGCTCCAGTGACCTTGATCTTGGAGTGAGGTTGACCAAATTTGTAAAGTATGTTTGTCTCATTAATATCTAGCATGCATCAAAGAATCGAAAGTTCAATATTAATAACCTACATAGACTGAAATTTCTATGCATGCGAGTCAAAAACAACATACAGTAGGTTTCCATTAATAACAAATCTCCATTACATTTGATAATTATTCACTGAAAGTAATCTGAACGCAATGACTGTTAAAGAGTTCTCATCTAGATAAGCTTCAGTACCATTCGCCGAAAATATTTCTTATTCCCACAGCGTAAACACAATCACCTTTTCCTTTATAGGAACACTGTATTAATTAACTGCGGAACTTTTACACATTCCTCATACAATGGATTAGCTACAGTGTATCCGCAGAAGGAAAAAAACCAACAATCACATTTGGGTGAACTTCACACTGTTTGCCACTTACTCAACAAAATAATTTTCTTATTAGAACTGTCACAACCTGGATTGGGTTGGATGATCCCTGCAAAGCTGCCCAATGATGGATATGGATGAATCACACACAATCATTGGTGTGTACGTGTCATGCAAGATGTTTTAGATATTTATGGAGCTCTATAAAAGTGTAAGGTTTTTCCTTTTTTCTTAAAGTGCACCTAGTAATTAATTTATTTTTCACATATCACATCCACTTGGGAATCTTTCGTTATACTAGCCAAATACCACATGTGATTTTCCATCTGTCCATTACATGATTATTGCTTTAGGTCCAGCGGACTCTTCCGAGCCAAATCAGGACCGGACAACCCCTGATCCGCATAAAAGATCTGCTGAAACAACCCTAGTGGTAAAACTGAAAGCTCTCCACCAGCCAGTCACTTTACAATAAAGACTTCCCACGCAGGGGACGGCTGAGGCTTTACTCTAATTTATCGAACCCCCGTTTACAAAAACAAAATACAATACAAACATCATTATAAATTATCAACAAAACACATACATATAAAATGCCTACATTGCTAAATAATAACATCATAGGAAGCCCTAGCGACCACCTGGCAGAAAGCATCCAATATTCCCAAGCTGATCCAACAGACCTCATACACAAATAAGGAGTCTTGTCCCGGAAGAGTTTTCAAGAAAAAAGGTAGATGACTGGTCCAGCGAAGAAGAAGATAGTATAGCAGATTGATAGAACAAAGCAGGAATGAGAAAGAGCAAATGAGAAAGACAGCGACAGTGTGAATTTAAAGCACTAAATTTCCAGAAAGTGGGTATACTATTTATACTGAAACCCCCCGCACCCCAACGGGGGTCCCTCTGTACAGCTACACTTGAAACCCTACAACAACAAAAACAAATGCAAAAGTCCTGTTTGCAAAATCAATTTTTGAGAAGCAGAAAATGAAGGTTGAGGCAGAGTTTATTAGAAAGCTACTGTACATCAAGTAAATACACACATACACACACACATACGCACCCACACGCACATACACACACATACACACAAAAATACACACAAAATCTCACACATTCCGCATCATCTAACAAACCATTTCAATTAGTCATTGCCTATTACTTAATCTGTAAGTGTAACAATAAAAGGTTCACAAATTCTTGGATAAAAATTTTAATGTGAAAACTACTACTACTACTGTACATTTTCTTATGAACTAAGTCTCACTGACATAGCCAAAGTGGTAGAGTGTTCACCTGGCACACTGATGACCCAGGTTCGAATCCCATGGAGGTTGAAATAAAAGTGGCCATTTTTCACTGTCCATTTTAGAAAAATGATTGCTCTGGGGGTTTATTGTTATACAGGTCCATACCCCTTGTTCCCTGGAAAAATTATCCTCGTCGCCATATCGCCAATAGTGGATTTAGATGTTAAATCTCAATGTTCATCCATTATGAACTACCACCTGTTGCTGGTAAAAAATGCGAATCATCTTTTATGCACATCGCAACAAATTGCATCTACATTTAATGTAGGATGTAGGATAATTGTAGTTTTCAGATGTAGAATAAATGTAGGATTTCATTAGTTTTAAAAATTGTAATATTCCTTAAAAGATTTATGTGTGTGTTTAACTTGCTAAACAACCCTGTGTTAGCGATTCTATTCTGTAAAATAAGTACAACTAAGAAAACCACTGTCTCATTTTCATCAGTACAAATAGACAACGACTGCAAATTATCAGGCACCATGCATATACTGCAAAACAATGTACATGTATGTATACTTATCACATATGAAATTCTCACTGAAATGTAGAACATGCAGTAACACTTTTTTTTCCTCTTAAAAATATTTTGTTTTCCATTATATTTTTTTTTAAAAGACAAATGTTAGTGTTCTTCCTTACTTCTTGGTTGCAATAAAATTACTTCCCGCATGTTCTCTAGTACATGCTTCTTTGTAGCAAAACAACAATAACAACTAATTATGTGTTAAAAGTACAAACATATTTTCAGTCTGGTTCTCTTTCTTATTCATATGGTTCTGTTCCCATTTCATTTGCTCCCCAATTGAGCTTTTTGTGAGACGTCCATGGTTATTATGCTCAGATCCAGTGAGAACTGGTGCTCATTCGTTACAAACCTATCCAGCCAGAGACTCCCCCTGTCATGCTTGCTTACTTTTTTTTTTAATACTTATAGGAAAATTCCAAACAGTGAGCATGCTTATATTCCTGCTAAGGAGACAATTCATTCGTGAATAGCCTTGAATATTGAATCACAAAATAGTCAATCTCCAGTGAAAAGCAACAAGCAAAACATTATACACAAAAATTATTTCATATTTTAGACACGCAAAGGCACAGAAAGGGCCTAACTGCACAGCCAAAACCTGTATGATTTGCATGGAGTAAAAAGCATTCATATCCTATACAACTGATGAAAACATCCCCTTTCAGTCAAGCACAACATACATGACGCGTTCAAGGCTATATATATATAAGATATACTATATATATTAGATATTCACTTTCATAAAACAGTGTCAAAGGTTTGCACACAAGCTTTGCCTAAAATAAACATTAAAATGAATTTTAAAAAAACAATCTACAACCTTAAAATCCAGCATACAATAAAATTACATTTGAAAAACTAGAATCTCAAAGACAATTTGACTCACAAACTTCTTATAGAACTTACGATATTTAACATGAAAATGAGTGCCCAGAAAAACCAAAATGAAACAGTGGCATTAAAATGCTAAGTAATACTGACTTTGATCTTTCTATGCTCTTGAACTTGAAATGGCCTTGATCTCCGGCTCCAAATACACTCATGTACTGCCAAATAAAATACAGCAAAAGTTGTATTATGCCCCAAAAAACTGTGACCTTGGGACGACCTTGGCCTTCAGTGACCTTGGCCTTGGGATGATCTTGACCCTCACATAACTCCTCATGCATGTTTGATCAAATAGCCCAATGTTGTTGCATATTATGGGTTAAATAAACAGCCATTCCACTGTACGCTGACCTGTTTTAAAAAAAATGTTTTTGCGAAGCCTAAAATGACCTTAACTTTTGAAGATCAACGCAAAAATGGAACAATATTAAGATCAATATGTCATCTCTAAATACAACAAGTTTGGACTTTATTTCTCTCATAGTTTTGGGTCAAGGTCACTTCAAAGTATCTATACTAACCCACTTCGGACAGCTCTAGTGACTTTGAACTTGGAGTGAGGTTGACCAAATTTGTATAGTATGTGTGTCTCCTTGATATCTATCATGCCACAGAGAATCAAAAGTTCAATATTAATAACCTAGAAAAAAAAGTGAAATTTTGTGAAAAATATTCATTTTTTGACTAATGTGTTCACCCTGTGACCTTGACAGTAGTAGTATTTTATAGGGTCCAGTGGACTGCAAAGAGCCGAATCAGGACCACAACTTGGTTGAAAGAAGGATCACCCTTGATCCGTTTAAAAGATCTGCTGAAACAACCCTAATGGTAACACTGAAGGCACTCTGACCACTTTTCAATAAAGGCACCCCATGCTGGGTACGCTGAGGCTGTACTTAAATTTACAGAGCCCCCATTAACAAAAACAAAATAGAATATAAACATCAGTATAAAATATTAATAAAACACATACATATAAAATGCCTACATTGCTAAATAATAATAACATAGAAAGCCCTTAGTGACCATTTGGCAGAAAGTGTCCAATATCCCCAAGCTGGCCCAACAGACCTCACACAAATTAAAGAGTTTTTGGGAGAGTTTTCAAGAAAAAAGGTAGGTGACTGGTATAACAAAGAAGATAATAAGTTTGTTAGAACAGATTAGAACGAGAAGGATAAATGAGAATGATAAAAACAGTGGTACTTTAAAGCACTACATTTCCACAAAGTGGGGATATACTTATACAGAAAACCCCAGCACTCCAACGGGGGGCAGCGAAGTCATTCATTCACTGATCATTTATGAGGTCTCATGGGTATACTCCCTCTTGCCAGCTGACCCAACAGACCCCATATACAAATGAGGAGTTTTGGGAGAGTTTTCAAGAAAAAAAGGTATGTGACTGGTCTAGCAAACAAGATAGTAGATTAAAAGAACAGATTAGGAATAAGAAAAAACAAAATGAGAATGACAGAAACAGTTGGAATTTAAAGAATTAAAGCTAGTTAGTCATTGTTTATAGGGTCCAGCAGACTGCAAAGAGACAAATCAGGATCACAATTTGTTTGAAAGAAGGCTCACCCCTGATCCGTATAAAAGATCTGTTGAAACAACCTAAATGGTAACACTGAAGGCACTCCACCAGCCAG
The DNA here is from genome assembly GCA_036898135.1 of Oncomelania hupensis. Classification (NCBI taxonomy): domain Eukaryota; kingdom Metazoa; phylum Mollusca; class Gastropoda; order Littorinimorpha; family Pomatiopsidae; genus Oncomelania; species Oncomelania hupensis. The sequence goes on along the minus strand of CM072523.1, from coordinate 29,164,225 downwards.
TCACTTTATGATAAAGGCATCCCATGCAAGGGACGCTGAGGCTTTATTGAACCCCTGTTTACAAAAACAAAATAGAATATAAACATCACTATAAAATATTAACAAAACACATACAATGCCTAAATTGCTAAATAATAATACAATAAAAGCTCTAGTGTCTATTTGGCAGAAAGCATCCAATGTCCCCAAGCTCAACTCAACAGATCCCACACACAAATTTGTAGTTTTTGGAAGAGTTTTTAAGAAAAAAGGTAGATGACTGTGTTACACGACTGTTTATGAATGGTTGATTCAGCCCCGATGTTTGAATCTTGATAAGTGTAACTTGAATTCGTTATACGACTCCTGCCTTGTTGCCGAGTGAACAGGTTGCGTGGATAAACGAATTCGTGTTACATTTATCAAGAAAGATTCAAGCATCAGAACGCAAAATCAAATTACATTACATTACATTACATGATTATTGCTTTAGGTCCAGCGGACTCTTCCGAGCCAAATCAGGACCGGAAAACCCCTGATCCGCGTAAAAGATCTGCTGAAACAACCCTAGTCAGTAGTGGTAAAACTGAAAGCTCTTCACCAGCCAGTCACTTTACAATAAAGACATCCCATGCAGGGGACGCTGAGGCTGTACTCTAATTTATCGAACCCCCGTTTACAAAAACAAAATAGAATACAAACATCATTATAAATTATCAACAAAACACAATATATATAATGCCTACATTGCTAAATAATAACATCATAGGAAGCCCCAGTGACCACCTGGCAGAAAGCATCCAATATTCCCAAGCTGATCCAACAGACTTCATACACAAATAAGGAGTCTTGTCCCGGAAGAGTTTTCAAGAAAAAAGGTAAATGACTGGTCTAGCGAAGAAGATAGTATAGCAGATTGATAGAACAGAGCAGGAATGAGAAAGAGCAAATGAGAAAGACAGCGACAGTGGGAATAAATTAAAGCACTAAATTTCCAGAAAGTGAGGATACTATTTATACTGAAACCCCCGGCACCCCAACGGGGGTGCAAAATCAAATAAAATGTAAACATGTTCTATTATTGCATGCTTTGTAAAACAAAATAATCGGATCTATCGTACGCGTCTCAATCGTAACAGACTGGTCTAGCGAAGAAGATAATAGATTGTTAGAACAGATTAGGAACGAGAAAGAACAAATGAGAATGACAGAAACAGTTGTAATTGAAAGCACTAAATTTCCACAAAGTGGGTATATATTTATGCAGAAAATCCCAGGACACCTGCAGGGGGGAGTGAAGTAATTCACTGATCATTTATGATGTCTCATGGGTTTACGCCATCTTACCAAGTTTGGTTGTGATAGTTGAAATAGGTTCTGAGATATTAATCCACTTGCAAGTTTTGCGCAGACCGATGGTTGACCACGAACAGCAGACAGACGGACATTTATTTTAAATGTCATTTTTAGACTATTTAGGGCTCATCTCACACAGATTTGCAAACATCTGAAAATTTTTTTGTGGGGAGGAAGGGAAGGGTACGTGTGTGCATGTGTGAGTGTGTGTGTGTGTGTGTGTGTGTGCACAGACTCACATTGCTATGCACGCGAGTCAAAAAAAAAATCAAATTCTGTTTATAACAGACAGCCTCATCTGCACCTAAAAGTAGAAGCTAAAGGAGTAGTGTTCAGGTATTTATAGCAATTAGTGCTTTGTACAATGCTGTAAAGTAGGAATATACATTCGCTTTCTTTGGTATACTCAATCAAAGAATATTGCAGTCGAGTATAGAGGTAGGAAGACAACTGCACAATTTATAAACTGGTCTGACCCAACTGGCACTGGCCATCTTAGGTAAGCATACGGCCAAAACTCATTGTAACAATCATTGCACCTGAACAATGTATACACTATCAATTACCAACAGGTGTATTTAAATTGGCCCTGCTCAATAAATAGTTTGAAACACTTGAAGCAACACATCGCATTTGTATCTTAGAAAAAAAACAACACTGCAATATTAAACTGAAGTCATGTTTGTATCATACAATAACAGCTCCTAGCAAGACAAACTTTAACCAAGGTAAAATATTCAGTATATTGTCCATCAGCTTTATGCACAATAAACAAACACTATACATTACAGCCTAAAAATAACTGATCTAGTCTATGGAAAGAAAGAAATGTTAACAAATCTATGTCAGTACTGTTCAAAAGCCATTCTGCTTTTATTGAGCTGCAACCAAATATTTGAAGCATCAAAACCTTACTTGATGTCCCATCTGAAGCAGACTAATTATAAATCCTAACTCTGTTATTCTAAAGGGGAAAAAAATGAAGCATTGTACACATGAATGAATTTATGATGAGCATATTGACACTCGGCAAAGATAGGAATCCACCCAAAAAACATGTACACAAGTCCTATATTAAATTAAATATGCTGTTGCGCAAGCAAAACGACATAGAAATGAGCACCTATGTATTGTTAAGAACAACAGTCAAAGGAACTGCTGCTAAAAAGGCCAGCTACAAAGGTCAGCACTGCTGCTAAAACAGGTCAACAAAGTTACTTTCGGCAGCCATTTGGTTAACAACTCAAACAAACATCAACAGACAAAATTAGGCCATCAACATTTGGGTTAAACCTTGTCCCTGATCAAGGCATCAAACAGTCTTCCAAAGCAACACACTTAGCTCAACAGTTTATGGTAATGTAAGAAATTTGATGCTGCACATTCGGTCAAACAGTAGTCAACAAAGACAACCAATTTACCATAGACTCTTCTTACCCATGAAAAGACTTTTACTGTCAAATTGTAAAATCCAGGCTGGAGAATAGCTAAGGAAAACATTTTTTGAAAATGTTCTGGTATTGCAAATCTCAAACAGTACTGAGAATTTGTTAACACAATCAAAACCAAACTTCAAATTAACCTTCCCCCCTATACCCTCTAAAAGAAAAAAAAAGAGTAAAATCATAACCACGAAAGGATTTTTTTTCCATTTTGTACTGTTAACATTACATTACTCAAATCTATCATTTTAAAACACAAAACGTGTGTAAGGAAGTTAATACTAAATTAGCCTGGAAGTGAACAATTTTTTTAATGGCTTCAAATACATATCTGAATGCTTTCAATGACAAATCAACCTGAAATTTGTTGAATATTGTGGCGTGACAATTCATATAACTGCAATCTAGCATGGACAATAGCAGTTTATATAAGACCCCAATGAATCAGTACAGTCGTGCAGCCGTTTTAAAATCTTGTTTCAGTAAATTAAAAAGTTGCCAAGCACCTTATTTTCACATCTTAACCCTAATAAGGCAACATTAAATAATGACAGGAAAAAAACAAAAAACAAACTCTTGTCCTATTTTATCTTCAGGAATATCTGCTTGCTGTGTTTCTAGCTTCATGACTGACCTTGACATTGCTTTCATCTTGACATTACTTTCGTCTTGAGGTCATCCATTACTGTGAGTTGTTAGCAACCATTCCTTATGAACTGCAATCATTACAGAGTATCAGGTTTGTGTTGATCAAAGTCAGTCATTCAACTTCTCATTTGTCCACTGCACCACCTTGAATCATGATATACTCACACAATCATGAACCGTCATTTATATAAAGGAAATTACATTTCTTAAAAAGACAAATCAACGCTCTCACTACTTTCAGTGCCAAAAGTTCTCTTAAAAATAAAAATGTGCCCCTATTGGTAAAAATAAGAAGTATTTGCAATAAAATGTCACGTCAGATCAACCCTCTCTTGATCAATGTATCACCTGACCAGATGAACTAGTCAAGGCTGACAAACACAGTGACATTCTATAAAGCCTTAAAACTTGGTGAATTCTGCACCTACATCACAAAATAACTGCTTGATGTAACTTTTGTTTGCATAATGCATGCGACCATTATGAAAATTGAATCTTCATCACAAATCGCCTTTAACACAAATTTTATCTTAACCTTTGTTCAGTTTGCGCCTTCCTTCATAAAGTTTGAACCTTTATCACGTAACTGCCTCAAGCATGAATGTCTGATGTCGACCTCTCATCAGTTTGCATAATGTACAAGACTTTCATGAACTTTGGACTGTCATCCCTTGAACAGGTCTTGACCTTCCAAGATCTACAAAACGCTAATCACAAATTGCCCTCATTGCAAATGTTTGATGTTGACCTTTGATCCGTTTAAATAATGCACATGACCTTGGTGAAGTTTGATCACAAATGCCCTACATATTTCACATCACTATGCAAAAGAGCGGCTGCTAGCTCTCCAGCTGGCTGACCATTCTGCTGAACAGCCGTGTCCTTCTGGCACTACTGGTGGCTGAGTTGATCACTTCCATCCACCTGCACATAGACCAGGCATCAATGAAATTCAAATCAAGCAGTTATCAATTCAGATCAAAGAAGCTCAAAATTATGCAGCCATGTAACGAACAGAACAAATTAAATCACCACATCTAAATGAAACGTTTGAAGTCAGTACAATTATATTAACAAGTGCGATAAGATCCCATATATTCACTTTTGTAAAATAAGTTGAATGTGCACCTGCCAGTATACAGAATTGTTTGTTTCCACATAGTGAACTCATCCTATCAGTCAACTTATCCTATCAGTCAACTTATCCTATCAGTCAACTTATCCTATCAGTCAACTTATCCTACCAGTCAACATACCGGGAGTAAGTGTATTCGCTCTCAGCCCTGAAGAAGTACACATGGTTTTTAAACTGAAGTTTGAAGACATTGTCTTTTGTAATACCATCTTCAGATTCTGGTTGATTCACCGCATAACCCAGCAGTGGCAGGCTAGCCAATGGGAAATCATCCTGTAGGCAATACCATGAAACAGTAAATAATACAATGCAACTGTTCAAAACGCAGCAAAGTGTAATTTCAACATTCTTTTAAGCCAAACGTTTTAACCACACTTTCAAGCATAAGTTTACGAAATGCTCCATCACTGTCTAAAAAATGCATCTTGTCTACATGGATCTTAAGAATTCCTAAAGCCAAAGTGACGCTAATGCCAAAATTGTATGTATCTACACATTCTTAAGACCATTCACACTAATTTTCATAATGAAGTCTGCTGGTAGGATCTCTGCACCGAGCACTGTGATAGGTAAAGGTTTTTTTGTAACTTTCCAGCTTTTGGGGAAGAGAGAGCCAATAAAGCTTTCTTTTTACATGGCCAGTTTTGTGAAGGTATAACTTATGGAAATACGATGGAAGATGGCTGAAAGCAGATGCATCCTACCTGGTAGGTTTTGTAAAAGAAGAGGCAAAAGTTTGTGAAGACCACCCAAAGCTTCTGCCAACCATTGCTGGTCTTGAACTTCCTCAACAGGTAACCACTCAGCTGATTCTGTAAGCACATGGTTCAAACGGCTTAGTTAATAAATATATATCTGTATATAGACACAGAGACTGGACAAATAGATAAGATAAGATAAGATAAGATAAGATAAGATAAGATAAGATAAGATAAGATAAGATAAGATAAGATAAACATACTATACAACACTTTTCATAATAAACAATATATACAGGGTGTTCCAAAAGTCTTGGGCACATTTGAAGTCCCCATATCTCAATTACTATGAATGGTAGTAAGATAAAGGTTGTGCCATTTTAAAGCTAATTACATTACGTTTTTTGTAAAGCTGTTGATTTTTTAATTTCTTTTCAGACCCATTAATGGCGTTCACTCAACCAAAAAATGCTGGGACGCGATTGGCAAGAATTTGACTATCGGCTTGATGTGTGTCGTGTGACCAATGGTGCTCACATTGAACATCTTTGAACATTCCATGTAAAAATTGAGATTACAAGCATTCTGAATTTACCAGATGCGTTTTTATATCCTTAATAGTTTCGGAAATATTCAATGTCAAAATATGCCCAAGACTTTTGGAACACCCTGTATATCTTCAGTAGAAGAAAAAGAAGAAGAAAATGTTGATGATGGCGATGATGATTATGATTATGATGATGATGATGATGATGATGATGATGATGATGATGATGATGATGATGATGATGATGATGATGATGAAAAAAGAAGAAAAAGAAAGAAGATGAAAAAAATTAAAAGAAGGAGTACAATGAAAAAGATTAACTGGGAAAAAAAAGATCAAGAATAGGGGGTTAAAAAACAAAAAATAAAAAAGGAAGAAGGAAAGAGAAAGAAGAAGCAAAGGACAAAAGATAAAATAAAATTATAAAGGAAGATCACACAGCAAAAAGAAATAAGAAAATAAAGGAAAGGATCTGCAAGTTACCTGGAGCGCTCTCTCGTGGTCGTAGGACGAGACGCTGGTGTTCCGATGCCAGCAGACATGCATGGTGGTGTTGGAGCGGTGTTGAACTGGTTTTTCTGGAGGCAACCTCTCGTTCTCCCCACCAACTCCATCTAAGTTCTCTGTGGAACCTGCAAGCGACAAGACCGTTAGACCAATCCACACGGAAATGTAAACAACCTAGCTGTAGGCGATCGACTAAAACATTCATTCCAAATTCAGTCTTCGTAATAATACATCTCTAGCTATATGTTTGTGTTTCCTTTCTGTATCAATGTTGTTACTTTTAGCTACTTGCAACATTTCCAGCTTGCTGAAAACATTTGAGTCAGTCAGTAAGACCATTCCTTGTTTTGTGTTATTTTGGTTGTAAAATCTTTTCCTTTCTTTCTTTCCGTCTTCCTATCTTTTATTCCCCTCCTTCTCTTCTCTTTGTCATCTGTTTTCACTCTTCTCTTACCCTCCAACAACTTCTTTCTCACACTTACTTGTACTGGACTTCAGGCTAGGGTACTGTGGTCTATCTGTCTCCAGCCGCTGAGCGGACATTTCCACTGCATGGTTGATATCTTCGATCCATTTGTTCTTCTCTTCTTGCGAACTGCAGAAACAGAATCACAAAATCGGTTACACAATGTTCCCCTTACATTTTTCATTTTCTGACATTTCTTGGAAAGAAAAAAAAATTGACACTATCAGCAATATGCACAACAGGCTGAATTCTTCATATTTCTTTCTTCCTTTTTTTTTCCATCCCTGATCCACCCTATTCAGAGATGCCAACCCCCTAATCTTCTTGTCAGTATTTCCGGACCCGTTTATCAGTATTTTTTAACACTTGTCAATATTTTTTTTTCCGCAAAACCCAGCCTATGACACTATAAAGTAACGACAGGCTTCCCTCTGAAACAGCAGGATATTTTCAGTCCTCTAAAATCACGATGAAAAAAAATCAGCTTGCTGAACACCACACTTGTTTTACTCTAAAAATCACCATGAAAATCAGCTTGTTGAACACAGCGAAGTTCAGTGAGTGCAGGAGTACTATTATGAGACCAGAAACCGGTACAGAAGCACCGCTGGCAAAGATAAACGATCGGCAACTTCTCCTCTGTATTTTTTTAAAAGCTACAGTATTTCCGTATTTAATTCACTCTGCCAGAATTAAATATGGTCAATCCGTACTGGTTGGCACCTCTGCCTATTTCTTTCTAAACTGCCAAATGACAAAAACTTTCACTATATTACTTGAAGCAACCAGATTCAGTAGCTTTCTAGTCATTAGTAATCCTAAAAGGGCTTAGTCATAGTTCGTCTACTATGCAAAAAAAAAAAAATTGTATAATTCCCCAGAATACCTGGCTTTCAAAAATTTTAATCATGTAAAGTTGCTTCCGTATAATTGTACAAATGAAGATAGCATACCTAGCAGCAACAAGAATACATCTTCCCCCGCTGTAAATGGCAAATGTGTTTGGTACAGCGACTTTGGACTGCTCCATCTCTTCAATCTGCAAGAAAAACCAATCTTTAACAGGGCTCGAAATTAGCGGGGGCCCGGGGCCAAAAACCCGCAAAGCTGATTTCGGGCTCGGAAAGTTAAAAAACGAAGGGCCCGCTTGGCCCGCAAAATAATTCGTCTGCTACAGCTAGCTCTACTCGGCAGTTTCTAATTTGGGCTAAGGGAAGCAACCACTGAACTAAATAATCTTTTAGATCAGTGGAAGCAACCCACACCGGTGCCCTAAATTTGGACAGAAAAAAAAACAACAGAGAAAAGAAGCGAAAACCCTTTAATGTTGCACTCAAAAGTTTAATATACACTTCAATACCTTTTTAATATAATAAACCAAAGGCTATGGCTCAACATAAGCGCAAAATGTCCATCTTTGCAAGTACGAAAGTATGACTACATATCGTCGCCATACAGTTGCTAAAACAATCGGCGATGGCGTATTTTCCAATTGTTGGGAAGCGAAAGACGCCAGAAGAAAACGTCGACGAAAGGAAAGAACAAGAAAAAGAGAGAAAAAAAGGAGTATTCAATTCAGTTCAATAATTTTATTTAACGTCTATTCACAGTTTGTGATATTAGACCATACTTGATTGATTGATTGATTTATTGTTGCTTTAGGTCCAGCGGACTCTTCCGAGCCAAATCAGGACCGGACAACCCCCGATCCGCATAAAAGATCTGCTGAAACAACCCCAGTGGGAAAATTGAATGCCCTCCACCGGCCAGTCACTTTACAATAAAGACATCCCACGCGGGGGACGGCTGAGGGTTGACCTCAACTACGCGAACACCCCGGTTACAAAAACAAAATAGAATACAAACATCATTATAAATCATCAACCAAACACATACATATAAAATGCCTATAGTGCTAAATAGTACAATCATAGGAAGCCCTAGTGACCACCCGGCAGAAAGCGTCCAACACTCCCAAGCTGATCCAACAGACCTCATACACAAACAAGGAGTCTTGTCCAGGAAGAGTTTTCAAGAAAAAAGGTAGGTCATTGATCTAGCGAAGAAGAAGATAGTATAGCAGAGTGAAGGACAGAGCAGGAATAGGAAAGAGTAAATGAGGAAGACAGCGACAGTGGGAATTTAAAGCACTAAATTTCCATAAAGTGGGGATACTATTTATACTGAAAACCCCCGGCACTCCAACGGGGTTACTGTTGCCGCAGTGAAGCGTCTTGCCTATAAAGGAAAGACAGGTTTTCAACTGTGGCTTTCACTGTTCCCTTTATAGGTTTGAACAATCTACAGTGGCAAGATTGCTCATGACCCCAAGGGGTGTATTAGACCATACACACAAGCATACACACAATCACACGCAAAATGCAAAAAGCACATCCAAGGATCAGACAAAATAATCACAAAAATGTGCTCACTGGAGACTGGCTAATAATTTGTGCTATGGTGATAATTGTTGGATACTGCAGCAGTTCAACAGTGGAATGTTCACTTGTTTTAATATTTTTGTTTAAAAAAAAAAGGAGTATGAAGAGGAAAAAAGATCAAGGAAATAAAATGAAGGGTGGAAAAAAAAGATTTCCATGGCATGGCCTTGAAGTGAACGAGGAAGAGTACTGTTAAGTTTAGTTCCCTTTCATGGTTTTGTTTTGAACTTTTGTGCATTGAGGTCAGAGTTTTTGTTAGGTTACTCATATTACAAATTTAATGATGTGTATTGTGCAATACTCAGTCACAAAACTGAAAAGTATTATACAAGAGACTCACTTGATTTTTTTCTATTTTGTTTAATGGCCATTTCAGGCTCACTAGTCACTGGAATATGTGTCACTGAATGTGTGTGTGTGTTTTTTTTTCTCCCTTTTTTGTTGGTAATGTTTGAAAGTGAAAAAAAAGGCAAATAAAAATGACATCACTCAGCAAAATTGGAAATTCAATTGTTTCTATTTTAGATTATCAGACAAATTGTACTTTCTACTTATTATATTGTCAATAATTCTTTTGTTTTTTGTTTGCATTATTTTTCCAGTTGGGCCCCGAAAGTTGCTTGTGGGCCCTCAGATTTTTCAATCAAGGGGCCCGGTGGCCCCCAAAGAAAAAAGTTAATTTCTAGCCCTGTTTAAAATTAACTCTTCGAACTGCTTTGAAAAGAATAACAATTTTAGAACCAAGCAGAAACGTCTTCTATAATATTTGTTTTTAAAAACATTAAAAAAAATAAAAAAAATACTTGCACTGCTATCCCAAACTTTGTTCCGTAAAGGATCTCATTATTAGGCCGCAAATATCATTATCCCTTCTACACAATTATATACTTCGGTCTGTATTGCACGATAGTATGTTAACAGCCGAGTAAATGTTGGAATAATGAAAACGTTTTACGAGTTGAGTACAGGACCTACTTAACCCTTGCCTCATGGCAAGTATTTTTGTTTCGACAGACTGCATACAATACCAGTTTCTAAAAGCAGAACGAAAGGAAAACTTACCGTCATTCCTTTGAGAGGAAGCTGACCATGAACTTTGAACTGCAGAAGGGAGGAGGCAGCACGACTGGTATACACCAGCATGTCTGAAAACTGCAACATCAATTTTGTATACCTTATTTTTACAATAATAATTTCTTATTAATACAAAAGTCAAGAATGAGCTAAGTTTATAGGCATGCTTTGTAAGGCAAAGAATGTTTCATCTACCTAATATTATGAAGAATTAAGACATTTCTAAAGGCCTATCTATCAATGAAGAAGGCAATGGTTGGTAGCTCAAAAGCCTGTATGCAAGAAATGCATAGCTTATGGCGTTATTAGATTTGCAAATTCAGTACGGTAGTTGCAAACGATTTAATAATAGTTAGAAATGAGAATGCAATTGTTATTTATTCAAAGCTATACAAACGTAACCAAAACCAACCCCACAAATCTGTATGCAATAAATAACTACCTAAATAAATATTATGTTTAAAAACTTAAATAAAGATCAATTTACCAAGAAGAACATGCGTTGTTGGTAACCTTTCCTTGAGTATTTCTGCAGGCACCCTTCTCTCAGAAAATCCTGTGTATAGGAATAGCAGGGGTTGATTAATGCTCAAGATGAGGATGATGATGATGATGATGAGGAGGAGGAGGAGGAGGAAGAGGAGGGAGAGGAAGATGATAACAAAAATGATGATAATGATAGTACACATCATGTTTCAGCAAAGAGAATGACAATATAATCAGCGCTAACACTCATAATAGCTTAAATTTCAATGACACTAACCAAGAAGAATGAAATTAAATGCTTACAAAACTTTTAAAAAACCCTCCCCCTCCCCCCCCCCCCAACCCCACAAGAAAGAATGTGTAATGTATTATCAGCAAAGCTCATAACAACAATACTAAAGAGCGCATTTAAAATGTGCTTACCCGATCAATATTAACAAGATGCTCGAGCCCAATCAAATCTCTCTGTAGCTCCATCAACTTTTGTAGGTTTGACTGAGGAAAAGAAGTTTGCAAAATCTTCAGTTATTTAGCATTTCTTAACAAGACTTCACATAATTTCTTTAACAGACAGCAATACAATATCTTTAAAATCTATTAATTAAAAATAAAAAATTAAAAGAAGGTTAATTGAAGTATTTACACAACCTACAGAACTTCTAAGCTTGTGGGAGTGAGGAAGGGTGGTGGCCTGCAGGTATCAAGGTAAAGCATCAATGCCAAAGTTTTCAGTGCCAACTAGAAGGCGTAGGACCAATCCACTCAAGGAGTAAAAAAATCATTTTAACTTAGATAGGTCACTGAGTACAGAGGCTTGACACTACCTCCATAGCCTATGGAATGGAAATAAGTGCAGAGAAGACCAAAATGATGACCAACAACACCAATGGCATCAACACGGACATCAAAGTCTAAGGCCAATCCCTCAACACAGTGCATAGCTTCAAATATTTAGGAGCCATTGTATCAGACAATGGGTCCCGACAGGAAGGCCTCTCCAGGATCGCACAAACAACTGCTGCCCTGGCGAGGTTGAAGCCAATTTGGAAAGACAGGACCATCAGTCTACATTCCAAGATAAGACTGCTGCGCTCCCTTGTCATCTCCATCTTCCTATATGCTTGCGAAATATGGACCCTCACAGCAGACCTACAATGAAGAATACAAAGCATGGAGATGAGTTGCTACAAAAGACTTCTGGGCATTTCCTATACTCAGCACATCACCAACGACGAAGTCCGACAGACCATCACACAAGCCATTGGACAACACGATGACCTGCTCACAGTGGTGAAAAAACGGAAACTCCGATGGAGTGGCCACGTCATCAGATCATCAGGTCTTGCAAAGACCATCCTGCAAGGCACAGTTCAAGGAGGTAGAAGAAGAGGGAGACCGAAAAAGAGGTGGGAGGACAACATTTGAGAATGGACTGGCTTGACACTGAGCGAAACCATCAGGGTTGCAGAGGACAGGGAAAGATGGAGTACGCTGGTTAAACGATCATCTGTGGTTCCCCTACGACATTCGAGTTACGGGATAGGATAGGATAGGTCACTGAAGGTTTCCTCCCTCTCTTAACAAGGACATAGGATGCAATCCCTCTACATTTGAAAAATACAAAATTATTTTCCTTTCCATCTTGCATCCGTTTTACAAAATAAGGATGGTAAAGTAACATCAGATACAATTATGTCATTGTGACATTGCTTTAACGATTTTGCTAATAATAATGAAGAGCTCACCAGTGAATGTAGCTTGTTTCTATAAGCCTCTGTTAAGTTTCTCACTTTAGCAAGAGCAGCTGCAAACAGAAATCCATGATGCAAAATACAAAATTGAGGTTCTACAAAGAAGGCAACATCTGACAGAGAGACAGATCAGAAAGAAAGAAAGAAAGAATTAAATGAAAGAAAGAAAGAATTAAATGAAATAAAGAAAGAAAGAAATAGGAAATTAATAAAAATAAAATTGTTCATAAAAAGAGGGCAAAGTAGTTCTGGTATTGTAATTGTTGATATATATCTCCTCTACCCACCCACAGGCAATAATAAAAAAAAATAAACATAAAAGATAAATAAAATAAAATAAACACTTTACCAAATAATTAAAAAACAATAAAAATAATGTAAAATAAATATAAAAATAAAAACATAATAAGTTTCAAATTTTGTGTGTGGGGCAGATGGGGAGGGGAATAGGAGAGGGGAGGGGAAGGGATGAATACACAGACTCATGTTATTATGCATGTCAATAAAAAATATAACTAAATAAATTAATTAGTTAAGGGGACACGTGCTTCAAATTTCACAAATTGCAACACCATGTTAACATTTCTTACCTTTACAATCAGGAAGGTCAGGGTGTGAATCTGGGTACTGTCTGACTAGACCTGCAGCAGCATAGACAAAACATCTATACCATATAAATAAGTCAGAAAGAGAAAAGGACCAAAAATACTCCTTGTAAGTCCCTAAATATGCAACATTAAGAATAGAAATGAAAATCATCTATTCGAACAGAATATTAATTTAACTCCAGACAATATATCTTATAGAAATACACCTCTCTTTGAACAGGACAGGAGTAAAAAAACTGTTTATGTCTTATAAAAACAAACATCTGTTTTAACAAGACATATATACGTGTTTGTACATTTCCCTGGTAACACATAGCTTCAGAACTGTAAAATATACTTCATAAACAAAGCAACAAAGACCACACAAACAACACAACATTCAATAATCTAGTAGGTCATACACAAATAAAGAATGATTGTAGAACTAGGACACAATGACCCTAATAATATAAAATATACGGCATGAATTTTCTTTGTGGACTGACCTGATATCTATGCTTCACAAGGTTTACAATACAACAATGAAAGGAGAGATTGCCAATTCAGTGCCTTTTTATGTCTGTTTATTTTGGTACTATGCCTGCAACTTTCCTGCTACAGAAAACCCTATTTTAAGTGTACACAAATAATAACGTACGATCTAAGATGAGTCGGTAATGCAGCATGCGCTGTCCGGGCTTCAAGAAGAAAGTGTTGAGCGGGAGGTAGCAGACCTTCTGGGATTCGAACTCATGGTAGGCTTCTTCAAAGGTTCTGTTTGCTTTCACCCGCTGGTCCAGCTCACTAATCATGCCTTCTTGAGCGTTGAAGACTTCCTCATAAAGCTGAGAGACAGAAAAAGGAACATCGATGTTGTATGTGTAATCCAAAGACAAAAAAAATAATGTACCGATCTATACAGTTCAATCAATTATTCCATCCAACAAACGATCAAACCACACTTACAGGCTGGGCCACTTCCAGAGCCCTCAACATGATATCGCCGATGCGCTGACAGTCTCCGTTCATCTGTGCACTTGACTGGCCTGGCACTGACTTGCCTTCCCTGAAAAACAAAAAAAAACATGCGATGAGCAGTGTCAGCAGTGAAGTGTGCTAAACAAGAACACTCTCCCCCAAAGACAGGTAATTCATTTTAATGTGACAACCAACTTTTCATCATTATGGCTCCCACATTCACATTCTCTGCCAGTTCAGGAAAACATGGATGTGCAAAATCCACCAGCCAATACCTAAGCTATAACATGTTCAGCATGAAACCATGTGCATAACATTGGTGTAATTTTTTAAAAATTATTTTTTTAATTAGTATTTTTATCATTTTTTCATATTTATTTATTTTTATTTTATATTGAAGTAGCTTACTTGTGTCTCAATTGTCTCTGCATGTGGGTGTGAATGTGTGTGCATGGAGAATAATATAATCCATAATATATATGTTCATATGTGTTTGTGTGTGATAGTGTCATTGTTGACAAGCTTTAATCACTGTAAATATCATCATCGTTATTTATTTTCAATTTTATGTTGCTATTACAATTTAATTTTGTTGTTTTGAATTTGTATTGCAGATGGACGCTGCACGACAAATCTCCTTGTAAATGTTTATATGGACAATCAATGATTGTGTATTCTGTAAATGCTAAAAAGAGTGCACAGAAAAGATGCGATCTGTCCGTGGAAAAATAAAAATAATAATAAAAAACATAATAAAAAATTCAAAGACAGACCACAATATAAAAATTATTGTTAAGTGCAGAGAAAACACTCTATCTTATTGCAATTATTAATTTTTAAAATAAGACATACACTCCGCTACACAATTCTGCTGGTCCAATAACTGTGCAAAAACTTGGCTGCTAGCTAACTGCAAACAATGGCAAATGAATCCCATACAATCCCAATCTACTCTATCTGAACCACCGCCAATCATCTATCCTTAAGTGAAAATCTGAAAAATGCAGCCCTTACCACGCGGTGACTCTGTGTTCAATGTCCTTCAGGAGAGAAGTGTGGAACTCATACACTGGGTCCAGTCGAGAGAAGATGAGCTCAGTCAATGAATTGATCATTTCTGGGTCACCACCCACGGCATTTCTGAACCACTATAACACAAATTAAATGAGTCAAAAGAACATTTCTAAACCACTGTAACACAATCAAATTAAATGAGTCAAAAGAACTATGTAAAGAGCTAGACGGACAAAAGCCCATATGACTCACATGCTCATGCAATATTTAAGATGAAAATGAGTGCCCAGAAAAAAAGAAACTGGCATTAAAATGCAAAGCAATACCGACTTTGAACTTTTATGCTCTTGACCTTCAGATGACCATGACCTCCGGCTCCAAATACACTCATGTACAATCAAATATACTACAGCAAAAGTTGTGTTATGCCAACAAAAAAGGACCTTGGGATGACCTTGACCTTCAATGACCTTTGGCCTTGGGATGACCTTGACCTTCACATGACCTCTCATGCTCATGTATTATCAAATTACCCAATGTTGTTGCATACTACGAGTAAAATATAGTTGTTCTACAGAACGATGCTCTTTTAAAAAAATAGTTTTTGCAAGGTCTAAAATGACTGACCTTCAAGATCAAAGCAAAAACGGAACATCTATGAAAGATCAATCTATCATTTCTAAATACAACAAGTTTGAACTTTACACCTCTCATAGTTTAGGGTCAAGGTCACTTCAAAGGGCCTATACCAACCCACTTTGGACAGCTGCAGTGATCTTGACCTTGGAGTGACTCAAAGCGCCTATACTTACCCACTTTGGACATTGACCTTGGAATGAGGTTGACCAAATTTGTATAGTATACATGTGTATCCCATTGATATCTATCATGCATCAAAGAACCGTAAGTTCAATATTATTAACCTAAAAAAAAAAAGTTAAATTTTGTGAAAACTTGTCATTTGTTAACTAACATTTGCTGATCCTGTGATCTTGACCGCTAAGTAAAGTCATTCATTCACTTATCATCTATGAGGTCTCAATGACATATACCCTCTTACCAAGTTTGGCTGTGATAGTTGAAATAGTTTCGAAGATATTAACTCCTTCACTGCTACCTACATATACCGTATGTACATGTAAGTGTAAAGGTGTTCCCAAATGCTTAGTACTTACGTTATATATACTTCTTTCCAAACACAAAGTTGCTTTCTATGTTACAGGGAAGTAAAATGATAAACTATCAGGCATGTTAGCCAAGTTGTGGTTGCTTCCCTTTGACCGTTAAAATTCATCACTGATCCTCATTTTATTCCATGTTTTAGGTTAAATAAAATACATTCCGCAAAAAACCGAGCTTCAGTTACCCTCAATGATGTATAGGTGGCTACACATTAAAGTATTTTCTGTCAGATCCACTAGTTAGATTTGATGTTTAGTAAACAATAACACACCATTTTGCTGTGTTTTGAATGGTTTACTGGGTGTGTGTTTTTTGCGAAGCCGTAATTTTTATTGTAAAAAGTTAATTATATCAATAATTATAAAAATAATAATAGTTATTATTAACAAAAACAAAATATTTTATATCACATTATAGCCAAGGGTATTACAAAAAAACATGCAAAAAATCTCTGAGATATCTCAATAAATAAAAGAACAGTGCACAGATAAGCGAACACACTGCAAAAAGACAAATTTTGCCAATGCAGATAGCAATCAAGAATTGCTTTTATAATTCAGCAGTTAAGGGGTTAATTCACTTGCAAGTTTTGCACAGACAGACGGTGAACTGTGAGGGACAAATATATATTTTTAAAATGTCATTTATGGACTATATACGACTTTTTGCAAAAATATAAAAATAAATCTGGAAATCTTGTTTGGGGGAGAGCATAGACTTGCACTGATGTGCATGTGAGTCAATGAAATTACTTCAATTTTAATAAAGATATTCAACTGACTGGCTTTGCCAAGTATCAATGAAGGCAGTTTTATACCATGATGAAAATCAGAAGATTAATTAATCTGTCCTTTAAATTTAAAAAAAAAAAAAAACTTGGACCACGCCTCCCATACAAGTTGCATTATAAATTTAAAAAATCGAGTTCTCTTTATGGAACTGACCAGGCAAAGAACTTCCAAATCCTTCTTGTATGTGCGTTCAGTCATCAGCAGTTCTTTGACCACAAAGAAGGCAGTATCTGTCGGCCTCTTCTGTGGAAAACAAAACCAAAATACACATAACATATATATTATAAAGAACAAAACACATACAGCAAAAGTATGACTCTTCGGTAACAAAGATTAACACTATCCATACGCATCAAACATTTACATAGTTTTTGTAACTGAATAATGCATTTCAACCAACCAACTCCTCCAGAAAG
The DNA here is from genome assembly GCA_036898135.1 of Oncomelania hupensis. NCBI lineage: Eukaryota > Metazoa > Mollusca > Gastropoda > Littorinimorpha > Pomatiopsidae > Oncomelania > Oncomelania hupensis. The sequence continues at coordinate 29,146,727 of CM072523.1, read as the reverse complement.
TGATCAAAGATTCACTCATGCAAGGGACATAATAAAGGTTTGTCTTTAAGGTAAGATGATGGTCTTTGTGCAATATTTTCCTCCACTAGGACTACTGTTGGTTGGGAGCAAAGTGTCTGACAGCTGTTACTGTTGGCTGAGAGCAAAGTGTCTGACAGCTGTTACTATTGGCTGAGAGCAAAGTGTCTGACAGCTGTTACTGTTGGTTAAGAGCAAAGTATTTGACAGCTGTTTCGACTATTCCTGTGAACCCCAATTTTTTTACTTGGGATATTCTTACAAAAAACTTGAGTATTTTCAGAAATATGAGTGTACCTCACACAACAATGATCAAGCATTCTGCACACACATTCATTGTGCCTTTCACAACACATTTAAAGCAAATACTACTGTAAACATTTAATTACACAAAATTGGACATAAAACTAAGTACATTGTGCTGTTTCCAACTGACCACAGCTGTCAAATACTAACCTATCAAAACAATGAAGGTTCTTCACCATGGTACTTGTAAGACACATAGATTCATGTATCAGCATAGTCAGAAAGCAGGTCTAGTCAGTGGCAAAGAAAAAAAGAGATGTGTGATAACAATTTTTACAGTCACACTAAATTTGTTTCACTTCTTCTATACTTATGACACTATTTCTGCGACATAGTTACTGGCTTTCACTGGGCTGCCTCAGCTGGAGCTGTTGCTGTCGCTTGCTTGTTCATGTTGTAGCATGATGATTTCATCGTGGCTTTAGCAAGAACTACTGCGTGCTCCTCCAGTAACACTTTTCCGGATGGCATAAACTCTGTGATGCTTCTCGTGCTGGCTGCGGCTTTCTTTGTCATTTCACAGTCTGTGTGAGTCTTTGACCTGCAGTGTCTTTCAATGTGGAATTTGCCAGAGTGGGCAACAGAAATGTTGACTTGCAAGTATTTGTTGTAGGCATACGTTTTTCCAGCATGGGACGCAATGATGCCTCGTTGGGAAACATACTTTGGTAGAACTTCCTGTGTCCTAACACATTTCTTCTTCGCCTTGGTCTCTGGTTTAAGTGCGCTACCGCTTTCTTTTTGTTTTGACATGATAGACAATTCTAATGGCGATGATTTTCGCGCTGTTTTGATCACCTCTGCTGGTCTTGTCTAGTCACTTCTTACTAGATTCAAAATAGAAATACTATCATGTTTATCACTGGATGTAATTAACTAAGATTACTCGTCACTTAACCTCCCAAGAGAGTTCCAAAACGTGTGTGTGAAAATACCGGACCGGCTTCAAATTGCACTTGAAAAGAAAAGTAGCCTAGAAATATTTTACGTCTTTTTTTTTTTCACTAATCGTACCGATCGTATTTTTGAAAACTAACTGCACAAAATATGGTCAAATCGTACGGGTTCTCAGGTCTGTTCGACCTTTGAAGGTCATCATCAGCTGCCATACACTTTGCACTCAACCAACAGTAATCCTCCTACATAGAATAGAGGAATGTATTACAGAAAGAGTATCATCTTACCTTCAAAACATATAAGACAGTGTGGTACTGTCAACTTTCATAAGAAATCTTAATTGGAAACACCAAGTTTCAGTTCCTTACTTTCTACATCACCCAGTGTTCAAAACTCAAAACCTTTCTATGACATAATTATTCTATACATGAAAATGTTAACAAATACAAATTCCATCGGTCTTACCCTGACTTTCCTTCGGGAGTCTTCGTCAGTGCCATCATCATAGCCAGCAGAGGCGCCGCTGAAATTGCTGGAGAAACCCACACTGGATGTGGAAACATTGGCTGCAGCGTTGGATGGAAGGGCCCCAATGCCCTGAAGATCCTGAATGCCACCATGCCTCTCGTCCTCGTCTTTCTCATCCTCGCTAGTTCTCTCAGACTCTTCCTCCCTTCTTCCATTGGTTGCCTCCTCCCCTCTTTCCTCTTCTTCTCTTTCCTCCTCCTTTTCCTCTTTCTGTTCATCGTCTTCATTGTCATCATCTGGAGGGGGTGGAGGAGGAGGTGGAGGGAGGTCATCGAAGTCGTCCCTGTTTTTGTAGAACTCCTCCCTAGCTTCACTGGCGCTTCGTATCAAACTGAAAACAGACACGGGACTTGGACTAGTTAATAGTAATAGTAGTAGTAGTAGTAGTAGTAGTAGTAGTAGTTATAAATTAAAGATTTTGAAAAATTGCACAAGATTGTGTGACAATATCTCAATATGGAACAAGGGAGTGAACCATGTGCAAACGGAATTAAAGAAAAACGCAACAGTTGTTTCCCTTCAGTCTGCATGAGAAGACATGAATTCTTTCCCTTTAACCTTATCTGCACTACTTAATTAGCTCCCACTTTCGTGTCACTATTGACTTCATGATACTGCTGCAATACACCTTCCCCTTACCCCCTCCTCTTACACTTTGGAGATGTTTTTTAGCGGTCCACCCAGATAAGGGACTAAACCACAATCATACAGAATGAAAAAGAACAACACAAAAGTTAATTCCCTTTAGAGCAATCATGCAGCCTTGATTCCTTGCTTGCCACTCCGTTTCTTCACTTAGTTAATGTTTCTATTTCCTCCCAAACAAGCAATCCAAGGGCAATAACCAATAAATCAGTGTCAGGAATTTTATTGATCATCAGTGCTCCGAAACTCCATTGAGCGTAAAATGCATTTCTGCAAACTGAGATTAACTGCTCGGAGTGTCAGAAAACAAATCTATCATTGCATGTGCTGTTGCTATTTTTTTTCCTATATTTTATTTTATTTATCACAGCTTGTGTTATTAATTTATTTTATTTATTCATGCTGTTAACAATCTATTCTAATGTTTAAAATTCATTTTTCCTTTCTTTTGTTAAATTTTTGTTTAGTCTACATCTTGTGGAGTTTTACACCAAACACAATTTAAATGGATAATCACATGTCAAGTTATTGACTGATTTGGATTATACGTAATTGTAAACAAGATTTTCTAAAAACATAATTAATTGTTTATAAAATTTTAGGGGGGATTTTGTTGTTGTTGTTGTTGTGAATAACCACCCTATGAGTTACAACTGAAGCTAAGAAGCTTCTGTCTAAGATCAGCAGTGTTATAAGCGTCAGTCAGCTATGGCCAACACAAATTACCCACTGGGGGTGTCTTACTGAAATTAATTTCCACTTCAAGTGTCATACCAAAGAATCTTACCCGAATATAATATTAATACTAATTTATTTTATAAAGCGTGATTCCAAACAATTTCATGCTCAAAGCGCTCTCACGGATGCACACATCCAAACTCGGGTATCTTAACTCAAGTGTCATTATATTTCACAACAAAACTATTACAAGTGATAAATGCAGTGCTTGGGTGTAATTCTACTGCTTGGATGATCTAGCAACAGTCAGTGCTTATAATCTTCAGGCCTGAAAACTTACCTCCTGCGATTATGCGCATGAAGACTGTTGCGTTTCGGCTCATCCTCCTCCACTATTTCTGGAATGTTCTCCACCTCTGAGGTGCGGGACAAATGCCTGTCTTCCATGCTGGGGTGTTCCTCCATGCTTCGGAAGACAGGTGCAGACATCTTCCGGTCAAACTTTTCATGCGTGACATTGAGCAAGGGGCTGCGTTCAGGCACTGGCGGAGGAGGCGGCACCGGTGGAGGTGGCGGAGGGGGTCGAGGTTTTCGCACATGGTTGACACTAGTGTTGACATCTAATGTGAAGGATGGAGACAAAAGGATGGAAAGAGTCCATTAAAATGTCATACAACGATCACACATTGAATTTTGACCCCCCAACCCCCCCCCCCCCCAAAAAAAAAAAAATTAAAACTACTTTCAGCTGCTAGATAATATGACCTTAGAACAGGCATCCAAATCCAAAAGCATACTACCAAATCTATACACTTAATTTTAACAAATGTTTTCTTTTGAAGTGCATAATTTTTTTTTTCAAGCAAACTTAAAAGCCAATACATGTGTGTTATCCAAAACAATTTTTGTGTGTGTGATTTCTTTCCTTGCCCTCTCCCCAACATGCCCTTTCCCATCAACCAGAAAGAGCTTCCCAAACCAAGTAATGCTACAATTATTTCCCAACCAAAGAAATCCTAATCTCTTCTTAATTCACACATCACAACAACAAATACATACCTATCCTGTATTGTGCCTTGACGTCCCAATATAACAAATAACCGTTGACGAACGTAACAATTATAAAGGCTTTTTTTTTTTTATATCTAAACATTATCATACCAATTTGATTTTCAGTCTTAACTATATTTTTTTTTCACTCCACATTTTAGTTGGCAAGTTGTTTAGTTTCAGTTCCCTTTTCCTTGTTATTTTCTTAAGTGCTCCTCTCTCTCTCTCTCTCTCTCTCTCTCTCTCTCTCTCTCTCTCTCTCTCACAAATTCATCCATCATTTTATATATATATATATATATATATATATATTATATATCATACAGCCGTGACCCATCAAATTCTGCCTAATCTAATAAAAATTGTATTAATTTTGTAAATGCTTTTCCTTTGGACATGGGTGTAATATTGCAATGAGGCGTTGCAAAGGATTCACTTTAAATCATCTAGTCCATTGTAAATTTTGTATGCTTGTATCAAACCCCCTCTAATTCTATGGCCACACAATGAATGCAGTCCTAGGTACTTTAATCTTTCATGATAGGACCTATCCCTGGAGGCCTTCACAAGTTTTGTAGCTCTCCCCTACACTCTCTCAATCACAATAGATTGTCTTTTTAAGACAGGATTCCATACTGTAAGTGTATTAGCATACTCAAGGTGAGGCCTAAGCACTGGATTGTACAATTACAGAAAATAACTTCATCTAAGAAACTAATCCAATGGTGCTGAACATACCTAAAAACAAAAGAAACAAAAAAAATTATATTCACTAGTTTTGGTACATGTATTTTTTATTTATTTCTTTTTTAAAAATTAAAGTAGGTGTGATAGTGTATGATTTTCTTTAGTTAATCATTACATTTTGGGATTGGGCACTGAAAGATCGAGTCTAAGAGTGGAGGGGAAAGGAAGGAGAGAGGGGGACCTGGAAGAGAGAGAGAGAGAGAGAGAGAGAGAGAGAGAGAGAGAGAGAGAGAGAGAGAGAGAGAAAGAGAGAGAGAAAGAAAGAGAGAGAGAGAGAGAGAGAGAAAGAGAGAGAAAGAAAGAGAGAGAAAGAGAAAGAAAGAGAGATATGGAAGAGAAGAAAGAGTGGAAGGGGTGGAGAAAGGGGGGAGATCAGTGTAGGTGGGAATGGGGGTAATAGTGGAGGCGATGGTTTTGGGGTTTGGGGGTGGAGGCGATATAATGGTACAGGGAAATAGCCTGTATCTGTCTACTATCTAATATCCCTGAAAAATAAACACTAAATGCACACACACACACACACACACACACACACACACAAAGAAAAAAAAAAGAAAAAGGTTCATGGCCAATGGAACACATTTCACAACTGGCTGGCATGACACCTTATTTACAGAATAATCAATACTCGAAGCAAGCAGGATAGAAAAATGCAACAGAGTTTAAGCAACTACGGCAGGACAATGTATTGTTATTTGTGAAAAATGTATTTAAAAAAAAATAAATCATAAGAAAACACATCTCCTTCTAGTTGAAGTATTGTGTGCCTGTGCAGATTATCCTGGTGTAGGAGAGGGAATGGAGGGAGAGAGGGCGGTAGGAGGGGAAGGGGGGCGGGGGGAGTCCATTTTGGAAACTGTCATACTGTAGCATGTTCCTGTTTATCTTGTAGGTGTATGCTAACCACAATCAATGAAGGAAAAAGATGTAGGGGAACAATCCTTTTTTTGGACAGGCCAGGGAAAATAAATCTGGAGGAAGAGTCGCTACTGCTACGTCTGTAAGACCATCGTCTACAAGTGCAGTACTCCCACACATAGATCCAATCACGCTCATCATTCACCGATATTGCTCAAAGGAAACTATGGAAGGAAGCGTAGGAGAAGAAGAATAGGCAGAGAAGGAAAAGAGGAGGCAGAGGAGAAAGAAGAGAAGAAAAGGAAGATGGTTAAAAAAAAAAAAAAAGACAGGAGAGGGGAAGGCGGAGTGAGAAAAAAAAAGATAGAGGAGGAGAACAGTGAAGAAGAAAGAGGAGCAGGAGGAGAGAAGGCAAGGGGAGAGGGGGGAGGGAAGAGTAGGAGAGGAAGATGGACAAGGAAGTGGTGGACAAAGAGAAGGAGGAGCGAGAAAAATGCTGGAGGAGGAGAAGACGACGAAGAAGCAACAAGAGAGGAGGTGGAGAAGAGGAAGCACGGAAAGAGGAAAAGGGTCAGAGAAATGGGAATCAGAAAAAAAAAAAAAAAGGATTGATGATGAAGAAACAAGGAGGAAACACCACAAAAGGAAATTATAGTTAATCACGGTAACTTCTGATGACGCCCCAAACATTCTCTCTCTCTCTCTCTCTCTCTCTCTCTCTCTCTCTCTCTCTCTCTCTCTCTCTCTCTCTCTCTCTCTCTCTCTCTCTCTCTCTCTCTCTCTCTCTCTCTCTCTCTCTCTCTCTCTCTCGGTATTCAATTTTCAGACATAATTTAACCTTGCCACAGCCACGCTTAGACATATTTAAAACATCTCTGTCATATTCTGGTCCCAAGTATGTGGAATTCTCTACCACAAGAGATCAAGGAAAGTAAATCATTAACATTGTTTAAAATTAGACTCTACACATTTATATTTTCCCTTGCTCCTAATATTTAAGATGATTGTATACATTTTGTTCTTTCCTATCTTGCGACAGTTTAATTAATTTGTTCATGTGTGAATTAGCTTGTATATGTGTGTGGTTGTGGTGGAGGGGGGTGGGGAGAGTGGGAATAGGGAAGGGGTATTGGAGGGGGGTGGGGGGAGGGAGTATGTGCATTTCGGTACATTAATTTTTTTTAGTTTTTTTTTTTTTTTAATTCTTGCCTTTGTTAAGGTTTGTGTTAGTTTCAAATCAATGTTAGGTTAATTATTTTGTTTGTTCTGAACTTAATTTTACAATTTTATTAAGGACTAGCTGTAAGACCTAATGCATTTATCCAATTACAGGTTTCGACTTCTCTCTCTCTCTCTCTCTCTCTCTCTCTCTCTCTCTCTCTCTCTCTCTCTCTCTCTCTCTCTCTCATGCCCCTTTCCCCAACTCGCATCTCCTTCCACCTCTCCCTAGTTATTTGAGTTTATACTGTTAATCAAGTTTATCTCTTTTCAACAATACGGGTTTGATATGTTCTCTCTCTCTCTCTCTGTCTCTCTCTCTCTCTCTCTCTCTCTCTCTCTCTCTCTCTCTCTCTCTCTTTCTCTCTACAAGACTAAACTCTAGTCACCGTCAAGCACCATGCTGCCCAGCTCTATTCTGTTCCCAGGGAAATTAATTCCAAAGCCGTTTTCTCCGCTCCCCATCCCTTTCTTCTAGCAGGGTTGCTTCTCAGCAACTCTGTCCTCGCCGACAATAAAGTGACGACGGAAAGTAGTAATTAACCAATGGCTAGAGAAACGATCGCCTCGATACTGTCATAGGAAGTAACTACCAAATCTGGTGTTGGCTGTTTAGGTCTGAGGCCATATTTTCACACTAGTACACAAGATAGCACCATCATAAAAGACTTATAAAACCACAGTATTGAGGTAGAAAGCTATCAAATAAGCGTGTAGGCAGCTTAAAAAAAAGACATTATGTCCCCATTATGAAGTCCCCTCGCGAGTAACCGCTGTGAAGAATATTATAAGATGCGTGTAGATAGATATTACGGGGCCATATGGAACAGTACAGTGTCAAAAACGTGATGATAAAGTTTTATTAATGCTGTTAGGAAATTATATTGCAAGAACCTAAAATAAAAGGTCCAGGTAGGAATACAGATACAAATCAACTTGGCAATCCTTTAGGAATTAGCAAGTCGTTGTTTACAGTCCAGTGGTCTGCAAAAGCCGAATCAGCACCACAATCTTTTAGGAAATGATGACACAAAATCACGAACTTACAGAAAATATCATGAAAGACAGTAAGGGATTAGCTTGTGAGAAGAGATCAAAGACAGGAATCCCCTTAAAAAGATAGCCATGTACGACTAAATGCCTGCGGCAAGATCAAAGAAGCAGATTTAGCGGAAGTCGACCTTGCAGGATGGTCTCTCTCCCTTCTCTTTCCAGCATCTCACTTGTTGACTGGTCGATCAATATTGCATGAGTTACTGTCAATGAAGATCCACCACTTTTTCATTTACAACACTAAACGGTGCAACGTAATTCTATTTTCCCCCTACACCAATACTACAACTTTCCCTAAAAAAATAAGAAATAAAGAAAACTTAGGGTGGGGGGGGGGGGGAAGGAAGGAAGGGAGAGGGAGAGGGGGTGGTGGCGAGGTTGGGGAGGAGGGAGAGGGGGAAGGAGAAAAGGTGTCTGCTACATATAAATTCATATACGTGTGGAGGCATTATAAACAATTATATATACACTACTATATCCTATCCCGTAACTCGAAAATCGTTGGGGCACCACAGATGATCGTTTAACCGGCGTACTCCATCTTTCTCTGTCCTCATCAGTTCTGATGGCTTCACTCATTGACAAGCCAGTCCATTCTCGACTGTTGTCTTCCCACCTCTTTTTCTGTCTCCCTCTTCTTCTACTTACTGGCAGGATGGTCTTTGCAAGGCCTGATGCTCTGGTGATGTGGTCATACCAGTTTCCGTTTCTTCACCACTGTGAGCAAGTCATCGTGTGGTCCAATGGCTTCTGTCGGACTTCGTCACTGGTGATGTGCTGGGTATAGGAAATGCCCAGAAGTCTTCTGTAGCACCTTATCTCCATGTTTTGTATTCTTCGTTGTAGGTCTGTTGTGAGGGTTTATGTTTCACAAGAGTATAGGAAGATGGAGATGACAATGGAGCGCAGTAACTTTACCTTGGAATATAGGCTGAAATACACTACTATCCAAACCAATATAATGTATTTGGCGCAGTGGATTTTTTTTTCTTTCGAATTCTCTATAGGCGTCACCATCTATTGACTAGAATGACCTGTAGATTGTAGATGTGTGTTCACCTTCCTCTGTGTTCACCCTCCCCTGTGTTTACCTGCTGCTCCCTCTGAATTCTTGGGAGAAGGGGGGGGGGGGGGGTGAGAGAGTTAGTTAGTTATTCATTGCTTACAGGGTCCAGCGGACTGCAAAGAGCCGAATCAGGACCACAAAATCAAGAACACAACTTCGCTGAAAGAGGACTCGCCCCTGATCCGCATAAAAAATCTGCCGAAACAACCCTAGTGGTAACACTGAAGGCACTCCACCAGCCGGTCACTTTACAATAAAGACATCCCACGCAGGGGACGCTGAGGCTATACTCTAATTTATCGAACCCCCGTTTACAAAAACAAAATAGAACATAAACATCATTATAATATCAACAAAACACATACATATAAAATGCCTACATTGCCAAATAAAAGCATAGATCAAAGCCCCAGAGACCACCTGGCAGAAAGCGTCCAATATTCCCAAGCTGATCCAACAGACCTCACACACAAATGAGGAGTTTGGTCCCGAAAGAGTTTTCAAGAAAAAAGGTAGGTGACTGGTCTGGCGAAGAAGAAGATAGTGTATTAGGTTGATAGAACAGAGTAGGAATGAGAAAGAACAAATGAGAAAGACAGCGACAGTGGGAATTTAAAGCACTAAATTTCCAGAAAGTGAGGATACTATTTATACTAAAACCCTCGGCACACCCACGGGGTGGGGTGGAGGGGTGGGGGGGGTGTCCCGAGAGAGAGAGAGAGAGAGAGAGAGAGAGAGAGAGAGAGAGAGAGAGAGAGAGAGAGAGAGAGAGAGAGAACTTAAGAGGGGTGTGCGTAAAGAAGAGATGAAGTGGGCGGGAGATATTCAGATTATCACACATTCGACGCAAACACAGAAGTGTAGAAGAGTGTACGGAATTAAGAGGTAGTCTCTGAATACATTCAGTGTAGGAGGTTGTTCATCTGTGGCAATCTAGTCACGAGAGGTGGTAAATGGATTTTAGAAAGAGTGCATGGCGATTAGAATGCCAGCGTCGTCAGTGCTCTTTTCGGACAATTCATGGAAAGACGCATTAGCGGTTGGTGGGGGTGCGTGGTGGACAAGAGAGCGGCGGTGGATTCATGGAGCTGCTAAATGGAGTTCGTGGCTGTCGGGTGGTCAAGAGGTCTTTCGGGAAGTGCCTGGTGATGCAATGCAGAATTTTGATGAGTAGACCTGGATGTGACTACAAGAAAGAGCATGGGGGCGGTGGGGGGGGGGAGGGGGGGGAGAGAGAGAAAGGAAGGAAAGGGGAGAGGGAATAGAGGAGGGAAGAAGGGAAGAGAGGAGGGACGCATTGAGGGGGTTGAAGGGGGGGGGGGGGTAAGAAGAAGAAGAAAACCAAACGAGGATAGTCTCCAGACAAAAACAGTGGACTATACGTGCATACCATCAGATGTCAGTGGTGTGGTATTACAGATCCCAGTTTTCACTACAGTACGTCATAAAGAATGGAGAATAAGATGTTGGAATAAACTTGCACGCCAAACTAGCCACCCAGCCCACAGTAAGTGGTCAGCCAGAATGTTCCAACCTATCCTATTCTATTAAAAGTCGTTGGGGCACCACAGACGATCGTTTAACCAGTGTACTCCATCTTGCTCTGTCCTCAGCAACCCTCATGGCTTCCTATCCTATCCTATCCTATCCCGTAACTCGGAAGGTCGTTGTGGCACCACAGATGATCGTTTACCCAGCGTACTCCATCTTTCTCTGTCTTCATCCACCCTCATGGCTTCGCTCAGCACCAAGCCAGTCCATTCTCGAATGTTGTCCTCCCACCTCTTTTTCTGTATCCCTCTCCTTCTGCCTCCTTGCACTGTGCCTTGCAGGATGGTCTTTGCAAGGCCTGATGCTCTGGTGACATGGCCATACCATCGGAGTTTCCGTTTCTTCACCACTGTGAGCATGCCATCGTGTTGTCCAATGGCTTGTGTGATGGTCTCTCGGACTTCATCGTTGGTGATGTGCTGGGTATAGGAAATGCACAGAAGTCTTCTGTAGCACCTCATGTCCATACTTTGTATTCTTCGTTGTAGGTCTGCTGTGATGTTCCATGTTTCGCAAGCTTATAGGAAGATGGAGATGACACCCCAGATGCTGACTATGCCTTCGTGATCTGCAAGTGCATCTGACATGATGCGCTCCAGGAAGATGTTGAGTGTTGGAGAGAGTGGGCATCTTTGACGCACGCCGATTATTGTTCTGAACAGGTTTCCGATGGTGCTGTTGTGGACGACTGCACTGGTAGCCTTGTCATACAGGCTGTTGATGACTTATAATATTAGGGCTGATAATAATAATAATAATAATAATAATAATAATAATAATAATAATAATAATAATAATAATAATAATAATAATAATAAAGTAAGCTTATATAGCCCGATACCCCAGCTCAGGGTTGGGCTCACTGCTCTTAAAGTAGGATATATCTTTAAAACAAACATAAACAATAAAACAAGGTATGCAAGCATTCACACCAACCGTACTCGCCAAGGCATAGAAGGGAACAACAACATATGCAATACACTACACATGCATAATAAAAAATAAAATCTCAAAGGGGTACAGAAGGTGACAAACGTAAACAGATTACTGTAGGCCGGCAAACGTGGATGTTATCATGCCACAGGCTGCTCTTCTGTGAATATTTGGCGCTGAAAGGGTTACACTCACCATAAAAACTAAAACAGCTCTGTTTAAGAGGAGGGTAAAGGTTGGAGAGGATTCGAGAGAAGATGCACGACAGCTGGTAGCAGTGTTGAAAGACTGTTAGTTAGTCTTGCCACTGGCAATAACTATCGTCTTTCTTTTTGCTCAACCCTTTTTCTCCCTCACCCCTTCCTCCTTCAAGTATTTTAAAAACTTGTTTCTGGCCTTTGCAATCGCTTCTTGTATCACTGTTTTCGTGGCTTTCAACTTTTGCTGATGCATAAGCATTTTAGCCAAATACCAGTATAGGAGATTTTTTTTTTTAAAGTCTGCTAGTGCGTTTATCTCATTTCTTTCTTC